>JAAALK010000290.1:40306235-41029128 GCA_019279435.1 Zizania palustris
AATGGTCCGCACCATTTTAGCAAAAGAGCTAAACCAGTGTCGAGCCATCTGCTCAAAAGATGGAAAGCGAAAACCATCAAAAGAGTTTGGACCAAAACGCGGCTCAAAACGCGGTCCACGGTCCTTCCTAACCCTGCGGCCACGAGGTCCAGAACCGTAGCCAACACGGTCTGGAACTCTGCCGGAACGAACACCACCAACTGGAGCACGGGCAAGAAAGCCGTCTCCTCTACCACCACCTACACGACGCGGCCTGGCCTCCAGCCTCTCCCCGCGCCGAGGAACACGCAGTCTACCACCCTGCTGGTAGAACTGCACCTGATCACTACGAGCCCTCTCTGCTCTCTCAACCCGCTTCCTCCTGAAGCAAAACTCCGCAAGATGCCCGTCTCTCTGACAATACTCACAATGATAGGTAGGCTTCTTGGGATGTGGTTGAGGCTTGGGGTTCTTGGGCTTGGTAGTGTTTGGTGTGGTCTTCTTGGGCTGAGAGGGTCCAGGAAGAGAGTCTAGAGAAGAGTGGAGGTGTTTGGGCTTAGGAACCCAGATAGGCTTCTTGGGTGGAGCTTTGGGTGGTTCATGGATCACTCCATCCTTGGGCTGACAAGCCTGAGAGGTCTCAGTGGAGTGAGTCTTGGGATACCTCTGTTCTGGAGTCATTTTACTCCACTCCACTGCCCGGCTGAGGGCACTCTCAAAGTCAGCCTTGGTGTAGGTGTAACCTACTCCAAACCCATCCTTCCTCTTGAACTGCTGGATCATCATGCCAAGCTGTGGCTCTCTGGCACTGATCCAACTCAGGATAGAACGGAGGTAAAAATTCTCATTCTGAGAATCTGCTAGCTCCTCTCTCAAGGAAGCTAGAACCTCCACCTGAGACAAGCAGGTCTCACACTCAACTTCCTTTTGGACAGACTTCCCGGCTTTTAGCTTAATTAACTCCATTCTAAGAGACAGGCAGTTCTCACAGACAGTGGGTGGAACTGACAATGTCTCAAGCTCTAGCCTAGTCTGCGCAAGCTCAGCTCTCAACCTCTCCAAATCACCCAAATGCTCATTGCCTTTGGATTTCAGCTCAGCTAAGGCAGCTAGATGAGATGGGCAATCAACACAGGGTGCGACGACAGTGGCTTGAGCATCTTTTAGCTCCAGCTGAGCGCTTTCAAGCTCAGTGGCTAAAGCGTCCCTCTCATCAACCCTTTCTGTGTACCTGGACTTCAGAGTCGTCAGGTCACACAGAAGCACCTCACACTTCGGACACTCACTGCTATCACCCAAGCAAGGGGAAGAAGATAGACTCTCAATTCTACCGTTGGCCACGGCAAGCTCACTCTCTAACTCGTCTATCCTTTTCTTAGCCCCCCTAAGCAGTTTCTCCCGATACTTCAACTCCTGATGATTGCTCTCGAGTAAATCTACAATTTCACGCTCATAAGATGATACCTTGCTATCGTCGTCGTCGGAGTCGTCGGAGGAGCTCTTTTCTTCTCTATCCCCAAGAGCCATGGAGCAGAAGCTCTTGCGGGATATTTGGCGCTGGTGAGAGCGGCTCTTCGGCTTGTCTCCGAAAGCCATGAAGCATAGGACCGCCGGATCATCCTTGTCCTTCCCCTTCTTGATGGTGATCTCCTCATCACTTGAGCTCGATGAAGAGGAAGAAGACGTGGATCTCTTGGAGTAGCTCTTCTCCATCTCGGCGAAGAAGGCCTTGTCGCGCTTCTTGTTCTCTCGCCGGTAGTCCTTTAGGGCCTTCTTGAAGAACCGGGTCTTCGGCTTGCCCTTGGAGAAGGAGGGGCTCTCATGCTTGCCGGAGTCGTGGAAGCTGTTGCCGGTGCCCTTCTTGTATCCACTGCGCTTGGGGCAGTCGGCGATGAAGTGTCCTGGATCACCACATTCAAAGCATCCGGATTTTGTGCCGTGTCTCTTGAACATTCTTTTATCATAGACACGACGCACCCGGTTGTTAAAGAGACACAAATCATCATCTCCCAACAACTCAAGCTGGTCCTCAGTGATAGACATCAAAGAGAACCCAGCACAACTCACAGCAGAGGGATCAACAGAAGGTGTAGCAAGGGCCAGGGATTTTGATCCAGAACCAGTGAGATTTGATCTCAACTGGATATCTACCTCAGTGGCCTTTAGCTTGCTAAATAACTCAGAAATGGTCAAGGTATCGTATGAAGTACTCTCAACGATAGATGATACCTTGATCTCCCAGATCTTTGGGTCCAAGGTATGAAGAACCTTGAGCGCCTGCTCATGATCTGAGACTAACTGAGAACCCTCAGCCTTGTTGTCCCGAAGCTTGTTAATGATCGACTGAAAGCGACCAAACAGAGCCTCAACAGATTCACCCGGCTTCTGTGTGAAATTCTCATATTCACGCCGGTAGGTCTGATAGAGCCGAGCCTTGACCTGTGCTGTTCCCTCATGGTGTGCCTTGAGGGTAGCCCAGATCTCTCTCGCAGTGGAGAGATGACTCACACGCTCAAACTCAGTGGGACCTAAACCAGAAAATAAAATGTTCACAGCCTTACTGTTGCTCAGATGCTGAGCAATGATACCAGCAGTACCTTGCTCAGTAACTGGCAAAATGACAAATGTGGTGTGAACGCAAATGTCCCATATGTCCGAACCCTGGCTCATGAGATAGGCTCGCATGCGAGTCTTCCAATAATTATAGCCATAGGCTTCCAAGGACGGGACCTTGCCAGGAGACGTCATAGTCACTACTGGGGTTTAGAACCGGTTAAGGTATGGAAAAAACCTAACCAAGCTCTGATACCACTTGTAGGACCGAAAGTAGCGACCAGAGGGGGGGGTGAATGGGCGCCTTAAAAAATTCTTTCGAATCAATGGCCTGTTCCCAATACCCAACGCACCTCAAAAATACTACGCAGCAGAAAATAAACAGAAGGCCTAAGTCTAAAAGTTTCTAACCTAAAAGCATCTGATGATAAACAGTGTGAATCTAGAGTAGTGCAATCTAGGCAGATGAACAAGTTATAACAGGCCTAAACTTCTCAATGAAATGATCTAAGTATGTATAGAGTGAAAAGAGAAGTTACTGTCCAAAGTTGTCTCCTGTTCGGAACTTGGCGAAGCCCCCTTCGCACGTCGAGGTCTGCTTCGGAGGTTGGTGACGGAGTCTGTCCGAAATGCCGAAGGTATCGCTGTCTAGCCTAGTTCGAAGTGGAAGAAGCAAAGTGTACTTCGGAGCGAAGTAAAACAGTGCCGGAGCCTGCTTCGAAGTATGCACTTCGAAGACACGACTTCGAACACAGCTTCGAGTCACGAGCTTCGGTGCGAAGTAAAACAGTGCCGGAGCCTGCTTCGAAGTATGCACTTCGAAGACCAAAACTTCGAACACTCTTAGAACCGAAAGCTTCGAAGCTAAAACTTCGAACACAAAAACTTCGAACACAACACACACAAACAGACAACCTTCGAACAAAGAAGCGAAGTCTGTCACGTGACAGAAAATCAAGTCAGAAGCCTACACTCTATCTTCGAATAGAGAAAGCTTCGGGAGGAGAAACGAAGGCTGACACGCCACAAAGTAATCCAAGCGAAGTCTATCAGAACAGACAAACTTCGAACCCAACTTCGAAACCTAACGAAGTGTGCACTACGAACAGATAGATTCGGAGTATGCCAGTTCGAAGTATGCGATGCTATCCAATACAGAAAGAACTTCGAAGCTAGCAACTCAGATACAAAAACCGAAGATCGAAGTCTGAGCGAAGCCTTTACGGTGTTCGAACGAAGCCTGCCTCACAGAGTTGAGGGGCTTCGCACTGAGACGTGCTTCACCAGACACACCCAGAAAAAGGTAAAAGAGACTGTCAGCTTCGATCAAAAAGCTGGGCAATAGAAGGTGAAAAGCTGCAGCCGAACACTGTAGCTACAGTAAAGCAGTACTACTTGCAACAGCAAGAACTAGTACTACCACCGTGAAGAACACACCCAGCCGAAGAAGCTTCTCCTCAAGAATAAATTCAGCAGCCCGTAGGCAAGGCAATAACTCTCCAAACCGACCAAAATGCAAGCAATAAATTCACCAGGGTCCAAAGATTAAATGCATCCAAAAGATTTGAGCCAAAAGAATGCAAGAACAGGGAGAGGAAAGCCCTGGCGGCGCACACAGGAGAGAGGAGACAAAGTGACCCAAAAAGGTGGATTTGATTTCAGCACAAAGGGTAGTCCAAACCCTAGGGATTGGGGTGCTATTTATAGGCAGCCCAACACTAGGAATATTCTACCAGCCCCTTAGGGTTTTTACAGACTCAAAAATACAGAAAAAGACTCTACTGCCCTTAGGTATTTTTACAGACACAACTGACTGACTGTGGGCCTAGAGTAACAGATGACATATCCGGAAGCTACTCTTCTGGACAGTTGGATACAGAATCAACGGTTGTCAGTTTTACGCCGAAACTGACAAAGCCTCCACCAGCTTTGCACCAGGTACCCGGATTGGGCCGGCCCGACCCCGCAGCTCTCTCAGCCCGACAATCGCTCACCGCCCGTGTACCTGAGTCAGTCCTGGTCAACAGCCCAGTGGGTCTTCTACTGCTTCTAGCCCATGCACCCGGATTGGGCCAGCCCGACTTCGCAGCCTCCTCTGCCCGACAGTCGCTCGCTGCCCGTGTACCTGAGTCACACGCGGCCCATGAAACAGCAGATCTCCTTTCTTCTACAGTCCTCTTTGACTATCGTTGACAATGACTCATCACTTCTGGAGCCATGAGGCCCACGCTATTCAGCATGGCTCCTCATACGTACGGGGCCCACGGGGTCCCCGCCCAGTCATACGGCGGAGGCATCGGAGGCTCTAGCGGCCTCGTCCACTACGAGCTGAACCCGTCACCCGGAGGGGGGTTCGGCCAAGTCGAAGGTGTCTCCGACCACACCAGCGAAGGATCCTGCCAGGACGGAGGTATGTTCGACCAGTGCGGGTCGAAGCCTCCCATCGGAGAAATCCAGTGCGGTGCCGGGTTCGGCCATTGGGGGCCAAAGTTGTTTTAAAGGGGACCTGACCATTGGGGCTCGAAGTTGTTGTACGGGGGGTTCGGCCATTGTGGCTCGGAACCACGGTGTGGGGCATCATGCCCTTGTGGCCTGAAGCCCTCGTGCGGAGGGTTCGCTGGCTTCGGACCGAAGCCAGCCTTCGAAGGTCTTGGACCCTTCGGCTGTTTTAGCTTAGCATGCGGACCTGCTTCTTTGGCCCTCCTCTGATGCTTGTTTTACAACATGTTATATGTTACCTTCGGCCTCTTGCGAGCCTTAGCCAAAGGGGTATTGATGTTCTGTTTCCACACTCCTACCTCGGGGTTCTTTGGTACGAGTGTGCGAATGCGCGGTTCTCCAACAATCACATCTTTTCCTTTAGCAGACTCGGCCTGTTCTGGCCGAATCAACACCTTCTTCTCACCGAGGTCGACGACGTTGACTAGAAAAGGATCTTTATCCAGCTTCATTTTTGGATCATGGTCTATCTGTAATCATCCTTCTTCTATGGCCGATTGTATCTGCCGTCGAAAAACATTACAATCATTAGTATTATGAGAATGTGAATCATGCCACTTACAGTATGGATGCTTCTTTAACTCGTTGGCAGGTGGGATAACTTGACCCTTAGGTAACCTGAGAAGCTGACTCTTTAAGAGGAAATCAAATATTTTATCACATTTAGTCACATCGAACGAGTACTTGACCTCATTAAGTCTATTCTTTGTGGGGTATGCTCGTAGTTCGGAGAAAGTGACAGGTTTGTTTTTAGGGTTTGTAACCCGTTCGGCCGCGTACATGTCGGCCGAATGCTCCTCCTCTGACTCCTCCTCATCAGAGCGTTCCATGATGTGGATTTCGGCCCTAGGCTTGCTAAACGTCTTAATAAATTTCTTATCTTTGGCTCGGCCTTCTTGGACCAGAGCCTGCTGTAGAACTTGGCTGACTTCTAAAAAGTTTTGGTTATCTAACCTTTGTTTAAGTTCAGAACACAACCCATTAAAAGCTAATTCCGCCAAGTACCTCTCTGAAATATTAAGACTAAAACATCGGTTCTAGTATCCCTGAAATGCTTGATATACTCAGAGGCGCTCTCACTAGATTTTTGCTTAACCGATGTCAAATGCGAAAGCCTAAGTTCTGTTTCACCCGTGTAGAAATAATCATGAAATTTCCGCTCTAAATCGTCCCACGTGTGGATGGAGTTCGGCGGGAGCACCGAAAACCAAGTGAAAGCTGTGCCGGATAGCGAGAGAGGAAATAGTCTAACCTTTAGGGCATCTATCCCGCTAACCTCTCCACACTGCGCCAAAAATTGACTAACAGGCTCTAGTGTGGTCCTTCTACCCTCGCCATCGAATTTAGTGAACTCAGGGATCCTATAGCCGTGGGGGTAGGGTACTGTATCAAGATTATTGGGGTATGGTTTGCGATAAACCCTAACCCGTTCCTTGGGCACGAAGCCGGCACACTCCCTAAATAGTGCGCGGACCCGCTCATCTATATCATCTTGGTAGTTTGTTTGCATGCGCCTCTCATGTGGGGGCGCGACACGCGGTGGGATATCGGCGTGTCGTCCATGTGCTTCTTCCCTACGCGCTATTTGTACAACGTGCTCGTGTCCGGGCGCCTGCGCGTGTGGTGCAGGTGTTGTGTGGTATGCAGTATTAGTTTGACCATAGGTATAATGATTGGTCTCGGCCATAAGTGATGAGGTCGGAGACATGTTTGTTGGAGGTGCACTAGCTATAGGAACTAGGGGTACAGCCTCAATGAAGCCGAACCTTCTAAGAGTTGCCTCTACTTGGGAGCTGACTGTCGAATCCAAACGGTTGGCTAGCGAAGCGCTAACGGCCTGATCTACTGATGCGGCTATTTTTTGCTCAATTTCTAAAGAAGATAAATGAGGCGATATCGGTGTTACCTGGACCTGAGCGGGGTCGGGGGTGATGATGTCGCGCTTGATGAAGCTTGCGCGTGTCTTGATGTAGCCCCCAAGAATCATGTCTTGGAGCACCTTTAGCTTTGCCTCAATCTCTGCTCGGTCTTCTGCGGGGATATCTTCAAGTGTAGGTGATAATATGTTGCGGTTGTCGATATCCGCGCCTCCTATTGCGTCCATCGTCGGTGTAGACGTGGTAGTCGAAGTAGATGTACCGGTGGCTGATGTAGACGTACTCATCATGTTGGCGTAGCTCTTCCCCAGCGGAGTCGCCAAAAAGTGTGTTGACACAGAAACGTGCCCCCACACTTGGGTCAGTCCGGTGATCCAAAAGTGCACGGAAACTTAGGGATAGGCCTAAGCGTGACGTAGCACCGACGCCGTGTTCCGACTACCCTTAATAGTGATAAGGGGGGTGGAGTCGCCAGGCAACAAGATTACACAAAATAATCCAATTAGCCGAAAGAAATAGGTTAAACAGGTTAAAATCAGCAAACCAGTCGGAGTCCTCCTGGTTCGAAGTCTGATGCGAAGGGTGCGCCGAAGGGTACCTTCGGCGTCTGGTGCGAAGTGCTCCGCCGAAGGGTGCTTCGGCGTTTGGACTAATCCGGCCGAAGGTAGACTCCGAACGGATCTGAACACGATGATCACCTCCGAACAGCGGGGTTCGGCGTGCGATCTCCGATGCACCGAATTACAGAGTAATGACGCGAAGGCCACACGCGGGTGCAACTTCGTCTGATGCGAAGTATGTTCGTGGCGAAGTCTGTCACGACGAAGTATGCTAGCGGAGCCTGTTGTCGAAGCCTGTGGTCCTGTCGAAGGGTGTCCTGGGGACCTCCGAAACCGATCTCTCAGCTCCAGACACCTCCGGCGGAGGAACTCCGAACGTGCGAACCTGCAACAGAGATGATGTGAAATACCAATTCGGCCTTAGGACCGAATTTTGCGAGGTGTTGCACGGGTGGTGAAGGTAGCAATCTATTACGCAGATTAGCGGATACTTCACAGGCGAAGTAACAAGGCGATAGCAATCTGTTACGTAGATTAACGGTGACTTCACAGGCGAAGTACCAAGGCTTACCACTGTTCCGTAGCGGTGGACAGAGGGCTTCCAGGCAAACCCACGAAGAGGTATAGAAAAGTAAAGGTAAAAGTAAAGGTACGATCAAAGCATGGCTTTGGTTTGGTTTGAGTTCGGGGCTCTCCACGCCAGCCATGCCTTTCTATTTATAGGGGGTGAACTCCCAATCTAATCTGCTATTAATTCGACCGGATAGAGATAGAGATTGAGCTAGCGATGCAACCAACTTTATCTCTACCGAGGTGGGCTTCGGTCAGGCCCGTCGAGGCCCACTCCTCGAGCTGAAGCTTCGACAGCGTGGGCTTTGGCCAGGCCCGCCGAGGCTTGCTCCTCGGGCCGAAGCTTCCGTAGCGTGGGCTTCGGCCAGGCCAGTCGAGGCTTGCTCCTCGGGCCAAAGCTTCGGTAGCGTGGGCTTTGGCCAGGCCCATCGAGGCTTACTCCTCAGGCCGAAGCTTCGGCAGCGTGGGCCTCCGAAGCTTCGGCAGCGTGGGCCTCCGAAGGCTTCCTGGCCGAAGCCCATGGGCTGGCTAGAGGCTTTCGGAGCCCATAGCTGGATGGACTTCGGCCTTGTAGGGCTTCGGATAGACCCTGAACATGTGTACTTTTGGCCCAAATTACCAAAAATTGATATTTTGATAATCTAGCCATTAATGCCATTTTTTTGCTATCAACAGCTGTATTCAGAGTCTATTTTTATAAGAGAATTTTGCTCTCATTCACCCCCCTTTGGTCACCTGTTTTGGTCCAACATGGGGATTTCGGGTCACGCACCTGATTAGTTATGTTTTAACACCACCTCATGACCTCCACCTTCAGTAGGGCTAGCTTGGAGGCATGTGCATTGTCGAAGGCTCTACTTCCTCCAAAGTACCATCCTCGTTCCTACAACCAAAGGTATTCGATTTGCAGTGCCCTCGGGGCGGTAGGGTACTCGTGCACAAGGGCCTCATTGCCTCTAGCGAGATGGGCACCAGAGGGGACATTGTGGGGCCCATAGGTATGGAGGTATTGTTCATCGAAAGGGGATCGAGGTGTGCTCCTCGATCCCTAAGGCAGTGTCAACCATTCGGAGGCTTTCAGTGCGCTCCATAGCCTTCGGGTGTTGTTCGTTGTCGGTAGGTTTGCGGTCAGTTTCGTGGCCCTTGAACCAATGTTCGCCCCTGGGAGGTCTACTAGGTCTCATAGGTCTTGTGCGCTAGCCCCGGAGAGGGTGTGCTATGGACACAACGAGGCCTTTGAAACTCGGGGGGACCTTCGGGAAGGGGATGCACTTTTGATTTTCTTTGGAGGCATGGCTCGAAGATTTGTGGTAAAGAGGCTAGCTTAGAATTAGAATCCCCTTGGACGTCGTCAACTGTTGGCGTAATACAAAAATACACAACATGTTTTAGAAGTTCAAAGTGTTTATAGGGGTTCGAACAATGCTCAAGAGCTCCGAATCGGATAATAGCCTTCGAATGAGAGTTGTATTGATTAACTTCTAAGTGTTTGATCCCCTCCCCCTACAAGAGGGAGGATATTTATAGGCGTGACAATAACATGGTAATATTAGTTTACCCCCTATGCACAACTAACTATTATAGTATTGAACAATGAATTACACAGGAAAAATTTAGTAATACTATTAATGAATACGGCTAGGCTCACGTCTAATCGAAGGGGATGGAGAGAGCCCATAGTTTTGACGTCACTTTCGAGTAGTTTCGAAGTACGGAGCCCCTTAAGCAGAGCAGGCTTCAAAATAACAAGTGTTTCTACGCGTTGCTCTTCAGATGGTCTTGCAACGACTGAGGGCAAAGCTATGGCTTTATCATTCTATGGTGCTTCAAAGTTTCTATTATTATCACTTTGTTAGGGAAAAAATATTTTCCATCAAAAATGTCCGTTTATAATTTTGAGGTGGTGTTTTTTTTCATGTAACCTCTATCTAAGTATATATGATGGCCCAAAATGATGTAGCTTAATGCTTACATTACATGGTGGTTCTAGATGGTTCAGACGGGTTACAAGTTAAACAGACAAATTAACCGTACTTTAGATGTCATTATATTTATCAGGCATTTTCCTAGCCGGTATTTCCTCCGTCCCATTAATATTTTAACAAAGTCAATAAATGAATGGTGAGAGTAAAAACTAAAGTATCTAGTTTTATTGGAAAACAGTATTATAAAAGAGGGCAGATATATTTATCAGGTTGTTTATAGCCCGTACTTTTTCCATTTCATAAATATTTTAACAAGTCCATAAATTAATGGTGAGAGTAAAAACTAAAGCACTCATTATTATTGAAAAGCAATATTATAAAATGATAGTTAAGTAACAATTATGAAATATCGAAAGAATAAAAGTTCTTAGTTTGATGGCCAGTGTATGCAAACGAGTACAAATGAAATATTTTTAGAAAGAAGTTAAATATCTAAAAGTAAAATTTTATTAGCATGGGCCAGGGAGTATAAAACTACGAATTCCCCCCTCATCAAACAGACGTTTGGGAGAGAAAGAAAGTGTACTGACGCGGCAACATGAGATGGACATGCATGTAGGTCAGCATGGAAGGGATGGCTAGCTAGGCAGATGAGTTGATAGTAAATGCGCGTTTGGGCAAGAGGGTGGTACAGGTACTGGTGACACGTACGTTCGTACACCACGGAGCACAGCAAAATGGATGGATGGGTGCATGGCATAAATGCCCCCACTTACTTCCTGTCTCCCTCCAAACCGAGTCGAGGCTGGAGGGCCGCCCGCCCCATTGCATTGCATTGCATTGGGAGAAGTAGCTTGCACAGGTCACAACTGTGGTGACAAGCCCACTGTGAGGGGAGTAAAAGCAGCATGCTTGCATGACCACCGGAGATGGTTTTTCACAGCAGTGGTTTCACATTAAAACGGTCATTAAATTTTTGTTCAAATAGATTGATAGTTGGCGTATATCTCCACTGTACAACTATATAATTTAAAATTCGACGCATGCAAATTGGAAAATAACAAAGATTAATGTCAACAGTTCACACTATTTGTAGTCAAATTTGTTTATTTCAGAGTTGTCTGTCAAATTTACATAGAGTGACACACCATGTATCAATTTATCTTTAATTAGAGCAACCATAATTTATTTGGACTAGTTGGTCTGAATAAATGAATTAATAATAATTAGTCCTTAGTTACGAAAATCTTCATAATAATAAATATCTAAGAACATCTCTATTGTGATTGTTATCTCATAAAATAGTAAGAATGGTGTAAAAAATAACTTCGTTGTTTTTGCTATTTGGTATGTTATTTAACATGACTTATTATCCTCCTCTCAAGGCTTGCTTCTTCTAGTAAGTTACCAAGATTTTTTATCTCTTTGCTACTATATTTTATAGCAAGTCTAATCTAAAAATATAGCAATTGGTAATTAAAATATATCAATAAAATATAGATAAATTCAAATAAGAATAGGTAACAAACCATATTTAAAAAGTATATTAAAGTGGAATATGAATCCAACTTAAATGGAAAGATTTATTAGGAGATACTCTAAGTAAATTAAATAGATGTCCACCAACAAATAAATAAGGCATGAGCGTACGTACATGATTACTTTACTTCAACGTTGCGTTGCCCTTAACTTTCCCCGTCCCTGCATGGTGCATGGAGGATGTGGCGCGAGGCAAAGTAGCTATCCTACGCTACTACTCGCTAGGAAAGCTGACATGACTGGAGTACCTGTGCCAACTCGGAATGGCCCAAACAGCGACATGCACAAGCTGCAGCGCACGGCACTGCTTGTTAGTAGGTTCCCTTTACTGACCCCTCCGCCGGCCGGTTAAAAGTTCGGTTCAAAATTGAGATTTAGATTTATTTTTTAAAAAAAAGGAAAAAAATCTTATATGATTTATGATGATTTAAATTTTTTTAGAAACTTACGATTTATGAGAAAAACAATATCATTAAAAAAGAAAAAAAATTAGCCTGCCATAGCTAGATTTTTATTTTATTTTTCCAAAAATGACATTACTTCTCTACTGTTTAATTCAACAAAAACAGCAAAATTCATACCAAATATTTTTATCATTGTATTTTTTTTCAAATTCCTACATTTTTCTAGATTTTCCCATATTTTTATTTTTTTTCCTAGTCTATTCTATATTTTATATAATATTTATGTTTTATCTATTTTTAAAAACTAATCAATTTTGAGTATCATATATTGAAAGTATTATAGAGCTAGAATTTTGTACATTTACTAAGTGTTCATCAACTTGAGGTTGATTTTCTTCGTAGGTTTTATCCCTCGATATTCTTTAGTGCTTGCAAGCTAGTTGATCCTTTTTAATGGCATTTCCTCTTTTCCTTTTATTTTGGACAAGAGGTTGAATACCCCTTATTATTTTGAACAGGTGGATGAGTAGGTTTAGCTGGTATTTTCACTCTTGTAGGCACATTTTTAGCAGGATTATATGATTTTGTGACACCTTTGTAATCAATAAATGCATCTGGCAGGTTATTTACAATGTTTCGTAAATTAATGATTTTCTGAACTTGTGTTTCAGATTCTTGAGTACGTGGATCTTAGGCGGAAATGTCTTGGACATTCCAATTGATTTCCTGTCATTGATAATGGTACTATAAATCTCCCCCTAATGCGATGAAATATTCCTCATTGAATATACAATCAGCATACTTGGCCATAAAAAGATCCCCTGTAAAGGGTTCAAGATATTTTATGATAGACGGAGATTGGTATCCCACATAGATCCCTAATTTCCTGTGTGGACCCATTGATGTACGATGTGGTGGTGAGATTGGTACGTATGCAGCGTATCCAAATTTACACAGATGGGAAATATTTGATGTATTTCCATGTACTAATTGTAGAGGAGAATTTGTGTGATATGCAGTACGTCGTAATTGGATTAAGTCTGTAGCGTGTAAAACCGCATGACCCCAACAAGATGTTGGTAGATTACAATTTTGTAATAATGGTCTAGCAATGAGTTTAATCCTCTTGATTAGAGATTTTGCTAAGCCATTTTGAGTATGAACATATGGGACAGAATGTTGTACTTGAATTCCAAGGGCCATGCAATAATCATTGAAGGCACATGAGGAAAATTCAGTAGCATTGTCCATTCGAATTGATTGAATTCGATGATCTGGATAGTAAGTTCTCAACCTAATAATTTGTGCAATTAATTTTGCAAATGCATGGTTTCGTGTGGATAATAAACACACATGAGACCATCGTGTAGATGCATCTATTAAAACCATGAAATATTGAAATGGACAATGTTGACACGAAAATGTGCCCCCACACTTGGGTCAGTTCGACGATCCAAAAGTTTGCGGATACTTAGGGAAAAGCCTAAGCGTAACACAACACTGACGTTGCGTTCCGACTACCCTTAACAGTGGCAAGGGGTTGAGTCACCAGGTAATCATATCACACAGAAATAATCCAATTAGCCGAAAAGAAATATATAAATAAAATAAACCAGCCAGCTGAACGGAGCCTAACTGTTTCGAAGTGTACCGTGCGAAGGGTTCACTGAAGGGGGCCTTCAGCGTATGATGCGAAGGGTCTCACCGAAGGAAGCCTTCGACGTTCGGACTGATCTAGTCGAAGGCAGGCTCCAAACAGATCTCGACACGAAATCACCTCCGAACAACAGGGTTCGGTGCGAAGTCTCTGACACGACAAAAATACTCCGTCGCAACGCGCTGGCGTGACTTCGTCCGATGCTAAGTGTAGGCGTGATGAAGCCTGATGCAACGAAGCCTGCCGCGGAGCATTCTAGCATGCGGGACTTGGTCAAACCGACAACGGCGTGACAGGTCCGGCACGGGTTGTCGAAGCAGGGGTTCCATCGAAGGGTGTTCTGGCAGCCTCTGAAACTAGTTTCCTGGCTCCGGACACCACCGACGAAAGGGCTCCGAGCGTGAAAACCTACAACAGGACAGAGATCAAGTGCCAATTCAGCCTGGAGACCAAATCTGCTAAGTGTTGATGTAGGGAAACGAAGGTAGCAATCTGTTACGTAGATTAACAGATAGTTCACAGGCGAAGTAACAAGGCGATAGCAATCTGTTACATAGATTAACGGGTACTTCACAAGCGAAGTAACTAGGATTACCACTGTTCTGAAGTGGCCGATGGAAGGCTACCAGGCAAACCCACGAAGGTTGTGCAGAAAAGTAAATGAAAAGTAAAGGTACGGTTCAAACTAGGGTTTGAAGTTGATTTGTGTTGGGGGGCTTAATGAACCGGCCTCACCCCTATATTTATAGGGGCTAGTCTTCTTATCTCTAAAATTAATCTAGTAGGATTCGGCCTAATCATGTTTAGGGATAAAAATAGCTAGAATCAGACTCAAACTCTATCTCTGAAATAACCCAAAGTGGGCCTTCAGCAAGGCCTACCGAAGCCTGCTCCTCAGGCCGAAGCTTCGGCGAGGTAGGCCTCCAAAGGCCTTCAGGCCAAAGGTAGCAGGCCGCCATAAGGCTTCTGAATCCCAATGTTCGATGGGCCTTCAGCCCTGTAGGGCTTCGGCACGATCTAGGACTTGTGTATTTTTGGCCAAAATTACCAAAATTGATATTTTGACAATCTTGACCATTAATGCCATTTTTTGCTATCAACACATGCCCCTGCCTTTTAGTGAACTAAGTGAACCAAATGCATAACGGGCTAAGGATGATACTTTCCATATCAGCCTTTAGACACTTTCAAGCACTTTGCCACACACTTGGGAAGTACCTTTTCAAATACCTGCCATTCAAAGCTCTTCGAAACCACTCTCCTTGTAGAGATTCCAACAAGTACACATTACCTAGAGCGATTTCGGTTACTTTAAAAGGGCATTCCCAACTAGGCGACCATTTACCAAATTTGGGGCTCTTAGTGCCTAAGGGTAAAATCGTCTTCCAAACCAAGTCACCAACTTGAAATAATTTTGGTTTAACTTTTTTATTGTAGGCTCTAGCTATTCTTCTCTTGTCTTTCTCTATAGCTTCTGAAGCCCTCAACCTCTTATCGGTCACTTCTTCCAAATTGTCTTTTAAAAGAGTTTCATATTCGCCGACCAATAATCCATCTTGCTTAAGAAATCTTAAAGAACTAAGATCTACCTCTACTGGTAGAATGACTTCTTGCTCATATACTAGTTCATATGAACTAACTTTGGTAGCACCATGCTTTGCAACTCTACGAGCCCATAGTGCCTCGAAAAGCACTTCATGCCACTTTTTAGGGAACTCTTTAATTTTCTTCTTAATGAGCTTAATCATGCTTTTATTACTAGACTCGGCCTGACCATTGGCCTGAGCATAGTGTGGTGAAGAGTTTATCAACTTAATACCATAAAATTCAGCAAAGTCTCTCACTTCTTTAGCGACAAATGAAGTGCCTTGATCTGTAGTGAGAGTCTGGAGAATATCAAATCTATGTATAATGTGCTTCAAGATAAAATCAGTTACCTCATTGTGAGTCATATTCTTGAGAGGCACGACCTCGGTCCATTTGGTGAAGTAGTATGTCGCCATCAGTACAAACCGATGCCCCTTTGAAGACGGAGGATGAATTTGGCCGATGAAGTCTAAACCCCAACCTCGGAACGACCATGGCTTGATAATAGGATTAAGTAGTGATGCATGAGCTAACTGTATATTACCAAACCTTTGACACGCCTCACACCCTCTATAGTATTTAAAACAATTCCCGGTCATAGTTGGCCAGTAGAAACCTGCTCTCTTGATCATCCAACTCATTTTATGAGCCGACTGATGAGTGCCACAAAGCCCCTCATGGATTTTTCTATAGCTACTTTGGACTGATCGACATACAAGCAAATCAAAAGTACTCCATCAATAGTTTGGTGGTATAATACATCATCTATTAACACAAATTGAAATGCTTGTCGCCGAACTTTTCGATCAACTCTTTGATAGGGATTTCTTAAATACTAGACGATTGGAACTCTCCAATCATCCTTATGGACATTCAAAGGGTTTGCTAACTCCTTTCCTAGAGTGATGTCTAAATTTCTAACTTTAGAGTGCCCCCCGAGCCTCTCCTGCTTCTGCCGAAGGCTGACTAGATTGGCTATGCGGAGCCATTCAGAACGAAGCCTTCTGTCGGAGTGGTCCGGTGTGTGGGGGCTTGTGCCGCCTAGAAGGCTTCGGTATGAGGGCTCCGACGACAGGACCCTTCGGCGGATGAAGGGCTCCGGTACGAGGGCTCCAGCACGCGACACCCTCCGGTGGCCAGAGGGGTCTGACCCGGAGGGTTCGACGGACCTCACGTTTGCCTGAAGTTTCTAGCTTCGTCAATGAGACCAAGCATTGGCTTTTCCTGTATAGAAAATTTTCCTCTCTTGACTTGATTGCCAGATGCTTACTGAACCAAATCATTTGCAATTGAGTTGGCCTCTTGTCGCGCCCCTATTTAATAAATCAGGACTTTTATTGAAATTCCATAGAAAATCAATAAACCAAGACGTTCATCATGCGACCACGTACAAATACGAGCAATCATGCATGGTTCGTAGACCGTATTAATACAAAAGTGAATAAAGATGAAGAGAAACTAATAAAACAAAGGGTCCTAGATGAACGCCTCCTTCCAGTCTCGCCTTGACTGGGTCGCTACTCCAGACCTGCATCCTCCTCGTAGTAGACGGGCTCTGATAGTGTAAGTCAACGGGGTGAGTACAGGAGTACTCAGCAAGCTACCGAATGCAAATATAATGTAAGGTAATAACAAGGGAGATAGTGGCTAATTTTGCGGAAGAAGCATAATTGTAAAGCATTAAATGTGATCAATTTATTAGTACTAAAAAGTAAACATGTGTATGCATCATCATCTTCTAACTCGAGGAGTACGTTTTACCTCCTCGCACCACAGTCCTTACATGCCATGAATACTCAACCATTCACACAGTAGTAAACTAATTGCGAGTAGTCACACAACCCGCCCTTGACCATGGGCTCGGCTTTTTGAAAAGATTAAATTACTCTGATCAGAGATGTACCACTGTACCCACAAGGCACGCACTCATCACTTACACCAAAGTGTAACGAGATGACCCATTTCACGGGAACTCGTGCCAAAACCTTCCATATGGTCTTCCCTGACTCAACAGCACCCTCTTATAGGTTTCGTATCGTGTCTCGACGGGTCGAGTTTCCACCATACCCCCCCTTGAACCATCGTCGGTACAAGGCGCCTTGAGGGCTAGCCCCTTGCCTCCTCCTCTATGGTGCCGAGAGCCAGAGTGTTCCACACTTCCAGTTAGGACTTACCCATTAGACTTGTGGTTGGTACGGAAGTGCTTTGCAACAGATCCCGCAAACCGGTCCTTATAGTGCCCCGGGTGCGACAAACCAATGCCCGAGCTTGCACCCGGAACCCACCATACTTATAACTTAGCCAACTCCAATAGAGTCCAGAGACGAGAATAACGGGGAAATTCATATATCAGAATCCAGCTATCTACGACTCATTCTTTTTATCCTATAGCAGTTGTGCCGGTACATTGGGCACTAGCTAATAATTTTATAGTAGATTGACAAGGAGTTAAGGCTCAATAAGCATGGCTTGGGTTTGCACACAAGGACGGGGATCTAATAAATATAAGTGTAAGGCTTGATATTTGACTAATGCAATATTAACCTATGAGTTATAGCGATAATTCATTAAAACATGGGCTCAATAATGATCAACTGTTTCCACAGAGGTGGTCGATGACTTGCCTTGATCAGCAAATGGGGATGGAGGAACCTCGGGGTAGAACTCCGGCTCCTCGACGAACTCGTAGTCTTCTTGATACGGAAAAATAAACAATACACTCAATAAACAGATAAAAATCCACAAAATAATATACATACATATTTGTGGGTTTTATTATGTGAAATAAGGTTTTAATATTCTGACGTTTGGTGATAAACAGCAAACTTATTTTCTTAAGGCTTTTCTAATTTATTTTTCTGAATTAATAATTTATCCCTAAGGGGTTTTTATTCATTTAATCCATAAGTGTATTTTGTGCTAAAGTAACATACTGTTTTTATAGCATTAAAGTGTAGAGAATAATATACTGAATTTAACAAAATTTGAATGGTAAAATTTGGAGTTAAAATGAGCAAGTTATGAATTTCCAAAGTTTAAATCAATTTCTGGAATTTTATTTAAACAGAAAATGGGCTTTAGTCCACGGTGAGCCAGGCCCACGGTGGACCAGCGACTGTGCGCGTGAACCGAGCCGATCTGGATCATCCTAT
The DNA here is from genome assembly GCA_019279435.1 of Zizania palustris. Classification (NCBI taxonomy): domain Eukaryota; kingdom Viridiplantae; phylum Streptophyta; class Magnoliopsida; order Poales; family Poaceae; genus Zizania; species Zizania palustris. The sequence continues at coordinate 40,324,538 of JAAALK010000290.1, forward strand.
CCAGATCAAACGGCCAGGCGCGAGGCGGGTTCCTTTAAGTGAGAACGGACGACTCAGATTAAAACAGAGCGAACGGGTACGCGTGGACGCACCAGATCGCTCCAGCGCCTTAAGTCATGATCGACGGTCGAGATTAAAAGATACCGGTTTGACCGGATCTGAGGGCTCAGATTAGATCTCCGCAAGATCTAATCTGGACCGTTCGCTTGGGATCGTGCGGCTCGGATGGATTCCGGCACGGCACGTGGTGACGAGGGTAGTTTACCCTTCGTCTCCGGCGACGGCGGTCTCGGGTGCGACCGCGGCGGCGGTGGCGAGCGCCTAGGGACCTGGCTAACGGCAAAAATGGAATGCGGAGGGGAGGGCGGTGACCGGCGGCGAGTGTAGACGACGGAGGGGGTTCGGGAGCTTGACGGCGACGGCGATCCGGCGGGTTCCACGACCAACAGAGGGGTGGCCGAGGATGGGCGGTCGACAGCGGACCCGACGGTGGCGGTGGCTAGGGCGAAGGGGCCGGGATCGACGGTGATCGGTGACCAGAGGTGGGGCAAGACCTAAGACCGAAAAGAGGGCGGCGGCGCTCTGCTTTCGCTCTAGGATGGCTGCGTTTGCGTGGGCTCAGTGCGGAAGCCAGAGGGGGCTTATATAGGGGGTCGCCGGCGTCCAGATGGCAAGGAACCGAAGGGTTCCCGTGAGCTCCGGCGAGGGCTTTCCAAGCTTTGGGTATACTTCCTTAAGCGCGAAACCGCGTGGCTCAAGGATGGAAAGGGGGCGGTGGCATTTGGGGAAGACGATCCGGGGGTGATTGGGGCGATCGCGGGTGGCCGGCGGGGGAAAACAGAAGGTGATCGCCGGAAAAAGGAAAGAGGAGGGAGGGATTCCATCGGAGACGATGGATCTGACAGGTGGGCTCCACCTGTCAGTGTGCGGATGGGAAGGAGAGCGCCGACAGGCGGGACCGAGCGGTCAGCGGGTGAAGGCGGGCGCAAGTGGCTGCCATGTGGGGCCGGGGCGAGCGCGGGCAGGAGAGAGAGGCGGGGGAACGCGCCGACAGGCGGGTCCCACATGTCAGCGACGCGTGTGCTGGGCTGGGTTGGGCCGAGGCGGATTCGAGGTTGAGGCCCGTTAAGAATTTTAATTCTTTTCTGATTTAAAATAAATCCAGTAATTCATATATTTGATTAAGGGTTGAATCACTGTTGATAAAAATTTGTAAAAATTCCTGAAATTATGTTTTGGCCTTTAGTTTATCTCATAAAATTTTCAAGTCCAAATTTTGAATATTTCTTCTTGTTTGGCTTTATTAAGGTTCTTTTAAGGATTTCCTTTAATAATAAAATTCAGAAATGATTTTAATAATAATTTTCTTGAGTTGGGAAACGTGAAACACGTCATGTACTCCAGCCAATGAGGGTGGTAGTTCCAACTGATACGCAACTTCGCCTTGGCGTCGAAGAATGGGAAATGGTCCAACATATCGAGGGGCCAACTTTCCTCTCATGTTAAACCGTTGAGTACCACGGAGAGGCGTAACTCGAAGATAGACATGATCTCCCTCTTCAAAGGCTAGATCTCTGCGTCGATTGTCCGCGTAGCTGTTCTGTCGTGATTGGGCTGTCTTGAGTCGGTCTCTGATGATCCGTACCTTCTCTTCAGCTTCTCGAAGGATGTCCGTTCCGAATACTTGAGATTCATCGGTTTGATCCCAAAGTAGAGGTGTTCTGCACTTACGTCCATATAGGGCTTCAAAAGGAGACATCTGAAGACTGTCTTGATAGCTGTTGTTGTACGAAAACTTAGCGTACGGTAAACTTTTGTCCCAAGTGGCACCAAAATCCAAGACGCATGCTCGTAGCATATCCTCCAATATCTGATTCACCCTTTCAGTTTGTCCATCTGTCTAAGGGTGGTAGGCAGTGCTAAAGTTCAATCTTGTTCCCATCTCTTCTTGAAGATTCTTCCAAAAACGAGAGGTGAACTGACTTCCTCTATCAGACACTATCTTCTTGGGTACTCCATGAAGACACACAATGCGGGCCATGTATAGTTCTGCAAGCTTAGGGCCACTAAAGGTCGTCTTGATGGCTATGAAATGTGCTACTTTCGTGAGTCGGTCAATAATCACCCAAATAGAATCATATCCAAGTTGGGTCTTTGGGAGTCTGATGATGAAATCCATACCGATCTCTTCCCACTTCCATTCAGGTACTTTCAATGGCTGTAACAGTCCTGCAGGTCTCTGATGTTCAGCTTTTACTCTTCTACAGGTGTCACACTCGGCGACGAACTGTGCAATCTCCCTCTTCATGCTAACCCACCAATAACGTTCCTTCAGGTCTTGGTACATCTTGGTACTACCGGGATGAATGGAGTACAAAGTCTCATGTGCTTCTCTCAGGATAAGGGTCTTTATCTCCGGCTTATCCGGTAGACATATTCGGGTTCCAAACCATATGGTGCCATTCTCGTCCTCTGAAAATCCTGGGGCTTTTCCTTGCCTCATGTTCTTCTTAATGGCGGCGATATCCGAGTCTTCTAATTGAGCTTCTCGGATCTGTTCGAACAAGATAGGTTGAGTCTCCAAGGTGGCTAGGTATGCTCCGGTGGTCAACTCGAGATTTAACTTTTCCATCTCTTTACATAACAAGGGCGCGTGATCCTGAATCATAATGGCTGTGCAATATCACTTGCGACTTAATGCATCGGCTACCACATTTGCTTTTCCGGGGTGGTAGTGGATACCTAAGTCATAGTCCTTTATTAATTCCAACCATCGTCTTTGCCTCAGATTGAGGTCCGACTGCGTGAAGATGTACTTCAAACTCTTGTGATCCGTAAAGATTTCACAGCGGTTCCCGACCAAGTAATGCCTCCAAATCTTAAGGGTGTGCACTACAGCAGCTAATTCCAAATCGTGGGTCGGGTAGTTCAACTCATGAGGTCTCAACTGACGAGAGGCATAAGAGATAACTTTTCCATCTTGCATAAGAACACATCCCAATCCTTGGCGAGATGCGTCGCAATAGACATGGAAGTCTTTCCGGATATCGGGTAGGGTCAGTATGGGTGCTGACACCAGACGGGTCTTGAGGGTGCGGAAACTCTCCTCGCATTCAGGAGTCCATTCAAATTCTCTCCTTCTGTAACAACTTGGTCATTGGCTTGGCTATCTTGGAAAAATTCTCAATGAATCTCCGGTAATATCCGGCCAAACCTAGAAAACTACGTATCTCAGATACGTTCGTGGGTGGCAGCCAATCCGTAACTGCTTCTACGGTGGCAGGGTCCACTGCGATTCCTTGCGCAGAGATGATGTGTCCAAGGAACTTTACTTCTGCCGTCCAGAATTTACACTTGTTGTACTTGGCATATAACTGGTGTTCCCTTAGCTTGCCTAAGGTTAACCGGAGATGAGTCTCATGCTCTTTCTGATCCTTGGAATAAATTAGGATGTCGTCTATAAAGACCACGATAAATTTGTCCAAATACTCCATAAACACCTTGTTCATCATGTTCATGAAGAATGCAGGGGCGTTGGTCAATCCGAACGACATAACAGTACACTCATATAATCCATAACGGGTGGTAAAAGCCATCTTGGGTATATCCTCTTCTCGAATCCGCAACTGATGATATCCAGATCGTAGATCGATTTTCGAGAATACCGTAGCTGCCTTTAGCTGGTCGAAGAGATCATCGATCCGAGGCAATGGGTACTTGTTCTTGATGGTCACTTCATTCAAAGCGCGGTAATCCACACACATACGCTTAGCCTTGTCTTCTTTCTTCTCGACGAAGATGACGGGGGCACCCCATGGCGATGTACTTGGTCTGATGTAGCCTTTCTTCTCGAGATCCTCCAACTGCTGCTTCATCTCAGCTAACTCATTGGCGGCCATCTGGTATGGTTGCTTGTAAACGGGGGTGGTCCCGGGCACCAAATCAATCCGGAATTCGATGTCCCTCCTAGGTGGCATCCCTGTTAAATCCTCTGGAAATACGTCCGGGTACTCACAGACTATCGGTATCTCTTCCAAGGTAATCTGATGCAGTCTTGGTCTTCTGATCTTCAGGCTTGGCATCTGAAATGTGACGGTAATCCCTCCTTCACTGGTCACAATCACTTGTCTGAGGGCACATCCTATTACTCCTTGATGTTTATTTAACCAATCCATCCCTAGAATGAGATCCAAGCCTTGGTATTCAATAAGGATGGGATCGGCCCAAAATACGGTGCCGTGGATATCTATCCATACCTTTGGGCTATAGGTTAGGGCTAGGGTTTGTTTTCCCGGGGTGACTATTTGCACTGCTCTTGGTAGTTCTTTTGTGTTTAGATTGTTCTTTTCCACAAAAGCAGTTGATATGAAGGAGTGTGTAGCTCCGGTGTCAAACAAAACCACTGCAAGTGCTGAATGTACCATGAACTTACCCATCACGATCTCGGGTGCGGCCTGGGCTTCCTCGGCGGTGATGTGGTTGACTCGTGCACGGATGGCGGGGTTCGCTGCAACTCCTTGAGCACGCTTGGGATGGGGGCACGAATTGGAGTAATGCCCCTCCTGGCGTCAATTGAAGCATACCACGGGCTTGCCGTGCTTGTCACGCAGGATCTCCGCCTTCTTTGCCGGGGCGGGTGGTGCAGCTGGTGCGGTGGGAGCGGAGCGAGGCTGTCCGGCTCCGGTGTTGGCGGCGGGTGGCGCCGGGCAATATACTGGTCAGGGGTGGTATTGTGGCGCCGGTGGAGGAGGGGTGAAACGGGGCCTCTGTGCCATGCCCTGGTTTTGCCTAAAGGCAATCATTCTCTTCTTCTTCAGGTCGACCTTGTTCTGCTGGGTCTCTTGAATGATAGCTTTATTAACCAACTTTTGAAAGTTGGCGTAATCTCCGGAGATGAGTTGAAGGGATAACTCATCCTTCAGTCCTCGAAGGAACTTGGACTGTCTGGCCGCGTCGGTATGGACCTCTTCAGGCGCGTACCGGGCCAGTCGGTTGAACTCGTGCAGGTATTCTGTTACGGACCTGCTCCCCTGCTGCAGGTCCCTGAACTCTTGCTGCTTCTGAGCTATGATGCCGTCGGGGATGTGAGCGGCACGGAAAGCAACCAAGAACTCCGCCCACGTATGGACGTGTCCCTCGGGCAAGGTCTCGCGCAGATTGTCCCACCACTCTGCGGCGGGACCCTGGAGCTGGTGGGTGGCGAAGGCCACCCTCTCCTGCTCAGTGCAGGTCAGGAGATCGAGCTTCTTATCGATGGTCCTCAACCAATCCCCAGCCTCCATGGGGTTGGTGCTGCTCGAGAAGGTCGGTGGGCGGACTCGGAGGAACTCCGAGAGTTGGGAGGCGGGAGCGGGAGCTGGAGTGGCGGGTCGTGGCAGCTCGGGCTGTTGGTGGAGACGAAAGAAGTGAGCCTGCTGCTCTTGCATCTGCTGTTGTTGCTGCTGCATCTGGTTCAGAAGGGCTAAGACCAGCTGGTTTGTGTGGCCATTATCTCGGCCAGAGTGGGGTGGTTGGCAACCGGGGCTTGCCTTTGCCCAGTTGCTCCCCACTGAGGCAGGTTTCCATTGTCTCCTCCGTTTTGAGGAGCGTCTGAGCCTTGAGTGTTGGTCATCCTGAAGTTTCCAAAGTAGACAACATTTTCTTAGAGGATATTATTATTAAGTTTTATTCCAAAAATGTCGTTCTTGCGGTTACATTTGTTATTTGTTTCTTCATTCATGCCTTATATTTGACATGAATGGCAATACAATCAAGTAAAAAGAAAAGCAATCAATCGTAAAACTACGTCTACGGTAGCTCGGGGGACGGCTCGATCACGGGCTCGATGGAGACGGCCGTGGAGGTGGAACTGGAAGGTCCGGCGGGAGGTGCGCTGCGGGAAATCCTCTTGGGCCTCACGGTGGGGATCCGAAGGGATTTCCGCTTGCGGGGCGGAAGAGGTGCGATCTCCTCAATGTCCTTCTTCAGTTCTTCAATCTGGTGGCGGAGCTGTGGGTTGGTGGCGACGCTCTGCCGTAGAAGTTCATTTTGGCATCGTAACTCTTCGGCCTTGGCAGCCAATCGGTGTCCCTGCTGGAGGCGGCGACGAAGATCTCCGTTCTCACGGTTCAGATCCTCAGAAGAGTGTCGGTAAAAGGTGATCGTATCGCGCTGTCCGTTGGCGTCCTGCAGTGCCTCGTAATGGAGATCATCCATTGCCTCCAACAAGCGCATGGTATGACCAATCGCAGAACGACGCTGGGAGAGCGTGCTGACGTAGACGCTGTGGGGACTCCCTGGAGTGCGAAGGGGCACAAAGCGATAATCTGTATCATAGAGCTCACTGTCGTAGATCATCCGGAGCTCAGTGAGGGCCTAGAGGGCGGTGCGCTGACTGGCTACAAAGAAGGTAGGTCCTCCTCCACGATAGGTGTGGGTTGTCTGAGGGGAGGGCTGGATGACGACGGTGACCTCACAGAAACTTTCTTCCTCCTCGGGGAAGACTCCATGAAACATCGGATCGTGCTCAAATCCGAGGAAACCGACAAGCATGCGCAGCTCGCGGATGAATCCGGCCTCGTCGCGAAGGTTCCCACTCATGGTACGGACCGGCATCTACAAAAGAGAGAAAGCTTTTGTGAAAATCTCGGAAGATGAGAGGATAAGTAATTTTTTGTAAGAAAATATAGTAAATATAAGTCCTAAGGTCAGGCCTGTTTGGCTTCCTATAGTCAAGTCGGCTCTGATACCATCTTGTCGCGCCCCGATTTAATAAATCAGGACTTTTATTGAAATTCCATAGAAAATCAATAAACCAAGACGTTCATCATGCGACCACGTACAAATACGAGCAATCATGCACGGTTCGTAGACCGTATTAATACAAAAGTGAATAAAGATGAAGAGAAACTAATAAAACAAAGGGTCCTAGATAAACGCCTCCTTCCAGTCTCGCCTTGACTGGGTCGCTACTCTAGACCTGCATCCTCCTCGTAGTAGACGGGCTCTGATGGTGTAAGTCAACGGGGTGAGTACAGGAGTACTCAGCAAGCCACCGAATGCAAATATAATGCAAGGTAATAACAAGGGAGATAGTGGCTAATTTTGCGGAAGAAGCATAATTGTAAAGCATTAAATGTGATCAATTTATTAGTACTGAAAAGTAAACATGTGTATGCATCATCATCTTCTAACTCGAGGAGTACGTTTTACCTCCTCGCACCACAGTCCTTACATGCCATGAATAACTCAACCATTCACACAGTAGTAAACTAACTGCGAGTAGTCACACAACCCGCCCTTGACCGTGGGCTCAGCTTTTCGAAAAGATTAAATTACTCTGATCAGAGATGTACCACTGTACCCACAAGGCACACACTCATCACTTACACCAAAGTGTAACGAGATGACCCATTTCACGGGAACTCGTGCCAAAACCTTCCATATGGTCTTCCCCAACTCAACAGCACCCTCTTATAGGTTTCGTATCGTGTCTCGATGGGTCGAGTTTCCACCATACCCCCCTTGAGCCATCGTCGGTACAAGACGCCCTGAGGGCTAGCCCCTTGCCCCCTCCTCTATGGTGCCGAGAGCCGGAGTGTTCCACACTTCCAGTTAGGACTTACCCATTAGACTTGTGGTTGGTACGGAAGTGCTTTGCAACAGATCCCGCAGACCGGTCCTTATAGTGCCCCGGGTGCGACAAACCAATGCCCGAGCTTGCACCCGGAACCCACCATACGTATAACTTAGCCAACTCCAACAGAGTCGAGAGACGAGAATAATGGGGAAATTCATATATCAGAATCCAGCTATCTACGACTCATTCTTTTTATCCTATAGCAGTTGTGCCTGTACATTGGGCACTAGCTAATAATTTTATAGTAGATTGACAAGGAGTTAAGGCTCAATAAGCATGGCTTGGGTTTGCACACAAGGATGGGGATCTAATAAATATAAGTGTACGACACGTGGTGACGAGGGTAGTTTACCCTTCGTCTCCAGCGACGGCGGGCTCGGGTGCGACCGCGGCGGCGGCGGCGAGCGCCTAGGGACCTGGCTAACGACAAAAATGGAATGCGGAGGGGAGGGCGGTCATGACCGTACCTTCGACGGCGAAGATGGAGGTCCGGAGGTGACCTGCGGCGAGTGTAGACGACGGAGGGGGTTCGGGAGCTTGACGGCGACGGCGATCCGGCGGGTTCCACGGCCAACAGAGGGGTGGCCGAGGACGGGCGGTCGACGACGGACCCGACGGTGGCGGTGGCTAGGGCGAAGGGGGCCGGGATCGACGGCGATCGGCGATCGGAGGTGGGGCAAGACCTAAGACCGAAAAGAGGGCGGCGACGCTCTGCTTTCGCTCTAGGATGGCTGCGTTTGCGTGGGCTCAGTGCGGAAGCCAGAGGGGGCTTATATAGGGGGTCGCCGGCGTCCAGATGGCAAGGAACCGAAGGGTTCCCGTGAGCTCCGGCGAGGGATTTCCAAGCTTCGGGTATACTTCCTTAAGCGCGAAACCGCGAGGCTCAAGGATGGAAAGGGGGCGGTGGCGTTTGGGGAAGACGATCCGGGGGGTGATCGGGGCGATCGCGAGTGGCCAGCGGGGGAAAACAGAAGGAGATCGCCGGAAAAAGGAAAGAGGAGGGAGGGATTCCATCGGAGACGATGGATCTGACAGGTGGGCTCCACCTGTCAGTATGCAGATGGGAAGGAGAGCGCCGACAGGCGGGACCGAGCGGTCAGCGGGTGAAGGCGGGCGCAAGTGGCTGCCATGTGGGGTCGGGGCGAGCGCGGGCGGGAGAGAGAGTCGGGGGAACGCGCCGACAGGTGGGTCCCACATGTCAGCGACGCGAGTGCTGGGCTGGGTTGGGCCAAGGCGGATTCGAGGTTGAGGCCCGTTAAGAATTTTAATTCTTTCTGATTTAAAATAAATCCAGTAATTTATATATTTTATTAAGGGTTGAATCACTGTTGATAAAAATTTGTAAAAATTCCTGAAATTATGTTTTAGCCTTTAGTTTATCTCATAAAATTTTCAAGTCCAAATTTTGAATATTTCTTCTTGTTTGGCTTTATTAAGGTTCTTTTAAGGATTTCCTTTAATAATAAAATTCAGAAATGATTTTAATAATAATTTTCTTTTATTTTATTTGTTTTTATTTCTTTGAGGTGTTACACCTCTCTTGACACGTGAGAAATTTTAAAGTCGTCAAAAGTAGCAACTATGTGGGATCAGAATGGAGACTAGAGGGGGGTGAATAGGCGCCTCAACACTTTATTTCGAAAGTGATGCCTAGTCAAATCACCCAACACACCTCTAAACACTCAGTTTCAAGGATTAAACCAAATAGTACACAATTCGAGCTCCACTAGATTGAAAAACACAATTCAACTCAATTTAAAGATTGTTTAGTCGATGAATATCAACACACTTCACGGAAGAAGGCAAATCAAATTTGGAGAAGAGAGTCAACTTGAAATATCAACACTTCTGAAATATTCTGGATGATGAATAGTAACAATAACTTTCAAAACGATTTAGAAATCAGATTATGGTACAATTTGCAGACTTCAATTTCTGAACATGTTTAATTTCAGCACAATAGATTTAGATTAGTATCACAAGGATTTACTTGCTGGAAACAGGAAATTCTATACACTAAACAGAGCAGTCGACAAAACTGTAGCAAAACCAAAACATATCAGCAATTATTGTTCATCATCAAGAGCACAAATTGGTTCTACACCTCTTTCAGTTTTCAGCACATTTCAAACATGCATATGTATTTCAAGAGTTTTCAGATCAAAACAAATTATCAACAATAACAAATGTTGAAAACAGAAAAAGGCTTGACAATGAACATCACTGTCGGCGATACACTGTAGCGAATCCGACGCACTTCACGGATTGCTGTTCATTGTCACAAACTTATTTCTAGAGATAATTATCTGATTGTGATTGAAAAAGGTGCTGAGCAAATGTTGTTTTCTCCACAATTGTTACAACATTTCAGAACAACCAACAGAAGTATTTCAGGATTAATACTGGACTGAACAATTTCTACTCAATGCTGAAATCAGATTTCAATCAACTACTTTACTTCAGAATTGCAAACTGACATGAACTTTTCAAATTGAGATTTCAAACCAATTCTGCAACAGCTGCACATGAAACTGATTTTTAATGCAGTAGACACTATGACTACAGAAAATGAACCAAACTACAATAAACTGCAGATACAATACTGAAAATTTCTGCTGACCAAACCGGAGTATGAAAACTAGAGAATCTGAAACAAACAGGATTAGGAACAGTGAGGTTCTATTTCAAAATTGATTTGGATTGAAATACATCAAACTGCTCCAATAGACATTCATTCAACAGTAAACATAACATAACAATTTCCTTCTGAACTGAATTCAAACAATATTCAACCTAAAGTTCAGTTATAGAATTGATTCAAAGACAGATTTAGAATCAAGCTAAACAAGATACTATGGCTGCTGAAACAAATCAAACAGCTAGTTCATGACACTTTTCAAAAAAAACATCTCAGTTCTGAACTCACATATAAATTTTACTAACCAAAGTTTACAGCCTCAAATCACATGAACCTTTTTAAAACAGAACTGAAAACCATTTCCTGAAGAACTAGGATGAACAAGACTCAATGCTTAAATCAAGATATCCACATGCAAACTAAATGAACTCAAAGATCAATCATATTCATCATAGCTCATACACAGTCCTGAAAGAAATCTCTTACCAGATCACTGTATCAGATCCAGCAAACAATTCGCAGGAATTTTCTCTTGTTCTTGATTGAAAAAACTGAGCAAAAATATTTGTCTAAGTTGTTCTCTCTAATCTGAAAAATATCTGGTTCTCTCCATCCAAATTCACTTGTTCATCCTTCTACCAAGTAATCACTCAAGAAACACTTCAATGATCAGCCAAAATGCTGATGAACACTTGATGAAACATTTCATCAAACATGTAGAGTGCTATACTGAAAACAGAAACAACTATTCCAGAATATATTTCAGCACTGTGGTGCCTACTTTGATCAGCAAAATAATTTAGAAAAAATCACAGAAACATGTTGCAACTTTCGAAAATGGATCATTCAAATCATGCACAACAAAAGATGTATAAACATCAATATCAACTTGTGCACTAGATTCACCAAACATTGCAGCACAAAAACGAATTCAGCCACAAAGTGTACCAGCGCTAGAACAGAGATGAAACTTGCACTGTATTGTAGCCGATCCAAAATTTTCATCTGAAACACTGTTCCTCGTCAAATGCTTCTTCAAACTCAAGTTTTCTCAGTAATTTTCATTGGAAAATTTTTTCTCACAAGTTCTAAATGGTTCAGCCAACTTAGGGGGATAATATCCTAACAACTCATGTTAGCCCCCATTTTACACATAGACCCATAGTAATTTCAGAATTAACAATTCTGAAAATTACCCTATAAAACCTAAAAGTAAAATTACAAATTGACTCTCCTTTTAATATAATTTCAGAGTAGAGCCACTCTAAAAATTATACCAAAAGGTTACACTACAAAACTAAAATATTTAAACTAATACTAGACAACTATTTATTGAATTAACCAAAAACATTTAAAGTTTCGACGGTTTTTAGCAAAAACCGACAAAGCCTCTCGACCCTTCGACTCATGACACCACTTCGCGACTCTGAGCGCCAGCAAGCCTTTTCCGCTCTCGATCCCCTCGAGCCACCTGAATGCTTGTCCTGGCCTCCCTCTCGCAAACCCGGTCATCACGCCATTGCAGTCAGCCATCCGTCCAAGTCTTGCTCGGTCTCTTCGCGTACTCTTGAGATCTTCTCCAACTTCGCCCGACCTCCGTGATCCTTCGGCATCAAGCTCCCCGCTCCACCCTCGATCACCTGCCGTCAACAATTCGTCAGCATCTCCTCTCTGCATAAACAAGACAAGCCAAAACAAGAATGTGATGCACCGCCGAACCCTTCGACAACCAAACCTCCATTTCAAATCGAAACCCTCGATGCACTCAACCAACCTAAACCACTCAACCGCTCATCCTTGTCAATCACTCATCATCCAGACCGAAACCACCCTTGGTTTCACAAACTATGTCTAAACATTTATCCAAGTAACTATTTAGCAAGCCATTAAAACATTGAGCAATTTTAGCTACTTGTTGTACTACTAACAAATAATCACCATGCGCATGGACATGTTTAGCACCAATGGATTCTAGCAGTTCAATCCCTAGCAATAAAGCTTCATATTCAGCTTGGTTATTAGTGGAAGGAAATTCAAAACGGGGCGAGGTTTCAAAGCGTGTGCCGCTAGGTGATATGAGAACTACCCCGATACCTTGGCCATTCTTACAAGTTGATCCATCAAAATAAAGTTTCCATGGCACTACTTCAATTAGGGCAATATCATTACCCCAATTGACATCTACGTAGTGATCAACTATAAAATTAGCGACAATTTGGCCTTCCATGGTTCTTAGAGGTTCATAAGCCAAATCGTATTCAATCAAAGCGAAAGCCCACTTTCCGATTCTTCCCCTTCGAATTGGCTTTTGCAACATGTACTTTATGACATCGGTTTGACAAGCGACAATACATGTGCTAGGGAGAAGATAGTGACGTAATTTGGTACATGCGTAATAAAGTGATAAACACAAATGCTCCACAAACACGTACCTAGTTTTGGCGTCCAGCAGGCGGCGGCTCAAGAATGTGATGACATACTCTTTTCCCTCCACCTCCTGGGTTAGCACGGCCCCTATCACGCTATCTTCCGCAGCGATGTACAACCGAAACGGAATTCCGGCCTTTGGTGCTCTCACCACGGGTGGCGATGACAAGCACTCTTTAACTTTTTCAATGTCACTTTATTGACTTGCCCCCCAAGTGAACTCAGCTTCATTCTTTAGCCGGAGTATAGGGACAAAAGCATCGATTTTACTAGACAAGTTAGATATAAAGCGGCACAAATAATTCATCTTGCCTAACACCTTTTGCACATCTCTCTTGCATGTCGGCGCTGCAAAATTTCTAATATTTTCAAGCCTCATAGGATCAATTTCGATACCTATTTCATGAATCATGAATCCTAAGAACTTGCCTGCCGACACACCAAAAGCACATTTGAGTGGGTTCATTTTTAAGCCATACTGTCGCATCCTATCAAAAGCAACTCTCAAATCGTCTAGGTGGTTTCCCATAGCATCCGATTTGACTACAACGTCATCTATGTAGACTTCTAACATAACTCCTAGCAGGTCATAGAAGATCAAGTTCATAGCACGTTGATACATGGCACCGACATTCTTTAAATCAAAAGTCATAACGACCCACTCAAACAAGCCAACAAAACTAGGTCATTGAAATGCTGTCTTGTAGACGCCCTCTTTGGCCATAAAAATTTGATTGTAACCAGCGTTGCCATCAAGAAAACTTAGTACCTTATGTCCTGAAGCATCGTTGATAAACACGTCGGCTATCGACATGGGATATTTATCCTTCAGAGTGGCCTTGTTCAGATCCCTAAAATCAATACAAACTCGTATTTTGTCGCTCCCTTTCTTCTCTATAGGCACAATATTAGCGACCCATTCAGCATACCTGCATGGCCTAATAAACTTAGTCAGCTTTACATACACGGGTATGAAACGTCCTCCGGATATGCTAACGAAGTCGTAATCCGAAAGGTCACTACCTGGTAGACACTCTACTTTGTCATGAATGGCATCGATGGACACATCGGCCAATGCTACCTGGGCTGAAGTGTTCGCTGGTATGACTTCTACGCCATTGTCGTCCCATTATATCAGGCATTGGTGCAAAGTAGAAGGAATACAACAATTTGCGTGATTTCAATCATGCCCAAGAAGCACGCTATAGTTACCTTTCACATCAACGACGAAGAATGTCGTTGGTAATGTCTTATTACCTACCGTCAACTCCAAGGAGAGTATGCATTTTGCTTTGGAACTCTAGCCATTGAATCCGTTGAGCATTAGGTTCATTCTCTTCAAGTCTTCCTCACCCCTGCCAAGCTTCTTCAAGAGAGAGTAAGGCATCAAGTTGACAATGGCACCACCATCGACAAGAATTCTGGAGATTGGCTTCCCGTCAATGTGCCCCCTAACGTAGAGAGGCTTTAGGTCATGAGTCGTATCCTCAGGTTTCTCGAAAACAGCATCTCGTGGGCCAAGGTTCAACTGAGCGACCTCAGCCTCGTCTCATGGTAGAGCAAACTTGGCAGGAAGCTTGACGACATTGATGTCCATCGCCTAAGGTACAGGCCCCTCAAAGATGGGCGTGTAGTCGTCGTCGAGCATGTCGTCATCGTCATCGCTCGGACTAGGAGCCGGGTTGGTTATCTCAACCGGCTTAGATCTCCATACCTTCTTCATCGTTGGCCGAGGGCGAATTTCCTCAAAGATGGCGTCTCGTTCATCCTCGGCCTTCTTCTCGCGCATCTCTTGTGCCCGTAGGCGTTGTAGACACATTTTCTGTGATTTGGACATGCCTGGAGGTGCCCAAGATGGTTGTGGCTTTGTACCAGGCACCCCTACCCTGTTTCTATGATTTTTGGCTGAAGGGGTACCATCCAGATCGGCCTTGCGTGTTTTATAATCAGAGGATGCTTCGCTGCGGACCCTGTCAGTCGGACCGGTCTCATTCAGCCAATCGGATCAGTCTCCTTCGCTGGCCTCGGCTGGACTAGGGGACTTACCTCTGTCGAGCTTCGGTGAGGGGGCCTTCGAGATTGGGACTTCCTAAGAACCTACTTTGACTGTGTAGGCTTCGGACTCCCTCTCCTTCTCCTCTTCGCGTTCATCTCCCTTGGCTCCGTCCTGTGTTTGTCGATTCAGAGGTACTACAGATAGCCTGTGGGCGATGTCTCCCTTCGCCACGTCTGTTTGTTCCTGCCAATTATAATACTCTGAAGGAAAGCAGGAGGCAATGTTATACTGCGAAGGGTACTCGGGGGGGCGAGGTGTACGGAGCCCATGGGTTCCCTGCCCAATTGTACGGCGGAGGCATTGGTGGCTCCAACGGCTTCGCCCACTATGAGCCAAACCCATTGCTCGGAGGGAGGCTCGGCCATGTCGAAGGTATTTCAGACCATATTAGCGAAGGGTCCTGCCAGGCCAGATGTATATTCGACTATTGTGGGCCGAAGCCTCTCGTCGGAGGGTTCGTCCAGAGCAGAGTTGAGTTTGGCCATTGCGGTCCGAACTCGTTGTGTGAAGGGTTCGACCACTGGGGTCCAAACTTGTTCTGTGTAGGGTTCGGCCATTGGGGTCCGAACTCACTATACGGAGGGTTCGGCCACTGGGGTCCGAAGCCACTGTGCGGAGGGTTCGACCACTAGGGTCCGAAGCCACCGTACGGATGGTTCAGCCAATGTGGTCCGAATCTACCTTCTGACTGCCTTGGCCCCTTCGGCTGTCTTGGCTTTTTCGCGTGGGGCCCTGTTTCCTTGGCTTTTTTCTAATGTTTGTTCAGCAGCATCTGATATGTTACCTTCGGCTTCTTGTGATCCCTAGCCAAAGGGGACGTGGTGACATTTCTTTTCCACACCCCTACTTTAGGATTCTTTGGTAAGACTGTGCGTATGCGTGATTCTCCAATAATGACTGCTTTCCCCTTAGTTGACTTGGCCTGCTCTGGCTGAATCAGTATTCTCTTCTCGTCGAGGTTGACGGTGTTCACGGGAAAAGGGTCTTTGTCCAGCTTCATTTTTGAACTGGGGTCTATTTTCAATCATCCTTCTTCTATGGCCGATTGAACCTGTCGACGAAAAACATTGCAGTCGTTAGTATAATGGGAATGTGAATCATGCCACTTACAGTAGGGGCATTTCTTTAGCTCATCAGCGGATGGAATGACCTGGCCTTTAGGCAACTTGAGAAGCTGGTTCTTCAAGAAAAAATCAAATATTTTATCGCACTTAGTTATATCAAACGAGTATTTGACTTCGCTAGGCTGGCTCTTGGTAGGAGCTGCCCGTAATTCAGAACATGTGATGGGTTTACTCTTAGCATTCCAAACCCAATCGGCCGGATAGATGTCAGGCGAATCTTCTTACTCCTCCGATTGTTCCTCGTCGGAGTGCTCCATGACGTGGACTTCAGCCCTAGGCTTGTTAAATGTTTTAATAAACTTTTTATCCTTGGCTCAGCCTTCTTGGACCAGAGCCTGTTGTAAGACTTGACTAACTTCTAAAAAGTTTTGGTTGTCTAGCCTTTCTTTAATCTCGAAACGCAACCCGTTGAAAGCTAGATCCGCCAAATCCCTCTCTGAAATATTGAGACTAAAACATCAGTTTCTGTTATCTCTAAAGCACTTGATATACTCAGAGACACGCTCGCTAGATTTCTGTTTAACCGCTGTCAAGTGCAAAAGCCTAAGTTCTGTCTCACCCGTATAAAAATAGTAATGGAACTTTTGTTCTAAGTCAGCCCATGTTTGGACAGAGTTCGGCGGGAGCGCCGAAAACCAAGTAAAAGTGGTGCCAGATAGTGAGAGGGAAAATAGTCTAAGTTTTAAAGCATCCGACCCACTAGCTTCTCCACAGTGTGTTAAAAACTGACTTACATGCTCTAGTGTGGTTTTGTTACCCTCACCGTCGAACTTGGTGAACTCAGGTACTCTGTAGCCGTGAGGGTATGGTACAATGTCAAAATGGTTAGGGTATGGTTTCCGATAAACCCTAGCCCAACCCCTAGGTACGAAGCCGGTGCACTCCATAAACAGTGCACGAATCCACTCCTCAATGTCATCCTGGCCTCCTATCTGCGAGCGTCTCTCGTGTGGAGGTGTGACACACGGCGGTATGTTAGCATGTCGGCCGCGGAGGTCTTCCTCACGTGCTGGCTCTGGGTATGTGACATGCTCAGGCCTATGCGTTTGTGCATGTGGTGCAAGCAACACAGGAAGAACTGGCGTAGGTGTAGGTGGCGTGCAATAAACATGATTAGCTTGGACATGTGCGTAGTGGCTTGTCTCGGCCGTATATGCTGAGGCCGGAGACGTGATGGTCTTGCTAGTACTACCATCGGTCCTGCTATAGATACGATTCACCAGAGGTGCACTAGCAATTGGAGTTGGAGGAACGGCCTCAGAAAAGCCAAACCTTCTAAGTTTCGCCTCTAGTTGAGCGCTGATTGCCAAATCTAAACGGTTGGCTAGCGAAGCGCTAATAGCTTGATATACTGATGCAGCTATTTTTTGCTCAATCTCTAAAGAAGATAAAGGAGGCGATACTAGAGTTACCTGGGTCCGAGCGAGGTCGGGGACATTGATGTCACGCTTGATGAAGCCCGCAGTTGTTTTGACATAGCTTCCAGGCATGAGGTCCTGTAGTGCTTTCATCTTTGCCATGATCTCTGCCTGGTCTTCTTCAGGGATGTCTTCAAGGGTAGGCGTCATGATGTTGTGGTTGTCGATATCTACGCCTCCTATTGGATCCATCGGTGATGTAGATGTAGTAGTCGTTGTAGACGTACCTGCGGCCGATGTAGATGTAGTCGTCATGTTGGCATAGCCTTCCCCAGAGGAGTCGCCAAAAAATGTGTTGACACGAAAACGTGCCCCCGCACTTGGGTAGTTCGACGATCCAAAATTGTGTGGATACTTAGAGACAAGCCTAAGCGTAACATAACACTGACGTCATGTTCCGACTACCCTTAACAGTGGCAAGGGGGTGGAGTCGCCTGATAATCAGGTCACATAGAAATAATCCAATTAGCCGAAAAAATATATAAATAAAATAAACTAGCCAGCTGAACAAAGCCTAACTGGTTCAAAGTGTACCGTGCGAAGGGTTCACCGAAGGGGCCTTCGGCGTCTGATGTGAAGGGTCTCGCCGAAGGTAGCCTTCAGCGTTCGGACTGATCTGGCCGAAGGTAGGGTCCGAACAGATCTCGATGCGAAATCACCTCTAAATAGCAGGGTTCGGTGCGAAGTCTCTGACATGACAAAAATACTTCGATGCAACACGCTGGTGTGACTTCGTCCGATGCTAAGTGTAGGCGTGATGAAGCCTGACGCGACGAAGCCTATTGCGTAATGTTCTGGTGTGCGGGACTTGGTCAAACCGACAACGACGTGATGGGTCCGGCACGGGTAGTCGAAGAAGGGGTTCCGTCGAAGGGTGTTTTGGCAGCCTCCGAAAGCAGTTTCCTGGCTCCAAACACCTCCGGCGAAGGGGCTCCGAGCATGAAAACCTGCAATAGGACAGAGATCAAGTGCCAATTCGGCCTAGAGACTGAATCTGCTAAGTGTTGTAGTAGGGAAACGAAGGTAGCAATCTGTTACGTAGATTAACAGATACTTCACAGGTGAAGTAACAAGGCGATAGCAATCTATTACGTAGATTAACGTGTACTTCACGAGCGAAGTAACAAGGATTACCACTGTTCCGCAGTGGCCGGTGGAGGGCTTCCAGGCAAACCCATGAAGGTTGTGCAGAAAAGTAAATGAAAAGTAAAGGTATGGTTCAAACTAGGGTTTGAAGTTGATTTGTGTTGGGGGCTTAATGAACCAGCCTCACCCCTATATTTATAGGGGCTAGTCATCTTATCTCTGAAATTAATCTGGTAGGATTCAGCCTAATCATATTTAGGGATAAAAATAGCCGGAATGAGACTCAAACTCTATCTCTGAAACAACCCGAAGTGGGCCTTTGGCAAGGCCTACCGAAGCCTGCTCCTTGGGCCGAAGCTTCGGCGAGGTAGGCCTCCAAAGGCCTTCAGGCCGAAGGTAGCAGGCCATCATAAGGCTTCCGAAGCCCAATGTTCGATGGGCCTTCGGCCCTATCGGGCTTCGGCCCGATCGAGGACTTGTGTATTTTCAACCCAAATTACCAAAATTGATATGTTGATAATCTTGACCATTAATGCCATTTTTGCTATCAATATCCAGTTAAAGGTTGAATAGGACTACATATATCTCCTTGAATGCGTTCAAGAAATTTGAGTGGTTCGACATGAACTTTAAGTTTTGATGGTCTTAGTATCAGTTTTCGTGTAGCACATGCGGTGCAAATAAAATCTGATGTTTGAGGAAATTTAGCATTATTTAAATCATGACCATTAGAATTATTTATGATTTTACGCATCATACCGATACCAGGATGACTAAAGCGATCGTGCCAATTTTGGAATGCGTTGACATTATGAAAAATAACTTTGTATGCAACATTTGTTACGGGTTGAATGTATGTGTAGTACAATCCGGAGGTGAAGGAAGGAAATTTTCAAGTATTTGTTTGCCATATCCATCAAATTTGGTTAAGAGAAGATATTCCACTTTGTTGTCACTATGAGTTTCTATATGGAAACCATTTTGACGGATATCTCTATAACTTAGTAAGGTACGAGTTGAATCTGGATACAGTAATGCATCCTCAATTGTAACTTGAGTACCCATAGGTGGGGTAATTATGGCATGACCTAAGCCAACAATTACTTCATCTTGTCTAGCAATTGTCAAAACATTTTCTTCTCTTTTAGTGAGAGTTTGGAAATATTTTGTTTCCCTAAGTATAGAATTTGTGGTGCCACTATCCAAAAGGCATATCTCATCTTCCATTGGATTGTTTCCCGTAGAAAATCTCTCTCTATATATATGAAATAATAGATAAATTTCTGTAAATATATAGGGTATATACAAATATCACTAATTTACATAGCATACTTTGTTCTAAATTATTACAACATTTTGAACGGACGAATATAAACATTTGGGACAACAAGAGTATTTTTTAAAGAAAATCTCCAAATATGTCTTGTGAAGTGAATGCAGCGAGCATGTCATCATTTGCAGGCTCTTCTTCCTACTGGAGATCCTTGTTGTTACTTGGTTCTTGTG
Organism: Zizania palustris; assembly: GCA_019279435.1. Classification (NCBI taxonomy): domain Eukaryota; kingdom Viridiplantae; phylum Streptophyta; class Magnoliopsida; order Poales; family Poaceae; genus Zizania; species Zizania palustris. The sequence continues at coordinate 40,344,411 of JAAALK010000290.1, forward strand.
GAACATCTTGTGAACAACTAGCCTCCTTTGTAGTATCCGGTTGGATATTGAAGTGCGCTTCATATTGTTGTCCTCGAGGAGCTTAAGAGCTTCCCATGGATTTTTGATAGAGATCAATCAAATGACTTGCGGTGCGATATTTTTTGGTAATGTGATTGTAGCAACCACATTTTTTACACATAATTGTTTTGTCAAACTTTGGTTTGGCAATATTTTTCCTCTTGTTTTGCACTTGTGGTTTTTGCTTCTTGTTATTACGTTTATTATTTCCATTGAAGTTTGATGATTTTATTTTGAAATGACCACCAATCTTATTTTTATTCTGGTAATATGCATGTACTTCAAGTAAAGGTGCGGCCCCAATGGGGCACTGATGATGATTTTTCAATAGGAGTTCATCATGTTTTTCAGCTTGAGTTAATACATGAATAAGATCAGAATAAAGCTGAAAATTTCTAGCACGATATTGTTGCTGTAAGATCCTATCAGCAGGTAACATTGTAGACAGAGTTTTTTCTATCTTCTCTGCTTTTGTAGGTTCTATTTCACAAAAATGTAATCTAGAGCAAATTTTATGAATAGCATGGTTGTAATCATCGATTGTTTTAAAATCTTGTAATCTTAGATGATTCCAATCGTGAATTGTACCAGGCAACAATGTTGCTTTTTGTTGATCATATTGCTGTTTGAGAGCTTTCCACAATGTATTAGGATCTTCTTCCAAAACATACTCAGTTTTGAAATCTGTATGGATATGGTTCATAATTAAATATAAGGCAGTGTATTTTAATTCATCTCTTAACGGCGGGACCCCTTGCTGTGGGTCTTGTATTGTCATTAGTATTCCACGGTATGTAAGGCTAACCTTGATGTCTGTTGCCCATGTTGGATAATTGTAACCATCAAGAGCTAATATTTCGAACTCTTTGGTAGTCATTTTGCCTACATGGAATTGAGCCATGATTAATGATCATGGTGTTGTTGTAAATAATGCTGCAAAATATGAAAAACAAGTGTAAACTTGAAAATAAAATAATAACCTTAATATATAGGGTTAATTTTTTTCGTGTCATTACAATTTTTGCGGTTTGCCAATATGCCATCGATGTGTCACTAACACATGGGAGCCACCACAGTCACTGACAGTGGCATATAGACAATTTCTGAAAATTATAATGGCATGTGAGTAATTTTCCCTAATATATAACACAATAAAATATAGTCACCAAAAAAATTGGTGTAGATCTTATATGATTTAGGAAGACATAATCTGCTATATGGTCAGTAGATGTCAAAATTCCCAATATTTGTGTTTAATAAAGATAAAGACATTTTTTGAAGGTAGTCATTCTGTCATTATAATAAAATGTAGACCTTAAAGTAAAATGTAGACCTTAAAATATAAAATGGAAAATCTACTGGTATGCAATAGATCCAAAGTAATAATATTGTATGTCTTTTAAAAATGAAGGTTATGATTTTGTTTATTTTGTATTAGTAATTCATGTTTGAATTTTAAGTATTTGAATGTGTCATGTATTTATACTTAAAATATAGTGAGGAATTTTAAAGTATGCTATAAAATGACATAAAGTAAATACATTGCATGACATAACATAATATTTTATTATATAAACAACACATTTACAATAGCACATGTGACACTTTTACTAACACATAGTACACTGAGGTGACTATATATATAATATTTTTTTGGGGCACATTTGATCTAAAACCCAAGTTTAGTAGGATTCCATGATCCAGATGGCCTTGATTTCTTGATTGTTGTATTTAGTATTTTCCGAAGAAAATGTTTGTAAGATAGTGATGATGGAGTTGGAGATGACAACTTGTCCTCTTTAATTGGAACATTGATGTCTATTGGAACTTTTAATTTCCTTCGACTCGTACTGCTTTCTCCCATAGTCTCGCATTTTTTCAATATGTTGGTAACCTCAGTCTGTAAATATGATAAAGAAACTAATTTAGCTGGAGTCTCTTTTTCTTCTAAAAAAATTTATGGTGCCAACTCATGTGTACACGTTGCATTTTTATTTGCCATCACATTTTTCCTTTTTGTGTGCAGGATTGGCAGGGGCGCATGGTGCAACGGCTTCGGCCTGGGAGCGCAGGGGCGCCTGGGCACCGGAGCCGCCGCCGCCCGGGCGCGCTGGGGCCGCCGGCGCCGCCAGGGCCCGCGGGGGCGAGGCCGCCGCCGCCTGGGCGTGCGGGGGCTCTCCAGCCTGGGCGCACGGGGGCAGGGCAGCACGCCGTGGCGCCGTGGCGCCGAGCCGACGGGGCCGCGCCAGGCCTGGACACGGCGGCGAGGTAGCCGGCGGCACGACGAAATCCTTCGGTTGGTCCTCCGTGCCAAATGTGTTGCATGTTATAATGCCCGTAGATTTGATAAGTATGGATAAAAATTACTTCCTCCATCTTTTATCATGTGATTTCTTGTTTGTTCTTCCTCTGTTCTTGCTTTTTGGAGAACAAAGTGCTGATAACGTGTTTAATTTTGGGATGAACAAAAATAAAAGATTAACACAGATTTGTGAACTCATAATTTTATTGATCATTTTCAGTACATATTTATAGCAAAAAAGGGTGTCAGTTTCTTCTTTCGCGCACCGTCGCGTTGCTTCATTTTTTGTCACTTCGCTTCATCGCCGTCGCGCTACATGGCTTCCGCCGCGTCGCTTGGGAAGCGACGCCCTGGCGTCTTCCTTCGTGATGAGATAAAATGCAACAAGTAGGTTCCCTTTACTGACCCCACCGTCGGCAATTAAAAGTTCAGTTGAAAATTGAGATTTAGATTTATTTTTTGTAAAAAAGGAAAAAATATTATAAATCTTATATGATTTATGTTGATTTAAAAAATATTTAATATTTAGAAACTTGCGATTTATGAGCAAAAAAATGTCATTAAAAAAGAAAAAATATTAGCCTGCCATAGCTAGATTTTTATTTTTATTTTTCCAAAAATGGCATTACTGCTCTACTGTTTAATTCATCAAAAACAGCAAAATTCATACCAAATATTTTTATCATTGTATATTTTTTCAAATTCCTACATTTTTCTAGTTTTTTCCCATATTTTTATTTTTTCCCTGGTCTATTCTATATTTTATATAATATTTATGTTTTATCTGTTTTTAAAAACTAATCAATTTTCAGCACAAACCAGTTACCGCGGTAACTCACCAGTTAGCTACGCTAAACTGTTCAATAACGGCAATTACCGAATGGTAACTTCTCTAGCCAAACCACTCGATATGATTCAAAATTTTGGTTTTCAAATTTTGACTGATTAGACCCGGTTACTGACCGTTAAGTGTGGTAACCAGGCGTCTAAGCCAGGCTCAGACTCAGTTTAATTGAATTTATTACGTTGAAACGACCGACTCCCAACTAGTTAAATAGAGTGTTGCCTACAACTAGGAACTAGATAAATATATATTATGAGTCTGATTGAATCACCGAAAAAATGGAGAAAAACACAGAACTACTTGAAAATCATCAAAGTGCCATACCAGTAGGCCCAAAATTCATTATTCTAGCCATAGAGAACTGAACAGCAAGAAATTAATCGTAAGAGAAAATTCCTCTTTTCTTCGGTAACGTGTGTGGGTGATGAATTAGCGATTGTGTTGTGTCTTCTCACACGAGCTCTTGTCGTTAGTGATCACACAACAATTTGGTATCATAGCACCGTCGTAGTTGAGTATTGTTTGCCTAATTTCCTTGACCGGTCGGTAAAATTCACGTAGGGAGATGGAGATCGCTTTGGCTTGGTCGACCATAAATTCTCTCAGGTTCGTCTGATTCGGAGGTTCGTCTGATTCGGGTAGCGAGCATCTCAATTTGATGTGCCAGTCGCTACAAGTGAGGCAATTATTGTCTGCTCTAGAAGAAATAAAAGAACATGTGTTGGCGGTGGTGACAACGCTAATAGCGAAAGTGGATGCGATGTTTGGCCTAGCTACAAAAGTGGAGGGGATTGATCTGATCCAGGAGAAATTGATGCAAATAGATTTCAAGTTGGAGTTGTAGCATGAATGGTTGGATCAGAAGCATATAATTGTCAATCAAGTGCAGCAGGAATAAGTGATGGTGTTAAGTGTGATGAAGTCATCAAACAGCGCAACATGGGCGGGTTAAGGATCAGGTATGTCTACTACTGACATTCCTCCTCATGTCTATGTGCTGGTTGAAGGGTTGGACATAGACAGATGAGTTCTAGAGCAGCATCAGAGGAGATGGTGCCCCCAAAGATGGATTTGCCAAAGTTTGATGGTATGGACGCACATGTGTGGATTGTCAATTGTCTGACATATTTCACTGTGTATCAAGTTCCTTAGAATTACAAAGTTTCAGCAACATCATTAAACATGGTCATCAAAGCAGCATACTGGTACAAAGCATGGAAGTAAGTAGTTGGGAGGCACACATGGTTGGGTTTCAGTTCTACAGTGTTGGTGGAATTTGAAGCTTACATACAACACATTAAAATGAATGAACTATTGAAATTAAGGAAAGTTTGTATGGTGGATGAGTACAAGAGCCAATTTGATCTACAATTATATTAGATTTGGTTGTATGATTCGGTTGTTGCGTGTGATTTGTTGTTGGTGGGACAATTTGTATTGGCATTAAAGGATGAAATACAAATACATGTTCAATCTCAAGTTCCTAAGACCATGAGCCATTCTTATCATTTATCACTAGCCAAAGAAGGCTTAATGGAGCCTACTGAGAACAAGAAAAAGTGAGTACAAAAAGGAGTAGTAGGCAAGACTGCAGAGAAACCAAAGATGGGCTTAGGAGACATATGGAAAGCATATCAGCTAAAAGGAATTTCGTCGAGCTAATGGGTTGTGTTGACACGAAAACGTGCCCCCGCACTTGGGTGAGTTCGACGATCCAAAAGTGTGTGGATACTTAGGAACGAGCCTAAGCGTAATACAACACCGACGTCGTGTTCCGACTACCCTTAATAGTGGCAAGGGGGGTGGAGTCGCTAGGTAATCAGCTCACAAGCAAATAATCCAATTAGCCAAAATATATAGATAAAATAATCCAATCGGCTGAACGAAGCCTGATTGGTACAGAGTTTTACCTTGAGAAGTGTCATCGAAGGGGGCCTTCGGCGTCTGATGCGAAGGGTGCGCCGAAGATAGCCTTCGGCGTTCGGATCGATCTAGCCGAAGACGGGCTCCGAACATATTGCGATGCAAAATCACCTCTGAACGACAGAGTTGGGTGCGAAGTCTATGACACGAAAAAATCCCAACACAGCGCGCGGGCGTGACTTCATCTGTGCAGAGCACTGGCGTGATGAAGCCCTATGTGAAGCAGCTCCGGTACGTGGGACTTGACTAGGCCGACGACAGCATGACGGATCTGGCACGGACGGACGAAGCAGGGACTCGCCGAAGGGTGCTCTGGCAACCTCCGAAACCAGCTTCCTAGCTCTGAAAACCTTCGACGAAGGGAGCTCCGAACGTGAAACCTACAGCAAAGTTAAGATCGAGTGCCAATTCGGCCTGGAGACTGAATTACTAAGTGTTGCAGTAGATAAATGAAGGTAGCAATCTGTTACATAGATTAATGGATGGTTCACAGGCGAGCCAACAAGGTGATAGCAATCTGTTACGTAGATTAATGGATATGATTCATAAGCGAACCAACAAGGCTTACCACTGTTACGGTGTGGCTGGCGAACGGCTTCCAAGCAAACCATGAAGGTTGTACAGAAAAGAAAAGAAAAGTAAAGTACGGTTCAAAGCTAGGGCTTTGTGTTAATTTATTATTGGGGGGTTGCTGAACCGGCCTCACCCCTATATTTATAGGGGCTAGTCTTCTTATCTCTAATTCCAATCTGATAAGATTCAGCCTAATCAAGTTTAGGGATAAAAACAACCAAAATCTGTATCAAACTCTATTTCCGGAGCCAGCTCGAAGTAGGCCTTCGGTAGGCCCACCTAAGCCTGCTCCTTGGGCCGAAGCTTTGGCGGGGCAGGCTTCTGATGGGCCTTTGGGCCAAAGCTAGCAGGCCGCTGGAAGGCTTCCAAGGCCTTCATGAAGATGGGTCTCCAGCACTATAAGGCTTCGGCCTGTACTAGGACTTGTGTATTTCTGGCCCAAATTACCAAAATTGATATTTTGATAATCTTGACCATTAATGTCATTTTTTGCTATTAACACATGCCCCCTGCCTTTTAGTGAACTAAGTTAACTAAAAGCACGACGGGCTAAGGATGATACCCTCCATATCGGCCTCTCGACACTTTTAAGTGTTTTGCCACACACTTGGGCAATACTTTTTCAAATACCTGCCATTCAAAGCTCTTCAAAATCGCTCTCCTTGTAAAGACTCTAACAAATATGCATTACCTGAAGTGATTTCAGTCATTTTAAAAGGACCTTCCTAACTAGGCGACCATTTCCTAAATTTGGGGCTCTTAGTACCTAAAGGCAAAATCGTCTTCCAAACCAAGTCACCAACTTGAAACGATTTTGATTTTACTCTTTTGTTGTAGGCTCTAGCTGCCCTTCTTTTGTCTTTCTCTATAGCTTCTAAAGCCCTCAACCTCTTATCAGTCACTTCTTCCAAATTATCCTTCAAAAGAGTTTCATATTTGTCAACCGATAAGCCATCTTGTTTAAGAAATCTTAAAGAACCAAGATCTACCTCCACCGGCAGAACCACTTCTTGTCCATATACTAACTCATATGGACTAACTTTGATAGCACCATGCTTTGCGAATCTACAAGCCCATAATGCCTCAGAAAGCACTTCATGCCACCTTTTAGGGAACTCTTCGATTTTCTTCTTAATGAGCTTGATTACAGTTTTATTACTAGACTCGGCCTGACCATTGACCGGAGCATAATATGGCGAAGAGTTTATCAACTTAATACCATAAAATTCAGCAAAGTCTCTCACTTCTTTAGCAATTAATGAAGTACCTTGATATGTAGTGAGAGTTTGGGGAATACTGAATCTATGTATAATGTGTTTCAAGATGAAATCAGTTACCTCGTTGTGAGTCATGTTCTTGAGAGGCACGACTTTAGTCCATTTGGTGAAGTAATTTGCTCCATCAACACGAACAGATGCCCTTTTGAAGAGGGAGAATGAATTTGGTCGATGAAATCTAAACCACATCCTTGGAATGGACATGGTTTGATAATTGGGTTAAGTAATGACACAGGAGCTAACTAAATATTACCAAAATTTTGACATGTCTCACACCCTCTATAATACTTAAAACAATCTTCAGTCATAGTCAACCAATAAAAACCCGCTCTTTTGAGCATCCAACTCATTTTTTGGGCCAACTGATGGGTGCCAGAGAGTTCCTAGTGAACTTCTCCCGTGGCTACCTTAGATTGATTGGCATCTAAGCACTTCAGGAGTACCCCATCAATAGTTTGGTGGTACAATACATCGTCGAGTAACACAAATTTAAACGCTTGCCACCGAATTTTCCGATCAACCCTTTGACTAGGATTGTTTAGGTACTAGACGATTGGAATTATCCAATCATCCCTCTGGACCAAATGCTTCTCCTGTACAGAAAACTTTCCCCTCCTGACTTGGTAGCCATATGCTTGCTGAACCAAATCATTTGCAATTGAATTGGCTTCTCTGGACACGTGGGAAATTTTGAAATCATCGAAGGTAGTAATTATGTCCAAACATTTATCCAAGTAGCTATTTAGCAAACCGTTAAAACATTTAGAAATTTTAGCTACTTGTTGTACTACTAACAGAGAATCACCATATGCATGGACATGTTTGACACCAATGGAATCTATCAATTCGAGTCCTAGTAATAAAGCTTCGTATTCAGCTTGATTATTAGTAGAAGGAAATTATAAGCGGACCAAGGTTTCAAAGTGCATGCCACTAGGTGATGTGAGAACTACTCCAATACCTTGGCCATTCATGCAAGCCAAACCATCAAAATAGAGTTTCCATGGCATTATTTCGATTAGAGCAATGTTGTTACCCCAATTGACATCTATGTCATGATCAACTATAAAATTATTGATGATTTGGCCTTTCATAGCTCTCAAAGGTTCAAAAGCCAAATCATACTCAATTAAAGCATAAGCCCACTTCTCGATTCTCCCACTTAGAATCGACTTTTGCAACATGTATTTTATGACATTGGTTTGACAAGCAACAATACATGTACTAGGGAGAAGATAGTGATGTAATTTGGTACATGCATAATAAAGTGATAAACACAAACGCTCTACAAACACGTACCTTGTCTCGGCGTCCAGTAGGTGGCAGCTTAAAAATGTGATGATGTACTCTCTCACCTCCACCTCCTGAGTTAGCATGGCTCCTATCATGCTATCTTCTGTGGCAATATACAGCCGAAACGGAATTCCGGCTTTTGGTGCTCTTACCATGGGTGGTGATGACAAGCTCTTTTTAATTTTATAAAAGGCGCTTTGCTGACTTGCCCCCCAAGTGAACTCGGCTTCATTCTTTAGCCGGAGTATAGGGACAAAAGCATCAATCTTGCCAGACAAGTTGGATATAAACCGACACAAATAATTCATCTTGCCTAGCAACTTTTGCACACCTCAAACAAACTGACAAAACCAGGGCATCGAAAGGTTGTCTTGTAGACGTCCTCTTCGGCCATAAAAATTTGATTATAACCAGCGTTGCCATCAAGAAAACTTAGTACCTTGTGTCCTGAAGCATCGTTGATCAACATGTCAGCTATCGACATGGGATATTTGTCCTTCAGAGTGGCCTTGTTCAGATCCCTGAAATCAATACAAACTCATATTTTGCCGCTCCCCTTCTTCTCTATAGGCACAATTTTGGCGACCCATTCAGCATACCTGCATGGCCTAATCAACTCAGCCTTGAGTAATCGTTCTACCTCCTCTTTAACTCAGTCATACACGACCGAATTAAAAGCGACGAGGGGGATGTTTATAAGGCCTAAACCCAGGTTTAATAGGTAGCCGATGATCCACGAGCTCGCGGCTTAGCTTGGGCATCTCACTATATTCCCATGCAAAACAATCAACGTACGACCGAAGCAATTTTATTAATTTGGTCTTTTAATCAGCCTGTAAATTTTGGTTTACAAAAGTCGGCCTTGGATGTTACCATCGCCTATATCGACCTCTTCTAAAGGATCAACCAACGCAAAACCTTGTCCTAAATTCTCTACTTCGCTAAAGTCTTTAATGGCTTCGGCAATACCATCTTTTAGAAGACCGATATTGCTCTACGCGAGACTTCAACCAATCAAGATTACTTTTACTAGACATGACTACTAATTTAGAAATAGTCGTGCTACACCAGCCGGCTTTATAGACACGGGTACGAAATGTTCCCCGGATACGCTAACGAAGTCGTAATCCGAGAGGTCTCTACCTAATAGACACTCCACTTTGTCATGGACAGCGTCGATGGACACATCGGCTAATGCTACTTGGGCTGAAGTATCCACTGGTACGACCTCCACATCATTGTCGTCCCATTGCATTAGGCATTGGTGCAAAGTAGAAGGAATACATTAATTTGCGTGAATTCAATCACGCCCAAGTAGCACACTATATTTACCTTGCACGTCGGTGACGAAAAATACTGTTGGCAACGTCTTGTTACCCACTTTCAACTCCAGGGAGAGTATGCCCTTTGCTTCGGAGCCTTCACCGTTGAAGCTGTTAAGAATTAAGTTGGTTTTCTTCAAGTCTTCTTCGTCCCTACCAAGCTTCTTCAAAAGAGAGTATGGCATCAAATTGATAGTGGTGCCGCCATCAACAAGCATCATAGAGATCGACTTCCCGTCAATGTGCCCCTTGGCGTAGAGGGGTTTTAGGTGATGAGTCGTATCTTTGTGTTTTTCAAAAATGGCATCTCGTGGGCCAAGGTTCATCTGAGCATCCTCAGCCTCATCTTGTGGTAGAGCGAACTCGGCGGGAAGCATGACGTTGTTGATGTCCATTGCCTGTGGCGCGGGTCCCTCAGAGACGGGTGTATAATCGTCGTCGAGCATGTTGTCATTGTCGTCGATCGGAACGGGAGCCGGGTTGCTTGCCTCAACCGGCTTGGGCTTCCATACTTGCTTCATGACTGGCCGAGGGAAAATTTCCTCAAAGATGGTGTCTCGCTCATCCTCGGCCTTCTTCTCGTGCATCTCCTGTGACCGCAGGCGTTGCAGACGCCTCTTCTATGATTTGGTCATGCCCGGAGGTGCCCAAGATGGTTGTGTCTTAGTTCCAGGTGCCACTAACTTGTTTTTGTGCTTTCTGGCCGAAGGGGTATCACCCGGGTCGGCCTCGCATTGTTTGTGCTTAGTGGGAACTTTTTTGCGGACCCTGTCGGTCGGACCGGCCTCATCAGGCCGATCGAATCGGGCTTCTGTAATGGCCCTGTCTAGACTAGGTGACTTTGTTCCATCGGGCTTCGGCTAGGGGGCCTTCGAGATTGGGACTTCCTGAGACCCTACCCTAACTGTGATGGCTTCAGACTCTCTCCTTCGCCTCTTCGCACCCATCTTCCTTGGCTTCATCCTGTATGAGTCGATTTGGAGGTACCACGGATAGCCTGTGGAAGACGTCCCCCTTCGCCATGTCTATTTGTCCCTGCCAATCATAATATTCCAAAAGAAGACAGGGGGCAACGTTATACTGTGAAGGATATTCTGGTGGCGAGGTGTAGTTTGGAGCCCACGGGGACCCTGCCCCATAGTATGGTGGTGGCATCGGAGGCTCTAGTGGCTTCGCCCACTGCGAGTCGAACCCATTACCCGGAGGGGGGTTCGGCCATGTCGAAGGTGTCTCAGACCATATCAATGAGGGATCCTTCCAAGCCAGAGGTATGTTTGACTATTGTGGGCCGAAGCCTCTCATCGAGGGGTTTGCCCAGAGCGGAGTTGGGTTCGGCCATTGGGATCTAAACTTGTCGTGCGAAGGTTTCGGCCATTGGGGTCCGAACTCACCGTGCGAAGGGTTCAACCACTGGGGTCCGAACTCACTGTTCAGGGGGTTCGACTGTTGGGGTCTGAACTCACCCTTCGGCTGTCTTGGCCCCTTCGGTTGTCTTAGCATTTTTGGCCGGGGGCCTATTTCCTTGGCTTTTTCTGGTGTTTGCCCAACAACATCTGATATGTTACCTTCAGCTTCTTGTGAGCTCTAGCCGAGGGAGATGTTTTGATATTCTTTTTCCACACTCCTACTTCAGGGTTTTTTGGTATGAGTGTGTGTGATTCTCCGATAATGATCGCTTTCCCCTTAGCTGACTCGGCCTGATCTAGCCGAATCATCACTTTCTTCTCATCGAGGTCGACAGTGTTTACGGGAAAGGGGTCTTTGTCCAGCTTCATCTTTGGACTGGAATCTATTTTCAATCGTCCTTTTTCTATGGACGATTGAATCTGCCGACGAAAACCATTGTAGTCGTTAGTATAATGAGAATGTGAATCATGCCACTTACAGTAGGGGCACTTCTTCAGTTCGTCGGCATTCGGGATGACCTAGCCCTTGAGCAACATAGAAGCTGGCTCTTCAAGAGGAAATCAAATATTTTATTGCATTTAGTTATATCAAACGAATATTTAACTTCGTTGGGTCGACTCTTAGTGGGAGAGTCGTAGCTCAGAACAAGTGATGAGATTGCTCTTGGCATTCCAAACCCATTCGGCCGCATACATGTCAGTTGAATCCTCCTCTTCCTTCGACTCTTCCTCATCAGAGTGTTCCATGATGTTGACTTCAGCCCTAGGCTTGTTGAACGTTTTAATGAACTTTTTATCTTTGGCTTGGCCTTCTTGGACCAGAGCCTGTTATAGGACTTGGCTAATTTCTAAAAAGTTCTGGTTGTCTAGCCTATCTTTAATCTCGGAACGCAACCCATTAAAAGCTAAATCCACCAAATCCCTTTCTAAAATATTGAGACTAAAACATCGATTTCTGGTATCTCTAAAGCGTTTGACGTACTTAGAAACACTCTCACTAGATTTTTGTTTGACTGACGTCAAGTGTGAAAGTCTGACTTCTATCTCGCCCATATAAAAATAATCATGGAACCTTTGTTCTAATTGGGCCCACATTTGGACGGAGTTCGGCGGGAGTGCCAAAAACCAAGTGAAATTGGTGCCGGATAGTGAGAGAGAAAACCGTCTAAGTTTTAATGTCTGACCCACTAGCTTCCCACATTGTGCTAAGAACTGGCTAATATGCTCTAGTGTGGTCTTGTTGCCCTCACTGTCAAATTTGGTGAATTCAGGAACTCTATAGCCGCGAGGGTATGGTATGGTGTCAAAGTTATCAGGGTACGGCTTTCGGTAAACCCTAGTCCGATCCCTAGGCGCAAAGCCGGTGCACTCCCTAAACAGCGCGTAGATACACTCTTCAATGTCATCCTAGCCTCCTGCCTGTGCGCGTCTCTCATGTGGGGGCACGATACGCGGTGGTATGTTGACGTGTCAGCCGCGTGGGTCTTCCTCACGTGTTGGCTCGGGATACATCACGTGCTCAGGTCTATTCGTCTGTGTAGGAGCTTGCGGCACAGGCAGCGCGGGAAAAGCTTGCACAAGCGTAGGTGGAGGTAGCGCACAATAAGCAGTGTTAGTTTGGGCATAAGTATAGTGACTGGTCTCGGCCGTAGATGTCGAGACCGGAGATGTGATAGATTTGCCGGTACTACCATTAGTTCTGCTATAAATGCGATTCGTCGGGGGTACACTAGCAATCGGAGCTGGGGGTATGGCCTCGATAAAGTCGAACCTTCTAAACATCGCCTCTACTTGGGAGTTGACTAACGAATCTAAACGGTTGGCTAGCGGGATGCTAACGGCTTGATCTACTGATGCGGCTATCTTTTGCTCAATCTCTAAAGAAGATAAAGGAGGCGATACTGGTGTTACCTGAGTTCGGGCGAGGTCAGGGATGTTGACATCGCGCTTGATGAAGCCCGCACGTGTCTTAACGTAGCTCCCAAGCATGAGATCTTGTATCTCTTTCATCTTTGCCTCGATCTCCGCCCGACCTTCTTCTGGGATGTCTACAAGGGTGGGCGTCATGATGTTCTGGTTGTCAATTTCTACGCCCCCATGGGATCCATCAGCGATGTAGACGTAGTAGTCGTCGTAGAGGTACTTGTAGCCAATGTAGATGTACTTGTCATGTTGGCGTAGCCTTCCCCAGCAGAGTCGCCAAAAAGTGTGTTGACACAAAAATATGCCCCTGCACTTGGGTCAGTTCGACGATCCAAAAGTGTGTGGATACTTAGGAACGAGCCTAAGCATAACATAACACTGACATCACGTTCCGACTACCCTTAACAATGGCAAGGGGGTGGAGTCGCCAGGTAATCAGATCACAAGCAAATAATCTAATTAGTCGAAATATATAGATAAAATAATCCAATCGGCCGAACGAAGCCTGATTGGTATAGAGTTTTACCGTGCGAAGTGTCACCGAAGGGGCCTTCGGCGTCTAATGCGAAGGGTGCACCGAAGGTAGCCATCGACGTTCGGATCGATCTGGTCGAAGATGGGCTCCGAACAGATTGCGATGCAAAATCACCTCTAAACAATAGAGTCGGGTGCGAAGTCTCTGACACGACAAAATCCCAACGCAGCGCGCGGGCGTGACTTCGTCTGGTGCGGAGCGCTGGCATGATGAAGCCCTATGCGAAGCGGCTCTGTTATGCGGGAATTGACCAGATCGATGACAGCGTGACGGATCCGACACGGGTGGACGAAGCAGGGACTCACCGAAGGGTGCTCTAGAAACTTCTGAAACCTGCTTCCTAGATCTGGAAACCTTCGACGAAGGGAACTCCGAAGACGAAACTTGCAGCAAAGTTAAGATCGAGTGCCAATTCAGCCTGGAGACCGAATTAATAAGTGTTGCGGTAGATAAACGAAGGTAGCAATCTATTACGTAGATTAACGGATGGTTCACAAGTGAGCCAACAAGGTGATAGCAATCTGTTACGTAGATTAACGGATGATTCACAGGTGAACCAACAAGGCTTACCACTGTTACGGCGTGGCTGACGGAGGGCTTCTAGGAAAACCCACGAAGGTTGAACGTAAAAGTAAAGAAAATTAAAGTACGGTTCAAAGCTAGGGCTTTGTGTTAATTTGTTGTCGGGGGGGGGGGGGGGGGGGGGTTGATGAACTAACCTGATCACCCCTATATGTATAGGGGCTAGTATTCTTATCTCTAATTCTAATATGATAAGATTCAGTCTAATGAAGTTAGGGATAAAAACAACCAAAATCTGTATCAAACTCTATCTCTAGAGCTAGCACGAAGTAGGCCTTCGGTAGGCCTGCCGAAGCCTGCTCCTTGGGCCGAAGCTTCGGCGGGGCAGGCCGCTGGAAGGCTTTCGAGGCCTTCATGAAGATGGGCCTCCGGTACTATAAGGCTTTGGCCTGTACTAGGACTTGTCTATTTCTGACCCAAATTACCAAAATTGATATTTTGACAATCTTGACCATTAATGCCATTTTTTGCTATCAACAGGTTGTGTTTCAAGTGTGGGGAAAAAAATACTCACCCACTCATCAGTGTATGGTACCACAAATAGTTCAGGCACATGCAATAGAAGTGGTAGACACACCAGAAATTTTATTAGACATGTTTCTAGATATGATTTCAATTGGTAATTCCCTAGAGGATGACAATGCTGCATTTCTCTCTATAAATGCTTTAGCTTACATGCTATAGGTACTATTCAGTTGAAAGGGTTAGTGAAAAATAAACATTTGTTGTTTTTGGTGGATTTTGAGAATTCTCACAATTTTCTGAATGCCAACTTAATTGATCAACTACAACTACCTATGGAGAGTATTGCTCCTATATCAGTAAAAGTCGTTAATTGCAATCCGATGTCTTGTACTCATCAAGTTTTCTCGGTTTGAGTGGTGGATATAGAGCAAAACATTTTGTCATGATCTTAAGGTGTTAGCAATTGGAGGTTATGATTCCATATTAGGTATGGACTGGTTGGAATCTCATAGCCCAATGGAGTCTGACTGGGTGCATAAAAGGGTTTCATTCAATTTGAAGGGTCAACCTATCACATTAAAAGGATTGATATCTCATCAAACTAACACAGCTCACTAGATCACAATTCAATGGTTACTCAAGTACCACCATAGTAATGAAGTGCATGTGGGTTGTAACAGTGGTGCACAATGTGGAGGAGGTTGTACAGAAGACCATACCAGTCGAAATACAAGTATTAGATCAATTTCCTTCAATTTTTGAAGTTTCCACTCGGCTACCACCTCATAGGATTTTTGATCATGCTATACCACTTATACATGGTACTATACTAATGAAATCTCGGCCATATCGAAACTCACTAACACAAAAGGATGAAATTGAGAAGCAGGTGACTGACATGCTAGCGTCTAGTTTGGTAATTCCAAGTTATAGTCTATTTGCTTCTCCCGTTCTGCTGGTTAAGAAAAAGGATGGTTCTTATAATTTTTGTAAGTTCCTTGTCGAATCATGTACAACATCTTACACAAATGTTGGCCATTTTATAGGGCCATCAATTGTTTGCCAAACAAAGCAAGTGTTCTTTGGCCTTCAATAGTTAGAATATCTCAGTCATATTATTTCTGATGTTGGTGTGGCGACAAAACCTGATAAAACTCGTGTGATGGAGTGGCTTTGTGCCACAATCTGTTACTAAATTTGTGTGGATTTCTGGGTTTAACAGGTTACTACCACAAGTTTGTGTACAACTATGTCATTCTTACTAAACCCCTCACCATGTTATTGAAAAAGTCTAAAAATTTCTAGTGGAACGAGCAGGCTCAGATTGCTTTTGATTGGGTGAAGGTGGCCATGTGTAGTACCCTAGTGTTGGTTTTACCTATGTTTGATAAGCCTTTTGCAATTGAAACTAATGCATGTGACAAAGGAATTAGGGCCATTCCGACTCAATTGGGGCATCTAGTGGCTTTTTATAATAAGGCATTGGGTGTAAAGAATCAACAGTTATCAATTTACGGGGAGTTCTTAGCTATTTTAATGGTGGTGGGTCGATGGTGTTCCTATCTTATCAGGGGACTATTCACCATATACACCGATCATGTTTACCATATACACCGATCACAAGTCATTGTTTCAATTGGAAACTCCGGCTCTCACTTCGAAAATGCAGCACAAAGCAATGACAAAGATTATTGGTCTTCAGTACATATTTCAGTATATGAAAGGGGAGAAAAATTTAGCTGCTAATGCATTATCTCGAGTTGGCCACATGTTTTATATACATCCCATATTAATGAGCACTCGGTGCGATTTTGGTTGGCCTGATCTTCTGATAGGTTCGATTGAGGCAACAAGTGGACGTTCACGCTTTAAGGCTTCTGATTAGCGATCAAATCCTTGCAATCACTACACCCGCACGTCTAGTCGTTAACGACCACGCTCTCATGTAATCAACCTCACCACGAAGGTTTTGATATTGCAAATCAATCAAAAAACTTTGCAAGAACAAGGTAAACACAATATAAATTGCAGATAATAATATGAAGGACTTAAAGTTAAGTTTTTACAAATCGATCTATGGCAAAACCACGACAGCAGAATAATCTAAGCAAAACCCGAACCCTAACTATGACGGTTATCATCTATTTATAGAGTTTTTAGAACATCGATTACCATCTATGACGTGGGTCGTACCCTAGGACATGGTTCGTACCCTAGAAAGACTCTACATCTAAACAAACTTGAATGAACTATTAAGACTCTAACTAGAATTATTATGGAGTCCAACTTCCGACTGGTGTTGATTCCCGATTGGTCTTGTAGTCGGATTCGGCATCTCCCCGATCGTAAACAACCCTTATGGTGTTGTATGCCATAAGTTACTGGCATAAAACTGCAGTGCAAGACTATGTGAGACAATGCGTTGTATGCCAGCAATCAAAACATGAGAACTGTAGCAGCCCAAGACTTTTCGATGAACTTTACCGACGGTTTATCTGTCTTAGAGGGCTTCGACTGTGTTCTTGTCGTGGTGGACGTTTCTCCATGTTTGCTCATTTCTGCCACTTAAACACCCATTTATTGCTTCCAATGTGGCTAAATTGTTTCTGGATAGGATTATTTCTCTATACGGCCTACCCAAATCCATTGTTTTAGATCGAGACAAGGTGTTTATAAGCAGCTTCTGGAAATGCCTTTTTGACAAATTACAGGTTTCTTTACATATGTCCATTGCTCACCACCCTCAATCGAATGGCCAAATAGAGAGTGTCAACCAATGCTTGGAGATATATATCCGTTGTGCCATTGCTGTTACTCTGAAGCATTGGGTTCAATGGCTGCCAATGGCTCAATTCTGGTACAACACTAGTTTTTATATTGCCTTGCAATGCACCCCATACAAAAGTATTGTATGGTTCCGTCCGTAATTATTTATTTGTACTGGATTTGTTAGCTTTATAAGACAAAGGGCTTGGGTTCCAGATATGTGGCTCAATAGTTCGGTGATCGTCGGGTGTTTTTAGAAATGTTGCCACAATAGTTGTCTCGTGCTAAAAGTTGTATGAAGCAACATGCTAATCCAAGAGGTCCTTCTGTTCCTTTTAAGTGGGGGAGTTTGTTTACTTGAAGCTTCAGCATATGCCCAATATTTAGTTGCTAACTGTCGCTACCCCAAATTATCCTTCAAATACTTTGTCGCTACCCCAAATTACCCTTCCAATACTTTGGTCCCTTTGAAGCTTATAGCATGTTGACACAATTGCGTACAAACTGAAGCTTCTAGCTGAGAGCTAGATTCATTCAATCTTTCATGTGTCGTAACTCCCTAGTTTGTGATTGATCATTCCCTAGTATTTGCCAAGCTACCCACTTCGATAGAACTTGATGTTGTTGACCTTATCCCAACAAAAATCTTGGATCATTGATCGGTAAAATGAGGCAATGCAGCACATGTCCAAGTTTTGGTGCAGTGGGGATCATTGCCCCCTATAGGTGCTACTTGGAAGGATTACTTTGTTTTGCGGGCTCGCTTTCTAAAAGCGGGCATCTAAGATGATTCTCGAGGGGGCAGCAATAACAGCTTCGGCCATTGTATCATCGATGAATTAGACCGATGCAACGAAGATGAAGGATGCTACAACTACTGAAGACATCTAAAGAATGCATGAGTTTTAAAACGGTGTGAATACACTTTGTAAAGGTATTGGTGTAAAACTCTAGTGAGGCCGTGAGCTGATGGAGTGATTGGGAAATGTTTTGTCAGAAGTACTCCAAGAATTGAGCAGCAAAAAATCAATCATAACAAAAAATTCCCCTTTCTCTAGTAACACGTGTGCGTTGACGAATTGACTATTGTATTGCGTCTTCTCTGACGAGCTCTCGTCATCGGCGATCACACAACAAAACCAGAGCAGACACATCGGCAGTCCTCGCATTATTCGTTCAGCGCAGCAGAGCGAGCATATGGCCTGTTCACAACGGACAAATTCCACGTAAATTTGGCAACTAATACATCACAAACAAGCATTGAAGACTGGATGGTCCAGTTCAAACATTCAAGGGGAAAGCAGGTCAGAAACAAAATAACGCCCAAAGTAGAAGTGAAATGTGGCATGTCCAAGTAGCAAATCTGGCTACTACAATTTATAAACCAGTGATCGCACCACATGTTCATGTATATAGTGCCGGAACAAGATAATTTTGCTACAACATTACAACTAGTTGTACAAACATTATTAGTGAATAGAACAGGACGATCAAATTTAAGACCTCGCTTGCCTTATGCACTCTATAAGGCAGACCTCCGAAATCCTGTTACAGGAGGTTGAAAATAGTTAGGTCTAACTGAACATAAAAGTGTAGATTGTAGTATTTCTGGTGCACAGATGAGATGTGCCGTGGGTGGCCATAAGTCTAGGATTTAGCTCCAACAAAGATAGCAAAGACTACACCCAGTAAAAACATGCAGGTGGAATTAAAAAAAATACCATTCTTTATGAAACCAGGATGTATTTACGTCTAGAGTTAAAAACTCATTCAAGAGTTAGTGCATATGGTAACAAGTCAATTGCAACTTGCTTTTCTTTTATAAGAGGAGCTTACTCTGGTGAAGATCAGACAGGGCTACAGCAATTTTAGCACCAAGAAGAGCATTATTCTTTACAAGTGCAATATCTGAATATGCTAAGGAGAAGTTTCTCTGATGCAGGAAACCACAAAGGGGACAAAAACGAGATGTAATTCATATATAAACACCTGTAACTTTTGATTTTATTTCTCACGAAGTCCAACTTGAAAAGATGCAAATGCCAAATTGCATATTGAAACAGAAATAAATAGCTAACAATGTTCAAAACCATAGGTGAATATGGAAAACACACGCAATTTTCCAAAAAAAAAATATAGCACAGTTTGGAATTAAAATTATAGGATACTGGCTTCCAACGAACATCCTCCCGTTAGTACTTTTACTCTGTCAAGCATGAATGGAGTGATTGTGTTTCCTATAATATTTTTATCCCTGAAATAAAGTACAAAATCATTAAATGTTGTTTCCGTTAGTACAGACAGAGAGAACTGGGGGGAGGGGGGCTTGGAGTTAGGACTGTACTCTGCTTCCTTGAGGGCTTTCTGTATTGCAGCCTCTATAGCATTTCCTGAGGCTGCCTGCTCCTTGGGAATTGGCACAGCAATCAGAATCCCAGATCCTAGATATAAATTCTTGTTTGCATCTGCATGACAACAAACTCAAATTAGCATCATCAATTAACTCGACAGAACCCTCAGGAATCAGCATGGCAAATACATTTAAATTACACTGAATAAAATAGTTGACCTTTTGGGGTTTTCCAGTTGACTTATAGTAAATCATATGATGTGATCATGTTCTTTACAATAGCAAACTCTCAATTTGTTTTTTCTGCTGTTTTCAGTTTTGAATTTTATGTTGATTCAGTTGCAGATTCTTACAAGATACTAATTTTGAATGCTTTTAGTTGATTCTGATTGAACATTGGACTGTAGCTTTCTCTAACCAACAATGCAAAAAAGGTTAAAAGGTAACAATAGATGCATGATGGAGTGCTAGCAGTCCTGGTCATGTGCCAACAGTGCATGTGAAACCAACAATATCTCATCAAAATATTCAGATATGAATACAGGACAGCAAATCCCAACCTTAATACTTACATATTATATTGGCACACTCTTCTGGAGAATCAACACGACATTGCACCTAAATTAAGCAAACAGGAGCCACTTAGTAGAAACATCTTAATACTGCAGTCCAGTGACATAAAATAAATTATTGCAAGAGACCATGACAAAAATTGTAAAAAAAGGAAGGAAAAAGAAAGATGACAGACTCAGACCAACATAACACATAGAAGCATCAATATCCATAATCATTCCTAGCTCTTGGTTGTATACAGATTCACAGCATATTCCAGAAAAAATATCTCCTTCAACTAACAAGGAATAATTAAATATATCTTGTGAACATCTTAAATAAGCAAATTATTCTACCTTACATCCGCTGGCTTCTGTAAAGAAAGCAGGAAATTCATTTGTTCTGTAAGCAGCAACTGTTACTCCTTGAGTTTCCTGTCAATGAAATCAGTTAAGCTGTATGATTGAGAAACAGAAAACATTGCATTTATTGGAAAGGCTTGCACAAATCCAACAAATTTCTAACATAACATGTTTAACAAGTAAAACCTAAAGTAATTTGTGTATCATTTCATTCCCATTGCAGTAATGGTGTGGCTAATGGTATTGTTATGGCAGCATCATGAGAGGGGGTACACTAGTCCAATCCATAATGATGTACCAGAAAATACAACGTTTTTATTATTTGACCAACCATCAGGAGAAGCAAATACCCCATACACTAATGACTAAGACTGAGGAAGTCACAATTAATGCAAAAACAGCTAATTGGAAAGCAATAGTCATATTTCAAAAATAAGCTAACAATTCAATAGCAACTTTTGTTTCGTTACAAGATAAACCTTGTTCCATTCATCATAAGTTGGCATTTACACTATATTGCTACTGTAATATTTATATGACAAAGTGGTCTAACAGATATTACTACCAGAGTGTTTTGTCATAAGTTGCTTGAAAAGGGTGTTCTTAGATTATGGAGAAGAAAATGAACAAATACATGCTTCGAGCAAACTAGAAACCCTCATTTGTGGATCTAGCAACTTTGGTTCGTTATGTACGGTGTTTATAGTGGATATAAGAAAAACTTCCAAGTTATGATGCAACAGCAATACAGCATTCTATTCTAAGGTGAAATATGTCGATGATCACATAGAAACTGAGCTAATTTTTGTGGCATCTCATATCTGGTTCTTGATTTCATACTATTGCATATCCTAGATTCCATAATTTTCATAGTGTATCATCTCATTCCCATTGTAGTAATGGTGCAGGCGTGCAGCTAATGGTATTGTTATGGCAGCATCATGAGAGGGAACAATAAGTTAACAATTCCATATCAACTTTTGTTTTGTTACAAGATAAACCGTGTTCCATTTATCATAACTTGACATTTAAACTATATTGCTACTGTAATATTTATATGACAGAATGGTCTAACAGATATTACTACCAATTTTATTGGAGAACCACTGACAGTGGACAGGTGCTCCATTCAACTTCATTAACAGAACCGGCGGAATTTCATTTTTCACAGATCAAAAGAGCTATTTTACAGAAAGTTGGGAAGGATAAATATACCAAGTACTCAAGTGTCCGTGGTATATCCAAAATAGACTTCACACCAGCTGAAATAACAGTGACAGGAGTCTTTCCAAGTTCAGTTAAGTCTGAGGAGATGTCCATGGCTGCATCAACCAGTGCACACCATTACTAGGAAGTGGATATATTTAAGCAAGTCATGTCTTAATCAAGTTAACAGTGTACTCTTGGTGATGTATTTTAGCGAAGATGTGGATATAGATATTTAGCTTCCAGGGCTCAAGTCATTAATCAGTAGATGATACAACACCATCAGCAACCTATATTGACTAGAGAATGACACAATGCTGCAGAAGAGAGTGAACTAGATTACAAAATTAAAAGGCATATTACTTTTCCTACTAAATTTCAACACATCATTCACACATACCGATCAAAATGGTATAATCCAACATAAAATTGTATCATCTGGATATAAAAACACAATGCCAGCTTGTTTGCTTGTTTATTTTTTAAGAACAATCGATCCACATGACCATATTGGTTGTTCCAAACCACAATTAGCACCATGGTAATAGTCAATAATAGTCATAACTCAGAAATTTTGATTGGTGCAACTAAGTATGGACTCCTTACACAATTGGAAGGTACTTACTTTGTTCTCCGTTCCTGTGCACACCTCCAATTCCTCCAGTTACAAATATTGGTATGCCGACCTGGATTCTAGAGTAACTTTAGTTTCCTATGAGATGAACAATCAGAACTAACTGCATGTAGCAAACATGAACAGGAAAATGGCTACCAAATCAAGCAAAGACATATTAGACCAGCAAGATGTTTTGGCACTGACCTTGTGAGCAAAAAACATAGTAGCAGAAACTGTTGTTGCACCATTACCACCGGAGGCAACCTGTCAATTCGTAAAAATCATTGCAGGAATCAACAAGACAATAAACAAGTATGGATATCCACTAAAAAATTTCAAACAGAGGAGCTACAAATGTAGACGTGAGAGATCCCTGATCCTTCAGTACAGTGTAGTGATAAACATTCAGACAGAAGAGCGACCGATTTTGTTTGCTAGGGTGAAGTGCAAGGTACTCACCACATGTGCAATGTCCCTTCTAGATGTCTTCTGAAACTGTCTCCCACTTATAGCCAAGCTCTTCAATTGCTCACTGTTAAGACCTATCACCGCACGAAAAATATTTGAGGGTAAGTTGAGAATTATTCACAGTTTCTACCTACGGATCACAGCTCCAGGGTTTGAGCATATATGGAGCTCGTGAGGGTTCGCAACTCTAAACTGGGTGCCTAATCTAACCTAACAAAATCTGATCACAGGGAATTTGTTGAACTTACCAACATGTGGCACACCATCTAGAATGGCTATAGTGGCAGGAACCGCCCCGTTATCCCTCACGATGGCCTCCACCTCCATGGCAGTCTGCAGATTCTTCGGGTAGGGCATACCTGCAACTCCAGCCAAACGTCCCCCGGGCAGGGAAACCACGTGCCGTGTGCACATCGCCGGAGTGAGTCATGTGCTCCCGAGTGAAACCGAGGGTGGAGGAGACGACAAGTATCGACCTCACCGTGGCAGATGATGGTGGACTCGAGGGCGACCACCGCGCCTCCGCGCGCTAGCGCGGCCGCGACCTCCGGCGACACCGCGACGCCCATCGCCCCCGTGCTCAACGACATCCCGCGGCGACGGCTCTGCTCGCCTCTCTCTCTCTCTCTCTCTCTCTCTCTCTCTCTCTCTCTCTCTCTCTTTCTCTCTCCCTCTTTTTTTTTTGTTTTTTAAGGAATGCAGAATTGCTTCCACACTCTCATGCTCTGCGGAGGCCCATAAATAGGATTCGGCCCATGATTAGTGCCCTTTCTTCAAGGGTCAAATAGCCGCGAAAAATTTCGAGAAAAAACATAGAGATACAGCACAGAGTGGAGTACCATAAAAAGATGAAATATGCCCATGTGAAATTTACACGAATCTCTGTGAAGTGATGCTATGAGAAAAAAAGTTATATGCCTATTAGGTGCTACATTTGACAGAACATCAAAAAGAATATATTTGCATAGTTTCTCTGTGAACGAATGCACCAGCTACTACATAAAGAACAGAATAGAAGGACAGAGCTATCAGAGAAATTTTAGTTGCATAGCAAAAACTGAAAGCGACATCCTGCCGAAGAACCAGAACCAACCAATCAAAAGGCCTAAATCTTACTCCTCTCCGTTCTTACTTGCCAAAGCAACTTGGATCAAATCCGCCACACCCTGCCTGTTGCCAGCCAACGCGTGACTCACAACGCTCCCTCTCGTCGTTGACAACTGCGTCAGTTAGGGCTAGCTCAGGGGTTGTGTGCTGCTGTGGGGAGGAAATGAGGAATGAGGCTGCCGGATTGAAGAATGGAACGACGCACGATGGTAAATACGGATAATTTATACTTCAAAGTTCTCGATCTAGAGCAGCCAAGCAAGCTAAGGTCTCGTTTAGTCGTTTGGACCTGTTTGTGGTAGAGCTCGACTCCGAGATACCGGTGGAGCCGAAGCTCTATCAAATATACTAGAACAGTTGTAATTTAAACTAGATTAAGAAGATTCGTTCCAGCAAATTACACATGTGCTTTAGGGTCTTCACTCGCTCCACTCCATTTCCAATATAACAATGCCAATGAAGTTTGTATTTATTTATCCATAAATACCATCAAAATAAAATGTTTCAGCCCTCAATCCACCCATGACCAGATGCGAGATAGGAGCATGGAACAGAGGTTCCAAGCAGGGCCGTTCCTGGGCCCGGGCGAGAGGGGCGACCGCCTAGGGCCCAGGAAAATTAGGGGCCCCTAATTTATATATGTGTATATAACTTAGTATTTTTATATTTTTTATACTACAGTCCACAACTCAAAAATGGTCCAACATGTAGCACAACAAATTTACAAATTGGAACTTTACCTAGCACCATATCGCCCTTAGTCCAATGTAACACGCTAGCAAGCAGTCCAGCATGGGCAAATGCAAGATAGCTAGGCAACCACACAATGATGCCTGTCCTCTCGTGATATCGCCCAAAATCCTCGCCTGCTCACTCGGCAACCTAAATCCCCTATTCGTCGGCTCACAATGGCACGACTCCCGCTATGACAATGCCGCAATGGGCAACGAACAATAGACGATCAAAGTTTCCGTCGCCTCAACCACTCCACTGGAGCCTAAAGCGCTAGTGAGTGGTGATCGGTCCAAATCCCATCCTAAATTCTAATGCTAGGCTGGTGGATGGTAACAACGATGGTTATGCCCTCGCGGTGAGCCATGTGAGTGATCTGACTGATAACATGGTAGGAGGTTGCGCTATCGATTCGCCGATGCTCACCTACCACCATTGCTCATCGCTAATACCTTTGTACGTCTACCCATGCGATTCGCGCACCCACTGATAATAGATCAAAGGGCCCCTAAATTTTTTTTCGCCTAAGGCCCCCAAAATGTTAGGAACGGCCCTGGTTCCAAGCGGTGCACAGGTGGGAAAGAGGCTAGCGGCGGCACACGGCCAAGCAACGTGAGGCTTGACACTGTGCGTTAGGCAGCGTTGGTGGGCTCGACAACGCCTAGATCTGTCGACGTAATACTCAATGAGAATATTTTAAAAAATAATATATTTTTTTTAAAAAATCAAATTTGTATAACAATTTAAGAAAAAATCAAAAATAGGTAGCAGTCGGCAGTTCGGCCGACTGCTGTCACGTGGTGGCCAGTCGACACTTGGTCGGCCGACTGTGGCCATATCAGCGCCAGTCGGCCAACCAAGTGCCGACTGGCGCTCTAGCGCGCCTTGCCGCGCCGCGCGCTCGCCTAACAAGCTTGGCGCGCGCGTCGTGCGCCCCGCACTCCCCTGACACGTGCCTCGCACCCGCCCGCCTCCTGCCTCCGCCCCTCGCCTCCCACGCCAGCTGGCCCCCACGTGCCCCGCACCCTCGCTTCCCGCGCCCCGTCCCCTCGCCTCCCCCGCCAGCTGCCCCGTCGCCTCGGCTCCCGCCCTACGCGCCACCTGGATGGACGGGAGCCAAGGCGATGGGCGCGGGGGGCGGCGGGAGGCTAGGGAGCGCGGGGGGCCGGCGGGCGTGGGAGGCGAGGGGGGCGGGGCGCGGGAGGGTCTGTGGGTGCATGAGTGTAGGACCGAAAGTAGCGACCAGAGGGGGGGGTGAATGGGCGCCTTAAAAATTCTTTCGAATCAATGGCCTGTTCCCAATACCCAACGCACCTCAAAATACTACGCAGCAGAAAATAAACAGAAAGCCTAAGTCTAAAGGTTTCTAACCTAGAAGCAACTGATGATAAACAGTGTAAAACTAAAGTAGTGCAACTAGACAGTATGAACAAGATGTAACAGGCCTATACTTCTCAATGAAATGATCTAAGTATGTGTAAGATGAAAAGAGAAGTTACTGTCCAAATTTGTCTCCTGTTCGGAACTTGGCGAAGCCCCCTTCGCACGTCGAGGTATGCTTCGGAGGTTGGTGACGGAGCCTGTCCGAGATGCCGAAGATGTCACGGACTAGCCTAGTTCGAAGTGTCAAGATGCGAAGAGTACTTCGGAGCGAAGTATAACAGTGCCGGAGCCTGGTTCGAAGTATGTACTTCGAAGGCAAGGCTTCGAACACAGCTTCGAACCAAGAGCTTCGGGGCAAAGTGACAGAGTCGGAGCCTGCTTCGAAGTGAGCACTTCGAAGACAAAACTTCGAACACAACTTTGAACCGAAAGCTTCGAAGCACAACCTTCAAACAGAAAGCTTCGAACACAACACACAAAAGGACAACCTTCGAACAAAGAAGCGAAGTCTGTCACGCGACAGAAAAATCAAGTCCGAAGCCTATCTTCGAACAGGGAAAGCTTCGGAAGGAGAATCGAAGGCTGACACGCCACAAAGAAATCCAAAACGAAGTCTATCAGAAAAGACAAGCTTCGAACCCTACTTCGAAACCTACCGAAGTGTGGACTTCGAACAGCTAGATTCGGAGTATGTAATTCGAAGCATGCGATGCTGTCCGTTCACAAGAATACTTCGAAGCTTATCAACACAGACCGTACACCGAAAATCGAAGGTTGAGCGAAGCCTTCGAATATTCTAAGTCGAAGCCTGTCTCACGGAGCTGAGGGGCTTCGAACAGAGAAAGACTACGCCAGAGACAGCCAGAAAAGGTAATAGACCCTGTCAGCTTCGATCAAAAAGTTGTGCAGTAGAAGGTGAAAAGCTGCACAGTACACTGTAGCTGCAGGGAAGTAGTACTACTTGCAACAGCAAGAACTAGTACTACTAGAATGAAGAACACACCCAGCCGAAGCCTCCAACGCCTCAAAAATCACGGGAAAAACTTGCAATGCTAAAGAAATAGCGCCATTTAAAACCTTTGCAGATGCAGCACACAACGAAATAGAGCATTTACTGCAACATTAAAAGCAAGGGATTAAATACAGGGGCAAACACTCCCTGGCGGCGCAAGCAAGGAGTAAAGAGGAGAGAGACAAAACAGGAGACAAAAAGTGACCCAAATAGTGGATTTGATTTCAGCGCAAAGGGGTTGTCCAAACCCTAGGGATTGGGGTCTTATTTATAGGCAGCCCAACACTAGGAATATTCTACCAGCCCCTTAGGGTTTTTACAGACTCAAAAATAAAGGAAAAGACTCTACTGCCCTTAGGAATTTTTACAGACACAACTGACTGACTGTGGGCCTAGAGTTACAGATGACATATCCGGAAGCTAAGTTTTCGTAGCGACTACGGCTTCTCTTCTGGACAGTCGGATACAGAATCAATGGTTGTCAGTTTTACGCCGAAACTGACAAAGCCTCCACCGGCTTTGCACCAGGTACCCGGATTGGGCCGGCCCGACTCCGCAGCTCTCTCAGCCCGGCAATCGCTCACCGCCCGTGTACCTGAGTCAGTCCTGGTCAACAGCCCAGTGGGTCTTCTACTGCTTCTGGCCCATGCACCCGGATTGGGCCAGCCCGACTTCGCAGCCTCCTCTGCCCGACAGTCGCTCGCTGCCCGTATACCTGAGTCACACGCGGCCCATGAAACAGCAGATCTCCTCTTCTTCAGTCCTCTTTGACTTATCGTTGACAATGACTCATCACTTCTGGAGCCATGAGGCCCACGCTATTCAGCATGGCTCCTCAATCTCCCCCTTGATGAGTGCATTGTCAACACTCCTCAATTCTCAGCTCTTCAGCACCTGTGAACAAATGTGGAAACACGAAAACAAAACACAAGGAAACAAAGAAGAAGAAAAATAAGGTAAAAGTTTAACCCGAATGACCAAAAGCCAACCAAAAGCAAGAAACGGTCATTATGGTTAACCAAAACGTAAAAGCTCAAAATGAGTGTGATTTCAGAACTCCCCCTTAAACTCTGATCCCAAATTTTCTCCCCCTTGTTGACAAGTGAACTCATCAAGCACTCAAAAGAGACACAGACTCCCCCTGAGATGCAACTCCCCCTCAAAATATGCAGTGAATGCAACTGGGGTGCAGGTGGAGTATAGAAAGCATGCTTCTCAGATATGATTGACTGCAAATACAGTATCTAACAGGTATAGCAAAAGAGATACTGTCTAAGACACATGGCATGATCAGTGCAAGAGATGATATCTAAAGAAAGTCATTTAGCACGCATTTTTCAATTTTTGCAAATAAAAACATCACCATAAGTTCCAATAAATGAGCAAGGTAAAACATGAGATGTAGAAGCTAGCTGATATCTACCAAGATAAGCATTGTCCAAAAACAAAATGCTTCAGCAAACTTGTTATCTTTTAGATGTTCAGGCTTTTTCATTTTCCTTTGTCATTTTTGCCAAGGGTTATTTGCATGTCAAACCTTATGCTAACCGACCAAGTCAAGCCTAGGCCATAACTGGACCATCAGAAGCTTAAGACATTGGTCTTGGCATACACTACACTGTCCTAGTTCATACCAAAGTGCTATGGTAAGCAGTCCAGAACAATATAATGCGACAAAGCAAACCCACTTGGATCTTTTCAACTTAAGCATAAAAAGGCATGGAATTTTCATTCATTTTTGATTTTTATCATTTTTATAGCACATTTTCCATGTTAAAGCATAAAGATGTCCAAGTTGCAAATCTGCATCTATGTGATGAACTAGCTACAAGGCATGTAACAAATAGCAAAAGCACTCAGCCTACACATGCTAGTTACCAGAAGCAATGGTGATCATTTTTCAAGTTGAAAGCGTAAAAGCCATGCATATGACAGATATCAAACATATCATTTGAACTGAAGCAAAAGCATGATCATCGACAAGTAATCAAAAGCATGTACCAGCTAGAATAAGTAAAGCAGTTCAATCATATAACAGAAGCAAGCTCAAAAGTGTGATATGTGAATATGCAAGATATGAACACACACAAAAAGACTCAAGAAAAGAGTAAAGAAGAAAGAAAAACTGACGCAAAATATCCTAGAAAGGATACACAACACCCAAATCCCCTCTTAAACGCTCAAAAGTAGACTGATCTAGGGGTTTGGTGAAAATGTCAGCCAACTGATGATGGGTATCAACATGAATAAGGTCAATGACACCTTTCTCATATTGATCCCGCAAGAAGTGAAAGCGCACATCAATATGTTTGGTTTTTGAATGGAGACATGGGTTTTTCCTTACACTAATAGCACTAGTGCTGTCGCAAAACAATGGAACCCTGGTAGGAAAGAACAACCCAAAGTCTCGTAGAGTGGAAATCATCCAAACCATCTGTGAGCAGCAGCTAGCAGCAGCTACGTACTCAGCCTCTGTGGTCGAAAGAGCAACTTCAGATTGCTTTCGAGAAGACCAAGATACAAGGGAAGAACCAAGAAACTGGCAAGTACCGGAAGTCGACTTGCGATCCAACCGGCACCCACCAAAGTCGGCGTCCGAAAAGCCAGATAAATCAAGAGATGATGATGCTGAATAATAAAGACCAAGATCAGGCGCATAGGTGAGATACCTGAAAATACGCTTGACAGCCTGTCGGTGAGACGCGCGCGGTGAAGACTGAAAACGCGCGCAAAGTCCCACGGCGAACTGTATGTCCGGTCTTGTTGCCGTCAAGTACAACAGCGAACCGATCATCCCTCGAAATTCTCTCTCATTGATCTTGACACCGCTCTCGTCCTTGTCCAAACCCCTAGATGTGCCCATCGGGGTCATCTGCGGCTTCAATTCACCACCAAAGTCAAATTTTTTAAGCATATCACGAGTGTACTTACCTTGGTGGATGAAGGTGCCGTCCTTGGTCTGCTTGATCTGGAGCCCTAAAAAGTACTTAAGCTCACCCATGAGGCTCATCTCAAATTCACTGTGCATCTGCTCAGAAAACTTGGACACAAGAGAATCAGTAGTACCGCCAAAGATAATATCGTCCACGTAAATCTGAGAAACTAAGAAATCTGAAGCATCTCTGAGCAAGAAAAGAGTTTTGTCCACAGAACCCATCACAAAGCCCTTCCCCAACAAAAATTGCTTCAACCGGTCATACCAAGCCCTGGGGGCTTGCTTCAACCCGTATAAAGCTTTGTGCAACTTAAAAACATGTCGAGGAAACTTAGGGTTCTCAAAACCGAGGGGTTGCCTAACATAAACCTCCTGCTCTATGAACCCGTTCAGAAAAGCACTCTTAACGTCCATTTGAAAAAGCTTAAAACCCTTCGAAATGGCAAAAGCTAGAAGAATACGAATGGACTCAAGACGGGCAACAGGAGCGAAGGTTTCTTCAAAGTCAATACCTTCCTTCTGGCAATAACCCTGGGCAACTAGTCGAGCCTTGTTGCGCACCACAACCCCATCTTCACCTTGTTTGTTCTTGAATACCCACTTAGTGCCTATGGGGTTGCATCCAGGTGGCGGCTCAACTAGTGTCCAAACCCGATTGCGGACAAAATTCTCAAGCTCTTCTTGCATGGCATTAATCCAATTAGAATCAGAGAGAGCATGAGAAATATCTCTGGGCTCAAAAGATGCAACAAACGCAGATTCAGCAAACACAGCGAGAGAGGCAGAAGAACGCAAAGTCCTCTCAGTCAAATCACCAATGATGAGCTCTGAGGGGTGGTCACGCTGAACTGCTCGGGTTCCCTGGTGATCTGAAGTCACCTCACCGGAGTCAGCAGCTGGCACCTCTGGACTCGACTGAGGGGGCTCGATCGAAGTGGAAGAAGTGATCAGAGGTCCGCCCTCATCATCAGTCGAAGTCACAGAAGGTGTGGGCTCTGCGGGGGATGCAGAAGGCCCGCCCTCAACAGCAGCTGGAGTATCCTCATCTTCCTCGAAGATGGACTCTCCGAGCTCATCATCACCAGAAAGCTCAAAAGAAGGATTCAAAGAAGGCAAGGACTCATCAAATGAAACCTCACACGTCTCGACAAGCAGCTGGGATTCGAGGTTCCAAACACGGAAGCCTCGAGAATGCAATGCATAACCAAGAAAAACACCATCCCAGCAACGAGACTCAAATTTGTCCAAATGCCCTCCCTTCTTGAGCACAAAGCACTTGCAGCCAAACGCTCGCAAGTGGCTCACCTTGGGCTGTCTGCCAAACCGCAACTCATATGATGTCTTACCAATGTAAGCTCGAAGAAAAATGCGGTTGGCCAGATAGCAAGCCGTGTTCATGGCTTCAGCCCAAAAACGCCTAGGAGTCCTGTGCTCATCGAGCATCGTCCTGGCCATCTCAACTAGCGTGCGGTTCTTTCGTTCCACAACGCCGTTCTGTGGGGGAGTGTAAGGAGAAGAAAACTGATGGTCCAGACCCTGATCACCACAGAAGCTGACGAACTGAGAGTTCTTGAACTCAGAGCCGTTATGAGCGAATTGCTCGCATCCGGCCATTGTTCTCATTCTTCAGCTTCAAAATCAGGTCATGGACAAATTGAAAAGTTTCATCCTTAGACTCTAAAAAGAAAACTCACGAGAATCGAGAAAAGTCGTCAACAATCACAAGTGCATACCACTTCCCACCGACTGAGCGTACCCGAGCTGGACCTAAAGTGTCCAAATGTAAAAGCTCGCCTGGATACGAAGTCATCACCTGAGTCACAGGTGAGTGAGAAGCGGCAACCATTTTCCCATGACGACAGGGATGACAAACCAGATCCTTCTCCATCTTAAGCTTGGGCAATCCTCGGATGAGGTCCATAGAGCTTAACCTGACTAGCAGATCAAAACTCAAGTGACCTAACCTCCTATGCCACTTCCAGAGCTCAGAAGAAGATCCAGCAATCAAACAGCGAGAAGGGCCAAAAGAACTAGAGAAGTCAATTCGAAAAACTTTACCGAAGGGTAAAATCTGACAAACCAAAGACCCTCTAGAATCAACCACAGAAGAATTGCCGTTCTTAAAACGCACTTCCAAACCATCCTCAAGAAGTTGCGACACAGAGATTAAATTAAAGTTCAGATTTTTAACCAAAGCAACATTCTTTAAAGAGAAATGGTCTGAAATGCTGATTGAGCATATGCCACTTACTTTCCCTTGACCGCTGTTCCCGAATGTGATGTACTCTTTGGAGCTCGGGGGAGTGAGACTGGAGAACCATCTGCGATGTCCCGTCATGTGGCGAGAACATCCTGAGTCCATAATCCAAACATCCTCTAGTCCCCGGTCCTGCACAATCAGTGTCTGTAAGTGGGAGCAAATGGTCCGGCACCAGGTTTAGCAAAAGAGCTAAACCAGTGTCGAGCCATCTGCTCAAAAGATGGAAAGCGAAAACCATCAAAAGAGTTTGGACCAAAACGCGGCTCAAAGCGCGGTCCTCGGTTTTGCCTAACCCTACGGCCACGAGGTCCAGAACCGTAGCCAACTCGGTCTGGAACTCTGCCGGAACGAACACCACCACCTGGAGCACAGGCACGAAAACCGTCTCCTCTACCACCACCTACACGACGCGGCCTGGCCTCCAGCCTCTCCCCGCGCCGAGGAACACGCAGTCTACCACCCTGCTGGTAGAACTGCTCCTGATCACTACGAGCCCTCTCTGCTCTCTCAACTCGCTTCCTCCTGAAGCAAAACTCCGCAAGATGCCCGCCTCTCTGACAATACTCACAATGATAGGTAGGCTTCTTGGGATGTGGTTGAGGCTTGGGGTTCTTGGGCTTGGTAGTGTTTGGTGTGGTCTTCTTGGGCTGAGAGGGTCCAGGAAGAGAGTCAAGAGAAGTGTGGAGATTTTTGGGCTTTGGAACCCAGATAGGTTTCTTGGGTGGAGCTTTAGGTGGTTCATGGATCACTCCATACTTGGGCTGACAAGCCTGGGAAGACTCAGTGGAGTGAGTCTTGGGATACCTCTGCTCTGGAGTCATTTTACTCCACTCCACTGCCCGGCTAATGGCACTTTCAAAGTCAGCCTTGGTGTAGGTGTAACCTACCCCAAACCCATCCTGCCTCTTGAACTGCTGGATCACCATGCCAAGCTATGGCTCTCTGGCACTGATCCAACTCAGGATAGAACGGAGGTAAAAGTTCTCATTCTGAGAATCTGCTAGCTCCTCTCTCAAAGAAGCTAGAACCTCCACCTGAGACAAGCAGGTCTCACACTCACTCTCTACTTGGACAGACTTCCCAGCTTTTAGCTTAATCAGCTCCATTCTAAGAGACAGGCAGTTCTCACAGACAGTGGGTGGAACTGACAATGTCTCAAGCTCTAGCCTAGTCTGCGCAAGCTCAGCTCTCAACCTCTCTAAATCACCCAAATGCTCATCGCCCTTGGATTTCAGCTCAGCTAAGACAACTAGATGCGATGGGCAATCAACACAGGGTGCGACGACAGTGGCTTGAGCATCTTTCAGCTCCTGCTGAGCGCTTTCAAGCTCAGTGGCCAAAGCGTCCCTCTCATCAACCCTTTCTGTGTACCTGGACTTCAGAGTCGACAGGTCACACAGAAACACCTCACACTTCGGGCACTCACTGCTATCACCCAAGCAAGGGGAAGAAGATAGACTTTCTATTCTACCGTTGGCCACGGCAAGCTCACTCTCTAACTCGTCTATCCTTTTCTTAGCCCCCCTAAGCAGTTTCTCCCGATACTTCAACTCCTGACGATTGCTCTCCAGTAAATCAACAATTTCACGCTCATAAGATGATACCTTGCTATCGTCGTCGTCGAAGTCGTCGGAGGAGCTTTTTTCTTCTCTATCCCCAAGAGCCATGGAGCAGAAGCTCTTGCGGGATCTTCGGCGCTGGTGTGAGTGGCTCTTCGGCTTGTCCCCGAAAGCCATGAAGCAGAGGCCCGCTGGATCATCCTTGTCCTTCCCCTTCTTGACAGAGATCTCCTCATCGCTTGAGCTCGATGAAGAGGAAGAAGACATGGATCTCTTGGAGTAGCTCTTCTCCATCTCGGCGAAGAAGGCCTTGTCGCGCTTCTTGTTCTCACGCCGGTAGTCCTTCAGGGCCTTCTTGAAGAACCGGGTCTTCGGCTTGCCCTTGTTGAAGGAGGGGCTCTCATGCTTGCCGGAGTCGTGGAAGCTGCTGCCGGTGCCCTTCTTGTATCCACTGCGCTTGGGGCAGTCGGCGATGAAGTGTCCTGGATCACCACATTCAAAGCATCCGAATTTTGTGCCGTGTCTTTTGAACATTCTTTTATCATAGACACGACACACCTGGTTGTTAAATAGACACAAATCATCATCTCCCAACAACTCAAGCTGGTCCTCAGTGATAGACATCAAGGAGAAACTAGCACAGCTCACAGCAGAGGGATCAACAGAAGGTGTAGCAAGGGCCAGGGATTTTGATCCAGAGCCAGTGAGATTTGATCTCAACTGGATATCTACCTCAGTGGCCTTCAGCTTGCTAAACAACTCAGAAATGGTCAAGGTATCGTAAGAAGTACTCTCAACGATAGACGATACCTTGATCTCCCAGATCTTTGGGTCCAAGGTATGAAGAACCTTGAGCGCCTGCTCGTGATCTGAGACTAATTGAGCACCCTCAGCCTTGTTGTCCCGAAGCTTGTTAATGATCGACTGAAAGCGACCAAACAAAGCCTCAACATATTCACCCGGCTTCTGTGTGAAATTCTCATATTCACGCCGGTAGGTCTGATAGAGCCGAGCCTTGACCTGTGCTGTTCCCTCATGGTGTGCCTTGAGGGTAGCCCAGATCTCTCTCGCAGTGGAGAGATGACTCACACGCTCAAACTCAGTGGGACCTAAACCAGAAAACAAAATGTTCACAGCCTTACTGTTGCTCAGATGCTGAGCAATGATACCAGCAGTACCATGCTCAGCGACTGGCAAAATGACAAACGTGCTGTGAACGCAAATGTCCCATATGTCCGAACCCTGGCTCATGAGATAGGCTCGCATGCGAGTCTTCCAATAATTATAGCCATAGGCTTCCAAGGACGGGACCTTGCCAGGAGACGTCATAGTCACTACTGGGGTTTAGAACCGGTTAAGGTATGGAAAAAACCTAACCTCGCTCTGATACCACTTGTAGGACCGAAAGTAGCGACCAGAGGGGGGGTGAATGGGCGCCTTAAAAATTCTTTCGAATCAATGGCCTGTTCCCAATACCCAACGCACCTCAAAATACTACGCAGCAGAAAATAAACAGAAGGCCTAAGTCTAAAGGTTTCTAACCTAGAAGCAACTGATGATAAACAGTGTAAAACTAAAGTAGTGCAACTAGAAAGATGAACAAGATGTAACAGGCCTATACTTCTCAATGAAATGATCTAAGTATGTGTAAGATGAAAAGAGAAGTTACTGTCCAAATTTGTCTCCTGTTCGGAACTTGGCGAAGCCCCCTTCGCACGTCGAGGTATGCTTCGGAGGTTGGTGACGGAGCCTGTCCGAGATGCCGAAGATGTCATGGACTAGCCTAGTTCGAAGTGTCAAGATGCGAAGAGTACTTCGGAGCGAAGTATAACAGTGCCGGAGCCTGGTTCGAAGTATGTACTTCGAAGGCAAGGCTTCGAACACAGCTTCGAACCAAGAGCTTCGGGGCAAAGTGACAGAGTCGGAGCCTGCTTCGAAGTGAGCACTTCGAAGACAAAACTTCGAACACAACTTTGAACCGAAAGCTTCGAAGCACAACCTTCAAACAGAAAGCTTCGAACACAACACACAAAAGGACAACCTTCGAACAAAGAAGCGAAGTCTGTCACGCGACAGAAAAATCAAGTCCGAAGCCTATCTTCGAACAGGGAAAGCTTCGGAAGGAGAATCGAAGGCTGACACGCCACAAAGAAATCCAAAACGAAGTCTATCAGAAAAGACAAGCTTCGAACCCTACTTCGAAACCTACCGAAGTGTGGACTTCGAACAGCTAGATTCGGAGTATGTAATTCGAAGCATGCGATGCTGTCCGTTCACAAGAATACTTCGAAGCTTATCAACACAGACCGTACACCGAAAATCGAAGGTTGAGCGAAGCCTTCGAATATTCTAAGTCGAAGCCTGTCTCACGGAGCTGAGGGGCTTCGAACAGAGAAAGACTACGCCAGAGACAGCCAGAAAAGGTAATAGACCCTGTCAGCTTCGATCAAAAAGTTGTGCAGTAGAAGGTGAAAAGCTGCACAATACACTGTAGCTGCAAGGAAGTAGTACTACTTGCAACAGCAAGAACTAGTACTACTAGAATGAAGAACACACCCAGCCGAAGCCTCCAACGCCTCACAAATCACGGGAAAAACTTGCAATGCTAAAGAAATAGCGCCATTTAAAACCTTTGCAGATGCAGCACACAACGAAATAGAGCATTTACTGCAACATTAAAAGCAAGGGATTAAATACAGGGGCAAACACTCCCTGGCGGCGCAAGCAAGGAGTAAAGAGGAGAGAGACAAAACAGGAGACAAAAAGTGACCCAAATAGTGGATTTGATTTCAGCACAAAGGGGTTATCCAAACCCTAGGGATTGGGGTCCTATTTATAGGCAGCCCAACACTAGGAATATTCTACCAGCCCCTTAGGGTTTTTACAGACTCAAAAATAAAGGAAAAGACTCTACTGCCCTTAGGAATTTTTACAGACACAACTGACTGACTGTGGGCCTAGAGTTACAGATGACATATCCGGAAGCTAAGTTTTCGTAGCGACTACGGCTTCTCTTCTGGACAGTCGGATACAGAATCAATGGTTGTCAGTTTTACGCCGAAACTGACAAAGCCTCCACCGGCTTTGCACCAGGTACCCGGATTGGGCCGGCCCGACTCCGCAGCTCTCTCAGCCCGGCAATCGCTCACCGCCCGTGTACCTGAGTCAGTCCTGGTCAACAGCCCAGTGGGTCTTCTACTGCTTCTGGCCCATGCACCCGGATTGGGCCAGCCCGACTTCGCAGCCTCCTCTGCCCGACAGTCGCTCGCTGCCCGTATACCTGAGTCACACGCGGCCCATGAAACAGCAGATCTCCTCTTCTTCAGTCCTCTTTGACTTATCGTTGACAATGACTCATCACTTCTGGAGCCATGAGGCCCACGCTATTCAGCATGGCTCCTCAATGAGGCGAGGGTGCGGGGCGTGCAGGGGCCGACGGACACGGGAGGCGAGGGGGCGGGCGGAGGTGGGAGGCGGGCACGCACGAGGCGCGCGGCAGGGGAGCACAGGGCGTGCGGCGCGGTGTGGTGTGCCAGAGCGCCAGTCGACACTTGGTTGGCCGACTGGCGCTGACGTGGCCCTAGTCGACCGACCAAGTGCCGACTGGCCACCACGTGGCAACAATTGACAGTTGGTCGGCCGACTGTTACCTATTTTTGATTTTTTTAAACTTCTATACAAATTTGATTTTTTTTAAAAAAATATATTTTAAATAAATTCCACTCAATGACAGTAGATTGGTGGCGGTGGGAGGCTAGCAGTGGAATGTGCTTGATGCTGCACGGCCAGGCGGCATCGGCAGACTCAGCGGCACCCTAGGTCTAGGTGGGTTTCCTACTTGCTCTGCATGCCAACACAACATCGCTATGTCGGATTATCAAATATCAATACTTGTTGGAATATTAGGCAATTGCATAAATAATTTTCAAAATAGATAAATCATGGCATTCACATTAACTAGCATGAACAGATCTATCATACTAGTAAATAGTAACAAGGTAATCATGCTTTCACAAAACATGATCATTAATCGTACAGAAAAGTAAAACACGTACTGTATGGTAGTCGAAGATGAATTCGCAATCAGTGCAAAATTCCTTCTACTGGAGTTAGATCACATTACTCGATGGTGAGCGATGGTAGATATGGATGGAAGACGCGCTATGGTGATGAACTGGAGCAGTCGCGTGAAGCGCTTCCTGAAAGACCGGTTCTCCACAAGGCAAGGAGTCAGCTTCCGGGAACACGTGGTCGGGATTAGCAAGCCGACCCCCGACCCCAAGTCCTGACTCAGATCAAGCACTCGGGAATGTTGACCCCCAACCTCTAAGTATTGGCTCGGATCCAACACTCAGGAGTGCCGACTCCCGAATCTGACCCCCGACTACTTGGTATTCCTTTTCATTACATAGGCATTTGAGATTTATTTAGGAATTTCTGAAATATTCATATGGGTCTATCCCAAAATTCCAGCAATAAGCAATAGTGAGACCTTTTGTCCTCAAGGTTCTTCTAGAAAATTGCAAAATTCTTTGACGTATATCTAATGGAACACATTCTTGATGATGAAAGTGGAGTAAGACATAAGAATTTTGCTTCTTTTATGTTTGAGAAAATTGCTTGTTTGCCACAAAATTCATTGTTATATTTCTGAATGCCACGAAGTTTATAATGTTTGCAATTTTACCATAAAATTTGCTGGTTTACTTGCTCTATTATCATTTTCTCTTTTATGTTCTTTTTTCATTTTCTTTTCCATTTTTCTAACTTGAATAACCTCTCTATTGTCCTTGGTGAAACCAGCCAAAAATAGAAGCCGGTCAAAAAAATTGCATGGCCCATAATGAACAGAACATCATCATGCTCTTGACCCTCCCAACAGTGGCTAGGCCACCTCCTTGGACATCCTCTCCCTCGCCTAGACTCGTCGCCTCCTCGACTCCTTCCTCATCTACCTCGAAGAGTTCCATGCCATCCTCTCTAGCCTTGGAGCCATTATCGTTGTGGCCCCCCTGCACGACCGCCTACTCAGTAATTTCCTCGACCACTCCATCAAGGCACTCAACCTCTACAATGCCCTCTGTGACAGCCTCGACCTCCTTTGTCAACCTGCATTTTGTTGGATAATTAGGAAATTTCACGATTAATTTCCAAATAATATAAATTATGACAATCGCACTAACTAGCATGAATAGATCTATCATACTAGTCGGCAAGAACACAATAATCATGATTAAACCAAGTGTTGGCGTAAAAGATTACGCTAACAGGTTCTCTGAGATCAAGAACAGACAAACAGTGAGTTTGTGTTTAAGAACTACCTCAAGCCTCCGAATGGATAATAGCTTAAGTAGTCCGAATATGTGTATTAGAATAGCTGAGTATTCGATCCTCATTACAGGGTAAGGAGGGGGTATTTATAGGCAAAAACGTCTAAGGAAAAGACCTATTTACCCCTTGATTACAACCGACATAGTGGAAACTATTCGGTACCCTGAACAGGGTTAAAATGGTAAAATCTACTCGAGGCAAGTGGATAATCCAAACGTCTTATCAATCCTGTCATTTGGCTCCGAAGCCTCATATCTTGCGGAGGGTTCCTTCAGATCGTAGATCGAAGCACCCTTCAGCTTAACAACTCCTCCACCTTCGAGCATGGGCCCATCAGCTCCGAAGCTGGTAAGTCCTTTTGAACTATTAATCTCTAAGTCCTGAAAGTGAAGCATTTTCCCCCAACAGTAGCCCCTCGAATACGCCTCTCCGGATTTGACCTGTATAGAAGGGAGGCAGTATACGCAAGGAACATTTTCATATTCTGAGACTTAGAGAAGGTTGAACACATTACAGTCATCCGAAGGGTCTTTGGCCCATAGCGTTCGGACTACAGCTTCAAGTCCCCATCCGCTGTGTGAACGCTTCGCAGGAAGAAAAACGTTACAAAGCCCAAACATCGCGAAGAGCCGTTTGATTAGAACCGTTACCATGCAAGTAGCCATTACACTCTATAAAAGGCAGCGGTCAAAATTTACAGCAGTCTCATGCCGTTCCACTCTCGGGACCCACCTGCCAGCGACGGAAGTCGAACCTGCAGTGTGAATGCGATCGAAGCACAACAACTAGCGGATGGTTATAAAAATAGGATTAGAATTTACCCAAGACTTTTTACCGTGCCTAGCATCCGCAACTCACTTTCTTCAACCTACAATTCTCACAACTTCCTGAGCCACCAAGCCATGGCGATAACTGGCCACACCGTGCTGACGGCGACGGGCACTTTGGCGCAGAGGCAAGCGTGGGCAGCTTCGGCCGCAATGGCAATGGCGGGAGCTCCGGGCGACGCCTGGCCCAAGAACCCCCGGGAGCTCCGCCCTCCATCCAAGAAGAAGATCCCCCAAAGCTTCCTCATCGACCAATCCACAAGCACCACAGAGTCCATCGAAGAGGCCGTGGAAGGGAAGTTGGGGACCAGATTGAGGACTCGAGTCCCCGAGTCGGAATCAACCCCAAAGCCACGGAGCGGAGAGGTCGTGGTCTTCGAGGCCTTCTTCGAGGCAGGCCTGGGGCTTCCGGCCATCGACTTCTTAGCAGAGGTATTTGATATGTTCCACATCACTCTGCCCCAGCTATCTCCCAATGCCATCGCCCGCCTAGCTGTCTTCGAATGGGCGCTTCGGGCCGAAGGGTGCGAGGGGCGATCAGAGGTATTCGCCGCCACCCACGAAGCCATCTGCCAGCCGAAGCCGCAAGATGGCCCCGGGGACACTAAGGTGATAACAGCCTTCGGTAGTGTCAACTTCCAGCTGCGGAGGGAGCACGCCCAACACTTTCCCGCGAAGGCCATCAACGACCGATGGTACACCAATTGGATCCTTCGGTGGCTCTACGCTGACGTTGGAGAGGACTCCCCTCTCGCTGGTCCTCTTCAGGAGATCTGGTTCCGGAAGGAGGCGGAGGTTACTCCAAACCCTAGCCTACTCTCAACGCAGCTAGGGCTACTGACTTCGGTGGCCAGCCGCATGAGCATGCGCGACCTTGCCGAAGAGTTCATTGCTCTTCGGATTCCACCCCTCGGGGCCAACTGGCCGATAGTGTTTCAACAAGCTTCGGAGGGTGAGCTCCAGACTCTAGGTAAGACTTCGACTCCTGCAATAATATGTTAGATGATGAAAATAACATACTTATAATATGTTACCCTTTTTTTAGCGGCTCCACTGGCGTTAGCTCTGGAGCAGATAGCTCGGGCCACCGAACGGGTCCTCGGAGCCCCTACGGTGGCTGAAAGGCAGAAGAGGTTGGAGCTAGTGGGGAGCTAGGAGCGCTCCAACAGAGTGTGGGGATCTCTCAGGATGGTGCCCCCTCCTCTGCCGGATTTTAACCCGACCGGAGCGACCCCTCGGAAAAGGAAAGCCATCGCCGAGCCTCCGAAGAAGACTGGCAAGACCCCCACTAAGAAGAAGGTGGCGAAGATCCCTCCTCAACTGACCCCTGCTTCGTCTACTTCGTATTTGGATGTTCGAAGCTCGGCTTCGGAGGATTCTGGGAACGAGGGCTCCAACGCCCAACTGGCGAAGACCTTTGAGAACTACCTCTTGGAGGGCGACGAAGATGCGGCAGGGGTCCCAACCGAAGCTTCTGCTCGGGAGGCTGTAGAGGTAGACACGACACGCACTCCTGCGCCCACTGTCGTGAGCTCGGAGCCAGAGACTGTCGCCCCCAACTCGCCCGTAGCCGGGGTGATCATGACGGAGGGTGCGGTTCCTGCGGACACTACACCGAAGAGGACTTCGGGGGATGACCTCGATGAGATTCTCTAGATGTACGAAGTCCTGGAGGACCCGACGATTTTACCTCACGATGCCTCCGAAGGTATACTTCGAATCTCTTGCCTTGGTCGATTCCTGCAATAATTTTTACTCGTAAATGTTCATCAAATGTACCTTGATGATGTAGGTACATCAAAGGGCGATGAAGCTCCAGCCTCTTCGGAGGTTGCGGTTTCGGTGGACACCTTGGCTCCACTGGACGCCCCGGCTTCGGTGGCAGGGGCTATTTCCGACGACGCGGGTCCGGTGGTCGGGGCCATCCCTGCTAATGCGGCTCCAATGGCTGGGGCCATTCCTATCGACGCGGCTCCAGCCGAAGGGGTAGCTGTCGAAGGAGGAGCTACCTCCACCGGAGTCGAGCCGCCTATCTTCGTGCTGGGGAGGGGAAAAAGCATGTCAAGCCTCGGACTCCCTCCCGGCCCAATGATGACACCCTCTTCCAACTAGCCTTCGGCAAACAACTCGGAGGAAGAGGCCATGGTAGACGATCGCCAAGCTTTGTCTTGGCTTCCTCTGCTGGCTCCATTTCTGGAGCAACGGACGGGCCTCCGGGCGCTCCTGGAGCCTTTGGCAGAGAAAAGCTAGGACATTTCCAACTCTGACTTGATCTCTGTACTGAGCGACGCCAGGGCCCCGGGGCTCAACATGGCCCTCGAAAGGGCTGCCCTTCAGGTATAAAAAGTACCGCAAATATTTTCAATTAGTAAATGTAAATACCTGGTACTTACTTGTTCCTTTTGCAGCAATTTGTCCTTGCTAGAGCGGCAGCGACTTCCAATGAAGTCGAAACCAATTGACTCAAACGGAAGGTTACCACCCTCCAAGCAGCGCTCAAGGGCTCTGAAGAGAGAGCACTTTGGTTGGAGGAAGAAGTCCTCGAAGAGCGGAGGGCTAGGGCTGAAGCCGACGAAGCTCTCCGACTCGCAAGGCAGGACAGCGACGCACTCCGGACTTCAGCC
Organism: Zizania palustris; assembly: GCA_019279435.1. Lineage (NCBI taxonomy): Eukaryota > Viridiplantae > Streptophyta > Magnoliopsida > Poales > Poaceae > Zizania > Zizania palustris. The sequence continues at coordinate 40,387,006 of JAAALK010000290.1, forward strand.
CAAGAAGTTGAAGCCGAGTGCTTGGTGCTCCAGGCTGAGGTTGAGAAGCTCCGGCAGGCGGCGGCTACTTCGAACACCCAACTGGTAGAGCTCCAGGGCTCTCTCAAGCAAGCGATGGCCCAGAAGAGCTCCTTGCTGTCCGAGATGGCCGAAGTGTCTGCTACCGCTGCGGGGCTGGAGACGGCAGAGAAGAAGAATGCCAATGTAGCAGAACGTACCTTGGATGCCCTTCAGTGTACCTTGGAATATTTTGGCACCATGTGCCCTTCGTCTTCTGCTGTGGCCAGCGAGTCCCTCGACCGGAAGCTGAAGAGGATCCAAGTGGCGGCGTCACTGATGATGAGCTCCGGTGTCTGGTAGGGAGAGATCTCCGGACAGTGCGCCGGGATTGGAGTTCTTTGCCACCTCAAAGCCCTTCAGATTCCTATCGCTCCGGTAGGGGGTTTGACACCCGGAAGCTTTGCCTCTGAGGACTTGTTACATCCTTCGCTGAATGTAGCCTCGGCCTGGGAAGTTTTTCGGTCAACCTGGAAGGCTGCAGCTAAAGCTTGGATCGACGAGGCCCGTCGGCAGAAGCAAGCACAGACAAGGCCACCGCTTCCATCCTCGCCAACTCCAGCACCTCCTGCTCCACCAACCGACCCACAGGTCTAGCTCATAGGACAATTATGTATAAGAAATCTTGTAAAGCCCCTTGCATTAATGAAAAGTTTATAAACGAAGAGCTTGTTTGGGTGTTTTGTTCTTTTAGGTTCTGTCATGCCCTTCGGAACCTGACTTCGAAATACTGGATTTTAACGAAGGGCTCCGGATGGAGTGGGCAAGCCTCGAGAGCTTAAGGCCTTACCGCCGATCTCGCTTCTCTGTTCCTCGCGAAGATAAAGGGGAGGTAACCCTCGAGGTTTTTCAAGAAGTCTTATCTTATATCAAGGAAGAGGAAAAAGAGAAGGCATCTTCATCATCCGAACATATGGATTGGTCTGATTCGGAGTACCAGGCCGAAGACCCTACGGAGGCTAACTCCAAAAGACTCCTGACTTGGGCCGAGCTTCAAGAGGAGCAGAAGAAACTGCGAGCCTCGAAGAAGAAGAGAAGCACTCAAACAAAAAGGACGATCCCGGTGGCTTCGAGCTCCGAAGGATAAAGTAGCCGGAGAGGTAGCTCTAGAGGCCGACAGGGTCTCCGATTTTTCTTAGGCTTGGACCAAAATTTCTCTTAATGTAAAGTATGATGAATTAATGTGAATTGCACTGGAAGCATCTTGTTTGTTCTTTACCCTCCTACCCCTCCTTGTGGGTGGGGGACCTTACGCATTGCAAAAGGTTCGTCGGACACAATGACGCGCAGAACAAACTGATGCTTCGCACAACACTTAATATCCGTAATTTACCTTTTCGTAGAGTTCTTGGAACATAGTTTCGTATTATGATTTTGTAAGTTTTGGAGCTGAATCTACCTTTGCAAGGTCTTATACTAGTCGCTTAGGACTTTAAAAGTGTCTCATTGGCCGGAGCCTTGAAACCTTATTGCTTGGTCACCTTCGACTCTTTTACAGATGCTTCGAACCCGTAGGCCGGAAATCTGTTTATCTTTAAAGTCCTTGGACTCTTCTACGGATCCTAACAAGCCTAGTCCTGGAATCCGTAGGGTGGCCACCTTCGGCTCTTTTACAGATACTTCGAACCCGGAGGCCGGAAATCTTGTTCTTTTAAAGTCCTTAGACTCTTCTACGGATCCTAACAAGCCAGAGCCTAGAATCCGTAGGCTGGCCACCTTCGGCTCTTTTACAGATACTTCGAACCCGGGGGCTGGAAATCTGTTCTTTTAAAGTCCTTAGACTCTTCTACGGATCCTAACAAGCCGGAGCCTGGAATCCGTAGGGTGGCCACCTTTGGCTCTTTTACAGATACTTCGAACCTAGAGGCTGGAAATCTGTTCTTTTTAAAGTCCTTAGACTCTTCTACAGATCCTAACAAGCCAGAGCCTGGAATCCGTAGGCTGGCAGCGAAGCCCTTGAACCCATGGTTCACAGGCTGTTGCCCGGGTCTTGGGAAAGATGATTGACTCTGCAAGCATCTCCGTCCTCCCGATGCGTCCATCAGGAGTAAGGGATATTCGAAGAGCAAACAAAATTTGACCCTCCACTTTATTTAGAAAAGGAATTCTTTACAAGTGATTACAAGGAGCCCCTAAGCGTAGTAACCCTTAAGGTGCTCCGCATGCCATGCATGTTTTAATTCTTCCCCTTCTAAATTAGCTAACTTAAACGATCCGGGGCATCCTGAGCGTAGGATAATATATGGTCCTTCCCATTTATTTCCTAGCTTCCCTGGGGCTATTACACTTCGCAAAACTAAATGACCTGGTCTAAGCTCGTTCAGCTTTATCTTCGGGTCATACCATGTTTTTGTTTGGCCTTGGTACTTCGTCAGATTGGCGACAGCTCGAAGCCTTGTTTCTTCTAACAAGTCCAGCAAAGTGTTTCTTTCATCTTCATCTCCGGGCTGCACTACACGAAGGGATCCACCCCTGAGCTCCATAGGAGTCATGGCCTCATCTCCGAATAGTAGTCTAAATGAGGTAAAGCCTGTGGACCTGGCTTGAGTGGTTCGAATGGACCACAAGATTTTGGGAAGCTCCTCGACCCACAGCCCCTTGGCCAACCCGACAATCCGTCGATTCAGACCGGAGAGAATGTTCCCGTTGGCTCGCTCGACAGCTCCGTTGGACCGTGGATGGCGCACTGCTGCGAAGCATAACTTAATGCCCAGTTCTTCACAAAATTCTTTGAATGTGTCAGCTTTGAACTAGGTTCCATTATCCACGGTTAGCTCCCTTGGCACTCCGAACTTGCATATAATATTTTGCCAGAAACCTTTTGCACATTCCTTGAAGTGATAGCAGTCAATGGTTCTGCTTCGACCCACTTTGAAAAATATTCGATTGCTACCACCGCAAACTTCAAGCTGCCTTTGGCCATTGGAAAAGGGCCTATGAGGTCCATTCCCCATCGAGCCATTGGCCACACCGGGGCAATAACTTGAAGTGGGACTGGCGGACGTTGGCTTCGTCTTCACATCCACTGGCATCCTTGGCAGGTTCGGACCAACTCCTCCGCATATCTTACAATTGTCGGCCAGTAGAGCCCCTGCCGAAGTGTTTTGCCTGCTAGAGCATGAGGGGCTAAGTGGCTTCCACATAAACCTTCATGAATGTCTCGAAGTATGTCTTGGCTTTCGGGTTGAGAGATGCACCGGAGTAGAGGAGAACACACTCTGGCTTTGTACAACATCCCATTGACAAGCTTATAATTTCGAGCCCTTGCTTGTAACCTTCGGGAATCCGGACCTTCTGAAGAACCTGCGCTACCTTGCAAGATGTCTGTTGGACCGGAAACGGCGACCAGAGGGGGGGTGAATGGGAGCTTTTAAAATTTCTGGCTAAAAACTAGCCTTCGGTTTCAGTTCTGTCTTCTGCGGAACAGGCTTCGAACAATACCTTCGAAGGTCTGGTTCGGAGGTACTTCGACACCTTTGAACACAGGCTTCGGAGGAGCAAAAGTTCAAAGCCAAGAAGACTTCGCTCCACTTACAACCCTCGAAAATCTACTCTGCTTAGTCAGTGCAGGCTCCGCACACAGGGTGCTTCGAGCAGGCTTCGCACTTCACCCTTCGCAAGAGTGGACAGCCCTCTGAGGACTTCGACCAAGTACTTGGCAGCAGCAACTGGTGCTGAGCTACGTACACGAAGGTCTACACGCACACAAACAGACTACACTAGGGGCTTCGACACAGGAAGCAAAACGGGCAACAATCAGGGCTTCGCTAGAAAGCAGCGAGGTCACGCCTCCTGTTACACAGAGCGAATGCACACTGACAAAACACACCTCGCACGAAAAACAACCTTCGCCTCAACAGGCTTCGGTGCACTACTACAGGCGAGGTATGCAAAGCGAGCTCAAGCAAAAGCACAGGAAACAGGGCTTCGCCGCTTGAACAAGGAACACAGAAAAATGAACTCTCTGGATGTATTCAAACGAAGTGTGTGGCTACAGGAGCTCAACAGTAAATGCTCAAAGTGTTAAATGTTACCTACCGAGCCCCCATATTTATAGCCCACGGTTCACCCAAAGGAAATGACTACTTTACCCCTAGGGTTTACAAAGGATTTGACTCTACAGAACTAAGGGGTACAAAAGGTAGTCCACCTTTATTCTGGAGGCTTCTCTGTCAGCTTTGCAGAGGGGATAGTGTCAGCCTTTTACAGAACAGATAGTGTCAGCCTTTGCAGTCTATGACCTTCTGGAATCCTCCCTTCGCACGCGAGGGTGCGGTAGCTTCGGTGAGAAACTGAAGCCAGATGGCCTTCGCTCCACCGAAGTCAGTCTCCGATACAGTGACGGTTTTGAGCCGAAGCCGTCAAAGCTCTTGAGCCTTCGCACAAACACCTTCGGAGTGGACCACCACGGCTTCGCAGCTTCACCCAGCTCGAACTCCGGTAGTCCGTGTACCGAAGCCATGCAGGCCGAAGTACCTCAAGTCTACCTTGCTCCGGAGCTAGCCTTGCTCCGAAGCCTTTCACACTCCGAAGCCCCACCTTCGGAGTACCACCCTTCGAAGTCCCTCCTTCGTCCAAGGCCTCCGCATGAAGCATTCCACGAGCCCTTCGTCGCAGTGCCTCTCCCCGAGCACACTCCTCGACGAGCCTCACCCGGACCATGCCTTCGATGCGCCTTGACTTCTGAGACCTTCGTCGGGCACATTCGAGTGTCTCCCTCCGGAGCACACTTCGAACTCCTTGCCTCCGCAGAGGACTTGTTTCACCAACTCCGAAGTCACTCCATTCGGAGTACCTTCGAAGTGCCTCACTCCGAGGACTTTGTCTCGGAGTACCTTTAGTCGGAGCCACGCTCCGCACTCTCTGCCTTCACCTGGCACGCCTCGACCCGAGGACCGACCCGGACCACCTTCGTAGCCACCGTGACGGAGCTCCCTGCTCCCCTGGCATCAAGCCTCCCGCTTGACCCAGGTTCACCTGCTGCGAACCTTGTCCGTAGCCTCCGAAGTCCCTGCGCACCACAGACAAGCAGACAAATGTATCCAGTACTCCGGAGACCTCTCCGGGTTATAAACCTCCGGCACACACTCCGGTGTACCGCCCAAAGTACCGAAGCCCCTTCGGTACACACCCAGTCATCGTGTACTGTCAGACCCCTCCGACATGCACACTCCGCTGCAACAGCTGCAGCAAGCAAACACCGAACACCCTTCGGTGAACCACCTCCGAACACCCTTCGGAGGCACCACCTCCGAAGCCCCTTCGGAGGTACCCTTCGAACAGAGGGTAAAAAGCCTGTCAATCACTCATCACAAAACACCGAAACCAACCCTTGGTTTCTCAATCTCCCCCTTGATGAGTGCATTGACAACCAAATCCAAATTAAAGAAAAATGAAAAATGTTCAGCACACAAGTGACCATAAAAACTCACAAAAGAGCCAAACCATGTCACTTGACAAAAGAATTTTCCTCCCCCTTTCTCACAAGAGTGAAAAGCCCCTTCGGCAATAAAAACTCCCCCTGAGTTAAATTTTCCCTTTGGCAATAAAAAAAATCTTCTCCCCCTTTATGTCAAATTTTCTCCCTCTTTGAAATTATACCCCCTTGCGGCAGAGAACGAAGCAAATCTCTCCCCCTTTGGCAATGCAAGCATCAAGGAGCATGTAAAAGATGCAAAGCTTCGAAATGAGCAGAAATGCAAAGACATATGGAGCAAAAATATGCCAATATTAATACCAATGACCATGTGCTCAGCTCAAATTAATATTCTCTAAAAACATGATGAAGCATGTGAATTTATCATTTTTGAAATAAAAGCATCACCACTTAGTCAAAGAGCTAGACAAGGAAGAGCGAGGACTGCACAAAGCTAGTCAATTTCTACTCTAGACAGACAAGTCCAGTTCAAATGGGGCTTGAAAAGCAAACTTGATAATCAATGAATTTTGTTGTTCTTTTCTTAGTGCCAGGGGTATTTGTTTGTCCACCTTATACTTTCCAATCAGGCCAAGCCTAGGCATGAAAACCATAAGAAGCTTAAGGCAATGATTTTGGTATACACTACGCTATCCCAGTTCAGACCAATGTGCAATGGTAAGCAGTCTAGAATAGGGTAGTGCGACAAACAAACCCACCTGGATCTTTTCACTTAAAGCATGCAAATCATGGAGTTTTTGATTTTAACCAAATGAACCAATTGTTTGGCATTTATGAGTATCCATGAAGATTGAGAACAATTTTTCAAGTTGCAATTTTTGGCATCCAAAGAAATGTGTCTTGCTATCAAGCAGATAAAAGATAGCTAAAAGCAGTCCTGCCTAAACATGCTAGATTCAAGACTAAGCAGTGAGCACGATTTGATTTTGAAAATAAAACATCATGCACATGAATGTTCCAGATGAATTAACAAGAGCTGAGCTGACATGATTTCATGAATTATAAGCAGGCATATAAGTGCAAAATATGTAAATGCAATTTCAGCACAAACAGCAAAGGCACATCCATCTAAAACAGCTCCCCCTCACAAAATGCCGTAAGGGTGACAAATGCCAAGTTCCCCACGCAAGTAAGCAAATTGAGAAGCATCGAGGGGTTTTGTAAAAATGTCGGCAAGCTGGTGTTGGGTATCAACATATTGAAGTTCAATATCACCCTTCTCATTGTGATCTTTGAGAAAATGATACCGCACATCAATGTGTTTGGTTCTGGAATGCTGAACCGGGTTGTTTGCAATACAAATAGCACTAGTGTTATCACAGAAAAGTGGAACACTCTTATAATCTAACCCGAAATCCCGCAAAGTGGAAACCATCCACAAAATCTGAGAGCAACAGCTAGCTGCAGCAACATATTCGGCCTCAGCCGTTGATTGTGCAACACTAGACTGTTTGCGGGAAGACCAGCAAACCAGAGAAGTACCCAGAAAATGACAAGTACCAGAGGTACTCTTCCTATCAATTCTACACCCAGCAAAGTACGCATCGGAATAACCTCGAAGACATAAAGATGAAGACGCTGAATACCATATGCCAAATTCAAGGGTGTGTTTGAGATACCTTAAGATGCGCTTTATCGCTTGGCGGTGCGAAGCTCGTGGTGAAGCCTGAAAACGAGCGCACAGACACACAACAAAGTGTATGTCCGGCCTCGTGGCAGTCAAGTAGAGGAGGGAGCCGATCATGCTCCGGAACTCCTTCTGATCTATGGCTTCTCCATCTTCGTCAGGGTCCAATGCTACAGATGTAGCCATTGGAGTGGCGAGGGGCTTCGCATCGGACATGTCAAACTTCTTGAGCAGGTCCTTGGTGTACTTCGTCTGGTGGACGAAAGTACCTTGTTTGCTTTGCTTGATTTGCAAACCAAGGAAAAAGGTGAGTTCACCCATCATTGACATTTCAAACTCCCTGCTCATGGTATCTGCAAACTCGGCAACCAAAGCATGAGAAGAGCCACCAAAGATGATATCATCCACATAAAACTGCACTAGAAGGAAATCTTTGCCATGCTTGAGAGTAAACAAAGTTTTATCAACAGAGCCCATCAAATACCCTCGCTCAAGCAGAAAAGACTTAAGTCTATCATACCATGCCCGAGGGGCCTGCTTGAGTCCATAAAGAGCCTTATGAAGTTTAAGAACTTTATGTGGGTACTTGGGGTTTTCAAAACCAGGGGGTTGTTTTACATAAACATCTTCACCTATGAAGCCATTAAGAAAAGCACTTTTGACATCCATTTGATAGAGTTTGAATCCCCGGGATGTCGCAAAGGCAAGCAAAATCCTAATGGCCTCAAGGCGAGCAACAGGTGCAAAAGTTTCAGTAAAATCAATCCCTTCTAGTTGAGAAAAGCCCTGAGCTACAAGTCTAGCCTTGTTTCTAACTATAGTCCCATCCTCCCCTTGTTTGTTTTTGAAAATCCATTTTGTTCCAATGAAATGAACATTTGGTGGAGGATCAACTAAAGTCCAGACTTGATTTCTCTCAAAATTTTCAAGTTCCTCATGCATGGCATTGATCCAACTAGAATCAGAAAGTGCATGACTAACATCTAAGGGCTCGAAAGAAGCAACAAAAGCAGCATTAGTGAAATGAGCGTGAGAACGTGTTACCCTTTGATCAAGCTCACCAATGATCTGCTCGGGAGGATGCATCCTTTGGACATGATGTGGAGCCTCGCGGCGGGATGCAGTCTCCCCCTCAACTTGTGCGTTGGAGTGGTCCAAGATGACCGATGTTGAGGTAGTCGCTTCGGGACCTCGTGCCGAAGTAGTTGAAGCGGGGTCAGCTTCGGGGGTTGACGTCGAGGGTAGTAGGGGTTCATCCTCGAATTCTCCGGGATCTTCTTCTTCGAACAAGGTCTGTTCCATATCGTGTTCATTTGCCTGTTCAAAAGCAGAACTAACAGAGGGGGTTGATTCATCAAAAGTCACATCACATGACTCGATGACAGTGTTAGTTTCCAAGTTATAAACACGATAAGAATGACCATGTGTAGTGTAACCCAAAAAGATCCTGTCAGATGAGCGCGACTCAAATTTATCCAAGTTACCACGTTTTAGGATAAAGCAGCGACAGCCAAAAACTCGAAGATGAGTAACCTTGGGCTGTCTCCCAAAACGCAGCTCATAAGATGTCAAATTTAAAATTGAGCGCAAGAAAATTCGGTTTGAGATGTAGCAAGCAGTGTTCATGGCCTCATCCCAGAATTTTCTAGGAGTCCTATGCTCATCAAGCATCGTCCTAGCCATCTCAACCAACGTGCGGTTCTTCCTCTCAACGACACCGTTCTGTTGAGGAATCCGCAGAGCAGAGAATTGATGTTCTATGCCATGCTCCATGCAAAAGTCAACAAAGAGACTATTTTTGAACTCAGTGCCATTATCGCTTCGAATGAATTTTAATGCACCAGGGAGTTCAGTGAAAAGTCTCAAAGCCAAGCTCCGAAAGTGTGCAAACACTTCATCCTTGCTGGCAAGAAAGAAGACCCAAGAGTAGCGAGAGAAATCGTCGACAATAACTAAAACATACCACTTGCCGCCTAAAGAACTAACCCGAGAAGGACCTACAATGTCCATGTGGAGAAGTTCTCCGGGCTGTTCAGTCATCACTGTGGTGACTGGCGAATGCGAAGCGGCAATCATTTTACCATGTCGACAAGGAGCGCAAACTAAATTCTTCTCAAACTTGAGCTTGGGCAATCCTCGGATCAGACCTAGGGCGCTCAGACGAGCGAGCAACTCAAAGCTCATATGCCCTAGTCTCCTATGCCACTTCCAAAGCTCAGAAGTCGAATGTGCAACAAGACAATGAGAAGAACCAGACGACTCTGAAAAATCAGCTCCAAAAACTCTCCCAACCCTAAAGATCTTACACACCACAACGCCATCAGAATTGAGCACTTGCGAAGTATCGCGATGAAATCGCACTTCGAAGCCCTCATCAAGCAACTGAGATACAGACAGCAAATTGTATCCCAGGTTTTCAACCAACGCAACATCTTTGAGAGTGAAATTTGAGTTAATTCTTACCACACCTTTACCTTTCACTCTACTCCTTCGATTGTTTCCGAAGGTGATATGTTCCCTTTGCTTGGTTGTGGTGAGGCTGGAGAACCATGCTGCATCTCTGGTCATGTGGCGCGAACTACCGGAGTCCATGATCCACGTGCCCTCCAAGCCTCGATCTGTCGCCTACACATGATGAGAACGTCTCGATCGCTCAGTGCTGGGGTGAGTAAAATAATGGCGAGGCATCCAGCACTGAGTGACACGAGTAGTAGGCACAGTAAAAGCAGACGGTCTACGCACATAATAATCAGAATGATGCAAAGTGCGAGGTCTACCTACATGCTGTGAAAGAACAACATGTCGAGGTCTCCTACTCTGACGAGGTACAAATCTGCTAGCCCGAGGTCTACCACCATATGGAACATGGTGAAGACCTCGAGGAGCAAAACCTCTCCGAGAAGCACGAGGAGCCTCAAAAGCAGGACGATAGTAAAACTCAGACTCATGCATACCTAAAGATGGGTAATGCATGTCCTGGTAACTCATCGCCTGAGAGCGTCGCTCATCCTTGATGCGACGAAAACAAAATCCAACCAAATGACCCGCCCGCTGACAATAAGAACAATGGAACACTCTCCTAGGGGCACTCTCATGGGTCACAGGAGCAACTCTCACAGGCTCCTTGGGTTTCTTCTGTGTGGTTTTCTTGGGAGGATTTTTCTTGGCAGGAGGTGTGGTTTTCTTTGGTGGATGGGTAGGCTTTTTGGCTGATGGGGTGTCCAACAGAGCTCTCTCTTTCTCTAGGGTGGTGGGAGAGGTAAAAACAATTTTGGTCTTACTGTCTGAAGGTATCCTCTCAAAACCCAAACCTAGAGCTACCTCTGCTCTGTCAGCACACAACTTGGTCTTGGCCAAGAGCAAATCCATCCTACCCTTTCCCTCAGTGCATTTATTAACCACGGAAAGAAGGTATTCATTTTCGGACATGAGGTTTTTAGCTCGCTCTCTAACAATGCCTAGCTGGTCCTTAAGGGTAATGCATGTGTCACACACAGGCTGCACATCCTTAGAACTACCGGCCCTCTCCAATCTAGCCTCTAAATCATGAACATGCTTATCACGTAAATTAATGCTTTCGAGTAATAAAGAGCAGTTCATGCAATCAATAACATCATGAGGTCTAGAATCCACCTCCAAAAGCTGCTTCTGTGCAGTCTCAAGCTCAGAAAGAGTTTGAGAATGAACAGAACGCAACTGAGCAAGCTCACTCATGACAACAGAACAGGACTCACATTCAGCATCATTAATCTTAGACTTAAGCATGGCATATTCAGTAGAAACATTTTCTAGCCTAAGTCTAAGGTCTTTTCTTTCTCTAGCAGCTTGCACAAGTAATCTATCCTGACCAAGAACTACTTCATTCAGCTCATCTAATTTAATTAGTAGCTGGTCAGATGATAGGTTTACCTCAGATGAGTCAAGCTCATCGCCGCTGTGATCGCTGTCGGCCATGAAGCAAAGGCCGGTGAAGTCTCGTCCCTTCTTGTCCTTCTTGTCCTCCTTCCTTGGGGACTCCTCCTCCTCAGAGCTCGACTCCTCAGTTGAGGATGTGTCGATGTCGCTGAGAGCAGCAACAAAAGCTCTGGAAGCGGCCTTGGCTACTTTCTTAGCCATCTTGCCGCGCTTGCCCTTCACAAAGGGCTTCCTCTCCTTTTTGTGGTATTTGGGGCGGTCACTCTCATCTCTCTTCTTGATCTTGGGTCAATTGGCCTTAATATGAGAGGTGTCGCCACATTCATAGCAACCACTAAAACCACTTCTCCTCTGATCCCGTCTCTCATGATGAAAGCGGGTGAACCTCCGGGCAATGAGAGCAAGCTCATCATCAGCTAGAGTGTCCACCTGCTCCTTTGTGATGGAGACCAGGGAGGACAAAGCAAAACCATCTGCAAGAACACAAGTGCCTGATGTGCTTGGTTCTGCAGTGGTGCCACGGCTAGTGCAAGAAACCAATGCCAATGGCTGTGGCAAAGAGCTTCTGTGCACAGCAAGAGATGCCTTGGCAATCTCTGTGGACTTTAGCTTGCTAAAGAGTTCATCACAGGTTAGAGTGTCATAGCCTGTGGACTCCTCAATACTGGATATCTTCACTTCCCATATGCTACGATCAAGAGCATAGAGAAGCTTGATAGCCCTATCGTGATCACTGTAAGCAAGCGTCCCGTTGGACCGCAAGTTACTCACTATAGCATCAAAGCGCGAAAACATGGCATCTATAGATTCACCAGGTGCCTGCACAAACAGCTGATACTGTTGGTTGTAGGTGCTTTGGTGCCTGGCCTTAATCTGTGTAGAGCCCTCATGAAAAATAGTGAGCGTTGTCCAAATCTCCCTAGCAGTCCTAAGGTGCTGCACCCTATCGAACTCACTCCGGCTCAAACCGATGAACAGTATATTTCTTGCCTTGGAATTGGCATTATACTGATCCTTCTCTGTTTGAGAGGTGCGAGTCTCAGGGATGGAGTATTGTGATTCCACAATCTCCCAAATTGCATTTCCTTGGCTTAACAAGTAAGCCTCCATGCGCACCTTCCTGTATGCGAAGTCTGTCCCATCGAACAGAGGAATTTTACTGCCTCTATCCATGTCGCCAACAGATCACAAAACTGGTTAAGGTCAACTGGTGATCTTAACCCGCTCTGATACCAATTGTTGGACCGGAAACGGCGACCAGAGGGGGGGTGAATGGGAGCTTTTAAAATTTCTGGCTAAAAACTAGCCTTCGGTTTCAGTTCTGTCTTCTGCGGAACAGGCTTCGAACAATACCTTCGAAGGTCTGGTTCGGAGGTACTTCGACACCTTTGAACACAGGCTTCGGAGGAGCAAAAGTTCGAAGCCAAGAAGACTTCGCTCCACTTACAACCCTCGAAAATCTACTCTGCTTAGTCAGTGCAGGCTCCGCACACAGGGTGCTTCGAGCAGGCTTCGCACTTCACCCTTCGCAAGAGTGGACAGCCCTCTGAGGACTTCGACCAAGTACTTGGCAGCAGCAACTGGTGCTGAGCTACGTACACGAAGGTCTACACGCACACAAACAGACTACACTAGGGGCTTCGACACAGGAAGCAAAACGGGCAACAATCAGGGCTTCGCTAGAAAGCAGCGAGGTCACGCCTCCTGTTACACAGAGCGAATGCACACTGACAAAACACACCTCGCACGAAAAACAACCTTCGCCTCAACAGGCTTCGGTGCACTACTACAGGCGAGGTATGCAAAGCGAGCTCAAGCAAAAGCACAGGAAACAGGGCTTCGCCGCTTGAACAAGGAACACAGAAAAATGAACTCTCTGGATGTATTCAAACGAAGTGTGTGGCTACAGGAGCTCAACAGTAAATGCTCAAAGTGTTAAATGTTACCTACCGAGCCCCCATATTTATAGCCCACAGTTCACCCAAAGGAAATGACTACTTTACCCCTAGTGTTTACAAAGGATTTGACTCTACAGAACTAAGGGGTACAAAAGGTAGTCCACCTTTATTCTAGAGGCTTGTCTGTCAGCTTTGCAGAGGGGACAGTGTCAGCCTTTTACAGAACAGACAGTGTCAGCCTTTGCAGTCTATGACCTTCTGGAATCCTCCCTTCGCACGCGAGGGTGCGGTAGCTTCGGTGAGAAACTGAAGCCAGATGGCCTTCGCTCCACCGAAGTCAGTCTCCGATACAGTGACGGTTTTGAGCCGAAGCCGTCAAAGCTCTTGAGCCTTCGCACAAACACCTCCGGAGTGGACCACCACGGCTTCGCAGCTTCACCCAGCTCGAACTCCGTCAGTCCGTGTACCGAAGCCATGCAGGCCGAAGTACCTCAAGTCTACCTTGCTCCGGAGCTAGCCTTGCTCCGAAGCCTTTCACACTCCGAAGCCCCACCTTCGGAGTACCACCCTTCGAAGTCCCTCCTTCGTCCAAGGCCTCCGCATGAAGCATTCCACGAGCCCTTCGTCGCAGTGCCTCTCCCCGAGCACACTCCTCGACGAGCCTCACCCGGACCATGCCTTCGATGCGCCTTGACTTCTGAGACCTTCGTCGGGCACATTCGAGTGTCTCCCTCCGGAGCACACTTCGAACTCCTTGCCTCCGCAGAGGACTTGTTTCACCAACTCCGAAGTCACTCCATTCGGAGTACCTTCGAAGTGCCTCACTCCGAGGACTTTGTCTCGGAGTACCTTTAGTCGGAGCCACGCTCCGCACTCTCTGCCTTCACCTGGCACGCCTCGACCCGAGGACCGACCCGGACCACCTTCGTAGCCACCGTGACGGAGCTCCCTGCTCCCCTGGCATCAAGCCTCCCGCTTGACCCAGGTTCACCTGCTGCGAACCTTGTCCGTAGCCTCCGAAGTCCCTGCGCACCACAGACAAGCAGACAAATGTATCCAGTACTCCGAAGAGCTCTCCGGGTTATAAACCTCCGGCACACACTCCGGTGTACCGCCCAAAGTACCGAAGCCCCTTCGGTACACACCCAGTCATCGTGTACTGTCGGACCCCTCCGACATGCACACTCCGCTGCAACAGCTGCAGCAAGCAAACACCGAACACCCTTCGGTGAACCACCTCCGAACACCCTTCGGAGGCACCACCTCCGAAGCCCCTTCGGAGGTACCCTTCGAACAAAGGGTAAAAAGCCTGTCAATCACTCATCACAAAACACCGAAACCAACCCTTGGTTTCTCAATGTCCATTATCGAAGCCCGCCAATCTGCAGCTGGAATGCAAAGGACTTCTGCGGAGGGTAATTGATCGACTGTAGGCTTGACTAGTTCTTCATAAAAAGCACCCTCCGGGAGGTCCAATGCTCCGACTGCAGCCTTTGCCAGAATGTCTGCAAGTTGATTATCTGCTTGAGGGATGCTTCGAACAAAAAATCCTTTGAATGCTGCTTTAGTCTTGCGGATTTCCTCCAAGCACTTCGCTAGATGCAGGTTCTTTGCTTGGAAGCTTTTATCGACATGACCTGCGACGACTTTGGAATCTGTTTTAATTATTATCCTTGCTGCTCAAGTGCCTTTGCCTTTCGGAGGCCTAGCAGGACCCCTTCATATTCTGCGATGTTATTGGTGGTCTTAAAGTTGAGCCTCGCAGAATACATGGCCTTTTGCCCTGACGGTCATATAATGACCGCTCCTGCTCCGGCACCAGATGCCTGATAAGCTCTGTTAGAAAATATTGTCCATAAACCTTCGGAGGGCTCCTCCGGAGTCCAAACTGCAGATGGAGTCCACTCTGCTACGAAGTCGGCTATGATTTGGGATTTGATAACTGTTCTTGCCGTGAAGGAGATTCCGAAGGGGGCTAGCTCGACAGCCCATTTTCCGATCCTACCCATAGAATCTTTGCTTCGGAGCATATCACCAAGAGGGTACGAGGTAGGAACGATTAGGTTATGCGCCAGAAAGTAATGCCTTAGCTTCCGCGAGGCCATTACCAGGGCATAAGCAAATTTCTCAAGCTCGGAGTATCTTATATTAGCTCCGGACAAAGCTTCTGAAACAAAATAAACTGGGTTCTGCACCAGCTTTCCCTTAAGCTCAACTTCCCTGACCAGTACTGCACTTACTGCGGAGCCTGTTGCTGCAAGATAAAGGAGGAGTGTTTCCTTTGGGAGGGGCACAATAAGTGTTGACATGCTTCCGAGGTATGCTTTTATATCATCGAAGCTCTTCTAGCACTCCGGTGTCCAATTGAAGCTTTCGGACCCCTTTAGGTCTTTGAAAATTGGGAGGCTTCATTCTGCTGACCTGGCCAGGAATCTACTAAGAGCTGCGAGCCTTCCTGCTAGCTTCTGGACTTGCTTCAAATTCCCTGGTGGAGCCATTCTTTGCAGTGCACTTATCTGCATTGGGCTAGCTTCGATTCCCCTGCTCAAAACTAAGTACCCTAGCAGTTTTTCTACTTGCGCTCCGAATATACATTTTTCAGGGTTGAGGCATACTCCACATGCTCGGAGGCTCTCAAATGTTTCAGCTAGGTCTAGACTATGCTGGTGCTTTTGAGCTCTTTTTATTACAATGTCATCCATATAGGCTTCGACATTTCGACCTATTTGGTGACCTAGAGCCTTAGCTATTAAACGTGAAAATGTGGCTCCGGCATTCCGCAAGCCAAAAGGCATTCTTACATTACAAAATACCCCGGAAGGAGTTATGAAACTTGTCTTGGCTTCGTCTTCACGCTTTAGCCAGCTGGTCTATTCGGGGCATCGGGTAGGGATCTCGCGGGCATGCTTTATTTAATGAAGTAAAGTCAATACACATGCGCCACTTGTTTGAGTCCTTCTTCCTTACAAAAACAGGGTTCGCCAACCACTCGGTATGGACTACCTCCCTGATGATGCCAGCCCTTAAATAAATTTTCTACTTCGGTCTTGGCGAGGCTTGCCCTTTCTGCAGACAGCTTGCGGAGCCCCTGGCGCACTGGCCTAGCCTTTGGGTTGACAAGCAGGCTATGCTCGATGATACTCCGATCAACCCCAGTGATGTCTTCGTCAGTATAGGCAAAGACGTCCAGATTTTGCTTGACGACTTCTTCCAACGAGGCAGCTATCACTGGGGATAGCCCCTTGCTGAACTGTATTGGGTATTCCTTTCCATCCTTCTAAATTATCTTAGTCACGACATCGCCTTCCGGGCTTGGTTTAAGGGAGAGCCCCTTCGAAGAGCTCGAAGCCTCCGGAACCTCTTTTGTGTGCTCCGTCACGCTGTGCACTTGCTGGGGGTCCAACGGCTGGCCGTGACCATACTCCATTCTTCGGGCTATAGCTTGGTCTCCTGAAACAGTAAGAACTCCACCTTGCGTGGGCATTTTGAGACAGAGATAGTTGTGATGCGCTATAGCCCCAAATTGGTTCAGCATCCCTCACCCGAAGATTGCGTTGTAAGCATAGGGGGCGTCGACGACATCGAAGATCACCTCCTCCACCCTGGCCAAAGACCCCTCTCTGAAAGCAACCTCGAGGCCTATCTGGCCGAGGGCATCGAGAGGCGGTCCTGAGAAACCTTGAAGTGGCCGGGCCGCTGGAAGAAGGTGTTTCCAAGGTATGCACGTTTGATCGAAGGCCTGGACGAAAAGTATGTCTGCGGAGCTCCCGCCGTCCACCAGGATCCTTCGGACTTCCACCCCTACTATATCTGCGGAAATGACTAAGGGGTCAAAATGGGGGAACTTCACCCCCGCGGCATCACTGGCAGTAAAAGAGATGGGCACATGGGACCATTCTGGCATTCCCTCCGCGGAACTCGAAGTCCCAATGTGCCCTACTTTGCAGACGTATTCACGTCGCTGCCTCTTGGACATGTTACCGAGCGTCCCCCCTCCGGAGATGGGCAGGACCACTCGCTTGTCGTGGTCTTGTGGGTCTTCCTGCTTCCGTGGTGGCATAATGTTGGCCACCGGAAGTCGCATGGGGGCTTCGGGGACACCGGCTCGGGCCACGATTTGCACAGGCTCCGACCGTGCCGCTGGTGGGGCTCGATCTAAAGTACCCCTCCCGGTACTTCGCCCTAGATAGTCGCCCCGAAGGGCTAACACCGCCTCACAATCCTTTGTGTCATGGCTTCTATTGTCACCATGCACGCAGTAGAAAAAACTCTGGCGCCTGCCAGGTACTCTTTCTTGAGGCTTTGGCGCTCTAGCCTTGAAGCCTTGTGCCTGTTGATAATTGGCAGGTGCCTTCGGAACGGAGGGTGCGAAGCTCAGCACCTCCGAACGGAAATGCTTCTTTCCTCGCCTGTGATCGCTGAAGCGATTGTCTTGAGGGGGTTGCAGTGGAGCTGAGGCTTCGGGCTCCGTCTTCACTTCTCAGAGGGCTGGTGCAGGTGCTACGGCTCGTCGAAGACAGCCCTCCTCCGCTTTGGCATACTGTTCAAAGTACGCCATTAGTTGTGCCACGGATGACACAGGCTTCCGATGGAGCTTGCTGAGGAGATCGAGGTTTAGCACCTCTTCGCGGGCGGCGTCGACTACCGAAGAGGTAGACAAGACCTTTATGTGTGACTTGGTGTGGGCGAAGCGCGTGAAGTATTCTCAGAGCATTTCCCCTGCTCGCTGCTTCACCTGGAACAAGCTCCCTGTTGACATCGGAGCCACAAAGGTACCTTGGAAGTTGCTCACAAACTTCCTCTTCAACTGCTCCCAAGACCTGATTGATCCTGGCTTCAAAGACCAGAACCACCGGAGGGCCACGCCTTCGAGAGCGAGGGGGAAACATTTTGCCATAGTGTTGCACACCCCTCCGCTTGCTTCTATCGCCAGGGCGTATGAACGAGCAAACTCTCTGGGGTCTGACCCGCCGGAGTACTTGTGCAACTTCGAGGCCTTGAACCTGGGATCAAAAGGCACCCTTTGCAAGTCCGAATGTAGTGGAGACTCATCGTTGAAAGATACGTTTTTAGCCTCCTCTGGGACTTGAACAGCTTCGGGAAGGTTGCGAGCACCACCATCTTGGGGCCCTTCTAGAGTCTCGGTGGAGGCTTGGGAGAGGAGGCGATCAGTGGCCTCTTGCCTCTATCTAGCCACTTCCTCCTAAAGCCCCGCTAACTGAGTAGCTTCGGCTCTAGGAAGGTCTTCGTCTTCGTTGGAGGGTAGCTCCGGGTCTCGGGAACTGACATAATCAGGTTGGAGCACCGTAGGAGGAGCCCAAGGGCCCCTAGGCACTCGACGCCCGGCAACACCCTCGGGAATCGTTGGAACAACTGAGGGCCTGGCTTCGCTTCGGAGGCATAGCTAGTAACGGAGAGGTCCGAAGACCGAGGACTTCGATTGGTCTGGGAAGGCGAGGGAAGGCCTTCGAACCGCACTAGGAAGCCCCTTACTGAAGGGTGCGCGGAATCCTGGGACTCCGAGGCTCCCTCCGTAAGTGCTCTTCGAAGTGCAGTCAGCAGTAGAGAACAAGCTTCTAGAACTTGGTTCCCCACGGACGGCGTCAACTGTAGGCGTAAAAGATTACACTAACAGGTTCTCTGAGATCAAGAACATACAAATAATGAGTTCGTGTTTAAGAACTACCTCAAGCCTCCGAATGGATAATAGCTTAAGTAGTCTGAATATGTGTATTAGAATAGCTGAGTATTCGATCCTCATTACAGGGTAAGGAGGAGGGTATTTATAGGCAAAAACGTCTAAGGAAAAGACCTATTTACCCCTTGATTACAACTGACATAGTGGAATCTATTCGGTACCCTGAACAGGGTTAAAATTGTAAAATCTACCCGAGGCAAGTGGATAAGACAAACGTCTTATCAATCCTGTCGTTTGGCTCCGAAGCCTCATATCTTGCGGAGGGTTCCTTCGGATCGTAGATCGAAGCACCCTTCGGCTTAACGACTCCTCCACCTTCGAGCATGGGCCCATCAGCTCCGAAGCTGATAAGTCCTTTTGAAATGTTAATCTCTAAGTCCTAAAAGTGAAGCATTTTCCCCCAACACCAAGCATGATTATAAATCGTGTATAAAGGTATATCACGTATTGTATGGTAGTCGAGGACGAATTTGTGGTCGGAGCAGAAATTCTTGAGCAGTCACACGGAGCGCTTCCTAAAAATCTTATTCACCCTCAGGATGACTAGTTACGGAGACTTGCTCTCCCATTCCTAGTGCACATCGACAAACGAAATGGAGTAGTTTACAATGGCAACATAGCAGAGAGAAGAAACAAGCAAAACACTAACATAGTTCTATTGTAATTCTCATAATCCTGAATCATCTAGATCTATGGGTATTTATATCGGAGCAACCACATATCGTGTCATGATCACGATCTCAATCAAGTCGATTTCCATATAACCATATCCCACAAATTTCGATACGTTCCTAAAGAATCAGAACAAGAAGAGGAAAGACCATGTCTCCATAGGGCAAGGAGTCGGATTCCGAGAACATGTGGTCGGGCTCGACAAGCCGACCCCCAACTCCCGAGTCCCGACTCAGATCAAGAACTTGGTAGTGCTGACCCTGACTCTTGAGTCTTTGGCTCAGATTCAAGACTCGACAGTGCCGACTACTGAGTCCAACATCCAGCCACTCGGTATTCCTTTCTTGGAATGGGCCTTTGAGATTTATTTAGGAATTTTTGAAATATTCATATGGATCTATCCCAAAATTCTAGAAATCCCCCACCAGATCTCAAATACCCATTTAGAGATTTGTCTTATTCTTACTGATGTTTGATATACTAGCATTTTAGTGAGTATTGTTAAGTTGAACTCTCGCCTAGAGTTTCAAGCTACACTCATTCACAACTTGAACAATGTACTATGTCTTTAATTGCAAGTTTTCTATGAACAAGTTTTACTCAAAGCCTTAACTGGTACTTGGCTGCCAGTAGCCTACCCCTTGGGTGGAGCATATGCGTTGTACTCTTTGGTCTCATAATGAGCTTACTAGAGATCACCCAAGTCTCATGGACTGCGATGTTAGACAATCAGACTCATATAGATGTATTCTTTCAAGAATGCTCTAGAGGATAGCATCTTCGCTAATTAAAGCCAACAAAATACATTAAGACATAAAGCCAACCTGCCTTACAGTTTCTAAGAGTATTGCATCTTAGAGAGGGTTAGGAAATAATAATTACTCTCCTCAGATAATCAATAGCTTGTTTTTCCGAGGTCCTAATTCACATGATCTTCGATCACGTAGGTTTGGTTACCACTATGGCAACTCATATGGGTCTCACGCCCATCTCCCTCGATGCATTTTCTATCACATTATGTGATAGAACTTTTGTAAAGGGATCTGCCAGGTTTTTGTCTGCTTGAATATAAGTCACACTTATAACTCGAGAGTTTCTCAACTTCCTAACAGACTTTAGTCGTCTTTTAACGTGTCTTAATGTCTTCGCATTATCCTTAGTACTGTTCACTTTGACTATCACAGTTTGATTTTTATGGTTCATATGTATAGTCGGCACTAGTTTTTCAACCATAGGCAAGTCCATCAATAGTTCACGCAACCACTCTACTTCGGTTGTTGCTATCTCTAAAGCAGTAAGTTATGCTTCTATGGTTGACCATGTCAAAATGGTCTGTTTGCAAGACCTCCATGATATTGCTCTACCTTCAAGCGTAAAAACAAAACCAATTGTGACGTAAAGCTCATCAGCATCAGATATCTAGTTCGAATCACTATATCCCTCAAGCACAGTAGGGTGCCCAGAATAGTGAATCCCATAACTCATAGTACCTACCAAGTAGCGCATAACCCTTTCAAGTGCATGCCAGTAATCACAACCTAGGTTGGACATGAACTTGCTCAATTTGCTCACAACAAATGATATGTCGGGTCTCGTTGCGCTAGCTAGGTACATGAGTGAACCAATTATCTGAAAATATCTCAGTTGATCTTTTGTAATTTTCCTATTCTTTTGAAGTGTCACACTGGGATCATAAGGTGTTGGAGAAGGCTTGCTGTATTTATAGTCGAAATGGCTCAAGACCTTCTCAACATAATGAGATTGCAAAAATGTAATCACATTCTCGTCCTTCTTCAATTTGATGTTTATAATAACATCAGCTTCTCCTAGATCTTTCATATCAAAACTCTTTTATAGAAAAGACTTGACCTCATTGATAACATTAATGTTTGCCAAAAATAAATATGTCATCGACATACAAACATAATATAACTCCTTCACCCCCACCATGTTGATAGTATACACATTTATCGACCTCATTTATGAAAAAACCCAAAGAAGTTAAAGTTGTGTCGAACTTCTCATGTCATTGCCTAGGTGCTTATTTCAGGTCATACAAAGACTTTAATAATTTACACACCTTGCTCTCTTGACCCTTCACCACTGACCCATCAGGCTGATCCATGTAGATCTCCTCATCCAACTCTCAATTTAGGAAAATTGTCTTTACATCCATTTGATGAATGATAATACCACATGAGGCTGTCAGGGAAAACAATGCTTTGATTGTGACCAGTCTAGCGATAGGTAAATAAGTATCGAAAAAGTATTCACCTTCTTTTCGTGTATAACCTTTGTCCACAAGTAGAGCCTTGTACTTCTCAACAGTACCATCATGCCTAAGTTTCTTCTTGAACACCCACTTACAACCTATGGTTTTGTAACCATATGGTTGTTTAGTCACTTCTCACGTACCATTGGATAGAATTGACTCCATATCATTATGGATAACTTCTTTCCAATCATTTGCATCAGGAGATGCATATGCCTCAATAATTTTAGTAGGATTATCATCCACAAGGTACACAGTGAAATTATCACTAAAGGATTTTGCAACACTTTGTCTCTTACTCCTTCTAGGAGCTTCACTATCATACTCCTTAAGGATTTCATCAAATCGATCATGGTGTTCATAAGACTCGAAATTATCTGGTGTATCAGGTTTAGGACTTATCTCAGTGGAATATCTAGCAATGTTATGCATGTCTTTCAAAGGAAACACATTCTAAAAAATGTTGCATCATGAGATTCTAAAATAGTATCAACATGCATATCATAATATTATATTTTACTACCAAAAATCTTTATACCATACTCCTCTAAGCATAGCCTAGTGCTGGGGGAAAATAATCCTATCGACAGTAAAGGTTAGGCGAATGACTTTAGAGGTAATTTTGGAGTCAATAGGTTCGAAGCCCTTTGTACACCTCAAATGTACTTCGAAGGGGCAACTTTGAAGTATCATGACGCGAGTGTTGGGGAACGGGGAAGCTACGCAAGCCGGCAATTTCAAAAATTTCATCCCAAGCCCAAGAACCATGTGCGTGAGGGATCATGAATCGGTAACTTCTAGCATTTGACATGCTAGGTGTAGTGGAAGATGTCAGGGAAGCGCATCCTCGCTGATCCTCGCCTCGCTCTGGTTATTCCTCGGTGATCCAATCGATGAAGACGATAACGGTGTTCATGTGAATAAGCCCATGAGCATCGCTATTGGAGCAACGCCTCCACATTATCCACACATACAGGGATGAGATCCTTCCCACGCCGGCGTGCTAGCACTACTTATGAGAAACGGGAGAATCTTCAATCTCAACTCTTAAGATAAAGAAAGGGAGAGGAGGAGTTCTTGGTGGCTAGGGTTTAGATCTGATCTAAACTATGAATAACTTGATATCCAAGACCTCCTCCTCTCTTTATATAGAAGTGAGAGCCCTGGTCTCAAATAATTCAAGACCCAATAGATCCAATCTGTTATGCCCACCTCGGAATTTCCGATCCCCAGATTGAAACTTTTGATCAGGGCTCTCGGACTCCAATTCTAGGTAGCATCAAAACTTCTGATACCTCCTATAGGAATTTTCGATCAATGCAATTTTTCCCGATACGCATCAAAACTTCCGGTTTGAACTCTTTGTCTCTAAATTATAAATTATAGAAACTTTTGATATCATACCGGAACTTCCGATTTGATCTCTCTGTTTCACAAACAATAAATTATTGGAACTTCTGATACCATATCGGAACTTCCAATTTGAGCTCTTTGTTTCCAATTCAGAAAATAATTGAAACTTCCGATTCCATATCGGAACTTCCGATCCAACCAGAACTTTCTTGGGCTTAATTCCTTCAATCTCCCACTTGCACAAGAACCAATTCTTTGCAATTTTATTAATCCATCCCCATAAGTGTGTGATCGATAGGTTCATACACTCATGGTTGTTTACCGGAAACCTTTTCTAACTCAATGATCAATAGTGGTACCTAGTAGCACATATTGACCCCCCCGAAAACATATAAAATCAATTTTCACTGAATCTTGATATACACAAGTACCAATCCCTTTACCACACGACATCAGTCAAGCTTAAGGCGAGATTCGTGCGACCCTTGTTGGATAGCTCGACATTTCACTCAAACAAGTAGTGGATTCAAATCATGACTAACTCTTTAGTCATAGTGGCATGGCCATGCACTTTTCCAATTCGACTACCTCGATGGATAAATTCCATCTTGATGGCTCACATCCCAAAACATGTTTCACAACACACCTGAAAACAACCCTTATTACTACCCTATTACAGAATAGCGTCAGGAAGCATCTATGTGTGTCACTACACATTATGTAATAAAATGATGATCTCAGGTCTGAGGACTCTGTAGGTACACCATTTGAGATGACAACTGATGGCACATTACAATAACAATCCCAATAGTATCTCAAGTGGGCCTATCCAACACCATATTCACATCACCTCTCTCTATGATCTTGTGGATCAGGTGATATCGTCGAAGTATATGTTTGGATTTCTGGTGTAACCTTGACTCCTTGGCTTGTACAATGGCACCAATATTATCACAATAGAGGTCCATTGGACTAGACGCACTAGGAACAACACCTAGTTCAAAAACAAACTTTCTGTTCCAAACGACCTCCTTCGTAGCTTCTAAAGTTGCGATATACTAAGCTTCTGTTGTAGAATCGGCCACCGTCTCTTGCTTGGAACTCTTCCAACTCACTGCGCCTCCATTGAGGTAGAACACAAAACCATATTGTGATCGAGAATCATCTTTATCATTTTGAAAGCTAGCACCAGTGTAACCATTTACAATGATCTCCTCATCACCACCGTATACTAGGAACATTTCCTCAGTCCTTCTCAAGTACTTGAGGATACTTTTTACTACAGCCCAGTGACTTTTACTTGGGTTTGATTGGTACCTGCTTGTAACACTTAGAGCATATGAAACATTTGGGCATATACACAACATGGCATACATGATGGACTCGATCGCGGAGGCATATAGGATGACACTCATCTTCTCTAGCTCATCAGGTGTCGCAGCACACGGAGTCTTACTAAGAGAAATACCATGTGACATTGGAAGAAATCCCTTCTTGGAATTCTCCATTTTGAACCGTTTCAAAACCATATCAATGTACATACTCTAGCTTAATCCAATTAGCCGCTTTGATCTATCTCTATAGATATTTATTCCCAAGAAATATATATGCTGTCTCTCCAAGATCTTTCATCGAAAAACTATTTTTCAATGAAGTCTTGACAACATTCAATAAAGAAATGTCATTTTTGATCAATAATATGTCATCCACATATAAAACCAGAAATACAAGTGAGCTCCCACTAGCCTTCTTGTAAATACAAGACTTTTCTTCGTTCTTGATGAAGCAAACCCTTTGAATACCTCATCAAAATGAAGATTCCAACTACGAGAAGCTAGCTTCAGGCCATAAATAGACTTCTACAACTTACAAACTTTCCTAGCATTTTTCGAATCATCAAGACCTTCAGGCTGTGTCATGCACATATCTTCACTTAGGTTTCCATTCAGGAAAGACATCTTGACATCCATTTGCCATATCTCATAATCATAAAATACGGTAATTGCTAGGATGATCCGAATAGACTTAAGCATAGCAACAGGCAAAATGTTTCATCATAATCAACACCTTGAATCAGTCTAAAACCTTTTGCCGCCAATCATGCCTTATAGATGTGAACATTTCCATCAACATCTATCTTTTTCTTGAAGATCCATTTACACTCAATAGTTTTTACACCATCGGGTGGATCAACCAAGTTCCAAACTTAGTTTTCTCGCATGGACTCTGTTGACACTCGAATTTGGCATTAATGGTCGAAATTGTCAAAATATCAATTTCGGTAATTTGGCCCGAAAATATGCCATCTGCGCCACAGGCCGAAGCCCTGAAGTGTCGAAGGCCTGTCCTGCGTTGGCCCAGTGGGCCCTTCGGCTGCCTGTAGGCTTTGGCCCGGCAGGTTGGCTTCAACGAAGCTCATGAAGGCCCACTCTGGCCGGTAGAGTCCTATTTAGATTAGTATAATTCGGCTATTTTTGATCTCTTATCCAAATCTTAACCACC
Source organism: Zizania palustris (assembly GCA_019279435.1). Classification (NCBI taxonomy): domain Eukaryota; kingdom Viridiplantae; phylum Streptophyta; class Magnoliopsida; order Poales; family Poaceae; genus Zizania; species Zizania palustris. The sequence goes on from JAAALK010000290.1 coordinate 40,412,437, forward strand.
TGTCTGAATCGTACTCACATTAGGTGAGATCTCTTATCCAAATCCTAACCACCTGGCCAAATCCTACTCAAATTAGGTGAGACTAGCCCCTATAAATATAGGGGTGAGGCCGATTCAAGAGGACCCCCCGCTTTCATATCAACACAAAGCCCTCGCTTTGAATTGTTCTTTTACCTTTCAATCTACTTCCTTGCCCTAGGATTAGCACAGTAACGTCCATCTTCGTGGGTTTGCGTCGTAAGCCCTCCGCCCGCCGTGTCAAAATCACAGTAACCCTTGTTGATTCTCTCGTGAATCTCCCGTTTAATCCACAAAACAGATTTTTATTGTTTTATCGGTTTTCTTCTGCTATTCTTGGGAGTTCAGCCTCTAGGCCGGATTGCACTTGATCTTTTACTATTTTGCAGGGGGAATACCTCCAAATTCATCGCCAAGGTGTTTCGGGGTGATTGCTATTCATCTACAAAGTCACCGGAGCCCTTAGGTGATCAAACTGGAGCCTATCGGTCCGATCGACAAGGCTTCGCCGGGCCGTCAGGCTGTTGTCGGCACGGTCCTCGACACCCTTTGCCATCACGCCGAAGCCCTCTTTGATGAGAACTTCTCCGTAGTGAACCACTATGCACCGGGGCACTCTTCGCCGTCATGCCGAAGCCCTCTTCGACGAGAACCCTCCGCAGTAAACTACTCTACACCGGACCCCATGGCGCCGAAGCCCCTGGTCTGATCGAGGCTTCGCTGTTGGTCCGACCAGGTACTCTCCGTCGGTCCGACCGCCCGGAGACCACTTCGCACCAGAACGCTGAAGCCACCTTCGGTAACCGCTTCGCAACAGAACGCCAAAGTCACCTTCAGTGACCCCTTCGTAGGTGTCGATCTGACCAGGAGTCCTACTTTGGTCTGCCCAAACAACATGACGAAGCTCCCTTCGGGACGCTTCGAACTCCCTTCTCTATAGATAGAAATCGGCCTTAGGTTAGCTGGTTTGCTTTATTATTTTTTACTCACATTGGCTAATTAGACTTTATTTCTTAATATTTGTTTGATTACCTGGCGACTCCGTTACCCTTACAACCATTAAGGATTTGTCGGAACACGATGACGGCGCCGCGTCATGCTTAGGTTTATTCCTAAGTATCCGCACACTTTTGGATCGTCGAACTGACCCAAGTGTGGGGCGCATTTTCGTGTCAACACACTTTTTGGCGACTCCGTTGGGGACGACATCGACATGACGAGCACATCTATATCGGCTGCGGGTACATTGGCCATGAAAACTATGACTACGACAATAATACCCCTATCGCCGATGGACCCGAGGGGCATGAACATGGAAATCGACAACCGCAACATCGTCCTCCCCACTCTCGCGAACATCCCCGGAGATGATCAGGCCGAGATCGAAGCCGAGATGAAGGAATTCCATGCCCTCATGCTCGGGTGCTACACAAAAACTCGCACAAGCTTCGTCAAGCATGACATCGACATCTTGAACCCCTTCAGAAACAAGGTACCACCACCATCCCTCCCGTCTTTATCCCTCTTAGAATTAGACAGGAGATAGCCTCTATAGTGGATCAGGCCATTAGTGCTACATTTTCAAATCGACTAGGGCCTGAAACGGAAGCAATGTTTAGGAGATTCAGCTTTTTCGAGGCCATTTCTCACACCCCGATTGCTAGCCTACCCCCTGCACACCACATACACAGTAGAACCGATGGGAGCACCAGAAAGGCCATTACATATACATCTCCAATTTCTGGGGCCGAGGTTGTGCACACCACTATCGGTCAAGTCGGCCCTTGGGCCGGCCAAACCAACATGTACCAGGCACCGTCACCGATGACAGTTGGTCTGACTGGCTACTAGGCCAATCCAACCGACCCATATGCCTACGGTCAAGCCGGCTACTAGGCCAGTCTGACCAGCCAGTTTTCCTACGGTCAAACCAGCCCTATGGCCGGTCAGACCACCCCGTTTTATTACACACCGCCTACACCCACGATGCCCTTTCATGCGCTGCCCGCACCTCCTGCTCCCGCATACCCACGTAGGCTTGAGCATCCCATTTATCATGAGACGGCACGAGAGGAGGGAACGCACGACCGACATCTTGACATACCACCACGTGTTACGCCCCCGCATGAGAGACGCGCGTAGGCCAGAAGCATAGAGGATATTGACGAGCGAATTCGCGTGCTTGTTAGGGAATGCACTGGTTACACGCCTCGGGATTGGATTAGGGTTTACCGTAAGCCATACCTAGACCATTTCGATGCCATCCCATATCCTCGCGGCTTTAGGGTTCCTGTGTTCACCACGTATGATGGTGAGAGTAGCAAGACCACCCTAGAGCATATAGGCCAATTTCTAGCACAGTGTGGTGAAGCAAGCGGGTCGGATGCACTTAAGCTTAGATTATTTTCCTTATCGCTATCCGACACTACTTTCACTTGGTTTTCGGCGCTACCGCTGAACTACTTTGCATCGGACCCCACGATGCCGAAGCCCCCAGTCTGACCGAGGCTTCACTATCGGTCCGACCGGGTACTCTCCGTCGGTCTGACCGCCCGGAGACCACTTCGCACCAGAACGCCGAAGCCACCTTCGGTGATCGCTTCGCAACAAAACGCCGAAGCCACCTTCGGTGACCCCTTCGTAGGCGTCGATCTGATCAAGAGTCCAACTCTGGTCCGACCGATCAATAGGCTAAAGCCCCCTTTGGGACGCTTCAGACTCCCTTCAGTACAGATAGAAGTCAGCCTTAGGTAGGCCGATTTGCTTTATTATTTTTTACTCACATTGGCTAATCAGACTTTATTTCTTAATATTTGTTTGATTACCTAGTGACTCCGTTACCCTTACAACTGTTAAGGATTTTTCGGAATGCGACATCGGCGCTGTGTCACGCTTAGGTTTATCCGTAAGTATCTGCGTGCTTTTAGATCGTCGAACTGACCCAAGTGTAAGGGCGCATTTTCGTGTCAACAGACTCCAACTCGGATCCAATGGCTCCAAGCCATTTCTAAGAGTTTGGTCCCATCACTACTTCTTCATAGGTCTTGGGCTCATCGTTGTCCAACAACAACACATCTCGTTGCCCGATGGTCAAAAACATGAACCGCTCTGACACATGACTCACCCTCTCGGACCTTTGTGGGGCTGGTGTCACTACAATGGGCTATGCAACATCTTGCATATCCTATTGTGGTTCAGTGGGATCTCGAACACATTCCAGTGACTCTCGAACCTCTTTGAGATGCACCATCCTCCCACTAACTCCTTTTGAGAGAAACTCTTTCTCAAGGAATACACCATTCCGAGCGACAAACACTTTGCCCTCTCCTCTATTATAGAAATATTATCCTTTGGTTTCCCTAGGATACCCCCAAAAGAAGCACTTGTTAGATTTAGGAGTGATCTTGTCAAACATCAAATGTTTGACATACACCTCATATCCCCAAATCTTTAGAAAAGACAAACTAGGACGCCTCCTCAACCACATCTCATATGGCGTCGTCTCTACTGACTTAGATGGAACTCTATTTATTGTGAAAGTGGCAGTTTCTAGAGCGAGTCCCCAAAATAATAATGGAAGATCAGCATGACACATCATCGACCAGACCATGTCCAACAAGATGTGGTTCCTCCGCTCGGACACTCCATTCCACTGCGACGTGCTAGGTGGAGTTCGTTGTGGAACAATTCCACACTGCTTCAGATGATCACTAAACTCATGGCTCAAATATTCACCGCCACGATCAGATCATAGAAATTTAATTGTCTTGCCCGTATGATTTTGTACATCATTTTGGAACTCCTTGAACTTTTCAAAGGACTCCCACTAATGCCTCATCAAGTAGACATAACCATATCTACTAAAGTCATCGGTAAAAGTGATGAACTACTAATGACAACCTCTTGCAACATGGCTCATTGGTCCACACACATCAGTACGTACTATGGCTAATAGCTCACTCACCCTCTCACTCTGTCCAGTGAAATGCATATTTGTCATTTTTCCAAATAAGCAAGACTCGCATGTGTCATATCATTCAAAATCAAATGACTCCAAAAGTGCATCACTATGGAGCTTCTGCACGTGCTTCTCATTTATATGACCCAAATGACAATGCTAGACGTTGGTAGGATTCAAATCATTGAGTCGTTGTTTATTAGTACTAATATTATAAATGTGTGCGAAGGATATGCCCAATAAAATTCCGTGGATCGAAAGTTCCGATAGGTAGTATCAGAAGTTCCCATTATTATTTGTTCTCGAGTTAGAGGGCAAATGTTGTTTCAGAAGTTCTGATATGGTATCGGAAGTTTTGATGAACCAAAAGTTTTGAGTTGGAATCGGAGAGAATTGTACCGATCGAAAGTTTGTAGGACCGAAAGTAGCGACCAGAGGGGGGGTGAATGGGCGCCTAAAAATTCTTTCGGATCAATGGCCTGTTCTCAACACCCAACGCACCTCAAGAGACTAAGCAGCAAAAACAGATCACCAAAGCCTAGAAGTATCTAGCCTAGAAACGACCGGTGTCCTAAATAGAGAAACACCAATACAGTGCTAATAGGCAGATAAACGAAATATTCAAAACATGGCAGATCAAACTTCTTAGCAAAATAATTTAAGTGCACATAGAATGAGATGAGAAGTTACTGTTCAAAATTTGTCTCCTGTTCGATACTTGGCGAAGCCTGCTTCGCAGTGTCGAAGCCTGCTTCGTAGTGTCAAAGCCTACTTCGCTGTGTCGAAGCCTGCTTCGGAGTTCAATGTCGAAGTCCGGCGAAGTCTGTTGTAGAAATGCTGAAGGTTGATGTAGTCGAAACTTGTTCGTGCGAAGTTGGTAGATGTCGGAGGTATGTGGAATCTAGCCTAGTTCGATTGTGGCAGAATGCGAAGTATGCTTCGGTGCGAAGTATGATAGTGTCGAAGCCTGCTTCGAACAGTGTACTTCGAAGCCTATACTCCGATTAGAAAGCTTCGAACAAAGTTCACAGAAAAACAAACTTCGAAAGTATAGCAAAGCCAAACACACAACAACAAGACCAAAACGAAGCCTACCACACAACCTTCGAAGCTAGCTAGATCGAAGTATGACAACCGAAGTGTTCGACTCACAGACTAACTTCGAAACGGAGTCTGCTGGAGCTCTCACAAGAAAATGAAGCCTTGAAAATACTTCGAATGACAAGCTTCGAACCCACAAACTGAGATCCACGAAGATGACAACAGAAGAACAATTTCTCAGAAAACACACTCCGAGTGAAGTCTACCAGAGAGACATGCTTCGAAGCTAACTTCGAAGCCTGTCGAAGTATGCTTCTCAAAAGTGCCGAAGTATATTTACGAACAAAAACTAAACACAGAGCATACTTCAAAACTAGATTCACAGATCAAGTTTGGAGTTGAAAAATCTAGCAGAGCCTTCGTAGAAGTCTGGTCAAAGTATGGTCGAAGCCTGCTTTACAGATAGAAGGACTTTGATCAAGGTATGGGGCTTCGCCAGGAAACAACAAAACACAAGCTAGACCCTATCTGTTCGATCAAAAAGCTGACTCAAGAAAAGCAACAGCTAGAACACTAGCGCACTGTAGCTACAGGAAACTAGTACTACTTGCAATAGGAACAAGCTAGTAGAACTAGTACTTCTCAGCCCGTAGAACAAAAACCATCAAAGAGAAGTGTGTGCTCAGGAATAAACAACAGGCGCACGAAAAACGAAGCTACAGATCCACGAAAATCGCTGCACACCAAAAGACATGAACAGAGAATAGAATCTCACAGCATCATGAAGAACAGAAGGAATGCAGTGGCAGCGTGCGCATGAACAAGAGCAGGGAACAAGAGAATAAAAAGTTACCCAATTGATTAAAAAGTGAATTTCTGAAAGGGTAACCCTAACCCTAGGGATTGGGGCCCTATTTATAGGCAGCCCAATCAGCCTAGAATATTCCACAGACCCTTAGGGTTTTTTACAGGCACTGAAATAAAGGAAAAGACCAAACTGCCATTAGGATATTCTTATAGACTCGACTGCCTGATTGTGGGCCTAAAGACAAAAAGGTAAACTCCTATTTACAGATGACTTATCCGGAAGCTAAGCTTTCGTAGCGGCTATGGCTTCTCTTCTGGATAGTCCGATGCGAGATCAGCGGTCGTCAGTTTTGCACTAAAACTGACAAAGCCTCCATCGACTTTGCACCAGGTACCCCTATTGGGCCGGCCCGATTCCACAGCTCTCTCAGCCCGGCAATCGCTCGCCGCCCGTGTACCTGAGTCAAACCTGGTCAATAGCCCAGTGGATCTTCTACTGCTTCTAGCCCATGTAACCGGATTGGGCCAGCCCGACTTCGCGGCCCCTTTGCCCGACAGTCGCTCGCTGCCCGTGTACCTGAGTCACAAGCGGCCCAGACGCAGCAGATCTTCTCTCTTCTTCTGTCCTCTTTGACTATCGTTGACAATGACTCATCACATCTAGAGCCATGAGGCCCACGCTCTTCAGCATGGCTCCTCAATCTCCCCCTTGATGAGTGCATTGTCAACACTTCACTTCTTCAGCTCTTCAGTACCTACGAACACATGTGGAAACACGAAAAACAAAATACAAAAAAAACAGAGAAGAAGAAAATAAAGTAAAAGTTTAACCCTAATGACCAAAAGCCAAACAAAAGCAAGAAGCGGTCATTATGGTTAACCAAAGGTAAAAAGCTCAAAACAAGTGCAATCTCAGAATCATCAACAAGGATAACAAAAGAGTAAGGACAAATGGGACAAAAACTCCCCCTGAACCAAATCCCAGAGAAAGCCAAAACTCCCCCTTAAACTGTTCTCCCAAAATTTCTCCCCCTTGTTGACAAGTGGACTCATCAAGAGAGACTAAATGCACTCTAAAGAGACACAAACTCCCCCTGAAATGCAACTCCCCCTCAAAATATGCAATGAATGCAACTGGGGCGCAGGTGGAGTGAAGAAAGCATGCTTCTCAGATATGATTGACTGCAATTACAACATCTAGCAGATACAGCAAAAGACATACTGTCTAAGACACATGGCATGATCAGTGCAACAGATGATATCTAAAGAAAGTCATTAGCACGCATTTTCCAGTTTTTGCAAACAAAAGCATCACCACATTTTCAAGTTGACAAGCAAGGTAAAGCATGAGATGCAGAAGCTAACTGATATCTACCAAGATAAGCATTGTCCAACACAAAATGCTTTAGCAAACTTGTTATCTTTTTAATTTTCAGGCTTTTTCTTTTTCCTTTTTCATTTGTGCCAGGGGTTATTTGCATGTCACACCTTATGCTATCCGACCAAGTCAAGCCTAGGTCAGAACTGGACCATCAGAAGCTTAAGACATTGGTCTTGGCATACATTACATTGTCCTAGTTCATACCAAGGTGCTATGGTAAGCAGTCCAGAACAATGCAATGCGACAAAGCAAACCCACCTGGATCTTTTCAAATTATGCATAAAAAGACATGGAATTTTCATTTTTCTGATTTTTCATCATTTTTATAGCACATTTCCATGATTAAAGCATAAAGATGTCCAAGTTGCATATTTCCATCTAAGTCAGGAACTAGCTACAAGGCATGTAACAGATAGCAAGAGCATTCAGCCTACACAAGCTAGTTACCAGAAGCAATGGTGATCATTTTTCAATTTTAAAGCATAAAAGCCATGCATATGATAGATATCAGACATATCAAGTGAACTGAACCAAAGCATGATCATCGACAAGTAATAAAAAGCATGTACCAGCTAGAATAAGTATAGTAGTTCAATCATATAACAAAAGCAAGCTCAAAAGTGTGATATGTGAGTATGTATGATATGAACACACACAAAAAGACTCAAGAAAAGAGTAAATAAAAAAGAAAAACTGACTCAAAATATCCTAAAAAGGATACACAACACCCAAATCCCCTCGTAAATGCTCAAATGTAGACTGATCTAGGTGTTTGGTGAAAATGTCAGCCAACTGATGATGGGTATCAACATGAACAAGGTCAATGATACCTTTCTCATATTGATCCCGTAGAAAGTGAAAGCGCACATCAATGTGTTTGGTTTTTGAATGGAGACAAGGGTTTTTCCCTACACTAATAGCACTGGTGCTGTCGCAAAACAAAGGAACTCTGGTAGGAGCCTCTTCCACAGCCCAAGCATGATGCGGACTTGAGCTCCATGGGTATTAGATACTTGCGTGAGTGATTCATGTGTATGTGGAAGATGCTAGTAGAGTCTATGCTAATGTGTGAGGATAATTGTTATTTTGTTACTTTAATAAATGTCGTTTACATTTGATTAATGAGTGGATGACTTGTGATGTGAAACTATTTGTATTATAACGATATTGTTCAAAAGGAACCCCTCATCTTATCATCATGTGGAATAGTGATGACACATAGATTAGCACATCTGACTGATTGATGATCATGTTTCACAGATCATAGACATAGAGATGTCAAATCAGTGATGTGGACACATGTTGGTGAACATGGTGTTTGATAGACCCACTTGAGATACTACTGGGATTGTTATTGTAATGTGCCATCAGTTGTCATCTCAAATGGTCTACATACAGAGTCCTTCGACCTGAGATCGTCATTTGATTCTAGAATGCATAGTGACACACCTAGAGGATTCCTAACACTATTCTGTAACTAGGTAGTAATAAGGGTTATTTTTAGGTGTGTTGTGAAACATGTCGTGGGATGTGAGCGGTTAAGATGGAATTTACACCTCCTAATAATGGAAGAGTCGTCTCTGGGCCCCTCAAGATATTGGATTGGAAAAGTGCATGGCCATGCCACTATGACTAAGGAGTTAGTCATGATTTGAATCCGATACTTGATCGAGTGAAATGTCGAGCTAACCAATAAGGGTGGCACATATCTCGCCTTGAGCCATTCAGGAAAGCCGTCTTGATATCCATTTTCCATATCTCATAATCATAAAATGCGGCAATTGCTAGGATGGTCCAAATAGACTTAAGCATAGCGATGGGTGAAAATGTTTCATCGTAACACCTTGAATCTGTCTGAAACCTTTTGCTGCCAATTGTGCCTTATAGATGTTGTTGGCGTAAAAGATTACGCTAACAGGTTTAAGAAACTAAGTGTGTAACAAATGAAGTGCTTGCTTGATTAAACTATTCCAAGCCTCTGAATATAGATAATAGCCTGAGATAGTTCAAAGTGTGTATTGAATATCTGAGTATTCGATTCCTATTACAGGGTGAGAAGGGGGCTATTTATAGGTAAAACCTTTGAGGAAAAGACCTTTTTACCCCTTAATTACAACCGACATAGTGGAAACTATTTCGGTATCCCAAATAGGGTTAATATGGTAAAATACATTCGAAGGATTTTGACAAAGTAGATGTCCCATCCTTCTGGTTGTTTCCCATTCTGGAGGGGAAGCCCTTCGGAAGATCCCTTCGGATCGGAGCTTGGATGGACCCTCCGACTTCAAGTCCTTCAGTCGAGAGACAAGTCTTGGGATATGAGATTATGATTTGCTATTATCTTGGAATCTTGAGGATCATGAGGATGAAGTATTTTCCCCCAACAGTAGCCCCTCGAATACGCTTCTCCGAATAGCCTGTACAACAAGGAGAGCAGTATAGACAAGAAATATTTTCATTCTCAGGGACTTAGAAAAAATTCATGGAATTATAACCGTTCGAAGTGTCATCAACATCAAAGATGTATCTAGACTTCGAGCTTGAACCTTTGCATGATGACTCCAAAAAAGAGTGAACCATTACTGTTGGGGGAAATAATCCCTGGAGTCAGCGGGGTGGGCCCCCCAGCCGGAGGGCTCAGCCTTGGTGGCCGGAGGTCATCGTCCGGAGCAGCGTGGCCGGAGGTCACCCTCCGGGGGAGCGTGGCCGGAGGTCACCTTCCGGAGGAGCGTGGCCGGAGGTCACCCACCGGAGGAGCGTGGCCGGAGGTCACCCCCGGAGGAGCATGGCCGGAGGTCACCGGCCGGAGGAGCGTGACCGGAGGTCACCTTCTAGAGGAGTGAAGCCGGAGGTCGCCCTTCGGCGTAGGACGCAGGAGCCCGCCCTCCGGAGGCTGGAGGTCCGGGGCTCTAGGCAGGCCCGGCAAGACGAGCCCAAAGGGAGTCTTGGCGGGAAAAGGACCAGTTGGTCGTGCGAAAGGACAAGATCGCGATCTTCTGAGCCGTGTCGGGCGGCGCAGGAAGCATCTGACACGGCCGATACGCTGTCAGAGTCGAATCTTCTTGTCTGTACTATGTACCTCTTTGTCTGTACTACCGGTCAGGGTTGGTCGGGTGGCCGTTGGCAGCCCGGAGGCGCTTGGTCCTCTGGGCGGGGCGCCCTATAAATACCCCCCACTACAGTTGTAACGGACACGCAGTCCAGAGCATTGAATACACTACTCTTGTTTTCCACTAAAACCTGCTGGTTCGATCCGTCGTCCCAACAGTTGGCGCCGTCCTGTGGGGATCCTAGTCCGAAAAGCTAGTGTCCTCTACACCTATCCACCCAAAGCATGTCGAGCCGGAAGGGAGCAAGCACGGCCCCCCTGCGCAGGTCGACCCGAACCGCTGGGGGCGAGCCCGCCCCAACCGTCGACCCCAATCCTTCAGCTCCCATCACCACCACCGTCGGAGCGGCGCCCCCAGCGGGCTCCACCCTGTTGCAAGAAGAGACGCCCGGAGCTCAAGGCACCGACGGCCTGCCCGAGCCGACCTCCGCCAACCTGGCCGGGTCGCCGGGCGGGCCGCCGGAGCAGCATCTCCCAGGTGGACCCCCGGTAGTAGTGTCCCTTCAGACGGACTACGTCCGCTCGCGGGACCCCGACACAACTTCCGGGGGAAGCGGGAGCCAGGCTGATGCCCTGGCTGCCGAGAACGCCAGGCTAAAGGCGGAGCTGGCCCTGTGGCGTCAGGAAGCGTCGCTCCGACCCCCGGCCCCCCCGGCAGCCTTCCGCGCCGCGAGAGCTGCGGTCACGGACCTGAGCGACGACGAGAACCCCCCGGAGGAGGAGAACGCTTCATACGATGAGGACTCTCCCCTGCACCCGGACCTCCAGAGGGTGCGCTTCGGTTCGAGCTTCCGCGCCGCCAAGCTCCCCAAGTACTCCGGGGACTACGACCCCGGCGAGTTCTCTCGCTCTTACGCTCTGGCAATAGAAGCGTCCGGGGGGAGCCGGGACGCCATGGCCAAATGCTTCCCTCTGGCGCTCGAAGGGATCGCCCTTCGGTGGTTCTGGTCTCTCCGGCCAGGGACCATCCACTCGTGGGAGCAGCTGAAAAAGAAGTTCGTCAACAACTTCCAGGGGACCTTCGTGGCCCCCATGTCCACCGGGAGCCTATTTCAAGTGAAGCAGCAACCCGGAGAGACACTGCGGCAGTACTCCCAGCGCTTTGCGCACACCAAGGCTCAGATCAAGGGGCTTTCCGCTTCTTCGGTCATTGACGCGGCCCGGGAAGGCGTCACCCACCCAGGACTCCTCGACAAGCTCCACCGGAAGCCCATCTCTTCGGTGGCGCAGCTCATGACGTACTTCGAAGAGTACGCTCGGTCCGAAGAGGGCCAGATACGCCGACAGGCGATGGTAGTCCCTGTCCGGGCTCCAAACGCCCGAGCGTACGAAGTGCCTCCGGAGCCCAGCCGGGGCCCACGTCGCGCCCCTGACTTCCGGCGCCCGGAGCCCGCTCGCCCGGACCTCGTTCGTCAAGATTCTCGGCGGAACCGGAAGCATTTTCGGGGGGAAGTCCTTAACATCACCCCTCAAGCGCCCGCCAAGCACCTGCACACGCCCGGCGGAAGTCGCCAGGCCGGGCCCAAGCCTCCACCCCGGGCACCTGCCAGGGGAACCTTTTACTGCAGCGTCCATGGCGAGAACCGGAGCCACGACACCGACTCCTGCCGCACCATCCTCGCTCTTCGCAGCGATTACCTCGAGCGCCAGTCCGGTCGCGGTTCCTCCGACCGGGGGTACTCCGCCCCTCGGCCGGACCAGGTCCAAATAGTCGGGCGTCAGGAAGAGCCGGAGGCCGTGACCCCGGCCGAGGGATTCGGCGGGGTCCCGGCCCTCACACTCGAAGCCGGTCCGGATCGTGGCAAGCGCGTGGTCCTTCCCATATCCGGAGGAGGAGCCCTCGGAGCGCTGTCCAAGCGGCAGCGTCGGGATTACGTTCGGGAAGTTGGGCACATCGGCACAGTCCAGCCCTTCAATCCTCCCGGAGTGGTCCCACGTCCCCATCAGCTTCACCGCCGAAGATGCCGCCGGCGTCAAGTTTCCTCACGCCGACCCACTCGTCATTTCGGCGGACATCGCCGGAGCCGAGGTGCGTCGCATTTTAGTCGACGGAGGAAGTTCCGCTGACATCATCTTCGTGCAGGCCTTCGACCAACTGTGCTTGTCCCGCAAGCACCTGCTGCCAGCCTCGCGGCCACTCCAAGGCTTCTCAGGCCCTCCGCTCGACGCCTTGGGCCAGGTCTTATTGGAAGTGGCGTTCGGCACCGCGCCCCTCCAGCGTCGGGAGGAAATTCTGTTCGACTGTCGTCGACGCTCCATACGCCTACAACGCCATCTTCGGCCGAGGGATGCTCAACCTGTTTCGGCGCCATCGCTCACCACAACTACCTCTGCCTCAAGATGCCGACTCCCGGAGGGGTGTTGTCTGTGCTGGGCGACCAAGCTGCCGCCCGCCAGGTCGAGTACGGCCACGCAGCGCCACTGGAGCCACGGCAGGTCCACAGTGTCCGTGAAGGCGCCGGAGACCCCAACCTCCCACTGGAGGCCAGCCCTGCGCAGAAAGGACGCCCCGTCAAACCCCTCCCAGAAGGCGAAGTCATCACCAAGACCCTGACTTGCGGGGGGAAGGAGTACTCGATCAAGTTCGGAGGGGGCCTGGAGCCAGAATTATCAGCACAGCTCGAGGCCATCGTCTGCAACAACCTCGACATCTTCGCATGGTCGGACGACGACATTCCAGGCGTCGATCGGACTATCATTGAGCATTCCCTGGCCGTCGATCCGAAGGCACGACCAGTCCGCCAGGGGCTTCGGAGGCTGTCCGCTGAGCGGGCTGAGCTCGCCAAGGCCGAGACCGACAAGCTGCTCCGCGCCGGGGTCATCAGGGAAGTGAGTCACACCGACTGGTTGTCCAACCCTGTGTTTGTCCAGAAGAAAACATCTGGCAAATGGCGCATGTGTATCGACTTTACTTCTTTGAATAAAGCTTGCCCCCGTGATCCCTACCCGCTGCCTCGTATTGATCAGCTAGTAGATTCCACAGCCGGAGCCGAGCTCCTCAGCTTCCTCGACGCATATTCCGGTTATCATCAGATCTGGCTCAAGCCTGAAGACCAAGTGAAAACCAGCTTCGTCACCCCGGCCGGAGTATTCTGCTACCTCCGGATGCCCTTCGGCCTCCGTAACGCCGGAGCAACCTTTTCAAGGTTAATCTCAAAGGCCCTCGGTCATCAGCTCGGGCGGAACGTGGAAGCTTACATGGACGACATCGTCATCAAGACTGCCTCCGCAAGTCAGCACGGGTCCGACATAGCCGAAACCTTCGACAGCCTCCGGCGGTGTGGGATCCGGCTTAACCCTGACAAGTGCGTCTTCGGAGCGCGCGCAGGGAAGCTGCTCGGGTACCTCGTCTCCAGCCGCGGCATCGAAGCAAGTCCAACGCAAGTTCAAGCATTGCAGAACATGGCACCACCTCAGAACCTGCGGCAGGCACAGAAGTTGGCCGGACGATTGGCCGCCTTGGGGCGTTTTCTCGCCAAATCAGCAGAGCGAAGTTTGCCCATTTTCAAGGCGCTTCGCGGTTCCAAGCATTTCGAATGGACCCCCGAGTGCCAGGATTGCTTCCAGCAAATCAAGGATTATCTCTCCAGCCTCGTGGCCCTCGCCACACCACGGGCCGACAGCCCCTTGCTGGTTTATCTCGCCGCCTCTGGCACCGCCGCAAGCGCAGCCTTGGTTCAGGAGGAAGAGTGCGGTGGGAAGCTAGTTCAGCGGCCTGTCTACTTCGTCTCCGAGGTTCTCGCCGACGCCAAGGCCAGGTACTCCGAGCTAGAGAAGGTGGCTTATGCCCTCGTCATGGCCTCCCGAAAGCTCCAGCACTACTTCTTGGCCCACGACATCATCATTCCAACAGCCTATCCGTTGGGCGACATGTTCAGAAACAAAGACGCCACTGGTCGCATCGGGAAGTGGGCGGTAGAGCTGGCCCCGTTCGGAATCTCCTTCGTTGCCCGGACGGCCATTAAATCCCAGATTCTCGCTGACTTCGTCGCGGAGTGGACGTGGGCCCGAGAGCCCGCGAGCGCCAGCACGGGCGAAGAGATTTGGACCATTTTTACCGATGGCGCTTACCAGGCCTCCGGGGCTGGAGCCGGAGGCAGTCATCATTTCCCCTTCGGGTCAGCAAGCCCTGTACTCCGCTCGGCTAAGCTTCAAGGCCACTAACAACGTCGCAGAGTACGAAGGTGTCCTCTTGGGACTTCGCAAGGCGCTCGCTTTGGGCGCCGCGCGCGTGATCGTGAAGACCGACTCCCAAGTGGTCGCCGGACACATCGACAAGTCCTTTCGAGCGAAGCACCCGGACCTCGCTTCCTACCTCGACTCCATCCGCAAGTTCGAAGCCTCCTTCAAGGGCATCTCCGTCCAGAACATCCCGCGAAGCGACAACGCCCAAGCGGATGCCCTCGCTAAGGCCGGGGCCGGCGCCCAGGCCTTGCCGCCAGGGGCTTTCTTCGAGGAACTCGCCCAGCCTTCGGTAATTCATCGAAGCGAGGCGATCGACCCCGTGGCCCAGAGAAAAGCGAACAGTCGCCGCACCCGGCCCCAGTACTCTGTACGGCAAGCGTCGATTGGCGCGAGCCCATCCTCCGCGCGCTCGCCGGTGGCGATGAAGTCCATCCCAGTCCGGAGCAGGTTCGACCTGCAGCTCCGCGCGAGGTCATTCGAGGTCATCAATGGAATCTTGTACAAGTCCGGAGTATGTTCCCCGCTGCTCCGCTGCGTCGCGCATTCCGACGGTGTCGCCATGCTCCGGGAGATACATGAAGGGCTGTGCGGCAGTCACTTAGCGCCGCGGGCCCTCGCAGGCAAAGCTCTCCGGCAAGGCGTGTACTGGCCCACCATCATCGCTGACGCCGAAGAACTCGTCCGCGCCTGCCAAGGTTGCCAGTGGATGGGCCGACGCAGTCACCGCCCCCCAGCAAGATTGCTACCTATCCCTCCTGTGTGGCCCTTGGCCCGCTGGGGCATGGACCTCGTCGGCCCGCTCCCCAGAGCGAAAGGGAGCCTACGCTTCGTCGTCGTCGCAGTCGAGTACTTCTCCAAGTGGGTCGAAGCAGAGCCTCTCACCACCATCACATCCCGAAGTGTCCAGAAGTTTTTCTGGCAACATATCGTGTGCCGGTTCGGAGTACCCAAGCAGCTCACATTGGACAACGGAACGCAGTTTGATGCCGGCAGCTTCCGGGCATTCTGTGACGAGCTGGGAGTTCAGCTTTGCTTCGCGGCCGTGCGGCACCCCCAGTCTAACGGAGCAGTGGAGCGAGCCAACGGGCACATTCTGTCCGGCCTTCATAAGCGTATTGTCGGGTTGGCCCGAGGCACGTGGCCCGACGAGCTACCCAAGGTCTTATGGTCCATCCGGACGACCGTTTCCCGGGCAACGGGCTTCACCCCGTTCCGCCTTATGTTCGGCGACGAAGCGATGACGCCAACGGAGCTCCGCGCCGGTTCACTGCGCGTCGTAGCACCCGAAGTTGAAGATGAGCGCGCCGTCTCCCTTGACCTAGCGGAAGAAACGCGGCTGCGCGCCGTCGCCAACCTGTCCCACTATCAGAAGGAGACCAAGGGGTGGTATGACACCAAGGTTAAGCGCAACGAGTTCCAACCAGGGCATCTCGTCCTCCGCGCGGTGGTCGCTCCCCCCAAGTTGGGCAATAAATGGGACGGACCGTACATCGTTACGAAGTCTGGACGGCCGGGGTCCTACCGTCTCGCTACACTAGAAGGCGAAGAGCTGAAGCATTCGTGGCACGCTGGGGACCTGAAGCGCTACTTTCCGTAACACTACCAATGTACCTTATTCGCGGCTATCGCCGCCTGGTTGTATCCCCCATCTGAGAAATAAAATTTTCAGCCAACTATTGCGACCGACACACCTCTCGACGCACCCTCGCATTCGGGTTCCGAGCTGTGTCTCGCCGCGCCCTCATATTCGGGTTCCGAGCTCCGGCTCGACGCGCCCTCGCATTCGGGTTCCGAGCTCCGGCTCGAAGCACCCTCATATTCGGGTTCCGAGCTCCGGCTCGACGCGCCCTCGCATTCGGGCTCCGAGCTCCGGCTCGACGCACCCTCGCATTCGGGTTCCGAGCTGTGTCTCGCCGCGCCCTCATATTCGGGTTCCGAGCTCCGGCTCGACGCGCCCTCGCATTCGGGCTCCGAGCTCCGGCTCGACGCGCCCTCATATTCGGGTTCCGAGCTCCGGCTCGACGCGCCCTCGCATTCGGGCTCCGAGCTCCGGTTCGACGCACCCCCGCATTCGGGTTCCGAGCTATGCCTCGACGCACCCTCATATTCGGGTTCCGAGCTATGCCTCGACGCACCCTCATATTCGGGTTCCGAGCTACGCCTCGACGCACCCTCAAACTCGGGTTTCGAGCTACGCCTCGACGCACCCTCGCATTCGGGTTCCGAGCTATGCCTCGACGCACCCCCGCATTCGGGTTCCGAGCTATGCCTCGACGCACCCTCATATTCGGGTTCCGAGCTACGCCTCGACGCACCCTCAAACTCGGGTTTCGAGCTACGCCTCGACACACCCTCGCATTCGGGCTCCGAGCTCCGGATGGACGCGCCCTCACGCTCAGGTTCAGAGCAACACCGGTGTGACGCGCACCGTCCGCTCTCCCTCTCCTAAGCTACTTAGCGCCCAGCTAGTAAACCAGCTACCCGCCGAGCGGGGGGGGGGGAGGAAGAGGGAGAGAAAGCAAGGCGCAAGCTGCAACAAGCCCATAAGCATACAATGTTCATTACAGGAGGAAGTTAAGAAAAGTTCTCGTCTAGGCCAAGAAGGAACCGCGGGCCCCTTCGGGTAGACGGACCGGAAGTCGTGCTCGCCCCCCGACCGGACCTTTCCTTCCTCTTCCTGCGCTCCTCTTCCTTCTTGTGGGCGCGGAAAGTTCTCTGGTCCTCCTGGAGCTGAGCCCAGCTGCGTAGGCCGCCCCCCTCCGGGGGCGCTCCCCCTAAATCAGCCTCTGTATCGGACCAGTCAACCGGTTCGGAGGACGAAGACGGCGAGCGAGCCCCCCTCTCTTCGTCCTTCACATGCTTCAGAACCCCCTGAAGGACGTCGGAGTCCACACGTCCGTCACTGCCGCGGGGAAGAACGAAGCGCGCGGGCCGGTTCGCCCGCACAGCTTCGAGGATGGCCCAACGATGCCGAAGGGCGTCGTCCGGTTCAAGTACCTCGACATCAAGATCGCGACCGCAAACACCCTGAGTAAGTCCCGAAAAAGTAGTCTTTATTAATATAACTAAGTTCCCTAAGCTATTACAGGATAAGGCTAAGACCAACCCCTAGAGCTACACCTGCGGGTCCGGCAAACGAGCCGAGGCTGGAGGGTTCGAAGGGGCTGAAGGGTCGCGCGCACGGAGTGCTTCCTCCAGCCAAGCCTGGATCGCCGCAGGGCCTTCGGTTTGCCAAGTCGCCTTGAGCGCCCTCCAAGCTTGGGTCAGGGCGAAGCTTGGCGTTCGAAGGTGGTCCCCCGTGAAGGCGACCGGATGCGGGCTCGAAGGCGAAGGAAGCGGAAGCCCGGACGCCTCGAGGTGCCGGAGGATTCCGTACGCTGCCACCCGAGCGGACACCTCGCCGTACTGATCCATGGCAAGCTGTATCTGCCGGACGGCCGATCGAACGAACTTCACTCGGCGGACCAGGGGCTCCCGGGCGATGTCGAACGTGCCGCAACCAGTGCCGTAGCGCGCCAACATCTTCCGCAACGATTCGGCGGCCTCGGCCGCCGTCTTCCCGGCCTCGGCGAGCTCCTCGGCGGCCTTCCCGTTCCGCGAGTTGAGCCCGGCCTCGACCTCCTCTAAGTGAGTCACCCGGGCGCCGAGGGCTTCAACCTTGCGCTCCGCCTCCGAGGCCCGAGCTTGGAGCCGGGAAACCTCCTCTTCGAGCTGATCCGCCTCCGAAGCCCGGGCCCGGAGTACCTCCGCCTCAGCAGCTTTGGTTCGGAGGGCGCCGACCTCCGCCTCCAGCTCGTCGGCACGGGCGGCCTTGACCCGGAGTCCCTCCAGCTCCGCGACGCGGGCCCTGAGCGAGTCCGCCTCCGCTGCTTGGGCCTCCAGCGCCGCCACCTTCGACGCCTGGGATCGAAGGGCCTCGACCTCCAGCGAGCGCTCGCGGGCCAACCTCTCCGCGGCCGCCACCCGGGACGCGAGCCCTGCGGCATACGCCTCGTGATGCTCGCGCTCAAGAAGCAGAGCGGACATCTGCCCCTGCGCCAGCGCCACCACCTGCATGCGGAAAAATGGTCAGAAGAGCCGCAACGAGGGCGTCAAGGATGTCCAAAGAAAGTACCTGGCCCGCGGCCGTCTCGATGGCCCTTCCGAGGTCCAAGCTGTCCGATCGCCCGAGCTCGCCTATCACCGGGGCGTCGCGCAGCCGCAGGTAATAGTCATGGATCGGGGCCACCCTCGAGGCGAAGTCCTCTCCGACCGACAGGAAAGGGCGCAGAAGCGGCACGGAGCCGCGCGCGGTTCGTAGGTCAGGTGGGGGGCTGATGCCGGACTTCGGCGCCCCCGACAGGCTCCTGAGGAGCCCCCTCGGCGCTCCGAGACTCCGCCTCGTCCTGCGGATTCAAGCCCCCCTTCGCGGTGACAGGGGCTCCGGACCTGGCGTCCGGAGCATCTGCCGGGTGACGGTCGACTGGCTCCATGCCTCCGGCCGAAATATCTGTACGAGCAACGGAAGTTAAACACAGGAAGCTCCTTGCGCACGGAGAGGCGTGACGAAGTTACCGTACCCGCGTCCGCAGTTTCGTCGACGCGGTCCAGGGGCTGGAAGTGGCCCGACGGGCTCGGGCGGAAGAAAAGATTGTCGATGGAGTTCGGCGGAGAGCCCGCTACCGCCGCGGCCAATTCCGCCTCCTTGTCGGCGCTCCTTTCAACGCCGGCGAGCGGGTCAGCTAGGCCCCCGTGGCCCAAGCTGTCCGTAGCCCTGCTCTCGACGGAGCCCGCGGAGCCGCCCGCCGAAACGGGTATCGGAGAAGAAGCGGTCCCCGGGCGGGGCGTCACTCCGGCGATGCGTGACTCTTGGTTGGCGTCCGGCGTAGGCTCCGTTGGGCCCGGGTGAAGGAGAGCATCCTCGCGCCCCTCGGTGCTCGGCGGGATCGGTGGAGCCGGAGCCGGAACCTCCGGGAGATCTCCCGACTCCGACTGGACTCCCTCGCTGGAGCCCCCTCCCTCCGAACGAGAAGCCGAGGAAGGTCCCGGCGACGCGCGCTTCGGCCCCTTCACGATCCTCTTCTTCTTCGAACGGCTCGGAGAAGTGCAGGCGTCCGCATCGACCGCCTTCCTCTTCGAGACGTCCCGGAGGATCTCGCCCTCCGGTAGAGGCGGGGGCGTGAGCTCGAGCGCCCCCCATACTCTGTTGGAGCGTTCCCAGGAGCCCACCAGCTCCAACCGACGGGCCCGCTCGGCCGCGGTGGGGACCCCTAGGATCCTTTCCTGCCAGGCGAGCAATCTCTTCGGGCGTCCGGGCGACGAGCGACCCTGCACCTCTTCGTCAGGGCCGAGGTATCCCTCAAGTGCGCAAAAACAAGACCGAAGGCGAAAGAAAGCTGAGACTTACCAAGTTGGCGAGAGAGCTCCGTCGGCACCGACGCGTCCCGGCTGCTCCGAAGCAAGGCGGGCCACTCCTCCTTCAGCGGGGGGATCTCGAGGGCCACGAACTCCTCCGCCAAGTCCCGCATGCTCATCCGGCGGGCGACGATCTGGAGAAGTTGTACCCTCGACGAGATGGCCCCGGAGTTGACTTCGACCCGCGCCTCTCTCCGGAACCAAATGTGGCGCGGTATTCCGGCTAAGCCGGAGGTGAGCCCTACGCGAACGTAGAACCACCGGTTCACCCACTTCGAGTACCACCTTTCGTTGGTGGCCTTCGCCGGGAAGGAGTCCGCGTACCTCCTCCGGAGCTGGAAGTTGATGCTCCCGAAGGCCAGCACCCGGCCGTCCTTTTTCTTCGGTTGGCAGAGGGCTTCGTGCATCTCAGCGAAGACCTCCGCCCTCCCTTCGCAGCCTTCGGCGCGCATGGCCCACTCGAAGATGGCGAGGCGGGCCACGGCGTTGGGGGACAGCTGCGGGAGCTCCAGGTGGAACGCCTCCAGGACCCCGGCAAGAAGCTCTGAGGCAGGGAACCCCAGGCCCGCGTCGAAGAAGGCCTCGAAGACGACGACCTCGCCTTCCCGCGGCCGTGGGGCCGTCTCCCGCCCCGGCCTTCTCGCCGGCGTCTCTGGGCCGAGGCGGTTCCTGGTCGCCTGCTCGATCGAAGCTTCAGTGCAGGCAGACGCCCCGAGCTCCAGCGTCTGTTCTCGGAATCGCTCGGAAGCGGGGCGGAGCTCGCGTGCGCCGCGCACCTCTGGCGTGTCAGTCGCCGCCGCCGCCGCCGCGGCCGTCATCTGGCGCTGCAAGAAGCGCGGGTCCATCGCCATTGTGGGAACCGGCTTCCTCGACATTTTTGGAGAGAAGATGGGAGGAGCGTGGGGCTCAGAGGGCGATTGGGCAGTGGGCTAAGCGGTCGCGGTTTGGCGCGTGAGGGTGAAGGAAGAAGAAGCCGTGAAGGGCAAAGGTATATATATCTCTCGGAAAGGCTGGCGGTTCGACTTCCGTTTCGGTTAGCGCACGAACGTGGCGGTTTACGCGGCGCCGCATTCAAAACTGGGTGGCGCATCGGGGCGCGAGGGTGATCTCCTGGCGATTCGCCTCTTCAGTGCCGCCGGCGCGCGCATTAACTGCTCTCGGCCCGCTCGCCCGGCTCCTCGGGGTTGGAACCCCCGCAGTCAAGATGCGCCAGTCTCTGGTCAGCTCGGTCAACCCCCTCCTCGGTGCCTCGGAGGCGGGCGGAAGCTCGAGGCAGGGTCTAATTCCCCGGTCTCTCGGCTCCCCGTCTTAGTGCGCTCCAGCGCCCCGGCGGATGCGGCGCCCTACAGCGAGGTACGCACTCTTATGAATTGACGGGATTATTTTGTGCGCTTCCACCCCCTCCTATTGCAGGACTACGAGCGGGAAGAAGCGAGGGGCTACTGTTGGGGGAAATAATCCCTGGAGTCAGCGGGGTGGGCCCCCCAGCCGGAGGGCTCAGCCTTGGTGGCCGGAGGTCATCGTCCGGAGCAGCGTGGCCGGAGGTCACCCTCCGGGGGAGCGTGGCCGGAGGTCACCCTCCGGAGGAGCGTGGCCGGAGGTCACCCCCGGAGGAGCATGGCCGGAGGTCACCGGCCGGAGGAGCGTGACCGGAGGTCACCTTCTAGAGGAGTGAAGCCGGAGGTCGCCCTTCGGCGTAGGACGCAGGAGCCCGCCCTCCGGAGGCTGGAGGTCCGGGGCTCTAGGCAGGCCCGGCAAGACGAGCCCAAAGGGAGTCTTGGCGGGAAAAGGACCAGTTGGTCGTGCGAAAGGACAAGATCGCGATCTTCTGAGCCGTGTCGGGCGGCGCAGGAAGCATCTGACACGGCCGATACGCTGTCAGAGTCGAATCTTCTTGTCTGTACTATGTACCTCTTTGTCTGTACTACCGGTCAGGGTTGGTCGGGTGGCCGTTGGCAGCCCGGAGGCGCTTGGTCCTCTGGGCGGGGCGCCCTATAAATACCCCCCACTACAGTTGTAACGGACACGCAGTCCAGAGCATTGAATACATTACTCTTGTTTTCCACTAAAACCTGCTGGTTCGATCCGTCGTCCCAACAATTACTATTGCAATGCATCACAAAGAGCCGTTACTTTTGTGTTATTACTCCTCAAATAGCCATTAGGCCTTTCGAGAAAGCAACAGACGCAAATATTCATCGTGGGTTCACACTTTTTCACCTTCTGGTTCCACCTGTTAGTGACAAGGGTTGGATCTGCAAGTGTGAAAACATATACGAATCGTGCTAAACGAAAACAGAGCGGTTATAAAAGGGGAAAATGACCAACGACGGAAAGCTTTTTTATAGAGCTCTGGTGTTCAAACCTTTCCACACTTCAATCTTCAACCTTTCTCTCTAATTTTCCTGAGCATTCCTCCTGATGGTGAGGACCAGCTCAAAAGTGCCGACAGTGGCGGGGACCTTGGCACAGAGGCAAGCCTGGGCCGCATCTGTAGCAGCGGCGATGGCGGGAGCCCCGAGGGGTTCTTGGCCTAAGAACCCACGAGAACTCTGCCCACCGTCCAAGAAGACATTGAAGAAAACATTCATTCTTGGAAGGTCAACCTTCTTAGCGGAATCCATCGAGGAATTAGTGAGCGGGAAATTGGGTTCGGGAATGAGGACTCGAGTTCCCAGAGAAGAAGTGACCCCAACGCTAAGGAGCGGAGAAGTCGTCATCTTCGAAGCTTTATTTGAAGCAGGACTAGGGCTTCCTTCAATAGAATTCTTGGCAGATGTGTTAGAGATGTTCCACATCACCTTGCCGCAGCTGTCTTCGAATGCCATATCTAGGTTAGCTATCTTCGAATGGGCCCTCCGAGCTGAAGGATGCGAGGGGAGGTCCAAAGTATTTGCGGCCACCCATGAAGCTTCGTGCCAACCGAAGCCACAAGATGGGCCTAGGGATTCCAAGTGGCTGGTGGCCTTCAGGAGCATCAACTTTCAGCTCTAAAAAGAACACTTGAAGAATTTCCCGGCGAAGGTGATCAACGACCGATGGTATTCTGACTGGATACTTCGGTGGTTTTATGCCGAGGTCGGAGAAGACTCCAGGCTCACTAGTCCCCTACAAGAAATATGGTACTGGAGGGAGGCAGAGGTGACTCTGGACCCAAGCCTACTTTCAACGCGGCTTGGGTTATTATCTTCGGTGGCCAAGCGCATGAGTCTGTGGGACTTGGCCGAACAGTTCATCACCCTTTGGATACCTCCTCTTGGGGCCGACTGGCCTATTGTCTTTCAAAGCGCTTCGGAGAGGGAGCTTCGAAACCTAGGTAAAACCTCCGTACCTCCTGCATTGAGATTAGTCATAGAGAATAAATAGTATTCTTAATAGATTGTTACCTTATTTCAGTGGCTCCATTGGCATTAGCTCCAGAGCAGATATCTAGGGCTACAGAACGGGTGCTCGGAGCCCCTAATGCTATGGAGAAGCAATGGAGGATCGAGTTGGTTGGGAGTTGGGAATGCTCCAACCGAGTGTGGAGTGTGCTCGGGATGGAGGCTCCTCCTCTGCCCAACTTTGACTCAGTGGGCGCAGCCTCTTGGAAGAGGAAGGCTGCCGTTGGGACCTACAAGGTTGCAAAGACTCCAGTGAAGAAAGCGGCGCGGAAGGCCAAGCTACCTTCACCTCCATCTTCTCAAGCTTCACTCGATGTTTGGAGCTCTTCTTCAGAGGAGTCTGAAGAAGAAGATACTTCGGAGGCTCACATGGGAAAAGAGCTCGAAGATCTTTTGTTTCCCAGTGATGAGGAGGATTATCGGGTTGCGACCGAGGATCCCCTTTGGGAAGTAGTTGTAGTAACTCCAACTGCTGAAGAGGTGGCGGCAATCCACCCTGAACCTGCCGCGGTCCAAGGAACGGAGCCAGAAAATCCCAGCTCCCCGGTGATCAGAGTAGTAGCAATAGAGGATAGGGCTTCGATGTCTGCGACTCCAGCACAAACCTCAGGGGAGGAGCTCGAAGAATACCTCCGAATGTATGAATTTCTGGGGGACCCCAAAATCCTCCCTCAGAATCAAGACGAAGGTAGGTCTCCGGTCTTTATTCTTTGAAGTTCCTGAGATAATTTCCCTACACCAACAATATCTTAATGGATAATTGACGAATACCTTGCATTTTGCAAATGCTTCGAGGAGCAGCATGGCTCCAACTAGAGATGGAGCTTCAGCTCCCACTGGAGACAAGGCTTCGGTCGTAGTGGTAGCTCTAGCGACAGGAGTTAACTCGGACGAGGAAGCTCCGTCTGGGGGAGCCACTCTCGAAGGGGGATCTACCCCGGGCGAAGTGGTGGTTCCGTTTTTTGTGCCGGGGAGAGGTAAGGGCAAAACTTGTCTTGGGCCTCTTCGCTCTTTGATGACAACACCATCGACGAATGACCTTTCGGTAGGCGCTTTAGAAGAAGATCCTGCTGAAGATGACCAAAGAGCCTTGTCCTGGCTCCATTCTTAGAGCAGTGGACAGGGCTTCGAACCCTCTTGGAACCTTTGGATGAAAAGAGCCAAGAGGTTGGGAACTCCGAGTTGGTCTCCGTTTTGAGCGAGGCTAGCGGACTAGAGCTCGACTTAGCCCTCGAAAGGGCTACCCTCCAGGTATGCAACAAACATAAAGCACATTTACTTAATGGAAATTACATCGTACTTACTTTGCCTTTTACAGCAATTCGTCCTTGCTAGAGCGGCAGAGACTTCCAATGAGCTCGAAACCAACCGGCTCAAAAGGAAGGTTACGACGCTTCAAAGGGCCCTTAAGGGATCCGAAGATAAATCTCTGTGACTGGAGGAAGAACTCCTTAAAGAGCGGAGGGCCAAAGCTAAAGTAAAGAAAGCACTCCGAACAGAGCAGCAGACCTGTGCTCAACTTGCTTCTTCAATAGAAGAAATCCAAGCAGAGCGCAAAGTGTTGAGGGTTGAAATTGAAAAGCTTGGGTTGCGGAGGCGACTTTTGGGGCTAAACTCGTGGAGCTCCGAGGGTCACTTAAGCAAGCCCTGGTTCAGAAGAACTACTTAATGTCGAAGACAACTGAAATCTCCTCCGTTGACACTGAATTGACAAAGGCCGAGAAGAGGCATAGTTTGGCGGCTGATCAAACCATGGATACCCTGAGCGGTGTTCTAGAGTATTTTGGCATGGTGTGCCCGTATTCCTCAGCTGCAGCGGACGAACCCCTAGACCGAATGCTTAAGATGATCCAAGCGGTGACTAAGATGATGAAAGTAGCCAGGATCGGAGTCCTTCAACTCCTCGAAGCCATCGAGGTCTCTATTGCTCCGGTGAAAGGTTCAACGCCGTCACGCTTCTCCGACGAAGGCTTATTGCGACCATCTTCGGACGTGGCTTCAGCTTGGGAAGCCTTTCGGGCAACCTGAAAAGCAGACAATTAAGCTGCGACCAGGGCTTGGATCGACAAAGCTCATCGGCAGAGGCTAGCTCAGACGAAGCATCTGGCTCCAACTCCGCCAACTACTTCTCCTCCCGACCCGAAGGACTAGCCTCTAGGATGCTTAATTATGTACAAGAGATCTTGTAATGCTCTTATTTTAATGAATGGAAAGTTTATAAATGGAAAGTTTTTGCTTGAATGTTTGTTTTTAGATTTTGTTATATGCTTCGGATCCTGACCTCGAGGTATTAGAGCTCAATGAAGGACTTCGCCAATAATGGGCTATCCTCGAAAGATTGAGGCCTTATAGGCGCTCGCGATTTTCGGTTCCTCGATGAGAGAAAGGGGAAATAGCACCCAATGTTTGTAGCGAAGTTCTTTCTTATATTAAAGAAGAGGATAAGGTAGTAGTATCTTTGTCCTCAGAGTATGTAGATTGGTCCAACTCAGAGTACCAAGTCGAAGACCCAACGGAGGTTAACTCCGAAAAACTTCTAAACTGGGCCGGACTTAAAGAAGAACAAAAAAAGTTGAGGGCTTCAGAGAAGAAGGGCACTCGGACCAAAAGAAAGGTTTTGAGAACTCCAGGCTCCGAAGACTGAACTAGTCCCGGGGGTAGCTCTAGAGGTCGGAGGGGTCTCCGTTTCTATTTAGGTTTAGATAATAATTTTTCCTAATTACGATGATTGTAATATGATTACCCAATTAATACAAATTGTCTGAGAAGCATCGCTTGATTGTGTCTCACTCCCCTACCCCTCTTTGTGGGTGGGGGACCATACACAATGCGATAAGGTCCGTCGGACACAATGCTTGGTATAATAAAAATCGGTGCTTCACAAACAGTACTTGGTAATCATGAATTCGACTCTTTCGTAGAGTTCTTCAAACTGTGCATTCGTATTATGATGTTTATAATTTTGGAGCTTTGAGCTTATACCTGGGAGCTCCTAAATTTGTCACTTAGGACTCTTAAAGTGTTTCGTTAGGCCAGAGCCTTGAAACCTTATTACTTGGTCGCCTTCGACTCTTTTTTGGATGTTTTCAAGCTAATTGCTCGGAGTCCATATTATTTGGTCTCCTTGGACTCTTTTTACGGATGCTATCAAATCAGTGGTTTGGAATCCGCTTTTTGTGGTCTCCATGGACTCTTTTTATGGATGCTTTCAAGATGGTTGCTTAGAATCCGTATCATTTGGTCTCTTTGGACTATTTTTACGGATGCTTTCAAGCCAGTGGCTTGGAATCCGTTTTATGTGACTTTACCACCTTATCGGAAGCTTCGAAACGGTGGTTCTAAGTCCGTAAATTTGGTTTGAATGAATAACACTTATCTTCGCAATCAGCTCCATTCTCATAGTGTGTCCACTAGAAGTAGGAATTGTTGTGAAAAGTAGGCATTACTCGAACCATGAACTTTATTCATTTAGAAAGTGCTTACAAATAATTACAAGGAGACCATATGCGAAGTATCGCTTAAGGTGCTCCGCATGCCATGCATGCTTTAATTCCTCACCTTCTAAATTAGCTAATTTAAAAGACCTAGGGCGTCCTGAACAAAGGATGATATATGTACCTTCCCATTTATTTCCTAACTTTCCTGGTGTTATAATGCTTCGCAAAACTAAATGACCCGGTTTAAGTTCATTAAGCTTAATCTTCGGATCATACCAAGTCTTCGTCTGATGTTGATACTTCATTAGGTTTGCAACAGCTCGAAGCCATGTTTCTTCCGTTAAGTCTAGTGAAGCTTGTCTTTCATCTTCTTTTTCAGGTTCGATGGTGCGAAGAGATCCTCGTGAATTTCTCGGAGTATATCTTGGCCTTCGGCTTAGGAAATACATTGGAGTAGGGGAGAACATACTCCAGCTTTGTATAAGATACCATTGACAATATGATAATTCTGAACTCTTAATTGCAATCTTGAAAGCTTCGGGCCTTCGGGTAAATTAGATTCCCATTGTAATAATTCCATAATTGAACTCCACCAGTCGGTGTTCAATATGCAAAGGACCTCCGTAGGAGGGAGTTGGAGCACCAAAGGAGAGGCAAGCTCTTCATAAAAAACTCCTTCCGGAATGTCTATGGCTCCGTCTGCAACCTTTCCCAAGATGTTGGCTTTTGCATTGTCGACTCTTGGGATGCTCCAAACAGATTTTCTTTAAAGGTTGCTTCAATCTTACGAATTTCTTCTAGATATTTGGAAAGTTGCCGATGCCGAACTTGGAAACTTTTATCAACGTGCCCTGCTACAATTTGGGAATCTGTTTTTATAACAACTCTTGTAGCACCAAGGGCACGTGCCTTGCGAAGACCTAGCAAAATTCCTTCGTACTCCGCAATATATTATTGGTGGACTTAAAGTTGAGCCTTGCAGAATACATTGGTTTTTGCCCCGAAGGTGAAATTATCACTGCTTCGACACCTGCTCTGGATGCTTGAGATGCTCCTTCGGAGTATATGGTTCATATTCCTTCACTTGATTTTTCTGGAGCCCAGACTGCAGATGGAGTCCATTCTGCTACAAAATCAGCCACCACTTGTGACTTGATGGCTATTCTTGCTACAAAGGAGATGCCGAAGGGTGCTAGCTCGATGACCCATTTTCCAATTCTCTCTGTAGAATCTTTGCTTCGAAGCATATCTCTTAGAGGATAAGAAGTTGGTACAATTACATTATGTGCTAGAAAATAATGTTGTAGTTTCCTAGAAGCCATCACTAGAGTGTAAGTGAATTTTTCCAATTCAAAGTATTTGGTTTTTTCTTCGGATAAAGCTTCTGATACAAAATATACTGGATTTTGTACCAACTTTTCATTGAAATCCATTTCTCGAAGAAGGACCGCATTAACAGCGGAGCCTATAGCTGCAAGATAAAGAAGAAGGGTTTCATCTACAATGGGCATGATGAGTGTTGCAAGGTTGCTGAGATAATCTTTAATATCATCAAAACTCTTTTGGCACTCCGGTGTCCATGCAAAATCTTCAGATCCTTTCAAGGCTTTGAATATTGGGAGGCTCCGCTCTGCGGACCTTGCCAGAAATCTGCTAACTGTCGCGAGGCGTCCAGTAAGCTTCTGAACTTGCTTCAAATTTTCTGTGGAGCCATTCTTTGCAGTGCACTTATTTGAGTTTGTCTAGCTTCAATCCACCTGCTCGAAACTAAATACCCTAACAGTTTCCCAGCTTGAGCCCCGAAGATACATTTTTTGGGGTTGAGGCGTACTCCACATGCTCGAAACTCAAATGTTTCTACTAAGTCTAGACTATGCTGGTGCTTTAAAGCACTTTTTATTACAATATCATCCATATAGGCTTCGACATTACGGCCTATTTGGTGACCTAAAGCTTTAGCAATTAACCTTGAAAAAGATGCTCTGGCATTTCTCAAGCCGTAGGGCATTCTTACATAGCAAAAGACTCCTGAAGGAGTTACAAAACTTGTCTTGAGTTCATCTTCGCGTTTTAACCATATTTGATGATATCCGGAGTACACGTCGAGGAAACTCAAGAGCTCCGAGCCAATAGTGGAGTCATCTAATTGATCAATGTGGGGCATGGGGTAGGGGTCACGTGAGCATGCTTTATTCAGGGATGTCAAATCAATGCACATGCGCCACTTTTTAGAGGCCTTTTTCGTAATGAAGACTGGGTTGGCTAACCACTCCGTATGAGCCACTTCTCTAATGATCCCGACCTTCAACAATTTTTCCAATTCTGCCTTAGCAAGTCTTGCCCTCTCTATTGATAATTTGCGGAGCCCCTGGTGAACAGGTCGAACCATTGGGTTGACAAGTAGGCTATGCTCAATGATACTTTGGTCAACCCTCGGAATGTCTTCATCGGACCAGGCAAAGACATCGAAATTCTCTTTAACTACTTCTTCTAGTGAAGTAGCAATTTCCGGAGGCAATTCCTTGCCAAACTAGATGGGATAGTCTTTGTCGTCCTTTACAATGTTCTTCGTTACAATTTCTCCTTCGGGGCTTGGCCTTTGGGAGGACATCTTTGATAATTCACTTAACACAGGGATATCCTCCGAATGGTCTTGCACATTATTTATTTGTCTAGGATCAAGAGGTGGACCATGGCCATATTCTGCCCTTCGTGCTGCAGCTTGATCACCAAAGACTGTAAGCACTCCTCCTTGCGTGGGCATCTTTAGGCATAGATAATTATGATGCGCCATGACTCCAAATTGATTTAAAATACTCCTTCCGAAGATCACATTATAGGCATAGGGGGCATCAACTACGTCAAAAATCACCTCCTCCATTTTGGCTAAGAGCCCCTCTCCGAAGGCAACCTCGATACCTATTTGGCCAAGGGCATCAAGAGGAGGTCCTGCGAAGCCTTGAAGTGGACGAGCTACTGGGAGTAGATGTTTCCGTGGGATGAAAAGCTGGTTGAAGGCCTGAACGAAGATAATATCCGCAGAGCTTCCGCTATAAACCAACACTCTCCGAACTTCCGTTCCTACAATATCAGTGGTGATAACAAGGGGGTCCGCATGAGGACATTTTATATCCGCTGCATCAGCTGCGGAGAAAGATATATGCACGTGAGACCACTCGGTCATTTCAGCAGCTGACGAGGAGGTCCCAATATGCCCTACTCGAACATACTCCCTTCGTTGCCTTTTTGACAAGCTGCCCAGGGTTCCTCCTCTGGAGATGGGAAGAACCACTCTTTTGCCTCGGTCTTGTGTATCTTCTTTCTTTGGAGGTGGCATAACACTGGCCACCAAAGGTTGCCTTGGCGGTTTGAAGCTGTCTACACATCCGATGGTCTGCACCGGCTCCAGGTGTGCCTTGGGTGGGGCTCGGTCAGTAGTGCCTCGACCAGAGCTCCTTTCGAGGTACTCGCTCCTTAGGGATAGTATAGACATACATGCATTGGTAGCATGACTTCGGTTCTCGCTGTGGACACAGCAGAAGAAGTCCTGGCCTTGGCCAGCCGACTTCCCTGGCGGCCTCGAGCCACTGACATTGCTTCCCGAAGCTTGCGGATTCTTGGGGAAAAATTTTGGCGAAGAGGGATCAATGTTCAAAACTTCGGAGCGAGGATGCTTCTGCCCTCTTCGTCTGTCATGTTGATTGTTGAAGTGGTACCCTTGTGAAGGAGTTTAAGTTTTCACTTCAAGTTTAACTTCTTGGATGGTTGGCATAGACGAAGTCGTCCTTCGGTGCCATCCTTCCTCCGTCCTAGCATATTCCTCAAAGTAACCATTAATTGTGCTACTAAGGAAATATGATTCCGGGGACACTTGTCGAGGAGGCCTGCATTTGTGACTCCTTCCCGAGCCGCATCAACCACAGATGATGCAGACAACCCTCTTATCTGTGACTTCGTATGAGCGAAGCACTTAAAAAACTGCCGCAAAGTTTCTCCAGGTTGCTGCTTCACTTGAAAAAACTTCCAGTGGACATAGGGGGCACAAATGTACCTTGAAAGTTGCTTATGAACTTCTTCCTTAGCTATTCCCAAGACTTAATTAATACTGGTTTCAAAGACCAGAACCAACGCAGATCGACTCCTTCAAGCACAAGGGAAAGCATTTCACCATTGTATCTCGAACCCCTCTGCTAGCTTCGATTGCTAAAGCATATGAATGGGAAAATTCTCGTGGATCTTCTTCTCTGGAGTACTTACAAAGCTTCGAAGTTTTAAACTTTGGGTCAAAGCGCACCTTTTGCAAGTCGGGGTATAGCGGAGATTCATTATCAAAAGAAGCATTCTCAGTGCTTCTTAGAATCTCAGAGGCTTAGGGATAAAAGGTGAGGTCATCATATTGGGGCACCTCCGGAATGACAGGGGTAGCTTGGGGACGAAGCCTGTCTGTGGCTTCCTGCCTCCACCTCATCACTTCGGCCTGAAGATTGGCCATCTGGGTCACCACATCGTCAGGACGATCTTCATTTCTTCAGGAGGGGACTTTCAGTTCTTGAGAACTGAACAAGTCAGTTCGGAGCACAGCCGGAGCCACAAGAGAGACTCCGTTGATTCAAAGCATAGACGGAGTCCCTAGAGGGGCTTCGTATGTTCGATGAAGAGTATTTGTTTCGGGAGTCTGAGGTGGGGGGACTACAGAAGGTCCTCCGACCTCGACAGTATTCGAAGGTCTCAACCTAGAGGTCTGAGAGGACCTCCAGAGGGGACTAGTGCCTAGGCTCCATTTAGGAGGCATGGCTCTAGAAAGAGATTGGTAGAGAACGAAGTTTTTGTACTAGGTTCCCCAAGGACGGCGCCAACTGTTAGCGTAAAAGATTATGCTAATAGGTTTAAGAAACTAAGTGTGTAACAAACAAAGTGCTTGCTTGATTAAACTATTCCAAGCCTCTGAATATGGATAATAGTCTGAGATAGTTCGAAGTGTGTATTGAATATCTGAGTGTTCGATGCCTATTACAGGGTGAGAAGGTGGTATTTATAGGTAAAACCTCTGAGGAAAAGACATTTTTACCACTCAATTACAACCGAGATAGTGGAAACTATTTCGGTATCCCAAATTGGGTTAATATGGTAAAATACATTTGAAGGATTTTGACAAAGTAGACGTTCCATCCTTCTGGTTGTTTCCCATTCCGGAGGGGAAGCCCTTCGGAGGATCCCTTCGGATCGAAGCTTGGATGGACCCTCCGACTTCAAGTCCTCCAGCCTAGAGACAAGTCTTGTGCTCCGAGATTATGATTTGCTGTTATCTTGGAATCTTGAGGATCATGAGGATGAAGTATTTTCCCCCAACAGATGTGAACATTTCCATCAACATCTATCTTTTTCTTGAAGATCCATTTACACTCAATAGTTTTTACACCATCGGGTGGATCAACCAAGTTGCAAACTTAGTTTTCTCGCATGGACTCCAACTCGGATCCAATGGCTCTAAGCCATTTCTCAGAGTCTAGTCCCATCACTACTTCTGCATAGGTCTTGGGCTCGTCGTTGTCCAACAACAACACGTTGCACTGCCCGGTGGTCAAAAACATGAACCGCTCTAGCACGTGACTCACCATCCTGGACCTGCTTTGTGGGATTGGCACATGTCCAACAAGCTCTGTAACACCTTGCGCATCCTGTTGTTGTTCAGTGGGATCTGGAACTCCTTCCAGTGGCTCTCAAACCTCTTCAAGATGCATCGTACTCCCACTAACTCCTTTTTAGAGAAACTCTTTCTCAAGGAATACACCATTTCGAGCTACAAACACTTTGCCCTCTTCTCTATTATAGAAATAGTATCCTTTGGTTTCCCTAGGATACCCCATAAAGAAGCACTTGTCAGATTTAGGAGTGAGCTTGTGTGTAACTCTCGCATTTAAAAATTCATAAATAAAACAAAAATAAAAATAAAAATAAATAATATTAATAAAAACAATATTTTGGATTTTCATAAAATAATTTAGAATTATGAAAAGTTATTTTTCCAGAATTATATATTTGTTTTTCTTTTTAAAAAATCTATTTCTCTCTTTAGGTTTTCTCGCTCTCTTACGCGTAGGACCCACCTGTCATCTCATTCCTCCCACCTTCCTCTCTTTTCTCTCTTTTTCCCACTCCCTCCATGCTCAAAGCACCTCCTCCCATGGCTCAACCGTGCTTGCCATTCCGACCCCATCGCCCACATTGCGCCGAGGCCACTCCCACGATGGTGGAACCGCCGCCCCTCTCGAGAACGAATTTATTTGGCCATTCCCCCATCTCTCCATTCCATTCCTTCACCCATTTTCCACCATTTTCCTCCCCCGAGCTCTCCTGTCATTGAAGCCTTGTCATCGACATTGTGCCCTAGTGAGAACTCCCTCTTCTCCATTTTCATCCTTTTAGGCTTATTGTCGCCGTTATCGCCGCATCGCGTCGTGCCGCACCGTGCGCTGGCTTCACCATGCACCGGCCGCTGGCTGTGCCGCCACGTGTTGGTCGTGCCCCCGCGCGCCCTAGCCGTGCACCACCGCGCTGCCCATGCTCTAGCCCCACCTGCACGCAACGTGAGGCCCCTGGTATAGCACCCATCTCGAAGCGACCATACCGGATGGCCGCTAATGAGTTGGTTGAAGTAAAAAAGCAGTGGAAGATTTGTTATCCAAGGGATATATCTGCCCGAGTAAATCGCCGTGGGGAGCACCTGTCATATTTGTGGAAAAGAAATACAAAACAAAGAGGATGTCACCATCAAGAACAAATACCCCCTTCCCTA
Source organism: Zizania palustris (assembly GCA_019279435.1). Taxonomy (NCBI): domain Eukaryota; kingdom Viridiplantae; phylum Streptophyta; class Magnoliopsida; order Poales; family Poaceae; genus Zizania; species Zizania palustris. The sequence continues at coordinate 40,445,946 of JAAALK010000290.1, forward strand.
GATTGATGATCTGTTCGATCAACTCAAGGGAGCCACAATGTTCTCCAAGATTGACCTTAGGTCAGGATACCATCAATTGAGAATTCTGGAGGAAGACATCCCTAAGACATATTTTACCACAAGATATGGTTTATTCGAGTACACGGTCATGTCTTTTGGACTGACGAATGCCCCAACCTTCTTTATGAATCTCATGAATAAGGTGTTCATGGACTACTTGGATAAATCTGTGGTAGTATTTATTGATGGCATTCTGATCTATTCTTAAACCCAGGAGGATCCTGAGCAGCATTTGCACATGGTGTTAGGGAGACTCAGAGAACACAAGCTCTATGCAAAGTATAGCAAGTGTGACTTTTGGTTAACTCAAGTAGGTTTCCTTGGGCATGTCATCACAACCAATGGTGTAGCAGTGGACCCTAGCAATGTTGACGCGGTCATCAAATGGCAGTAGCTAGAGTTTGTCTTTCAAGTTCATAGTTTTCTTGGATTAGCAGGTTATTACTATCGGTTCATAGAGAATATTTCAAGAATTGCCAAGCCAATGACTGAGTTGTTGAAGAAGAAAGTAAAGTTCAGGTGGACCCCTGCTTGTGAGAACAGTTTTCAAAAGCTAAATACCAGGCTAGTGTCGGCTCTAGTGTTGACCCTCTCAGATAATTAAAAAATACTTTTAGGTCTTCTTCGATGTATCTCGCCAAGGACTTGGTTGTGTCCTTATGCAAGAATGTGGAGTGGTGGCATACGCCTCTCACCAACTTAGATCGCATGAGGGAAACTATCCCACTCATGACCTGGAGTTAGCTGCAGTGGTCCATGTCTGAAAATCTGGGGACATCACCTCATTTGTAATCATTGCGAAGTTTACACGGATCACAAGAGATTGAAATATATATTCACTCAACAGGATCTGAACCTTCGGCAAAGGAGATGGTTGGAGTTTATTAAAGATTATGATATTGGGATCCACTATCATCCAGGCAAGGCTAATGTGGTGGCAGATGCTTTCAGTCGTAAAAGTTATTGCAATGTCATGCTTGAAGGGCAAAGCCAACTAGATCTAGTAGCAGAGTTTGAACACTTGAACCTTGGAATAGTGCCACAAGGCTACTTGGCAGCATTGGAGGCACAACCAACCCTAACAGAGCAAATTAGGGAAGCCCAAAAGAATGATACTGACATGAAAGAAATTAAAAATAATATGAGGAGAGGAAAAGCTCTAGGATTTTTAGAAGATGAGCGATGTACCGTATGGTTTAGGGAATATATTTGTGTTCTACATAAACCTGAATTGAATAATTTGATACTACAAGAATCCCATGAGTCACCATACTCCCTTCATCCAGGAAGTACAAAGATGTACCAAGATCTTAAACAAAAAATATTGGTGGGTTAGTATGAAAAGGGAGATAGCTGAATATGTAGCTCTTTGTGATGTTTGTCAGATGCTCAAAGAAGAACACCAACGACCGACGAGATTGTTTCAACCATTAAATGTTCGTGAATGGAATTGGGAAGAGGTTGGTATGGACTTCAACACTGGTTTACCTTGAAATCAAGGCAGGTATGATTCTATTTGGGTCGTGATCGATCGCTTAACCAAAGTGTCACACTTCATCATCGTCAAGACCACCTATGGCGGGGGAAAACTAGCCAAGTTGTACATGGATAGAATAGTGTGCTTGCATGCAATGCCAAAAAAGATAGTATCTGATCGGGGGAGTCAATTCACCTCTAAATTCTGGCAAAAGCTCTAGGAAGAATTAGGTACCTGGTTAAATTTCAGCACGACCTACCATCCCAAAATAGATGGACAAACCGAAAGAGTAAATCAGATCCTTGAGGATATACTTTGGGCATGTGCCATAAACTTTGGAGCTAGTTAGGACAAATGCCTGCCATACACGAAGTTTTCATATAACAACAGCTACCAAGCTAGCCTCTAGAAGGCTCCCTTTGGAGCATTGTACGGGTGAAAGTGTCGATCCCCGCTCATGTGGGAACATGCCGGGGAACATCAGGTGTTTGGAATTGATATTCTAAGAGAAGCTGAGGAAAAAGTTAAGATCATACAAGAGAGATTAAAAACCACTCAATCCAGACAAAGTGTTATGGGGATAACCGTAGAAGGGACTTGGCTTTTGAAGAGGGAGATTATGTGTACTTTAGAGTTACTCAACTTCATGGGGTACACCGATTCTGAACAAAAGGAAAGTTGGCACCGAGATATGTGGGACCCTATAAAATCAAAGGCAAGCCGTGAGAGGTTGCTTACCAGCTAGAATTGTCGCCATCAATGGTAGGGATTCATTATGTTTTCCATGTCTCTCAACTAAAGAAGTGTCTTAGGGTACAAACAGAGCAAGCAGACTTTGAACAAATTGAGGTACAAGAAGATATAACTTATGTGGAGAAGTCTATCCGCATCATTGACATCATTGAGTGAAGGACACGAAGGAAGGTAATCCATTTCTGCAAGTTCCAGTGGAGTAATCACTTGGAAGCAGAAGCCACTTAGAAGCGTGAAGAGGAGATAAAGACCATGCACCCACATCTCTTCACCAGTTTCTCCGAATCTCGAGGTCGATATTCCTTTTAAGGGGGTAGGTTTGTAACACCCGCGTTTAAAAATTCATAAATAAATTAATAATAATAATACTTTGGCTTTTCATAAAATAATTTAGAATTATGAAAAGTTATCTTTCTATTTCATAAAATAATTTAGAATTATGAAAAGTTATCTTTCTAGAATTATATATTTTTTTCTTTTTCAAAAAAGTATTTCTATCTTTAGGTTTTCTCTCTCTCTTACGCATATGACCACCAGTCATCTCCTTCCTCCCACCTTCCTCTATTTTCTCTCTCTTCCCCACTCCCCTGATGAGGACATGAGGGCCTGCATGTCCATAAATATGGACAAACTCAATTAATGGGTCTGTTTGTATCTAATTAAATTAGTTAAATTTCGTAATTAGAATAAGAGTCCGGTTAAATTCGGATTTCATATTAATGTAGGACTTCGTATTAAAGTAGGACTCCTAGTTGGAGTAGGACTCCATATTAGATCAAGACTCTTTTAGTTAGTTAGATCAGAATTCTATTTTGTATTAGATTAGGTCTCTTTCTTATCTTGACCGCACCCCCTCTATACCCCTATAAATAGAGGTAGCTGGCCTTGTAATGATTGGGTTAATAGAAGAATAATATTTGGAAATTAGAGTTCAGATTGAATGGCCTTGCGCCTTCGTCTGTATTCAACATATTTCTTTGTTTCGATCATAGATTTCTTACCTTCACCACTTTGTTGCAATCTGGTGAATTGCTATCGAAGAAAATCAAGTGTAATCTGCTGTTCCAATGGGAATTAGGAGATTGCAGAAAGAGTGTGCCTCTTCCGCCTGAGCGGTAGAGGTTTGTCGTGGAGATCCAGGAGGAGACAAGGGAGTGCGTGGCTGTCGCACCAACTCCTGTTCTAGCTTCAAAACCTCAGAGGGATCAGCCCATGGGTGAGGACAACGAGGAGTCCATGGTAGAGGAGTTCTTCAAGGAGTCCGGCACTCAGGAGCCCCTTCAAGGCTACACCCCACTCCGTAGATCAACCCACCCTCATGTTTTACCCGTTCATTTTGTTTAGACGTTTTCATTAGCTTATCATAGATGTGAAGTATGTACTGATCTATTTGGTGGTACAACTTCATTTAGATTTGCTTGATGTTGTTTAGGTTTCAAAAATTTAGACTACGTTGCTTGGATGTTTAGTATATCATTTGCTTAATGAATGAATGTTTGCTTAATCAGAGTGTTTGTTCACATCACTAAATATATGAAATGAGTCACTTTGATAGAGCGATTGCTCTAACCATTCTAAAACCCCTCCCTTCTTTCAGCAATATGGTGTACACGCGCAATGAGTGCTACATCAACAATGACAACAATGCAGAGAAAAGCGACGCCCTAGATGGAACTAACGCAGTTCTTCCTAGCCATGGTTTCCCGCCACCACCAGCAGTCGAACCGACTTTGGCCCAAGTTGTGAACAATAAAAATCAGTTGATCACTACTCTGCTCCAGCAACTTCTGAACTAGAACAATCGGGCACCTCAAGCAGTCGCGCCCATCCATCAAGCTGGCCTTCAGCAATCCAAGCTATCCGATTTCCATAGGGTTCGCCCTCCTACCTTTGCCAGCACCACCAACCCAATGGAGGCCAATGATTGGTTGAAAGATATGGAAAACAAGTTAGAACTGGTGCGTTGCTTAGACTAGGAGAGGGTGGCTTTCGCTGCCCATTAGCTGTAAGGACCTGCGGGTGAATGGTGGGACAACTTTTGTGAGGCTAGGCCAGAAGGTTATGCTACCTCATGGGCCGAATTTTCCAAGGAATTTAGGAGGGCCAATGTGCTGTCTGGTGTGGTGGCCATAAAGAAGAAAGAGTTCCGCTCGCTGAGACAAGGAAATCACATTGTGATAGAGTATCTTCATGAGTTAAACCATTTGGCACGTTACACACCAGAGAATTTGCATAGTGGTAATGATAAACAAGAGAAGTTCCTATAGGGCTGGATGATGAGCTCGCAATCGAGCTCATCTCTAGTGACTATGTTGATTTCTAGAAGCTGGTGGACAAGGAAATTTTTTAGGAAGATAAGCAAAACAAGATCGACCATAGGAGGAAGAGGTTAGCTACCTTTCATGCTCCTCAGGGACATCCCTAGAGGCCGCGTGTCATGCCACCTCCTCATGTTGGGTCTTCTTCCATGGCCCATCGTGTCTTGAAGCCTTTCAACAACTCTACAAACCACTACCCCAACAATGGAGGCAACACCAACATCATCCCTCGTCCAGCAACAACACTTGTTTAGAATGTTCTACTCACTAAAGATGGTAAACCCATTGTGTGCTTCAACTGCAAGGAGCCTAGACACTTCGCCAACAAGTGCCCCAAGCCAAAGCGCCCACAAGGACAATGGGTGGACGTCCCCCAATGTTTGGGATAACAATGTGGTCAAGGCTCGTGTTAATCATGTCTCAGCACAGGAGGCCATCAATGCTTCAGAAGTGGTTTTGGGTACGTTCCTAGTTAACTCAATTCTAGCAATTACTCTATTTGATTCAGGGGCAACTCATTCTTTTATATCAAGCATGTTCATGAAAATGCATGGGATGAGGATAGAACCTTTAAGTAGCCCCATGATGATAAGCACCCCAGGAAACCAAATGTCTACCAAACAATTTTGTCCATCTGTCGAAATAATTATCCAAGGGGTTTCTTTCCTGGTCAGTTTGGTGCTGATAGAATCTCGTGATCTAGATGTGATTTTTGGAATGGACTGGTTGGTCGCCCACAGGGGAATGATAGATTGTGCCCGTAGAGACATTCTACTCATGGGAAGAGATGGACAAAAGGTAAAATTTCAATGTTCGGGAGCCCCACCTAAAGCCATCACTCAAACCCAAGCTAGTTTGGAAACCATTTTGGTGGTGAGGGATTATCGAGATATTTTCCTAGAAGATCTACCCGGTATGCCCCCAAAGAGGGAAATTGAATTTATGATTGATCTGGCCCCTGGTACAACACCCATAAAAGATGTTCCATTATTTAAAATAGTCACTTTCCCTCTAATGACTAATAGTGGCGTTAGATCCATATTCATTGTAACTCATAGTGAGCTTTGGCATCACTGCTAGGAGCTTGGTAACACAGGTAAGCAACACTTTGCTAATCACATCATATGTGACTCTTGTCATTGGAGAAGCATCCTATGCTCTACGCAAACTCTATGTTCCAAGGCCCAAAACCGTTTTGATAGCTCTGTTAAGCAAACCAACACTATGAGTGCAGAAGTCTGACTTCCGCCCCAACTGATCAAGATAAAAGATAGCACACTTCTTTGGCAGACCCACTATCGATGATCGAGATCCTTGGTGGGTGCAGCTATTGGAAAGAGCATCAATACTAAATTTTCTGAGGGAAAACTATTCTAGCAAGGTTACGTCCCTAGCGCACACGAAACATGCAAGAATAGTATAACAAGAACACAAGAAAGCATCACAGACAATCATATTAACTGTGACATGGCATGACGCTCTTCACATGGCAATCTCCATCTCCATGGCTCCCATCATTGAGTGCGTGCTCCCGGCCTCCATGAAGTGTACTAGTCTATCTCGCATAGCCTATACTAGTTACATTGGCCGAAGCACCGCAGAAACGACATGCAAGTCGTATTTAAATTTACATAAGCCTTGGGCTGTAAATAACCATGACACACAAGCCATATTTAATTTACATACATTGCATGCACCTCATACATCACATTTATCCAAGGCCATGCCAGTCAGAACATTATCTACAAAACAAAGTTAGGCGAGTATTGTACAAGTGACTAAAATCTAGATCTGAAAAACCCATTTCAACAGGCTCAGAATTTCAAATTTGGGTGGGCCAGAGCATCCTATCTAGCATCGAAACTTCCGATCAGCCGGAACTTTCGATTGTAGGACCGAAAGTAGCAACCAGAGCGGGGGTAAATGGGCGCCTAAAAAATTCTTGTGAATCAATGGCCTGCTCCCAACACCCAACACACCTTAATAGACAACTAACAGAAACAAGAACAATCCATAGGTCCAAAAGTAATCTAGCCTAAAAACAACCAGTGACCTAGAAATAAGGACACCAAAACAGTGCTTATAGGCAGATTAACAACGCATTTAAAACATGAACGTATCAAGCTTCACAAAAAAATAGATCATCACAGAGATTTAATTTGAGTGCATGTTAAATGAGGAATCTTACCGTTCAAGGTTGTCTCCAGTTCGATACTCGTCGAATCCTGTGCGATGTGAACATGCGAAGCCTAAAGTTGTTGAAGCCCGTGCAGTACAGTTCAGTGAAGTGAGTAGCTGTCGAAGCCTTGACTCTGAAGCTAGCACTTCAGCGAAGTCTGACTTCACCCTTCGGAGCTTATCCAATACCGAAGTCTGCTTCGAAGTGGTGCCTCGAAGCCTACACCTCTAAAATGTGTACACTCTGGGATCGAAGTGTGCAGAGCAGGCCTTCGGAGTAAGCTCCGGACTTGTCGAAGCCCAAAATGATTTTAGCCGAAGTCTGCAAAAACACATTCGAAAAGTACCAACTTCGAACCGGAGTCCACAAATTCTGCGCTGTCTACACTCCGAAACTGAACTACTGCAACACGAAGTGACGCGAAGCTATTTGCAGAGAAGCTAGCTACCTAGAGCCGAAGGCTAGCCACGGCCAGCTGCTAGCAAGCCGAGCTAGACAGTAGCCTGCAGGGCTACGAAGCAAGCTGCTTCAAAACACAGACCCTCACGCCACACACCGGTGGGACCCACACCTAGAAGCTGCTGAAAAGAGTATACACCGGCTGCTAGTACTTGAGAGAAATGACGCATAGCTAATGATCTAGGTCATAGACTCCAGAAGCTAGAGATCAGATTCGGTAGAAGGAGATGTCAGCTACACAGAGAACAGCGAAGATTCCTTTGAAACACGTCTCACAACAGCACACAAAAATTAATGAGCAGTCGAGAGGCTTACACAGCATAAACAGAGACTTCAAACACGCAGGCTAAAAAACTTTCTGAAGTTATAAGTCTACGCAACAGAGCCTACCTAATATATTATGCACACGCACACATACATCCATCTTGAGCATGCAAACGAGGAACAAAACATTAATGTTCATGAGAACTTTTTCACAAAATATCACTTCTTCACAGGAATACATGCAAGAAACAGCAAAAACTTCACACGGCAGAGTAAACCCCAGAGAATCTCGCACCTGATTTTGGTTGGTTGCCGTGCGTGCCTGGTTGGACGATTCCCAGTCAGTCGATCGAAGAGAAAACAGTGAATCTCAAGATGAACAAAAGCACAAAAATGGCGGCTCACAACTTAGGAACAAATCGTGGGGAAAGTGAACTCAAATCTGTCATTTAGTGAGATAACCCTAACCCTAGGGATTGGGGCCCTATTTATAGGCAACCCAATAGCCTAGAAAATACCAAAAGACCCTTAGGGTTTTTACAGACACTGAAATAAAATGGAAAAGACCAAAATGCCCTTAGGATATTTTTACAGACTCGACTGACAGACAGTGGGCCTAAAGGCAAAATACTAAACTCCTAATTACAGATGACTTATCCTGAAGCGGAGCTTCCGTAGCGACTACGGCTTCTCCTCAGAACGGTCAGATCCGAGATCAGCGGTTGTCAGTTTTGCGCCGAAACTAACAAAGCGTCCACCGACTTTGCACTAGGTACCCGGATTGGGCCGGCCCGATTCCACAGCTCTCTCAGCCCGGCAATCGTTCGCCGCTCGTGTACCTGAGTCAATCCTGGTCAACAGCCCAGTGGATCATCTGCTGCTCCTAGCCCATGTACCTAGATTGGGCCAGCCCGACTTCGTGGCCCCTCTGCCCGACAGTCGCTCGCTACCCATGTACCTGAGTCACATGTGACCCAGACATAGCAGGTCTTCTCTCCTTCGTGTCCTCTTTGACTTCCGTTGACAATCACTCATCACATCTGGAGCCGTGAGGCCCATACTCTTCAGCATGGCTCCTTATAGATCAATATCGGAATTCCTGGTAGCAACAATTTCTCTCTGTATCAAATCATTATTCGATATCGGAACATCCGATCAATATTAGAACTTCTGATCCGCCATCAGAACTTCCGATCAGTATTGGAACCTTCGATTTGTCGGAGACTGAAACAGATCTAATATGTTTTCCACCATGTATCTCCATACATGAGGGATCCAGATAAAACACTATGCACGTTGGCTCTGATACCACTGTTGGGGAAAGGGGAAGCTATGCTAGCCAGAAATTTCAAAAATTTGCCCCAAAGCACAAGAAGTATGCGCGTGCAAGATCATAGATCAGTACCTTCTAAAAAAAGACACGCTGGGTGCAGCGGAAGAAGATGTTCAGGAAGCGCGTCGTTGCCTATACTCCCTTCGTCCCGGCCGTTCCTCACCAATCCAATCGGTGAAGACGATGTAGTTGTTCACGTGATGAAGTCCACGAGCGTCGCTATTGGAGCAACACCTTCACGGTATCCACACGTACAGGGATGGAGTACTTCCCACGTTGGCATGCTAGCATCGCATATGAGAATGGGAAATCCTCGATCTCAACTTTTGAGATCAAAAAAGGGAGGAGAGGAGTCCTTGGTGCTAGGTCTAAACTATCCATAAGTTTGTCCTTCAAGACCTCCTCCTCTCTTTATATAGGGATGAGAGCCCCTGGTCGTTCACAACTCGAAACCCACAAATCGGTTACAACCGATTTGTGTTTTAATAGATCCAATCTGTTTTACCCACGTCGGAACTTCCGATCCTAGATCAAAACTTCCGATAGGGTATTTTGGTCTCTCGATTCAGTACAATACCGTAACAGATCCAATCTGTTTTCACCCACCTCAGAACTTCCGATACACATATCGGAACTTCCGATTAGTACAGTTTTCCCTTATTCTAAATTAGAACTTTTGTCTCTGGGAACTTACGATACCATATCGGAACATCCGAAGCAACTTTTGCTCTCTAACTCGACTCTAGAAAATGGTCGGAACATCCGATTCCAAATTGGAATTTCCGATTCATGTTGCAAATCCAACCATCAGAACCTATGATACCATATCAAAACTTCTGAAGTTGGTTTCACACTCTAACTCAGGTCTCGAAACTTCTGAAGTTGGTTTCGCACTCTAACTCAGGTCTCCAAAATAGTCAGAACTTTTGATACACCTCTCAGAACTTCCGACCCCAAGAATTTTCTTGAGCATACTTCATACTATGCATGCGGAAGTCTGACTTTCACCCCAAATAGTCAAGATAAAAGACACCACCCCGCTTTGGCAGACCCACAATCTATAATCAAGATTGTTGGTGGGTTCATCTATTGGAAAGAAAATCAATATTTAATTTTCTGAGGGAAAACTATTCTAGCAAGGTTATGTCCCTAGCGCGCACGAAATATGGAAGAATAGTTGTTAAAGAAGATTCGGTCAAAGAAAGTCAAGGGAGTCCGTCCGCAACAGCTGCATGATCGGAAGGGGAGCCGATGGATATAAGAGCAGAAGGTGGTTATAGATTCATCCAGAATCGATTGGATAAGTTACTTGGATGGCAAGTCTACAAACTATAAATATGTATCCCTTAGGTTAGATTAGACAACTCTCGTTCAATCAATCAATCGGCGCATCGCCGCTACATCGAGAGTCTTGATCTATGCCCGTTGAGATGCATGGCTGGCGCGGTCAGCCATCTGATGCAGCGCTTGCTGCACGGCTGACCGGTGAAACTCCAAGTGGGAGGCCAACGTAAGGACATCCACCAACCCTTGAGAAATGAAGCTCAAAATGTCATTGAGATGTCCGCGTATTGGCCCTGAGTCATTGACTAGGACTTCAATGAGGTCCTCTAGACGACATAGTATGTCCCACAAAACCCCCGTATTTCCGGGGGAGCAGAACTGCGATCAGTGCAGGGACATCCTCGATTTCATCATCGGCCTCAAGAAAGGAGCCGAGGTCGAAGGGAAACTGCAAGGAAAGATACTAAAGAAAGGGTTAGGCACATTCAGGGCAAGCAACAACCGCAAAAAAGGAAGAGACTCACATTAGCACATTCGGTGGAAGTGGCTGATCGTGGAGTACCATCGGCGGGAAGGGCCTCATCATCATTATTCATGGCCGCCGAAGGGGAGCGAGAGTCACCTTATTCAGCGCCGCCTCGGGGTGCAGTCGAGCCCATAGCGCCCGGTGTTGGCTGCGTTCAAGGCTGGTGTAAATGACACGAAGAAAAGAAGACAAAGAAAATACAAACGAAAATACAATAACTAGGAGAATCTCGACATCAACTTCGATGACTATCGACCCAACTCCTGGTGCATCAGCCCTAGCCGGTGCAGACTCGACAGCAGCGTCGGCCGATGCGGCAGGGCCAGCGATCATTGAGGAGCCATGCTAAATAGCGTGGGCCTCATGGCTCCAGAAGTGATGAGTCATTGTCAACAATAGTCAAAGAGGACTGAAGAAGAGAGGAGATCTGCTGTTTCATGGGCCGCGTGTGACTCAGGTACACGGGCAACGAGCGACTGTCGGGCAGAGAAGGCTGCGAAGTCGGGCTGGCCCAATCCGGGTGCATGGGCCAGAAGCAGTAGAAGACCCACTGGGATGTTGACCAGGATTGACTCAGGTACACGGGCGGTGAGCGATTGCCGGGCTGAGAGAGCTGCGGAGTCGGGCCGGCCCAATCCGGGTACCTGGTGCAAAGTCGGTGGAGGCTTTGTCAGTTTCGGCGCAAAATTGACAACCGTCGATCTTGTATCCGACTGTCCAGAAGAGAAGCCGTAGTCGCTACGAAAGCTGAGCTTCCGGATAAGTCATCTGTAACTCTAGGCCCACAGTCAGTCAGTCGTGTCTGTAAAAATTCCTAAGGGCAGTAGAGTCTTTTCCTTTATTTTTTTGGATCTGTAAAAACCCTAAGGGGCTGGTAGAATATTCCTAGTGTTGGGCTGCCTATAAATAGGACCCCAATCCCTAGGGTTTGGACTACCCTTTTGGCTGAAATCAAATCCACTCTATTGGGTCACTTTTTTGTCTCTTGCCTTGCCTCTCTCTTTTCTCCTGTTCCTTGCTTGCGCCGCCAGGAAGTTCTTGAGTTTTGATCTGCTAGTCAGGTTAAGCTCTATGGACCTCATCCGAGGATTGCCTAAGCTTAAGATGGAGAAGGATCTAGTTTGTCATCCCCGTCGTCATGGGAAAATGGTTGCCGCTTCTCACTCACCTGTGACTCAGGTGATGACTTCGTATCCGGGCGAGCTTTTACACCTGGACACTGTTGGTCCAGCTCGAGTACGTTCAGTCGGTGGGAAGTGGTATGCTCTTGTAATTGTTGACGACTTTTCTCGTTTCTCGTGGGTTTTCTTTTTGGAGTCTAAGGATGAGACTTTTCAATTTGTCCATGACCTGATTTTGAAGTTGAAGAATGAGAACAATGGTCAGATGCGAGCAATTCGCTCCGACAACGGCTCTGAGTTCAAGAATTCTCAGTTCGTCAGCTTCTGTAGTAATCAGGGTCTGGACCATCAGTTTTCTTCTCCTTACACTCCCCCACAGAACGGCGTTGTGGAACGAAAGAACCGCACGCTAGTCGAGATGGCCAGGACGATGCTCGATGAGCACAAGACTCCTAGGCGTTTTTGGGCTGAAGCTATGAACACGGCTTGCTATCTAGCCAATCGCATTTTTCTTAGAGCTTACCTTGGTAAGACATCATATGAGTTGCGGTTTGGCAGACAGCCCAAGGTGAGCCACTTGCGAGCGTTTGGCTGCAAGTGCTTTGTGCTCAAGAAGGGAGGGCATTTGGACAAGTTTGAGTCTCGTTGCTGGGATGGTGTTTTTCTTGGTTATGCATTGCATTCTCGAGGCTTCCGTGTTTGGAACCTCGAATCCCAGCTGCTTGTCGAGACCTGTGAGGTTTCATTTGATGAGTCCTTGCCTTCTTTGACTCCTTCTTTTGAGCTTTCTGGTGATGATGAGCTCGGAGAGTCCATCTTCGAGGAAGATGAGGATATTCCAGCTGCTGATGAGGGTGGGCCTTCTGCATCCCCCGCAGAGCCCACACCTTCCGAGACTTCGACTGATGATGAGGGCGGACCTCTGATCACTTCTTCCACTTCGATCGAGCCCCCTCAGTCGAGTCCAGAGGTGCCAGCTGCTGACTCCGGTGAGGTGACTTCGGATCACTAGGGAACCCGAGCAGTTCAGCGTGATCACCCCTCAGAGCTCATCATTGGTGATTTGACTGAGAGAACTTTGCGTTCTTCTGCCTCTCTTGCTGTGTTTGCTGAATCTGCGTTTGTTGCATCTTTTGAGCCCAGAGATATTTCTCACGCTCTTTCTGATTCTAATTGGATTAATGCTATGCAAGAAGAGCTTGAGAATTTTGTCCGCAATCGGGTTTGGACATTAGTTGAGCCGCCACCAGGATGCAACCCCATAGGCACCAAGTGGGTGTTCAAGAACAAACAAGGTGAAGATGGGGTTGTGGTGCGCAACAAGGCTCGACTAGTTGCCCAGGTTTTTTGCCAGAAGGAAGGTATTGACTTTGAAGAAACCTTCGCTCCTATTGCCCGTCTTGAGTCCATTCGTATTCTTCTAGCTTTTGCCGTTTCGAAGGGTTTTAAGCTTTTTCAAATGGATGTTAAGAGTGCTTTTCTGAACGGGTACATAGAAGAGGAGGTTTATGTTAGGCAACCCCCCGGTTTTGAGAACTCTAAGTTTCCTCGACAGGTTTTCAAGTTGCACAAAGCTTTATACGGGTTGAAGCAAGCCCCCAGGGCTTGGTATGACCGGTTAAAGCAATTTTTGTTGGGGAAGGGCTTTGTGATGGGTTCTGTGGACAAAACTCTTTTCTTGCTCAGAGATGCTTCAGATTTCTTAGTCGCTCAGATTTATGTGGACGATATTATCTTTGGCGGTACTACTGATTCTCTTGTGTCCAAGTTTTCTGAGCAGATGCACAGTGAGTTTGAGATGAGCCTCATGGGTGAGCTCAAGTACTTCTTAGGGCTCCAGATCAAGCAGACCAAGGACGGCACCTTCATCCACCAAGGTAAGTACACTCGTGACATGTTAAAGAAATTTGACTTTGGTGGTGAATTGAAGCCGCAGATGACCCCGATGGGCACTTCTGGGGGTCTGGACAAGGATGAGAGCGGCGTCAAGGTCAATGAAAGGGAGTTTCGAGGGATGATCGGTTCGCTGCTGTATTTGACGGCAACAAGACCAGACATTCAGTTCGCCGTAGGAATTTGCGCGCGTTTCCAGTCTTCACCACGCGCGTCTCATCGGCAGGCTGTCAAGCGCATCTTCAGGTATCTCACTTATTCGCCCGATCTCGGTCTTTACTACTCAGCATCATCATCTCTTGAATTATCTGGCTTTTCGAATGCCGACTTTGGTGGGTGCCGGTTGGATCGCAAGTCGACTTTCGGTACTTGCCAGTTTCTTGGTTCGTCTCTTGTGTCTTGGTCTTCTCGGAAGCAATCTGGAGTTGCTCTTTCGACCACAGAGGCTGAGTACGTAGCTGCTGCTAGCTGCTGCTCACAGTTGGTTTGGATGATCTCCACTCTACGAGATTTTGGGTTGTTCTTTCCTACCAGAGTTCCATTGTTTTGCGACAGCACCAGTGCTATTAGTGTAGGGAAAAACCCGTGTCTCCATTCAAAAACCAAACATATTGATGTGCGCTTTCACTTCTTGCGGGATCAATATGAGAAAGGTGTCATTGACCTTGTTCATGTTGATACCCATCATCAGTTGGCTGACATTTTCACCAAACCCCTAGATCAGTCTACTTTTGAGCGTTTACGAGGGGATTTGGGTGTTGTGTATCCTTTTTAGGATATTTTGCGTCAGTTTTCTTTCTTCTTTACTCTTTTCTTGAGTCTTTTCGTGTGTGTTCATACCTTGCATATTCACATATCACACTTTTAAGCTTGCTTCTGTTATATGATTGAACTGCTTTACTTATTCTAGCTGGTACATGCTTTTGACTACTTGTCGATGATCATGCTTTGCTTCAGTTCAAATGATATGTCTGATATCTGTCATATGCATGGCTTTTATGCTTTAAAATTGAAAAATGATCACCATTGCTTCTGGTAACTAGCATGCGTAAGCTGAATATTCTTGCTAGCTGTTACATACCTTATAGCTAGTTTCTGACTTAGATGCAAATATGCAACTTGGACATCTGTATGCTTTAAACATGGAAATGTGCTATAAAAATGATGAAAATTCGAGAACAATGAAAATTCCATGTCTTTTTGTGCATAACTTGAAAAGATCCAGGTGGGTTTGCTTTGTCGCATTACATTTGTTCTGGACTGCATACCATAGCAGTTTGGTATGAACTAGGACAGTGTAGTGTATGCCAAGACCAATGTCTTAAGCTTCTGATGGTCCAGTTCTGGCCTAGGCTTGACTTGGTTGGTCAGCATAAGGTTTGACATGCAAATAACCCCTGGCAAAAATGAAAAAGCGAAAAGAAAAAGCTTGAACATTTAAAAGATAACAAGTTTGCTGAAGCACTTTGTTTTGAACAATGCTTATCTTGGTAGATATCAGTTAGCTTCTGCATCTCATGTTTTACCTTGCTTGTTTACTGGAACATGTGGTGATGCCTTTGTTTGCCAAACCTGAAAAATGCGTGCTAATGACTTTCTTTAGATATCATCTGTTGCATTGATCATGCCATGTGTCTTAAGACAGTATCTCTTTTGCTATACTTGTTAGATGCTGTAATTGCAGTCAATCATATTTGAGAAGCATGCTTTCTACACTCCTTATGCACTCAAGTTGAATTCACTGCATATTCTGAGGGGGAGTTGCATTTCAGGGGGAGTCTGTGTCTCTATTGAGTGCTTGATGAGTTCATTTGTCAACAAGGGGGAGAAAATTGGGATCAGAGTTTAAGGGGGAGTTCTTACTCTGTTGATATCCTTGTTATTCTGAAATCGCACTCATTTTGAGCTTTTACGTTTTGGTTAACCATAATGACCGTTTCTTGCTTTTGTTTGGCTTTTGGTCATTAGGGTTAAACTTTTACCTTATTTTTCTTCTTCTTTGTTTTCTTGTGTTTTGTTTTCGTGTTTCCACATTTGCTCGCAGGTGCTGAAGAGCTGAAGAAGAGAAGTGTTGACAATGCACTCATCAAGGGGGAGATTGAGGAGCCATGCTGAATAGCGTGGGCCTCATGGCTCCAGAAGTGATGAGTCATTGTCAACGATAGTCAAAGAGGACTGAAGAAGAGAGGAGATATGCTGTTTCATGGGCCGCGTGTGACTCAGGTACACGAGCAGCGAGCGACTGTCGGGCAGAGAAGGCTGCGAAGTCGGGCTGGCCCAATCCGGGTGCATGGGCCAGAAGCAGTAGAAGACCCACTGGGTTGTTGACCAGGATTGACTCAGGTACACGGGCGGTGAGCGATTGCCGGGCTGAGAGAGCTGCGGAGTCGGGCCGGCATAATCCGGGTACCTGGTGCAAAGTCGGTGGAGGCTTTGTCAGTTTCGGCGCAAAACTGACAACCGTCGATCTTGTATCCGACTGTCCAAAAGAGAAGCCGTAGTCGCTACGAAAGCTGAGCTTCCGGATAAGTCATCTGTAACTCTAGGCCCACAGTCAGTCAGTCGTGTCTGTAAAAATTCCTAAGGGCAGTAGAGTCTTTTCCTTTATTTTTTTTGGGTCTGTAAAAACCCTAAGGGGGTGGTAGAATATTCCTAGTGTTGGGCTGCCTATAAATAGGACCCCAATCCCTAGGGTTTGGACTACCCTTTTGGCTGAAATCAAATCCACTCTATTGGGTCACTTTTTTGTCTCTTGCCTTGCCTCTCTCTTTTCTCTTGTTCCTTGTTTGCGCCGCCAGGAAGTTCTTGCTCCTGTGTTTAATGCCTTGCATTTCATGTTGCAGTAAAGGCCCTATTTCGTTGTGTGCAGCATCTGCAAAGTTTTTAATGGCTACATTTCATTAGCATAGCAAGTTTTCCCATGATTTTTGAGGCTTTGGAAGTTTCGGCTGGGTGTGTTCTTCACGCTAGTAGTACTAGTTCTTGCTGTTGCAAGTAGTACTCCTTTACTGCAGCTACAGTGCTCTGTGCAGCTTTTTACCTTCTACTGCACAACTTTTTGATCGAAGCTGACAGGCTCTATCATCTTTTCTGGCTGTGTTTCTGGCGAAGCCCTTCTCTGTTCGAAGCCCCTCAGCTCCGTGAGGCAGGCTTCGATCTAACATCTTCGAAGGCTTCGTTCGATCTTCGATCTTCGGTTTGCGTCCTGTGTTGCTAAGCTTCGAAGTATTTTCTGAACGGACAGCATCGCATACTTCGAATGACAGTGCGAAGGGGCTTCGGCTCTAGTTGTTCGAAGTCCATACCTCGATAGTTTTCGAAGTTGGGTTCGAAGCTTGTAGTTCCGCTAGGCCTCACACTGACTTTTGTGTGGCGTGTCACCCTTCGCTTCTCTTTTCGAAGCTTGCTCTTTTCGGAGGTAGAGTATAGGCTTCGGACTTGGTTTTCTGTCGTGTGACAGGCTTCGCTTCTTTGTTCGAAGGTTGTCCGTTTGTGTGTTGTGTTCGAAGCTTTCTGTTCGAAGGTTTTGCTTCGAAGCATTCGGTTCGAAGCTGTGTTCGAAGTTTTGTCTTCAAAGTGCACACTTCGAAGCAGGCTCCGACTCTGTCACTTCGCTCCGAAGCATACTTCGCTCCCTACTCCTTCGAACTAGGTTAGACCGAAACACCTTCGGCATCTCGGACAAGCTTCGCAACTGACCTCCGAAGCAGGCTTCGTCACCATCTCCGAAGCAGACCTCGACGAGCGAAGCAGGCTTCGCCAAGTTCTGAACAGGAGACAAATTTGGACAGTAACTTCTCATTTCACCCTACATATACTTAGATTATTTCTTTGGGATGTTTAGGCCTGTTATACAGTGTTCATCTGCCTAGTTGCACTTCTTTAATAATTCTCTGTTTAATATCAATTGCTTCTAGGATAGATACCCTTAGACTTAGGCCTTCTGTTCATATTCTGCTGCTTAGTCTTTTGAGGTGTGTTGGGTGTTGGGAACAGGCCATTGATTCGAAAGAATTTTCAAGGCGCCCATTCACCCCCCCTCTGGTCGCTACTTTCGGTCCTACAAGTGGTATCAGAGCGAGGTTAGGGTTTTTCCATACCTTAACCGGTTCTAAACCCCAGTAGTGACCATGACTTCTCCTGGCAAGGTCCCGTCCTTGGAAGCCTATGGCTATAATTATTGGAAGACTCGCATGCGAGCCTATCTCATGAGCCAGGGTTCGGACATATGGGACATTTGCGTTCACACCACGTTTGTCATTTTGCCAGTTTCTGAGCAAGGTACTGCTGGTATCATTGCTCAGCATCTGAGCAACAGTAAGGCTGTGAACATTCTGTTTTCTGGCTTAGGTCCCACTGAGTTTGAGCGTGTGAGTCATCTCTCCACTGCGAGAGAGATCTGGGCTACCCTCAAGGCACACCATGAGGGAACAACACAGGTCAAGGCTCGGCTTTATCAGACCTACCGGCATGAATATGAGAATTTCACACAGAAGCCGGGTGAATCTGTTGAGGCTTTGTTTGGTCATTTTCAGTCGATCATAAACAAGCTTCGGGACAACAAGGCTGAGGGTGCTCAGTTAGTCTCAGATCACGAGCAGGCGCTCAAGGTTCTCCATACCTTGGACCCAAAGATCTGGGAGATCAAGGTATCCTCTATCGTTGAGAGCACTTCTTACGATACCTTGACCATCTCTGAGTTGTTTAGCAAGTTGAAGACCACTGAGGTAGATATCCAGCTGAGATCAAATCTCACTGGTTCAGGATCAAAATCCCTGGCCCTTGCTACACCTTTTGTTGATCCCTCTTCTGTGAGTTGTGCTGGGTTCTCCTTGATGTCTATCACTGAGGACCAGCTTGAGTTGTTGGGAGATGATGATTTGTGTCTCTTTAACAACCGGATGCGTCGTGTCTATGATAAGAGAATGTTCCAAAGACACGGCACAAAATCCGGATGCTTTGAGTGTGGTGATCCAGGACACTTCATCGCCGACTGCCCCAAGCGCAATGGACACAAGAAGGGCACCGGTGGTGGCTTCCACGACTCCGGCAAGCACGACAGCTCCTCCTTCAACAAGGGCAAGCCAAAGACCATATTCTTCAGAAAGGCCCTGAAGGACTACCGGCGAGAGAACAAGAAGCGCGACAAGGCCTTCTTCGCCGAGATGGAGAAGAGCTACTCCAAGCAGGCCACGTCTTCTTCCTCTTCATCGAGCTCAAGCGATGAGGAGATCGCCATCAGAAAGGGGAAGGACAAGGACGATCTGGCGGGCCTCTGCTTCATGGCCTTTGGAGACAAGCCGAAGAGCCGCTCACACCAGCGCCGAAGATCCCGCAAGAGTTTCTGTTCCATGGCTCTTGGGGATAGGGAAGAAAAGAGCTCCTCCGACGACTCCGACGATGACGACAACAAGGTATCATCTTATGAGCGAGAAATTGTTGATTTACTTGAGAGCAATCGTCAGGAGTTAAAGTATCGGGAGAAACTGCTTAGGGGGGCTAAGAAAAGGATAGACGAATTAGAGAGTGAGCTTGCCGTGGCTAACGGCAGAATTGAGAGTCTATCTTCTTCCCCTTGCTTGGGTGATAGCAGTGAGTGCCCGAAGTGTGAGGTGCTTCTGTGTGACCTGTCGACTCTGAAGTCCAGGTACACAGAAAGGGTTGATGAGAGGGACGCTTTGGCCACTGAGCTTGAAAGCGCTCAGCTGGAGCTGAAAGATGCTCAAGCCACTGTCGTCGCACCCTGTGTTGATTGCCCATCCCATCTAGCTGCCTTAGCTGAGCTGAAATCCAAGGGTAATGAACATTTGGGTGATTTGGAGAGGTTGAGAGCTGAGCTTGCGCGGACTAGGCTAGAGCTTGAGACATTGTCAGTTCAACCCACTGTTTGTGAGAACTGCCTGTCTCTTAGAATGGAGTTGATTAAGGTGAAAGCCGAAAAGTCTGTCCAAGTAGAGAGTGAGTGTGAGACCTGCTTGTCTCAGGTGGAGGTTCTAGCTTCCTTGAGAGAGGAGCTAGCAGATTCTCAGAATGAGAACTTTTACCTCCGTTCTATCCTGAGTTGGATCAGTGCCAGAGAGCCACAACTTGGCATGATGATCCAGCAGTTCAAGAGGCAGGATGGGTTTGGAGTAGGTTATACCTACACCAAGGCTGACTTTGAGAGCGCCATTAGCCGGGCAATGGAGTGGAGCAAAATGACTCCAGAGCAGAGGTATCCCAAGACTCACTCCACTGAGACCTCCCAGGCTTGTCAGCCCAAGGATGGAGTGATTCATGAACCACCCAAAGCTCCACCCAAGAAGCCTATCTGGGTTCCTAAGCCCAAACACCTCCACTCTTCTCTAGACTCTCTTCCTGGACCCTCTCAGCCAAAGAAGACAACACCAAACACCACTAAGCCCAAACAACCCAAGCCTCAACCACATCTCAAGAAGCCCACCTATCATTGTGAGTACTGTCAGAGAAACGGGCATCTTGCGGAGTTCTGCTTCAGGAGGAAGCGGGTTGAGAGAGCAGAGAGGGCTCGTAGTGATCAGGAGCAGTTCTACCAGCAGGGTGGTAGACTGCGTGTTCCTCGGCGCGGGGAGAGGCTAGAGGCCAGGCCGCGTTGTGTAGGTGGTGGTAGAGGAGACGACTTTCTTGCCCGTGCTCCAGTTGGTGGTGTCCGTTCCGGCAGAGTTCCAGACCGTGTTGGCTACGGTTCTGGACCTCGTGGCCACAGGGTTAGGCAGAACCGAGGACCGCGCCTTGAGCCGCGTTTCGGTCTGAACTCTTTTGATGGTTTTCGCTTTCCATCTTTTGAGCAGATGGCTCGACACTGGTTTAGCTCTTTTGCTAAACCCGGTGCCGGACCATTTGCTCCCACTTACAGACACTGATTGTGCAGGACCGGGGACTGGAGGATGTTTGGATCATGGACTCAGGATGCTCTCGCCACATGACGGGACATCGCAGATGGTTCTCCAGTCTCACTCCCCTGAGCTCCAAAGAGTACATCACATTCGGGAACAGCGGTCAAGGGAAAGTAAGTGGCATAGGCTCAATTCGCATTTCAGATCATTTCTCTTTAAAGAATGTTGCTTTGGTTAAAAATTTGAACTTCAACTTGATTTCTGTTTCGCAACTTCTTGAGGATGGTTTGGAAGTGCGTTTTAAGAAGGGTAATTCTTCTGTGGTTGATTCTAGAGGGTCTTTGGTTTGTCAGATTTTACCTTTTGGTAAAGTTTTTCGAATTGACTTCTCTAGTTCATTTGGCCCTTCTCGTTGTTTGATTGCTGGATCTTCTTCTGAGCTCTGGAAGTGGCATAGGAGGTTAGGTCACTTGAGTTTTGATCTGCTAGTCAGGTTAAGCTCTATGGACCTCATCCGAGGATTGCCTAAGCTTAAGATGGAGAAGGATCTAGTTTGTCATCCCCGTCGTCATGGGAAAATGGTT
This sequence comes from Zizania palustris, assembly GCA_019279435.1. Lineage (NCBI taxonomy): Eukaryota > Viridiplantae > Streptophyta > Magnoliopsida > Poales > Poaceae > Zizania > Zizania palustris. The sequence goes on from JAAALK010000290.1 coordinate 40,467,051, forward strand.
GCCGCTTCTCACTCACCTGTGACTCAGGTGATGACTTCGTATCCGGGCGAGCTTTTACACCTGGACACTGTTGGTCCAGCTCGAGTACGTTCAGTCGGTGGGAAGTGGTATGCTCTTGTAATTGTTGACGACTTTTCTCGTTTCTCGTGGGTTTTCTTTTTGGAGTCTAAGGATGAGACTTTTCAATTTGTCCATGACCTGATTTTGAAGTTGAAGAATGAGAACAATGGTCAGATGCGAGCAATTCGCTCCGACAACGGCTCTGAGTTCAAGAACTCTCAGTTCGTCAGCTTCTGTAGTGATTAGGGTCTGGACCATCAGTTTTCTTCTCCTTACACTCCCCCACAGAACGGCGTTGTGGAACGAAAGAACCGCACGCTAGTCGAGATGGCCAGGACGATGCTCGATGAGCACAAGACTCCTAGGCGTTTTTGGGCTGAAGCTATGAACACGGCTTGCTATCTAGCCAATCGCATTTTTCTTAGAGCTTACCTTGGTAAGACATCATATGAGTTGTGGTTTGGTAGATAGCCCAAGGTGAGCCACTTGCGAGCGTTTGGCTGCAAGTGCTTTGTGCTCAAGAAGGGAGGGCATTTGGACAAGTTTGAGTCTCGTTGCTGGGATGGTGTTTTTCTTGGTTATGCATTGCATTCTCGAGGCTTCCGTGTTTGGAACCTCGAATCCCAGCTGCTTGTCGAGACCTGTGAGGTTTCATTTGATGAGTCCTTGCCTTCTTTGACTCCTTCTTTTGAGCTTTCTGGTGATGATGAGCTCGGAGAGTCCATCTTCGAGGAAGATGAGGATACTCCAGCTGCTGATGAGGGTGGGCCTTCTGCATCCCCCGCAGAGCCCACACCTTCTGAGACTTCGACTGATGATGAGGGCGGACCTCTGATCACTTCTTCCACTTCGATCGAGCCCCCTCAGTCGAGTCCAGAGGTGCCAGCTGCTGACTCCGGTGAGGTGACTTCGGATCACCAGGGAACCCGAGCAGTTCAGCGTGATCACCCCTCAGAGCTCATCATTGGTGATTTGACTGAGAGAACTTTGCGTTCTTCTGCCTCTCTTGCTGTGTTTGCTGAATTTGCGTTTGTTGCATCTTTTGAGCCCAGAGATATTTCTCACGCTCTTTCTGATTCTAATTGGATTAATGCTATGCAAGAAGAGCTTGAGAATTTTGTCCGCAATCGGGTTTGGACATTAGTTGAGCCGCCACCAGGATGCAACCCCATAGGCACCAAGTGGGTATTCAAGAACAAACAAGGTGAAGATGGGGTTGTGGTGCGCAACAAGGCTCGACTAGTTGCCCAGGGTTTTTGCCAGAAGGAAGGTATTGACTTTGAAGAAACCTTCGCTCCTGTTGCCCGTCTTGAGTCCATTCGTATTCTTCTAGCTTTTGCCGTTTCGAAGGGTTTTAAGCTTTTTCAAATGGATGTTAAGAGTGCTTTTCTGAACGGGTACATAGAAGAGGAGGTTTATGTTAGGCAACCCCCGGTTTTGAGAACTCTAAGTTTCCTCGACAGGTTTTCAAGTTGCACAAAGCTTTATACGGGTTGAAGCAAGCCCCCAGGGCTTGGTATGACCGGTTAAAGCAATTTTTGTTGGGGAAGGGCTTTGTGATGGGTTCTGTGGACAAAACTCTTTTCTTGCTCAGAGATGCTTCAGATTTCTTAGTCGCTCAGATTTATGTGGACGATATTATCTTTGGCGGTACTACTGATTCTCTTGTGTCCAAGTTTTCTGAGCAGATGCACAGTGAGTTTGAGATGAGCCTCATGGGTGAGCTCAAGTACTTCTTAGGGCTCCAGATCAAGCAGACCAAGGACGGCACCTTCATCCACCAAGGTAAGTACACTCGTGACATGTTAAAGAAATTTGACTTTGGTGGTGAATTGAAGCCGCAGATGACCCCGATGGGCACTTCTGGGGGTCTGGACAAGGATGAGAGCGGCGTCAAGGTCAATGAAAGGGAGTTTCGAGGGATGATCGGTTCGCTGCTGTATTTGACGGCAACAAGACCAGACATTCAGTTCGCCGTAGGAATTTGCGCGCGTTTCCAGTCTTCACCACGCGCGTCTCATCGGCAGGCTGTCAAGCACATCTTCAGGTATCTCACTTATTCGCCCGATCTCGGTCTTTACTACTCAGCATCATCATCTCTTGAATTATCTGGCTTTTCGAATGCCGACTTTGGTGGGTGCCGGTTGGATCGCAAGTCGACTTCCGGTACTTGCCAGTTTCTTGGTTCGTCTCTTGTGTCTTGGTCTTCTCGGAAGCAATCTGGAGTTGCTCTTTCGACCACAGAGGCTGAGTACGTAGCTGCTGCTAGCTGCTGCTCACAGTTGGTTTGGATGATCTCCACTCTACGAGATTTTGGGTTGTTCTTTCCTACCAGAGTTCCATTGTTTTGCGACAGCACCATTGCTATTAGTGTAGGGAAAAACCCGTGTCTCCATTCAAAAACCAAACATATTGATGTGCGCTTTCACTTCTTGCGGGATCAATATGAGAAAGGTGTCATTGACCTTGTTCATGTTGATACCCATCATCAGTTGGCTGACATTTTCACCAAACCCCTAGATCAGTCTACTTTTGAGCGTTTACGAGGGGATTTGGGTGTTGTGTATCCTTTTTAGGATATTTTGCGTCAGTTTTCTTTCTTCTTTACTCTTTTCTTGAGTCTTTTCGTGTGTGTTCATACCTTGCATATTCACATATCACACTTTTAAGCTTGCTTCTGTTATATGATTGAACTGCTTTACTTATTCTAGCTGGTACATGCTTTTGACTACTTGTCGATGATCATGCTTTGCTTCAGTTCAAATGATATGTCTGATATCTGTCATATGCATGGCTTTTATGCTTTAAAATTGAAAAATGATCACCATTGCTTCTGGTAACTAGCATGCGTAAGCTGAATGTTCTTGCTAGCTGTTACATACCTTATAGCTAGTTTCTGACTTAGATGCAAATATGCAACTTGGACATCTGTATGCTTTAAACATGGAAATGTGCTATAAAAATGATGAAAATTCGAGAACAATGAAAATTCCATGTCTTTTTGTGCATAACCTGAAAAGATCCAGGTGGGTTTGCTTTGTCGCATTACATTTGTTCTGGACTGCATACCATAGCACTTTGGTATGAACTAGGACAGTGTAGTGTATGCCAAGACCAATGTCTTAAGCTTCTGATGGTCCAGTTCTGGCCTAGGCTTGACTTGGTCGGTCAGCATAAGGTTTGACATGCAAATAACCCCTGGAAAAAATGAAAAAGCGAAAAGAAAAAGCTTGAACATTTAAAAGATAACAAGTTTGCTGAAGCACTTTGTTTTGAACAATGCTTATCTTGGTAGATATCAGTTAGCTTCTGCATCTCATGTTTTACCTTGCTTGTTTACTGGAACATGTGGTGATGCCTTTGTTTGCCAAACCTAAAAAATGCGTGCTAATGACTTTCTTTAGATATCATCTGTTGCACTGATCATGCCATGTGTCTTAAGACAGTATCTCTTTTGCTATACTTGTTAGATGCTGTAATTGCAGTCAATCATATTTGAGAAGCATGCTTTCTACACTCCTTATGCACTCCAGTTGAATTCACTGCATATTCTGAGGGGGAGTTGCATTTCAGGGGGAGTCTGTGTCTCTATTGAGTGCTTGATGAGTTCATTTGTCAACAAGGGGGAGAAAATTTGGGATCAGAGTTTAAGGGGGAGTTCTTACTCTGTTGATATCCTTGTTATTCTGAAATCGCACTCATTTTGAGCTTTTACGTTTTGGTTAACCATAATGACCGTTTCTTGCTTTTGTTTGGCTTTTGGTCATTAGGGTTAAACTTTTACCTTATTTTTCTTCTTCTTTGTTTTCTTGTGTTTTGTTTTCGTGTTTCCACATTTGCTCGCAGGTGCTGAAGAGCTGAAGAAGAGAAGTGTTGACAATGCACTCATCAAGGGGGAGATTGAGGAGCCATGCTGAATAGCGTGGGCCTCATGGCTCCAGAAGTGATGAGTCATTGTCAACGATAGTCAAAGAGGACTGAAGAAGAGAGGAGATATGCTGTTTCATGGGCCGCGTGTGACTCAGGTACACGAGCAGCGAGCGACTGTCGGGCAGAGAAGGCTGCGAAGTCGGGCTGGCCCAATCCGGGTGCATGGGCCAGAAGCAGTAGAAGACCCACTGGGTTGTTGACCAGGATTGACTCAGGTACACGGGCGGTGAGCGATTGCCGGGCTGAGAGAGCTGCGGAGTCAGGCCGGCCCAATCCGGGTACCTGGTGCAAAGTCGGTGGAGGCTTTGTCAGTTTCGGCGCAAAACTGACAACCGTCGATCTTGTATCCGACTGTCCAGAAGAGAAGCCGTAGTCGCTACGAAAGCTGAGCTTCCGGATAAGTCATCTGTAACTCTAGGCCCACAGTCAGTCAGTCGTGTCTGTAAAAATTCCTAAGGGCAGTAGAGTCTTTTCCTTTATTTTTTTTGGGTCTGTAAAAACCCTAAGGGGCTGGTAGAATATTCCTAGTGTTGGGCTGCCTATAAATAGGACCCCAATCCCTAGGGTTTGGACTACCCTTTTGGCTGAAATCAAATCCACTCTATTGGGTCACTTTTTTGTCTCTTGCCTTGCCTCTCTCTTTTCTCTTGTTCCTTGTTTGCGCCGCCAGGAAGTTCTTGCTCCTGTGTTTAATGCCTTGCATTTAATGTTGCAGTAAAGGCCCTATTTCGTTGTGTGCAGCATCTGCAAAGTTTTTAATGGCTACATTTCATTAGCATAGCAAGTTTTCCCATGATTTTTGAGGCTTTGGAAGTTTCGGCTGGGTGTGTTCTTCACGCTAGTAGTACTAGTTCTTGCTGTTGCAAGTAGTACTCCTTTACTGCAGCTACAGTGCTCTGTGCAGCTTTTTACCTTCTACTGCACAACTTTTTGATCGAAGCTGACAGGCTCTATCATCTTTTCTGGCTGTGTTTCTGGCGAAGCCCTTCTCTGTTCGAAGCCCCTCAGCTCCGTGAGGCAGGCTTCGATCTAACATCTTCGAAGGCTTCGTTCGATCTTCGATCTTCGGTTTGCGTCCTGTGTTGCTAAGCTTCGAAGTATTTTCTGAACGGACAGCATCGCATACTTCGAATGACAGTGCGAAGGGGCTTCGGCTCTAGCTGTTCGAAGTCCATACCTCGATAGTTTTCGAAGTTGGGTTCGAAGCTTGTAGTTCCGCTAGGCCTCGCACTGACTTTTGTGTGGCGTGTCACCCTTCGCTTCTCTTTTCGAAGCTTGCTCTTTTCGGAGGTAGAGTATAGGCTTCGGACTTGGTTTTCTGTCGTGTGACAGGCTTCGCTTCTTTGTTCGAAGGTTGTCCGTTTGTGTGTTGTGTTCGAAGCTTTCTGTTCGAAGGTTTTGCTTCGAAGCATTCGGTTCGAAGCTGTGTTCGAAGTTTTGTCTTCAAAGTGCACACTTCGAAGCAGGCTCCGACTCTGTCACTTCGCTCCGAAGCATACTTCGCTCCCTACTCCTTCGAACTAGGTTAGACCGAAACACCTTCGGCATCTCGGACAAGCTTCGCAACTGACCTCCGAAGCAGGCTTCGTCACCATCTCTGAAGCAGACCTCGACGAGCGAAGCAGGCTTCGCCAAGTTCCGAACAGGAGACAAATTTGGACAGTAACTTCTCATTTCACCCTACATATACTTAGATTATTTCTTTGGGATGTTTAGGCCTGTTATACAGTGTTCATCTGCCTAGTTGCACTTCTTTAATAATTCTCTGTTTAATATCAATTGCTTCTAGGATAGATACCCTTAGACTTAGGCCTTCTGTTCATATTCTGCTGCTTAGTCTTTTGAGGTGTGTTGGGTGTTGGGAACATGCCATTGATTCGAAAGAATTTTCAAGGCGCCCATTCACCCCCCCCTTTGGTCGCTACTTTCGGTCCTACAATCATGCCCCCCAGAGCATCGGCCCCAGTGGCGGGATCTGCGGCGGTATCCTCGGAAGTTGGAGTTTGCTGAGCGCTAGCCGAATCATTTGACGAGGGACCCGACTCCACGTGAACAAGCGCCATGATGGGAAGGAGCTAAAAGAAAGAATAAAAAGGTGATGAGCGTCGAAAGAAGCAAAACAAGTGCCACGTAGTGAGGGTATAGATACTGGTGCCAATGGGGGAACACCGGCGGCAACAGAGTCTCCTATAGCTGGGGACGTGGGTGGCGTCAACTGAGAAAGAAGGGTGTCACCAAATAGGGGATGAATAAATCATGGGAAGGAGGCAAGGATTTACCTGGCCAAGAGGATTACTTGGGCAGTACGAGATCTGATAGAGTGGCACATCATTGCGATCGGCGCTTTGTGCTTGCACACCAGAGTCTTGATTCACTTCTTGGCAAGCCACTCCAAAGGGGTAGGGGCCCCACTACCTAGATTGGTAGTGGCCGAAGGCAACCCATAGTGGATTGGCCTACCGCTTCGGCTCACTGACGGAGCGTCGATATCGTCCTCCTGCAAAAGAAAAAAGTCAAAAGGGGCACAAGAGGAACCAAAACTAAAGTGAACCAATCTGCGGGAACTAGAGCTAACCTCGGGATTGATGTTAGTAAAAGATGGATCCAACGAGAGGCAGAAGCATTTGGTTTGGTGGTTGAAGACGTGCTGACTCGTCTCATACCATCATCTCTTGAAGGAGACCAATGCCACCCCACATGCGGTCCATGAAGGGAACTCCCACAGGGATGGCATCGGTCGTGGAAAACAGTCGAATGAATTCCACGCGGATCATTGGCTAAAGCCAAGTTGCGGGGCACAAACCATCGGATGGTAAAATTCATATGATGGTTTACACGTGGGGGATGTGAAATTAGTTGGAAGAAGACAAGGGGAGATGCAAGCACAAAAGATGGCCTCACTTTCTGGTGTCGCTAGCACATCAGCTAGAGGCAGCTGGTGAGGATATTCACAATCGGGTAAGGACTCGTAGGCATACCACACCATGAAGTCACTTATGAAGCCGCAGTAAAAGACCTTGAACGAGCAGGCCAAGACATCGACGAACCTTTTTCCTCGGGCTGATAGGCGGCTGCCTCGCCCAAGGATAAACATGGGTGGGTGGTTGGAGGTTCATATTCACGGTGTTCCGACGGAAAACGGAGAGTGTCAAAGGGAGAAGATTTGGTCATGTACACGTTAAGGCACAGTTGGAGGAACCACTAGGGACCACCAAGGTGACCTACTATGCCACCGACTGACAACCAGACCGATACCTGATGGAGGAGGAAGTAAAGGGAGCCAATGAGGTATTGGACAAGGGGGATCATATCTCCGGCGGCCAGCTGTTCGGCCAAAAATTGAAGATGACAAGTGGGCCCGAGGATGAACCCACATAGGAGAAACCTCTTGAGCCATAGGTTAAGAAAGTCGACGTGCTCCTGATCACTAATGGAGCCATTTTGTTTGCTGTGGATGACCACGTATTTGTCCCAACCGTCGATAGACTTGGCATCAAGGCGATGGGAGGCTTTGGAATTAAAATGGAAGGTGTCGGCCATGGAAGTGATGTTGAGTGAGGTTAGGACCACTACGTCAAAAATGATGGGCTCATCGGCCCATGACCAAAAATAAATGCATTCAACGCATCAGACCAAAAGTAACAGGATGACACTAGCAACGTCTCATTTTTAAAAGGGGGAGCGAGGGAGAGGCTGATTTAGTGTGTGATCCCGGAGTGCTCCTAGAGACCCCATTTCGACACGGCGACCCAAAGGTACCAGTCACACCACCTAGGGAGGGGTGAGGGGAATGCCTTAAAGCTTTGGTGCTAGTCAGGAAGAAGCATCTTCAAATGTTTGAAAGGGATGCGCTGGGTTTCGGCGTTAATAAAATCAGTGGGATTAGGATCGCTGTTCAGCCCTAGGAAGAAGCATGATGAATATTTGGCTAGGGGAATTAAGATTTGGTTTTTCAGATTTTGTAGAAAAGAAAAAAGGGGAAAATCGATAAGAGAAGGCAGAATAACCAAGAAAAATTGGCAAGTGGTCAGAAACGAAGGATAAACGAGCCAATGACTTACCTCAGGGACGGAATCGGTGGTTGCCATCGAAGGCTAATGAGGAATGAAACCAATAGATAAGACGATGAGCACAAGGGATGTGGAGCAGTGTTGAGCTCAAAGAGAAAGAACATTGTGCACAGAATGCGTAAAGAAGAAAGGAGAAGTGCTCGGAAATTCTTATAGAGCGAGAAGTAGTTCCTCGGTGGTCGAGTCAAAGTGATCTTGACCTATTTGGTGGGGCCGTTCCGAACATTCGACAGAAAGGTAATCATGAGTACATTTTTAAATAGGCCGAAATCATTGTTGTGTTGGGGGAAAACAAGACCCTTGATTTGGAAGAACGCTAATGCGAGACTATGTGCGATGAAGCCTGATCTGACGCCACCAGAGAGAAAGTAGATGAGTTAGACCAGGAGACATCCATCACAATCGTTCATGGCCAAAGAAAGAAGAAGTGTACAAGGAAGAAGATAAAGTGAATTCGATGCCTTTGCAACATATATGAAGCATTGGAGGATGGAGGGTTTCGGCTACTCGAAATAAATTGGAGAGGACATTTAAAAAGACACGCCGGCAGGGAGTGATTATGACTGATAATTTCAAAGCATCAGTTATCTCTGAACGCTCCGAAACTGGGGGGCATGTGTTGACGCCAATATTTGGTAAAGCCCAAAAGCCCACTACGAGTTGCCGCACGGTCAACAAAAGGTCAAAGAAGATCCAGTCAAAGAAAGTCAAGGGATTCTGTCTGCAACAGCTGCATGATCGGACGCGGAGCCGATGGAGATAACGGTAGAAGATGGTTACGGATTCATTCAGAATTAGTTGGATAAGTTACTTGGACAGAAAGTCTACGAACTATAAATATGTATCCCTTAGGTTAGATTAGACAACTCTCGTTCAATCAATCAATCGACGCATCGCCACCTTTAAGCCCCAAGATTATCTGGCGGGACTCGAGCGCTCGGAGCTGGGCTGCATCATTTTGTTCTCTAGCAAACAGGTGAGTCCCGCCACCCCCGATGTATGTACCAACTAGGTTAGTATCCTCATGGCTGCATTGGTTCAGTTCGATCTCTTGAGGAGAATAGTGAAACAGTACGGTCACCGATTGTTCTCAGTGTATTTGGCTAGGTCTAAGGCTGCATCAATTGGGTTTGATCTCTTAGATTGATGTGGTCTAGGTGTGATTGTTTGAGGCTTCATCGGTTAAGTCCGACATCTCATGCTATTGTATCTTCTTCATGCCGTATACTGTTCATCTAAATAAAGTGTGCCCGATTCATTGATATATTGTACAGATTATCGTGATTAGCTATTGTCTTGGTTAGGTCCGATCTAGTTATTATGATGATCTCCATGATATAAATCTGTTATCTAGCATGCTTTATTTATTTCTATTAGAGTACAAGCTGATAGGTTATCTTTAATTCATCTCTGTATCATATTCACCATCGAAGGGTGCACAGATTGCCACCACTACAAACTTTAGGGTCCCTCTCGCCTTTGGGAAGGGTCCGATTAGGTCCATTCCCCATCTAGCCAGGTGCCATACTGGGGCTATAACTTGTAGACGCACTTGGGGCAGTGGCTCCATCTCCCCATCCACTGGCATCCTTGGCAAGTACGAACCAGGGCTTCAGCATCCTTAATGATCGTCGACCAGTAGAGTCCTTGATGGAGCATCTTTCTATCTAGGGCTTGGGGCACTAAATGACCGCCGCATAGGCCTTCATGGATATCTTGTAGTATTTTCTAGCCTTTGGGTTGTGCTATGCTTCAGAGTAGTGGTGAGCATACCCCGGATTTGTATAGCACACCATTGATGATATCGGAGCACACCTAGAGCTCTGGTCCTTCGTGGAGGTTGGCTTCGTCTTGCAAGATGCGCATAATGGGGCTGCTCCAATCTTTGTTAGGTATAAAGAGTACCTCGGCTGGCTCTGTCGACGGTACTGAAGGACTTGATAATTCTTCAAAGAAAGCCCCTAGCGAGACGTCTTTGCCTCCAACTGCTGCCTTGGCGAGGGCGTCTACTTGCTGATTGTTGGCTCTTGGAACGCTCCAGATAGAAATTCCTTTGAACGCAGCCTCGGTCTTGCGGATCTCCACCAGATATGTGGCGAGGTCTGGGTGCCGAGCCTTGAAGCTCTTATCTACTTGTGTAGAACCAACCTAGGAATCCGTTTTTACAATAACCCGACCGACGCCAAGAGTGCGCGCTTTCCGAAGGCCTAGCAATACACCTTTGTACTCAGCTACATTATTCATGGCTTTAAAATTTAGCCTTATAGAGTACACCGCCTTTTGGCCCGAGGGGGAGATGATGATGGCTCCGGCACCAGCTCCGGATGCTTGGTACGCACCGTCAGAATAGATTCTCCAGACTCCCTCGCTTGGTCCTTTCGGAGCCCATACAGCAAGCGGAGTCCATTCCGCCACAAAGTCGGCAATTACCTATGATTTTATTGTTGTTCGCATGGTGTAGGATATGCCGAAGGGGGCAATCTCGATAGCTCATTTCCCTATTCTTCTGGTGGAGTTCTTGCTTCTGAGCGTGTCTCTAAGGGGGTAGGATGTTGGGACAGTTACATTATGAGCCAAAAAATAATGCCATAGTTTCCTCGAAGCCATTACGAGTGCATACGCAATTTTTTCAAGCTCTGAATACCTTGTCTTCACCCCTGATAATACTTCAGAAACTAAGTATACCGGGTTTTGAACTATCTTCCCATCATGTTCGACCTCCTAGATGAGCATAGCGCTAACGATGAAGCCGATCACCGTGAGGTATATCAGTAGTGTCTTGTCGGCGAGGGGGGTTGTGAGTGTTGATAGATTGGCGAGGTAGTCCTTGATGTCCTCGAAACTCATCTAGCATTGTGGGGTCCAAGCAAAGTCTTTTGACCCTTTTAAGGCTTTAAAAATAGGGAGGCTCAGCTCAACATACCTTGCGAGGAACTTGCTTAAGGAGGTGAGGCGGCCCGCTAGCTTCTCGACCTGCTTTAAATTTTCTGGCGGAGCCATCCTTTGTAGTGTGCTTATTTGTGTGGGGCTAGCTTCGATGCCTCGAGTTAAAACTAAGTACCCTAGAAATTTTCTTGCCCGCACTCTGAAAACACATTTTTTTGAGGTTGAGGCAAATCCCACATGCTCGAAGACTCTCAAAGGTCTCTTCTAGGTCTAAGCTATGTTGGTGCTTCCTATCACTTTTTATTACAATGTAATCCATATAGGCCTCGACATTTCGACCTGTTTGATGACCTAGAGCCTTAGCAATCAACCTAGAGAATGTTTCCCTGAAATTTCTTAGACCGAAGGGCATTCTTACATAGAATAAAACTCCAGAGAGAGTGATAAAGCTAGTTTTAAATTTGTCTTCGTGCTTCAACCATATCTGATGGTAGCCGGAGTATGTGTCGAGAAAATTCAAACATTCAGAGCCGACCATAGAGTCGACTAGCTGGTCAATGTGAGGCATTGGGTAGGGGGAACGTGGGCATGCTTTATTTAATGAGGTGAAATCGATACACATGCGCCACTTACCGAAGTTTTTCTTCTTGACAAAGATTGGATTTGACAACCACTCCGTATGGCTTATTTCCCTTATAACTCCTACCCGGAACAACTTCTACCTTGGGAGGTCGACTCTTTTTGTAGATAGCTTCCATAGCCCCTAGGGCACGAGCCTAGCCTTTGGGTTCACTAGTAGGGAGTACTCGATGACACCTCGGTCCACCCCCGATATATCTTCGTCCGTCCATGCGAAGATGTCCATGTTGTCCCGGACCACTTCCTCTAGCGAGGCCATGACTTCTGGACCCAGCCCTCCACCAAATTGGACAAGGAACTCCTTCCCATACTTGTTGATGGTCTTCATGATGATTTCTCCTTCGGTATAGGGTTTGAGGGTCGGCCCCTTCGTAGGCTCTAGGGTTGGGAGCACATCCTTCGGTTGCTCTTGCACGTTGTTGATTTGATGTGCTTCAAATGGGGTGGTGTGGCCGTACTCCACCCTTCAAGCTACTCCTTGGTCACTGAGGATGATGAGTACCCCTCCCTGTGTAGGCATTTTTAGGCAAAGGTAGTTGTGGTGCGCAATGGCCCCGAATTGATTTAGCATGCGCCTTTCGAAGATGGCGTTGTAGGCGTACGAGGTGTCGATGATGTCAAAGATATTTCTTCTAATCGGGAAAGGGGACCTTCGCCAAAGGTGACTTCAAGGCCTATCTAGCCGAGGGCATCAAGGGATGGCCCGGCAAAGCCTTATATGGGATGGGTCACCAGGAGAAGGTGCTTCTAGGGAATACAGAGCTAGTCAAAGGCATGCACGAAGATGATGTCGATGGAACTCCCTCCATTGACTAGCATGTGATGGACCTCGGTGACGGCGATGTTGGCGGTGATGATGAGGGGGTCGGCGTGCAGGAACTTGATGCCAAGGGTGTCACTAGACATGAAGGAGATGGACACGTGCGACCATTCAAGCATGGCTGAAGCGGATTCCGAGGTCCCGATGTGTCCTACCTCGTGGACATATTCCCTACGCTGTCGTTTGGACATGCTGGCCATGGAACCACCTCCGATGATGGGCAACACTATGTGCTTTTGATGGTCGGGGTTGTCTTCACTTTTTGGGGGCGTAAGTATGCTTGGTGCCAGGGGGTATCTTGGGGGTTCGTGCCCCACAGCCCATCTGACCACCTGGACCGGCTCAGAGCGAACGGCCGGCGATGCTCTGTCAAAGGATCCTCGGCCGAAGCTCCATTCGAGGTAGTCGTTCTGTAGAGCCAAGATGGTATTACATGAATCGGTGTTGTGGCTCTGATTCTCTCTATGGACGTTACAATGGAAGGTCTTGCTTCGGCCCCCTCCTACGGCCCTTACCGGGGGCCTCGAGCCGTTGGCTCGGCCTCCACTTTGGTTGTGCTAGTACTTGGGCAGCTTTGAGTCAGGGGGCGATGTTGAGCACCTCCCCCGGTAGTGCTTCCACCCTCTCCGGGAGTCGGGCAGCCGATACTCCATCGGTGCGGCTCGGGGAGGGCTATGGCTTCGAGCTTCGATGGCTTTGCCCTCCAGGCCCATACCGGGTCAACCGCCACGTACCTGCATAGTTGCCCCTCTTCGGATCTGGCGTACTCCTCGAAGTACGTCATTAGTTGAGCCACCGAAGAGATGGGCTTTCGGTGTAGCTTGTCGAGGAGTCTAGGGTTGGTGACGCCTTCACGAGCTGTGCCGATGATGGAGGAAGTAGATAGTCCCTTGATCTAGGACTTGGTGTGGGCGAAGTGTTGGGAGTACTAGCAGAGCATCTCCCCAGGTTGCAGCTTCACTTGAAAAAGGCGCCCTATGGACATTAGAGCCACGAAGGTCCATTGGAAGTTGTTGACGAATTTCTTCTTCAGCTGCTCCCATAACTTTATGGGTCCTAGCTTTAGTGACCAGGATCATAAGAGGGAAATGCCCTCAAGTGTGAGGGGCAAGAACTTCACCATCGTATCTCGTACTCTGCCGCAAACCTCTATTACCAAGGAATATGACCGGGAGAACTCACCGGGGTTGGTATTTCCATAGTACTTGGGGAGCTTAGCCGCCTAGGATTTGGAGTCAAACTACACCTTCTATAAGTCGGGGTGCAGCGGACAGTCTTCGTCGAAGGAGGCGTTATGCTCGCTTCTTTAGGCTTCTAGGTCCTCGACATCGCTTACCATGATGACATTGGGTGTCGGCACCCCTGCCAGCCTGCTCTGATCAAGGAGCTTGTTCGTGGTCGCTTGCCGCCATCTTATAAGCTTGGCCCTGAGCTGGGCGTTCTCGGTAGACATAGCATCACCTAGGCTCCTGCTTCCTTCTGAGTGTGTCTCCGAGTCTTGTGATCAGATGAAATTCTTCTAGAGTACTGTCGAGGCCGGGAGGAGATCTCCAGGTGGGCATAGGCCGAGAGGCCCTTGGCCCACGGGGGCCTGGGGGTCCGCAGACAGGCCCATGGAGCCTGATGGGTCTCTAGTTTCGGGTATCGTGTCTTGGTTTGGGATTGCGGCGGCTTGGGCAACTGCTGCGGTGTCGGTTTGTGGAGGTTCCTACCGTAAGGTCTGGGCGGACCTCCGGAGGGAACCCATGTTCGCGCTCCTTCTGAGAGGCATGTCTTTTAGAAAGCTTTTTGTGGAAGAGACACTAGCTTTTTGTACTAGGATCCCCACGGATGGTGCCAAATGTTGACGTAAAAGATTATGCTAACAGGTTTGAGTAGTTCGAATAATAGCTCTTAGCTAAAAGAATTGTTCTGAGTACCAAACAGAGCCTCCTAAGGGATAATAACTCAGGTCAGGCTCTAAGTATGTGATTGCATGAGTTTTGAATCCCCATTACAGTGAAAGGAGGGGGTATTTATAGGAAGAAATCTATAAGGAAAATACCTTTTTACCCTCTAGTTACAATCGACATTACAGACTCTATTCACTGGACCTTGTAGGGGTAAGACAGTACTAGCTTATCTAATCGCCTAAATAAAGAAAAAGCAAGTGTCTAGTCAGAGTGATGGCGCACGTGTGACGCCCCGATTTACCAAATTGGAACATTATTGAATTTCCATAGAAAAACAATAATAACAAGAGGTTCATCATGCGACAACGTACATACGGGCAAACATTCGTGGTTCATAGACCACATTATTACATAAGTATAAAAATAAAAGAAACTATGAAAATAAACAGCATGACGAATGTCTTCTTCAGGATCTTCTTCTAGACTGGGTCGCTACTCCAGACCATCTTCCTCGTAGTAGGCGGCCTCTAAAGTGTTTGTCCAACGGGTATGAGTACAAAAAGTACTTAACAAGCCACCGAGAATGCAATAATAATGCGGGATAATAACAAGGGGGTGATAATGGCTAAAAGTGTAGAAAAGTACATTTTTCAGTTATAGCATTTAGTGTAGTCAAATTTAATCATGCGGAATATTAAACATGAACAACATAATACCATCTAACTCGAGGGGTACAGTTAGCCCGCCCTCGCTCAACAGTCCTTACATGCCAAGTCATCATGCACACTCATAAAAGTAAACTAACTGAGAGTAGTCACGCAACCCGCCCTTGACCGTGGGCTCGGCTTTTCAAAAAGATTTAAACTCTGATCAGAGGTATACCACTGTACCCACAAGGCACGCACTCATCCCATACACCAAGGTGTAACGAGATGACCCATACCACGGGAACTCGTGCCAAAACCTCAGCATGAAATGCTCCAATCTGATAATCACCAGCTCTAGGTTTCGCCGGCGCGCCAGGCCGCATCCCGGCTAACGTCGCACCCCCTTTTGTGCCACATCGGTACAAGCCACCCGCAGGTGCTGCTTGACCCATCTCCAAGTGGTGCCTCGAATTGGAACACTCCATACCTTAGTTAGGACTTACCCACTAGACTTGTGGTTAGTGCGGAAATGTATTGCAATGGATCCCGCAGACCGGTCATTATAGTGCCCCGGGTGCTACCAACCAATGCCCTAGCTTGCACCCGGAACCCACAATGCATACACACATAACCCAAAACTCTATCACCGACTAAATTCCAGATATAAGATTAACGGGGATCATATAGTAGAATCCAAATTGCTACGACTCATTTTTAACTTATAGCAATTGTGTCAATACATTGGACACTATATAATAGTACTAATAATATGGTGACAAGGAGTTTAGGCTAGATAGTATGGCTTGGGTTTGCACTTCAAGGTCGGGGATCTAAATAAATATAATATAAGGCTTTCATTTGACTAATGCATTATAGCCTATGTGTTTTAGCGATAGTTTAAGAAAACTAGGTTCAATATGCTCAAAAGATTGGTTTGGTGACTTTCCTTGTTCAGCGAAGGGTGAGAGAGGAACTTCTTGGAAGTATTCCGGCTCCTCGATGGCGTCGTAATCTTCTCGTTGCATATAATAAACATTACATTCAATTAAACATCCCAAAACCACACAATAAACATAAAGGGTTTGATTGGGTTAAAATACTTGAATTAAAGTAATTAACTATTCTGAAATCATTATTTAAATTTTTAAGACAACTGAATTATGAATTTACCCTAAAGTTCCTTTAAGTAATCTTATCAAATAAAAATAAAATACTCAAAGTAAACCTACTGTTTTTATTGCATAAACATGTAGAGAATAAAATTATAAATTTTCTGGAATTGAAATGGTTAAATTTGGAGTTAAAATGAGCAAGATATGAATTTTAGAAGTTTAAAACCATTTCTGGAATTTAAATTAAATCAAAAATAGCCGCCGGTCCACGGTGAACCGGATTCACCGTGAACCCGCGCACTGTGCGCATGAGCTGGGTCGCGGGCGGTGTTTATGAAAACGTACGGTTGAGATTAAAAGATTGAACCGGTACGCGATGGATGGCCTGGATTCACTGTGGGTTTTAAATACAAACGGACGTGCGAGATTAAAACGTACCCCTACGTTGCGATCTGACGGACCAGATTAAACTGAACACACGATGTAACCTGCGTTGTCCGATCGCGATCGCACGACCGTGATTGAATCTGACACGGCACGGGTACTTTACCCGTGCCGGTTATCTTCTCCGGCGACGGCGAGCGGGCCAGAGGTCATGGCGAGCGACAACGGTCCTATCTAAGCCTAGAAATGGAAAGAGGGCGACAAGGGGAGCAGGATGGTACCACAGTGGAGGTCTGAGGTCGACGGGGTGCGGCTGGCGACAAGCGAGGGCAGCGGAGGCGTTCGGGTCTTCGTCGGTGGTGGGGTTCCAGCGGGTCTCTTTGGTGAAGGAGGGGTGGCCGAGGTCGGGGCGGTGTCAGCGGTCACAATGGTGCGGTCGTCGAGGATAGGGGAGGACTCCGGCGATGGCGAGCGATGGCTGGAGCGTGGGCGGCGGTGTGGAGTTAAAACAGAAGCACGTGCATTTGGTTCGGTCTGAGTGCGAATTGGCGTGGGGGTTGAACGTGGTGGTGGCTGAGGGTTCAAATAGGGTCGTCGACGGGGTCAGAGGGGGCGCAATCGGGGGAGGGTGAGAGTAAACTCTCCTTAACATCGGTGAGCTCCTTTCCTTGCATGCGAGCGACGGTCTCGGGGTGATGATGCATGGATTAAAGAGGGGGAAATGGCCGGCGGGTCTCGGGGAACAGTTTAATGGCGTCAATTGAATTAGACTGGGCCGACGGGGGCGGATCCGAGGGAGGTTAGGGTTTCGGCCGGCGAGGGGGGGATTTGGGGGTGGATCTCACGGAGACAATGGATCCGACAGGTGGGCCATGGCAGTCAGTGAGCACGGGTGTGGCAATGGGCATGACTGACAGGTGGGGTCGAGGTCGACTAAGGGGAGGGGAAAGTTGGCGCCAACAGGTGGGGCCAAGGTGTCGGGCACGAGTGCGGAGAGAGATGGGATCGCTGACGAGCAGGGTCCATCTATCTGTGAGGGGCGCGGGGAGAGGGTGGGCTGGGCTGGCTGGTTGGGGGAGAAGAGGGGGAAACAGCCGGTTACTGTTTAAATCCTTTTCTGAATAAAAATAATTACTGAAATTAGTTTAAATTATTTGGGTTGCTTCCAAGAGTGATAAAAATTTGTAAAAATTCTCAAAAATATATTTTGTCCTTGGGATCCTATACAAATTTTCTTAGCCTCTAGTTTGGACATCTCCTCTAGGTTTTAGTTCATTTAGGCATAAATGGAATTAAAGGAATTTCAAAAATAATCTTTTCTAGGAAAATATAATAAAATGTATTTTTATTTCTTTGAAAATTTGGGGTGTCACAGCATGTCTCGACCAAGTGGGCGCCTCATCACGATATGACGTATTCATAAAGCAAACGTCTTGTCCAACGGACAACGTCTGGTACTGTAATCATCACGCCCCATTTGGCAGCGCTCCTCTGGAGGAAGCGGAGCCCCGAAGGGCCTTATGCAAGACCTTCGTTCTGGCTGGCTTTGTAGTGCTCGCGGGGGCTTCGAATCCCTTTAGGGGTCTTCGCTTGGAGGGGCGCCTTGCACTTCGAGCGTCTGCTTCAGAGCATTGTATCGGCGCCAAAAAGCTTCGTGTGCGTAGGCTCCGAAATCATCTTCGGAGTCCTTACTCCAACTACTTATGCTGACATGATTATTTCCCCTCAACAAGTCTCTTCTGATTCCACATGATTCACATTAATTGTATGTATGTGTCTTATGATCATGATTATAGAGTTATAGAATCTTATTCCAACATATTTATGCTTATCTTTCAACTACTTTTTCAAGTGTAGGTGTATAGTGTACTAGATAAATCAACCATATCAGTGCTAGTTGAAATTGCTTCTTGTCTTGCTAAATATGGTGAAAAGGTAAGATCTTCTAAATCGATCGATATACTTTTGTTTCAGTTTGAAATGCAAACTTATTTTATGTCATAAAATTGCTAACTAATATTTTATTTTATTTGCATCCAAGGTAAAATCAAATGTTGCTAGATCTCTTGGATACATTTTGCACATAGTATGCCATTTATTAGTTTTAAGTTAAGTAGTACCTTATCATGTGCACCCTGGAAAATTTCTTTCCTTTGCACACTGTTTTCAAGTGTGAGGTAATAAAAATATACTAATCCATGCAAGTGCATCTTTTTGTTGGGCAACTCATAATCTCCTATTGCTATCCTTTGGTACAGAGATGTTGTTGTTATATTTTTCCCACTTACATCATTACTGCAAATCTGCAAATAGAACATGTATGTCAGATTGAACTTGGGATTATATGAATTCTTGTTCATGGATATCTGTTCTACAAAATTTTATCTTTATGCTTTTTATCAAGGATGATTACTGGTGATTGTTTGTATATCTTGGTTGGTTTTGTGTACTGTATTTCCTTTAAATTCATGCATATGCTTCCCAATGAAGTGTTGGTGGCATAGTTATTAAGGCGGTAAGGCGAGGCGAGGCGGTGGCCTAAGCGGTAAGGCATAGGGCAAGGAGACACCTTACGCCACTTCAGAATATGTGATTTTGGAAAAAAATATCCATACATAAATAGTAAGTTCCAAACATAAATAGCAATATAGCAAGTCTAAAACAGCAATACAATACCAAGTGCAATACAATAGCATAATGAAAGTAGCAAATTAGTTCAACACCCTAAGTTCCAATCAATCCCATCTCTCAAATATTATAAAAGTTATCATCATCAAACTCAAAGGGGGATTGCTAGTTGTGTCATCTCTTTCTCCATCATCTTGAGCATTAGCAGCTTTATCATTCTCACTCATTATCCACATCATCATATGGATCCTCTTCCTCAGATTCATCATTCAATGATTCATCACGTCGGTATTCATCTTCCTCATCTTGAACCACCATTTTTCAACGTCTCTGATAGGTCATAGTTTGTCCAACTCCATGACTCATTCTATTAGCTTCCCTTGGAAGGTTTCGACCTTGTAGTGAGCTTGATGCCCCAATGGCTTCATCAACCATATCCCATGTGAGGTCATTCTCACACCCACGCCCACCTTGAGTGTGTACAACCGATGAGTCAATCCACTCATTGTCCCAATCAAAGTCCTCAATAACAAATGGGTCAATGCTTTTACCCACTTTCTCAGACCAGTTTTGAAATCTATCCTTCATCTTTTGGTTATATGAAACAAAGACCAAATCATTTTATCTCTTGTATAACAACTGGTTCCTTTTATTTGTATGCATCTACAATACCATAGATGACAATACTTAGAATAGTAGTAAGATCTAAATTGTAGCCAATTATATATAAGATGCAAAATGACTCACAAAATCAAAGGTACTCCAATTCCGCTCATAACCAGATGATGAAGCACAAAGACTAACCACTCGTAATGCAAATCTTTGTAGCTCAAATGCTCGACCACCATAAGCACACCACCAATCAACTAGAATAACAAATGCACATGATAGGAGTTAGAGAAATGAAGAAGTTGAAATTAACAAGTTAATATTAATTAGACTTACGAGGACTCTTTGAAAATATAACTCTTGCTTTGGCCTCATATTGCAAGGCTTGTGCATCAATTGTACTTTGCATGTTGGCATTATTTTCCATCTTTGCAAGCACATCAAGAAAGCAACACCTAAGGTCTGCAGCCCGCCTTAGATCTTCCTTATTTTTGATGGCAAAGTATTTTTCAGTGTGTAAAAATAGTGTAACACCATATAAAGGATGATCCATTTGTCTCACCCATCGTTGCTCAATAACGTCCATTACTTTTTTGAGCAAGCGTTGCTTGTTTTGTGTGGGGAAGTTGAGCTTGATCCTTTCTTTTGCTTGGTCCATTAATGCCGCTAGCTATGGCTTCGCAGGTTGCTCATCTCCATCAACCACTCTAAGCACAATGATAAGTGGGGCTGAAGCTTTAAGATAATCTTCAACTAAGGACCAAAACTCTTTAGATAGAACAATGTTGAACACTCTATCTCCTGCCTGTCCTTGCCAATTTGAGATCAATCCATACATCACTCACAAAAATATCCCACAAAGCATCTTTATGCTTGTATAAGCACTTTAAAGTAAGGAAGCATGTGGAAAACCTAGTAGCCACAGGTCTCACAAGATCTAGCCCACCTGTTTTCTCCCTCATTGCACTAAGAAGCCTCCCATGCCTATAAATGAATGTGGTGACACGCTTAGCTTGAGCAATGGGCTTTTTAAACTCTTTCAAATTTTCAATCTCTTCCAACATGAGGTCTATGCAATGTGCATCACAAGGACTCCAAAACAGTGTTGGAATCCTCTCCATTAGAAGCTTTCCTGCTACCTTGTAGTTAGCACCGTTATTAGTGACTACTTGAACAACATTAACCTTTCCAATTTCCTCAACTCTCTTCTCTAGCAGATTAGTTATCATGCATCATGTTGCTCACTTGATGCATCAATAGGCTCTAAGAAGAAAGTCCATTATGGACTATTCACAAGGAAGTTGATCAAGTGATGACCCCTCCTATCAATCCATCCATCTGACATTTTTGTGCATCCATATTGCTTCCATGCTTGCTCATGATCCTTCCTCAATATACTTGTATCCTTCACACACTCTTGAAGCAATGGTTCCCTCAATTCATGAAAACTAGGAGGCACATAACCCGAACCATATTGTGTAGTAGCCTCACAATCAATCTAAAATTGTCTTGAGCTTATAGCATTAAATGGTATGCCACACTCATAGAACCACATAGCCTATTGTCTCTTCACATATTCTCATTGAGCCTTAGTCTTTGTACAAGTTTCCATGGTGCTTTGATATGACCCACTACGTCTTTCATTAATAATCTCTTCAGGTGTTCTCCGAAGCTTAGTTGCAATTGAACCTGAAGAGTTCTCTTTTCCCTTACTCTTGCTTGGTAACGGTATTTGTGGCTTGACTGAGTGGACTGACTTCCATTGAAAGCTAGCCCTTCTTTTGGCGGCTGTACCTGAACTTGGTTGTTGTGACTGTTCTTGTCCCTGACTTGCCCCTTCATCATCAACATTTACAAAAATTGCCTGATTCCTCTTGTTACTTTCCAAGTACTCTCTCATTTCTTTTCTAATCTCAGAACTAGTCTTTGAACACATGGCAGTATCACCATAGCCACCAGCAAGGTGTTATTTCAACCTTTTAATTCCTCCAATTGTAACAGTCTTACAGAGGTTGCATGTCATCTTATCTCATTTGCTAATTTCTGTCCAATACCCATATTTCCATCCTAGATCATTGGACTTTGCTTTTCATTTTGGATCAACCATAGGATCATACTTCTTTACAGGAATAGCAGGTGAGGAAGCATTTGCACCACTAACATACATTGTTGTTTGCTTGCAGTGTTTGTTGTTTACAGTAGCAGGGCAATACTTCTACCTGAGCAGAACAAAGTCATTAACTGCACGGGCAACACGTCTATAGCGTGCTAGCTATAATACAGAGAAAGAATGGGGGTAAGTAGTACCTACCAGCATGGGAACTTAGCTGCAAGCACTGCCCAAACCCAGCCATGCCACGCACTGCTACCTGCCTGGTCTGCGCCACACAGTTGCTGGATTTGCACCACGCACTTGCACCGCGCTGGATCTGCACATTGTCACACCTGGTCTGCACCGCGTCTATGCTAGATCTAGGCTCGCACACATCAGATCTTCTCCACCACGTCTCCACACCGTGCCACCACACTCTCTGGCTCTCTCTCGACCAGTTTTGACTAGAAGGGGGTAGAAACATAGAGGTAAGTGGATATTTCATCTGTTTGACGCGTGGGGCACCCGGGTTTGCAACTTGGGGAGTAATGCGTCGGGATGCCTTACACCTCCCGACCACTCTAGCGCTAAAGCGATGCCTAGGCGACGCTTTAGCGATGCCTCAATAAGTATGGTTGGTGGGTTAGAGGGTGTTTGTTTCCTTTAGTTCAAAATGTAGTCCCGTCACATCAAATGTTTAGATACTATTTTGGAGTATTAAATATATACTATTTACAAAACACATTCATAATCAGTGGATTATTCACGAGACAAATCTAGTGAGCCTAATTACGCCATGATTTGACAATGTGATGCTACAGTAAACATTTGCTAATCATGGATTAATTAGGCTTAATAAATTTGTCTCACGAATAATCCTCCAATTCTACAATTATTTTTATAATCAATTCAAGTTTAGTCCTTCAAATTTATGTCTAAACATATGATATGGCATGAACTAAACTTTAGTCCATGGAACCAAACACCCCCTTAGTTATTCAGATTTGATTTTTTTTCTTATGAGCAACTTGGGTTTATTTCAGATGATGACTCTGGCAGGTTGGATAGTTCTATGATATTGCAACCCATTTTTCCAGATGATGAAATGATTATATTTCATTGTGTATTCCAAGACTACTCATATCAAATTTCAAGAATGTGAGCAAGACAGTCCACCCTTAAGAACTAAGCTATGAATCACCGATATGGCTGGGAGCCTGCCATATCCATATCTGATATGTCTTGATATAGTGATACGGCCCGATACGTGTATCGAGAAGTATCGGATTAATTTGATTTAAAAATAAATAAGTTAATTTCCAATATGTAGTCTGATACTCGACGATACGTCATTCCGATACGCTGGCTCACGGTCCATCTTAAACCCTCATTATACCTCTCTGCCTAGTGCCTCTTGCCCATGTTCTCTTCGCCGACGGCTGGAAAACTATAACTGTTGGGCAACCCATTCCCTTCTTGGACACCGATGACTACCTCATCTTCCGACGATATGAAGATAGTGAGGAGGACGAGGCGGGGCATAGGTGTATGCTACTTCTGCTGCTATAGCAGCAACGCTAGTGGTGGCCGGTGTTGGCCGCCTTCCTGACGGACTTGGTCGCCATGCTGAGCCTATACTGGTCCCACACGAGGTCGCATGTCTGCCTCGCCCTCGCGGTCGCCGATCCACTACAGCGCCCGCGACCGAGTTTTCAAGCGGCACGGGAGTTGGCATCCAAGGCACCAAGCTCAAGCAGCTCCTTGACGACATCATAGTGGCAATGCTAGACATGGTTCTTGTTGAGTGCCATTTTGTGGTTGTGTTCAGCTGCCGCATAACTCTTGTGGAGATACTGTAGACTCATTGTAAGAATGTTTTTCCCAATTTTTATTTATATTCAGTTATTTTTATTTAGAGAAAAATAAAAAATATTTATATATACTATGCGTTTGGGTTTTAGGAATTTGTCGTATTGCCGTATCGACGTACCCGTATTGCATATCAGTGATACATAGGAACTTAAGTATTAAATTTGGGCTGGTTTACTATTTTATTTGACCCTTAATAATTGTATTGCCATTGTTTCTTCAAAAATTTAGGAATATGTAGTGTGAAACATGAATATGTTGTGCTATTTATTTGTTCATTATCTTCTAATCAAAAGATCGTAGTTTATTATTAGAACAATATGTTATTTTCTATTCAAGATGGGATGGTGGTGTTGATAGCAAAAAATGACATTAATGATAAAAATTATAAAAATATCACTTATGTTGTGCTATTTATTTGTTCATTATCTTCTAATCAAAAGATCGTAGTTTATTATTAGAACAATATGTTATTTTCTATTCAAGATGGGATGATGGTGTTGATAGCAAAAAATGACATTAATAGTCAAAATTATCAAAATATCACTTTTTGGTAGTTTTACCGAAAACATAATGAGACCTGGCACAGGCTGGTCCAACCGGCCTTGTAGGCCCGGTTTGACCGGCCATATGGGCAGGGTCAGACCGGCCCAGCTGGAGTCTGAGTCCAATTAGACAATTCCGGAGCATATTTTATCCCTAATTAATTTTAATGACTTGGAACCCGTGTCTAACTCAAATTAGATCCCAGGCACTCATGACCAACCTCTATAAATAGAGGCAAGACCAATTTAAGGAGACCCCCAAAACCCAAATAGATCAAATCTATTATCTACCTTAAATTGCATTTACATTCCATTTACTTTCCTTGCCCTAAGATTAGCCAAGTAACGTCCATATTTTTTAGTTTGCACTGTAAACCACCCGTCCGCCGCATCGTAATCACGGTAAGTCCTTGTCGGTTCGCTCGTGAATCATCCGTTTCATCCACGTAACAGATTTCTATCGTTTTATCGGTTTTTATCGGCAATTCGGTCTCTTTGAAGAATTACCCTTGGTTTTTGGTTGTTTTTGCAGTGTCTCATATCTTTTATCTTCGCCAAGACGTTTTGAGAAAAGGCACCAATAGCAAGACGATCGCTGGAGGATCCGGGCGATCGAATCTGTCACTGTCGGTCTGACCGGCATTGACAGGCCGGTCCGACCGAGTTGTGCCCTGTTGTAATCTCATCACCGGCACACGCCGGTCTGACCGGTGGCACACGGTCAGTCTGACCGGTGGCACACGGTCAGTCTGACCGGTAGTGTGTAGGTAGGCCTCGACGCACCCTCTTTGTACTGCCGGTCAGACCGCCGCCCATAGGCCGGTCTAACCATAGTCCCCTAGTCGGTTTGACCGACAACCCTAGGCTAGTCTGACCACGTAGCTTCTGTTAGGTTTAATTAGTTTAGGCTAGCTGATTAGATTTAATTGTTTCCGCTTCGGTTTAATTAGTTTAGTTACTTTCTCACACATCGGTTAATTGAATAATTTTAGATTAATATTATTTGATTACCTGGCGACTTCGTTATTTCCTTACCACTGTTTAAGGATCATCAGAATGCGGCATTGACGTTGTGTTATGCTTAGGGGTTTACTCCTAAGTATCCGCAAGCTTTTGGATTGTCGGATCGGCGTTAGTGTGTTTAGCGCATTTCTAGACCGAAACAGGTGACCAGAGGGGGGTGAATGGAGCTTTTAAAATTCTCTTCTGCTGGACAAACTTCAAACACACCCTTTTCGAACACACCCTTCGAAGTATATGGTTCAGAGGTATTGAACACACTCCGAACACAGGCTTCGAATGGGGTAAAAATTCGAAGATCAGAAGGCTTCGCTCGCACTCAGATACCCAAAAAACACATTGTACTCTGCAAAGATAGTGCAGGCTCCACACATCGAGATGCTTTCGAGCAGGTTTCGCACTACCGTACTTTGCATGAGTACATTTCCCTCAAAGAGCTCTGAACAGATACTTTGCACTAGTAACTGGTACTAGGCTTTGCACTTCGGAGTACTCCAAACAGGAGAAAGCAAACTGACCGTCAGGAGGACTTCTGCTACGAGAAGAAAATATGCTTTGAACGCATACTTCACAAGGTGCTTTGCTAGTAATCAGTGAGGACTAACGTCCATTTACACAGAGCGAACACACATCAGAATCACTTACAAGAATCGCATGCTTGAGAGATAAAAACACTTCATTGGAAATGTCACAGAGCAAGAACTCTAGTTGACATAGAGCGAAGTGAAATAGAGGAAGCTCAACTCACGTAGTGCAAAAATATAAATACAAGTTCAAGCAATCAATGAAAACAGAATGGGAATTTCATTTCTAGAATAGGGAATACAAAAGACTCACAGAACTGAGTACAAGAGAATGGCGGCTGGCTCTAGATGTTCTGGAATGATTTCTCAAAGTGTTGCATAGACACAATTGACCTCACTATTTATAGGCACAACTCAGACATGCGAATAGACTACTATACTACTAGGGTTTACATCGTTTTTGTCTTTGGCAGAGACGGGGGTACAAATGGTAGTCTACTTTATTGGAAGATCCTTTTGTCAGCTTCACAGAGCAAAGAGTATCAGCCTTTGTAGAGCAGACACGATCAGCTTTTGCAAAAGCGGAATCTTTTGGAGCCCCCTTTGCACACGAAGTGTGTAGAGGCTTCGGTGGCATGCTTTGAACCCAAATACCTTCGCTCCACCGAACATGGTCTTAGATACATTGACGGTTTTGAGCTGAAGTCATCAAAGCCATTGAGCCTTCGCACCATCACCTACGGAGTGGAACACCACGGCTTTGAAGCTACTCCAAGTTCGAATTCCGCCTGTCCATGTACCAAAGCCATGCATGGCCAAAGTACATCAAGTCATCCACACTCCGGAGCCCCACCTTCGAAGTACCTTCACCACCTTCCAAAGTCCCTCCTTCGTCCAAGGCCTCCACATGAAGCACTTCTATAAGCACTCCTTCATAGTGTCTCCGCCCAGAGCACACTCTTGAAGAGCCTTACTCGGACCATGCTTTCGATGCACCCGACTTCTGATATCTTCGTCAGGTGTCCTTCAAAATGTCTCCATCTATAGCACACATGGGAGCCTTGCCTCATTCCTGAGGACTTCGTCCGCCATCCTTCGAAGTTACTCCTTCAGAGTCACCCTTCGAAGTGCCTCGCCTTCGAGGACTTTGCCTCGGGGTATCTTCTGCCGGAGCCACCCTCTGCCCTTTCTGCCTTTGCCTGGTGCACCTCGACCCAAGGACTGACCTCGACTCCACGTAGCCTCCATGACCGAGCTCCCCGCTCGCTTGGCATTAAGGTTCCCGCTTGACCCAGGTTCACCTACTACGAATCATCCCATTGCCTCCAAAGTCACCTACACACCAACAACAAGTAGACAAGTGTATCCGATACCCCGGAGACCTCTCCGAGTAAAAACCCTCTGGCACACACTTTGGTGTACCTCCCAAAATACCGAACACTTCGGTATATTCTCCTAAATGTATTCTGCCAGACCCCTCTGACAGACATACTCCGCTTCCAACATGTACAACCAACAAGCACCGAATGCTTCGGTGAAATCACCTCCGAACCCCTTCGTAGGGACCCCTTCGCCTAAATGGACACTTGTCAATCACTCATCACAAACTTGAAACCAAGGCACATCTCAACTTGGTTTCTCAATATCCCCCTTGATGAGTGCATTGACAACCAAATTCAAATTCAAGAAAAATTGAAACTTTTTAGCATACAAGTAACCATAAAAACTCAGAAAAGAGCAAAATCATGTCACTTGATAAAAGAGCTTCTCCCCCCTTTCAAATAAAGAGCCCCTCTTGGCAAAACATCCCCCTTTGGCAATGCATACAAGCACATTTCTTTCCCTTTGGCAGAAAACACCACCCCTGATATAAGATTCTCTCCCCCTTTTGCAATGCAAGAATCAAGGAGCAATTAAAGGAGGCAGAGAGAGGTATGAGAGTGAGTGCATATGCAAGCTTCTAAAACATGATTAGTAGCAATTAAAGTACAAAACGAGCATTTGCCTCGAATATTGTCTAAAAGTACTGCATGATAAGCTCATATGAATCATATCCAATGAATTGCACGAGCAAGCATTTTCAGGATTTTAGCAAAGAAAAGCATCACCACTCAGACTAGCATACTAGACAAGGTAAAGCATGGAATGCAAAAGCTAGCAAATATCACCCAGACATGCATAGTCAAATAACATGGAGCTTCAGCAAACTTGTAATTATTCAATAGTTTCAAGCTTTTTATCCTTTTTCTTTTTATCTTAATGCCAGGGGTTATTTGCATGTCAGCCTTATGCTAACCGACTAAGCCAAGCCTAGGTCAAGCAAATACCATCAGAAGCTTAAAGAATTAGTCATGTCATACACTACAATGTCCCAGTTCATACCAAGGTGCTATGGTAAGCAATCTAGAATAATGTAATGCGACAAAGAAAACCCACCTAGATTTTTTCAACATTAGCAAAAAATACATGGATATCAATTTCACGATTTTTATCAATTTTCAGTACAAGATTTCCATGAAAGCATGTAAATTTTCAAGTAGCATGTTTGCATCCAAGTGTAAAAGATGTAGCTACCAGGTATGTAAAAGATAGCAAATGCAATCATCCTACTCATGCTAGTTACCATACTAAGCAGTGACCATGTTTTAATTTTCATAAATAAAAAGCCATGCTCATGACAAATATCACACAGTTTCAATAGAGCTAAATCATCATGATTAAAGGCAATTACTCAAGGACATCTACAAGCAAGTACATTAAAATGCAGTTAATCATATGACCGAAGTTTATCCAGTGACACACACCTCCCCACGCAAATAAGCAAATCGAGATGCATCGAGGGGTTTGGTAAAAATATCAGCAAGTTGGTTCTGGGTATCAACATATTGAAGTTCAATATCACCCTTCTTATTGTGATCTCTGAGAAAATGATATATCACATCAATGTGTTTGGTTCTAGAATGCTGAACCGGGTTATTTGCAATACAAATAGCACTAGTGTTATCACAAAAGAGTGGAACATTTTTATAATCTAACCTAAAATGCCTCAAAGTGGATACCATCCACAAAATCTGTGAACAACAGCTAGCTGCGACAACATATTCAGCCTTGGCTATAGATTGCACAACACTAGACTATTTGCGGGAAGACCAGCAAACCAGTGAAGTCCCCAAAAAATGACAAGTGCCAGAGGTACTTTTCCTATCAATTCTACACCCAGCAAAATCCACATCCGAATGACCACGAAGGCACAAAGAAGAAGATGCAGAATACCAAATGTTAAATTCTACACATAGTTTTGCTCTGAATGTTTGTGGTGTTTCTCTCAAAACCCAATCCTAGAGCTAACCCTGCCCTATCAGCACACATCTCGGTTTTGGCCAAGAGCAAATCCACTCTACCCTTCCCTTCAGTGAATTTATCCACAATAGAAAGAATGTAATTGTTTTCTTTCATGAGTTTTCAACTTTCTCTCTAACAATACTAAGTTGGTCCTTAAGGGTGATATAGGTAGGGCAAGTAGGCTGCACATCCCTAGAACACTTAGCTCTCTCCAATCTATCCTCTAAATCATGAACATGCTTATCCCTCAAATTAATACTTTCAATAAGTAGAGGATAGTTCATGCATTCATTAACAACATGAGGAATAGACTCCACCACCAAAAGCTGCTTCTGTGTAGTCTCAAGATGATTAATAGTTTGAGTATGCATAGAACACAACTGAGCAAGCTCACCCATGACAACAGTGCAAGATTCACATTCAACATCATTAATCTTAGACTTAAGCATGGCATAATCAGTTGAAACATATTCTAGCCTAATTATAAGGTATTTTCTATCTCTAGCGACCTGAACAAGTAATCTATCCTGACCAAGAATTACCTCTCTCAGTTCATCTACCTTATGGAAAGCTGGTCATAGGATAGTGGTACCTCATATGAGTCAAGCTCATCGCCGTTGTGAGTGTTGTCGGCCATGAAGCAAAGGCTGGTGAAATCTCTTGCCTTCTTATCCTTCTTTTCTTCCTTCCTTAGAGACTCTTCCTCCTCATCAGAGCTCGATTCCTCAGTTGATGAAGTGTCGATGTCGCTGAGTGCCATGACAAATGCTCTAGAAGTAGCTTTGGATACCTTCTTAGCCATCTTGCCGCGCTTACCCTTTGTGTAGGGTTTTCTCTCCTTTTTGTGGTGTTTGGGGCGCTCACACTCTTCTCTCCTCTTAAGCTTAGGACAAATAGCCTTGATGTGAGAAGTTTCACCAAACTCAAAACACCTACTAAAGCCACTTCTTCGCTGATCCTATATCTCTTTGTGAAAATGGGTGAATCTCCTAGCAATGAGAGCAAGCTCTTCATCATCCAGAGTATCCACCCGCTCTTTAGTAACAGAGATGTTGAAACGGAAACATGCCCCGCACTTGGGCCAGTTCGATGATCCAAAAGATTGTGGATACTTAGGGATGAGCCTAAGCGTAACATGACACTAACGTCGCGTTCTGACTAACCTTAACAATAGCAAGGGGGTGGAGTCGCGAGGTAATCAGATTGCACAAAATAATCCAATTAGCCAAAATATATAGATAAAACAAACCAATCGCCCGAACGGAGCCTGAATGATTCAGAGTGTACCGTCCAAAGGGTTACCGAAGGGGGTCCTTCGACGTCTGATGCGAAGGGTGCGCCGAAGATAGCCTTCGACGTTCGGATTGATCTAGCCGAAGACAGGCTCCTTACAGATCTCAACGCTAAATCACCTCCGAATGACAGGGTTCGGTGCGAAGCCTCTGACACAACAAAATCCAATGCGGTGCACCAGCGCAATGTTGTCCAATGCAGAACACTGGTGCGATGAAGTCCGATGCGAAGCGTTGGCATGATGAGGTCCGATGCGGAGCATTCTGTGTGACTCCGGCATGAAGCGACTCTAATTCAAAGTAGCTCTGGTGCACAGGACTTGGCCAGACCTACAACAGCGTGATGGATCCGGCACGGACGGATGAAGCAAGGACTCGCCGAATGGTGCTGTGGCAGCCTCCAAAACCAGCTCCCTAACTCTGGAAACCTTTTGAGAAGGGGGCTCCGAACGTGAAACCTGTAGCAAAACGAAGATCAAGTGCCAATTCGGCTTGGAGACCTAATTACCAAGTATTGTAGTATACAAACGAAGGGTAGCAATCTGTTACGTAGATTAACGGATGGTTCACAAGCGAGCCAACAAGGTGATAGCAATCTGTTACGTAGATTAACGGATGATTCATAGGCGAACCAACAAGACTTACCACAATTATGGTGTGGCCGATGGAGGGCTTCCAGCACAAACCCACGAAGGTGTACTAATCCTATGAACCGGCCTCACCCCTATATTTATAAGGGCTAGTCTTCTTATCTCTAACTCTAAACTGATAAGATTTGGCCTAATCAAGATTAGTGATAAAAACAACCTGAATCTGTATCAGAATCCTATCCGAAGCCTACCAGAAGTGGGCCTTCGGTAGGCCCGCCAAAGTATGCTTCTTGGGCCAAAGCTTCGGCGAAGCAAGCCACTGAAGGGGCCTTTGGGCTGAAGCCAGCCTACGAAGCATGCCACTAAAAGGCCCCCGAGGCCTTATGCATATTTTCGGCCCAAAATTACCAAAATTGATATTTTGACAATTTCGACCATTAATGTCATTTTTTGCTATCAACACATGCCCCTGCCTTTTAGCAAACTAAGTGAGCTAAAAGCATAATGGGCTAAGGACGATACACTCCATATCAGCCTTTTGACACTTTAAGTGCTTTGCCACATACTTGAAAATACTTTTCAAATACCTGCCATTTAAAGCTCTCCGAAATCGCTCTCCTTTATAGACTCTAATAAGTATGCATTACCTGGAGTGATTTTGGCTACCTTAAATGGGCCTTCCCAACTATGCAACCATTTACTAAATTTGGGGATTTTAGTGCCTAAGGGTAAAATCGTCTTCCAAACAAAGTCACCAACCTGAAACGATTTTTCTTTGACTCTTTTGTTGTAGGCTCTAGCCACTCTCCTCTTATCTTTTTCTATAGATTCTAGAGCCCTTAACCTCTTATCGATCACCTCTTCCAAATTATCTTTCAAAAGAGTTTCATATTCGTCGACTGATAAGCCATCTTGCTTAAGAAATCTTATCGAGCCAAGATCTACCTCCACTGGTAGAACAACTTCTTGTCCATACACTAAATCATATGGACTAACTTTGGTAGCACCATGCTTTGCAACTCTACAAGCCCATAACGCCTCAGAAAGCACTTCAAGCCACCTTTTAGGGAACTCTTCAATTTTCTTCTTAATGAGCTTAATTATAGTTTTATTACTAGACTCGGCCTGACCATTAGCCTGAGCAAAGTATGGTGAAGAGTTTATCAACTTAATACCATAAAATTCGGCAAAGTATCTCACTTCTTTAGCAATAAATGAAGTACCTTACTATGTATCACCTACACTCGAAGATATCCCCACAGAAGACCGAGCAGAGATCGAGGCAAAGTTAATGGTGCTCCAAGACATGATGCTTGGGGGCTACATCAAGACACGCGCATGCTTCGTCAAGCGCGACATCGTCACCCCCGACCTCGCTCAGGTCCAGGTAACACCGGTATCGCCTCGTTTATCTTCTTTTGAAATTGAGCAAAAAATAGCCGCGTCAGTTGATCAGGCCGTTAGCGCTTTGCTAGCCAACCGCTTAGATTCGGCAGTCAGCTCCCAAGTAGAGGCAACTCTTAGAAGGTTCGACTTCATTGAGGCCGTACCCTCGGTTCCTATAGCTAGTGCACCTCCGACAAACATGTCTCCGTCCTCATCACTTATGGCCGAGACCAATCATTATACCTATGGTCAAACTAATACTGCATACCACACAACACCTATGCCAATACCCTCGCTACCCGCACCACACGCGCAGGCTCCCGGACACGAGCACATTGTGCAAATAGCGCGTAGGGAAGAAGCACATGGCCGATACGCCGATATTCCACCACGTGTCGTGCCCCCACATGAGAGGCGCATGCAAACAAACTACTAAGATGATATAGATGAGCGGGTCCACGCACTGTTTAGGGAGTGTGCCAACTTCGTGCCCAAGGGAAGGGTTAGGGTTTATCGCAAACCATACCCCGATCATCTTGATATAGTACCCTACCCCCGCGGCTATAGGATCCCTGAGTTCACTAAATTCGATGGTGAGGGTAGCAGGACCACACTAGAGCATGTTAGTCAATTTTTGGCGCAGTGTGGAGAGGTTAGCGGGATAGATGCCCTAAAGGTTAGACTATTTTCTCTCTCGCTATCCGGCACAGCTTTCACTTGGTTTTCAGCGCTCCCACCGAACTCCATCCACACGTGGGACGATCTAGAATGGAAATTCCATGATTATTTCTACACGGGTGATACAGAACTTAGGCTTTCGCATTTGACATCGGTTAAGCAAAAATATAGTGAGAACACCTCTGAGTATATCAAGCATTTCAGGGATACTAGAAACTGATGTTTTAGTCTTAATATTTCAGAGAGGGACTCGGTGGAATTGGATTTTAATGGGTTGCGTTACGAACTTAAAGAAAGGTTAGATAACCAAAACTTTTTAGAAGTTAGGCAAGTTCTAGAGCAGGCTCTGGTCCAAGAAGGCCGAGCCAAAGATAAGAAATTTATTAAGACGTTTAGCAAGCCTAGGGCCAAAATCCACATCATGGAAGACTCTGATGAGGAGGAGTCAGAGGAGGAGGATTTGACCAACATGTACATGGCTGAATGGGTTACAAACACTAAAAACAAACCTGTCACCTTCTCCAAACTACGACCATCCCCCACAAAGAATAGACTTAATGAGGTCAAGTACTCGTTCGATGTGACTAACTGTGATAAAATATTTGATTTCCTCTTAAAGAGTCAGCTTCTCAGGTTGCCTAAGGGTCAAGTTATCCCACCTGCCGACGAGTTAAAGAAGCATCCATACTGTAAGTGGCATGATTCACATTCTCATAATACTAATGATTGCATTGTTTTTTGACGACAGATACAATCGGCCATAGAAGAAGGACGATTGAAGATAGACCATGATCCAAAGATGAAGCTGGATAAAGATCCTTTTCCAGTAAACATCGTTGACCTCGATGAGAAGAAGGTGTTGATTCGACTAGAACAGGCTGAGTCTGCTAAAGGAAAAGATGTGATTGTTGGAGAACCGCGCATTCGCACACTCATACCAAAGAACCCCAAGGTAGGAGTGTGGAAACAGAACATCAATACCCCTTCGGCTAAGGCTCGCAAGAGGCCGAAGGTAACATATAACATGCTCTTAAACAAGCATCAGAGGAGGGCCAAAGAAGCAGGTCCGTACGCTAAGCTAAAACAGCCGAAGGGTCCAAGACCTTTGAAGGGTGGCTTCGGTCCGAAGCCAGCGAACCGTCTGCACGAGGGCTTCGGGCCACAATGGCCTGATGCTCCGCACGGTGGTTCCGAGCCACAATGGCCGAACCCCCCGTACAACAGCTTTGAATTCCAGTGGTCAGGTCCCCTATACAACAACTTTGGCCCCCAATGGCCAAACCCCGCACCGCACTGGACTTCTCCGATGGGAGGCTTCGGCCCGCACTGGCTGAACATACCTCTGGCCTGGCAGGATCCTTTGCTGGTGTGATCGGAGACACCTTCGACTTGGCCGA
Source organism: Zizania palustris (assembly GCA_019279435.1). Lineage (NCBI taxonomy): Eukaryota > Viridiplantae > Streptophyta > Magnoliopsida > Poales > Poaceae > Zizania > Zizania palustris. Next base: position 40,501,463 of record JAAALK010000290.1, read on the forward strand.
ACCCCCCTCCAGGTGACGGGTTCGGCTCGTAGTGGCCGAGGCCGCTAGAGCCTCCGATGCCTCCACCGTATGACTGGGTGGGGACCCCGTGGGCCCCGTACGTATCCGAGTCAGGGTACCCTCTGCAGACTAACCCTATGCCTTGTTTTCCTCAGAGTATTGTGGATGGCAGGGGCAAACAGACGCAGCGGAGGGGGCATCGTCCATAGACTGTCTGTGGTACCTCTGAATCGGACCCTGCAGCCAATGTCAAGGAGTCTGAAGCCATAACTATCAGAGTTGGGTCTCAGGAAGTCCCAATCCCGAAGACTTTGTCGCCGAGGGCTGACGGAGGTAAGCCGCATGCTTCGGCCGGGCCCCGCGCCGAAGCTTGGTTCGATCGGTCGAACGAGGACGATCCATTCGATGAAGTTCGCAGCGAAGCCCCCTTCGAACATAGGGTGCCCAAGGCCGAAGGGCACACTTTGACCAGAATTAACAGGAGTCGAACAGTAGCTCTAGGAACCAAGCCGCAGCCATCTTGGGATCCTCCGAGCATGTCCAAATCATAGAAAAGACGCCTACAAAGGTTGCGGGCATAGGAGATGCGTGAGAAGGTAGCTGAGGCCGAGCGCGATGCTATCTTCGAAGAGATCCGCCCTCGGCCAACCACGAAGTAGGTATGGGGAGAGAAGTAGGTTGAGATAACCAAGCCGGCTCCTAGTCCAAGCGACAACGAGGACGACATGCTCGACGACGATTACTCACCCTTCTCTGAGGGACCCGCACCCCAGGTGATGGACATCAACATCATCACGCTGCCTGCCGAGTTCGCCCTACCACGGGACGAGGCTAAGGTCACCCAATTGAACATCGGTCCACACAATGCCATCTTCGAGAAGCCCGAGGACTCAGCTCGCCATATAAAGCCCCTCTACGTCAGGGGTCACATCGATGGGAGGCCGATTTTCCGAATGCTCATCGACGGCGGCGCCACTATTAACCTAATGCCTTATTCTTTGTTGAAGAAACTTGGCAGGGATGAAGATGACCTGAATAAGACTAACTTGATGCTCAACGGCTTCAACGGTGAGAGCTCCGAGGCCAAGGGAGTACTCTCTATCGAGTTGACGGTGGGAAACAAGACGTTGCCGACCGCATTATTCGTCATCAACGTACAAGGTAACTATAGTGTGCTACTCAGACGCGACTAGATCCATGCGAACTGTTGCATCCCCTCTACCCTACACCAATGCTTGATATAGTGGGAAGGCGATGAGGTGGAGGTCATCCCCGCGGATACTTCGGCCCAAGTAGCTTTGGCCGATGTGTCGGTTGACGCCGTCCATAACAAAGTAGAGTGTCTATCAGGTAGAGATCTTTCGGATTATGATTTTGTTAGTGTATCCGGAGGATGATTTGTACCAGTGTCTGTAAAGCTGGCTGGAGTAGCACGGCTATTTTTGTATTAGTAGTCATGTCTAGCAAGAGTAATCTAGATTGGCTAAAGTCTCAAGTGGAGCAGTATCGGTCTAATAAAGACGGTATTGCCGAAGCCATCGAGGACTTTAGAGAAGTAGAAAAATTAGGGCAAGGTTTTGCGTCGGCCGATCCCTTGGAAGAAGTTGATATAGGTAATGGTAGCGTCCCAAGGCCGACTTTTGTAAACCAACATTTACAGCCCGATGAAAAGGCTGAAGTAATAAAGTTACTTCGGTTGTATGTCAATTGTTTCGCATGGGAGTATAGCGAAATGCCAGGGCTAAGCCGCGAGTTCATAGAGCATCGACTGCCCATCAAGCCCCGGTTTAGGCCTTATAAATAGCCTCCCCGCCGCTTTAATTCGGTCGTCTATGACCAAGTTAAGGAGGAAGTGGAATGACTACTTAAGGCTGAATTTATTAGGCCATGCAGGTACGCGGAATGGGTTGCTAACATTGTGCCTGTAGAGAAGAAAGGGAGCGGCAAGATATGAGTATGCATTGATTTTAGGGATCTGAACAGAGCCACTCCAAAAGACGAGTATCCGATGCCAATAGCCGACATGCTGATCAACGACGCCTCGGGACATAAGGTACTAAGTTTTCTTGATGGCAATGCTGGTTATAATCAAATCTTTATGGCCAAAGAGGACGTCTATAAGACTGCATTTCGATGCCCTGGTTTTGTTGGTTTATTCGAATGAGTCCTCATGACTTTTGGGTTGAAAAATGCCGGCGCCACGTATCAGCGCGCTATGAACTTGATCTTTCATGACTTGTTAGGAGTCATGTTAGAGGTTTACATCGATGATGTCGTGGTCAAATCGATGAAGGTTGCTTTCGATAGGATGCGACAATACGGTTTGAAAATTAACCCACTCAAGTGTGCTTTTGGTGTGTCGGCAGGTAAGTTCTTAGGTTTCATGATTCATGAAAGAGGTATAGAAATTGATCCTAAGAGACTTGAAAATATTAGAAACGTTGTAGCGTCGGCATGCAAAAAGGATGTGCAAAAGTTGCTAGTCAAGTTGAACTATTTGCGTCGTTTTATATCCAACTTGTCTGGCAAGATTGATGCCTTTGTCCCCATACTCCGGCTAAAAAATGAAGCCGAGTTCGCTTGGGGGGAAAGCCAGCAAAGTGCTTTTGAGAAGATCAAGGAGTGCTTGTCATCACCACCCGTGGTGAGAGCACCCAAGGCCGGGATTCCGTTTCGGCTATACATCGCCACTGAAGATAGCATGATTGGAGCCGTGCTAACCCAGGAGGTGGAGGGGAAGGAGTTCATCATCACATTCTTGAGCCACCGCCTGCTGGATGCTGAAACCAGGTACGCGTTTGTGGAGCGATTATGTTTATCACTTTATTACGCGTGCACCAAGTTACGCCATTATCTTCTCCCTACCACATGTGTTGTCGTTTGCCAAACTAATGTTATAAAGCACATGTTACAAAAGCCGATTCTAAGTGGAAGAATCGGAAAATGGGCTTACACATTGATTGAGTACGATTTGGCCTACGAGCCCCTAAGAGCGATGAAAGGCCAAGTCATAGCCAACTTTATAGTTGATCATCACATAGATGCTACCTGAAGTGATGCTATTGCTCTAGTTGAGGTAGTGCCATGGGAAATCTATTTTGATGGTTCGTCTTGCAAGAATGGCCAAGGTATTGGAGTGGTTCTCATATCACCTAATGGTATGCGCTTTGAAACCTCGGCCCGACTAGAGTTTTCTTCCACTAATAACCAAGCCGAATACGAAGCTTTGTTGCTAGGTCTTGAACTACTAGAGTCTGTAGGCGCTAAACACGTCCACGCGCATGGTGATTCGTTATTAGTGGTACAACAAGTAGCTAAGAATGCCCAATGTTTTAATGGCTTGCTGAATAGCTACTTGGACAAATGTCTAGACATAGTTTCTACTTTTGATGATTTCAAAATATCCCACGTGTCAAGGGAGGCCAATTCAGTCGCCAATGATTTGGCTTAGCAAGCATCTGGCTACCAAGTCAGGAGCGGGAAATTTTTTGTATTGAAGAAGTCGATGTTTGGTCTCGCTACCGAAGCCGGTGATGCTGGATAGGCGTACCCTTCAGGTCGAAGCCCTCGGGTCGCCGAACGCCACCGCACGCCGAAGCCCCTGGATCAGAGTGCTCTGCCCACCGAGGGATCCAGCATGCTAGAGCCTATAGTCCAAAGCCTCTCGGAGGGAGAAGGCTCCCCAGGGTCCGAACCCTCCAAAGGGTTTCGGCCGGCACACTCTGAACGGCCACCTCGGCCAGGCTTCTGCAGGAGCTGGAATGGCTCGGGGGGCACCCCAAAGTCGGTGTTTTAGAAATTTTTTCAGAAGGTGTACCAGCGAAGCTCTCTGAAACCTGTGAGGGTGATTGGAGAGTCCCAATCGTCTAGTATTTGAGATACCCTAGCCGAAGGGTTGATCGAAAGGTTCGGCGACAAGCGTTCAAATTCGTGTTGGTAGACGACACATTGTATCGCCAAACCATCGATGGAGTGCTACTAAAATGTTTAGACCATGAGCAGTCCCAAGTGGCTATAGGAGAAGTCCATGAGGGGCTTTGCGACACTCACCAATCGGCCCAAAAGATGAGTTGGATGCTCAAAAGAGCGGGGTTTTATTGGCCGACTATGACTGAAGATTGTTTCAAGTACTATAGAGGTTGTGAAGCATGCCAAAAGTTTGGCAATATTCAGTTGGCTCCTACCTCATTACTCAATCCTATTGTCAAGCCATGGCCGTTTCGAGGTTGGGGTCTAGACTTCATCGGCCAGATCCACCCTCCTTCCTCAAAAGGGCATCAGTTCATGTTGATGGCAACAGATTACTTCAACAAATGGACCGAGGCCGTACCTCTCAGGAACATGACCCATAATGAGGTACGCGATTTTATTTTAAAGCACATCATACATAGATTTGGCATCCCTCAAACTCTTACTACGGATCAAGGTAGTTCATTTGTTTCTAAAGAAGTAAGGGACTTCGCCGAATACTATGGCATTAAGTTGATAAACTCTTCACCTTACTATGCTCAGGCCAATGGTCAGGCCGAGTCTAGTAATAAAACCGTGATTAAGCTTATTAAGAAGAAAATTGAAGAGTTTCCTAAAAGGTGGCATGAAGTGCTTTCCGAGGCATTATGGGCTTGTAGGATTGCAAAGCACGGTGCCACCAAGGTCAGTCCATATGAGTTGGTTTATGGACAAGAGGCCGTTCTGCCTGTGGAGGAAGATCTAGGCTCCTTAAGAGTGTTAAAGCAAGACGGCTTATCGGTCAATGAGTATGAAGCTCTTCTGAAGGATAATCTTGAGGAAGTGACCGATAAGAGGCTAAGGGCTTTAGAAGCCATAGAAGTAGACAAGAAAAGAGTAGCTAAAGCCTACAATAAGAAGGTTAAACCAAAATCATTTCAAATAGGAGACTTGGTATGGAAAATGATTTTGCCTTTAGCCACGAAAAGTCCCAAATTTGGCAAATGGTCACCTAGTTGGGAAGGTTCTTTTTAGATAGCCGAAATCGCTCCCGGCAACGCATACGTGTTGGAATCCCTATAGGGAGAGCGGTTTCGAAGAGCTTTGAATGGTAGATACTTGAAAAGGTATTTCCCAAGTGTGTGGCAAACATAACAAAGTGTCGGAAAGCCAATATGGATGATATCGTCTTCAGCTCGTTGTGCTTTTAGTTCACTAGTTCACTAAAAGGTAGGGGGGCATGTGTTGATAGCAAAAAATGGAGTTAATGACTAGATTGTCAAAATATAAATTTTGATGATTTGGGCCAAAAATACACATGTCTAGGGTCTATCTGAAGCCCTACAGGGACGAAGTCCATCAAGCTATGGGCTCCGAAAGCCTGTAGCCAGCCCATGGGCTTCGGCCAGGAAGCCTTCGGAGGCCCACGCTGCCGAAGCTTCGGAAGCCTTCGGAGGCCCACGCTACTGAATCTTCGGCCTAAGGAGCAAGCCTCGATGGGCCTGGCCGAAGCCCACGCTACCGAAGCTTCGGCCCAAGGAGCAAGCCTCGACGGGCCTGGCCGAAGCCCACGCTACCGAAGCTTTGGCCCGAGGGGCAAGCCTCAACGGGTTTAGCCGAAGCCCACGCTACCAAAGCTACGACCCGAGGATCAATCCTCGACGGGCCTGGCCAATGCCCACGCTACTGAAGCTTCGGCCCGAGGAGTGGGCCTCGATGGGCCTGGCTGAAGCCCACCTTGGCAAAGATAGAGTTGGACACGTTTCCAGCTCAACCTTTATCTCTATCCGGGTGGATTAATAGCAGATTAGATTAGGGGTTAACCCCCTATAAATAGAGAGGCCTGGCCGTCGTGGAGAGCCCCCCAACTCAAACCAAACCAAAGCCATGCTTTGATCGTACCTTTACTTTTACCTTTACTTTTCTGTAACTCTTCATGCGTTTGCCTGGAAGCCCTTCGTCCACTGCTACGGAATAGTGGTAAGCCTTGGTACTTCGCCTGTGAACTCCCCGTTAATCTACGTAACAGATTGCTATCGCCTTGTTACTTCGCTGCATCGGAGATCGCACGCCGAACCCCGCTGTTCGGAGGTGACCACCGTGTTCAGATCCGTTCGGAGTCTACCTTCGGCCGGATCAGTCCGGACGCTGAAGCACCCTTCGACGGGGTGCTTCGCACCATGCGTCGTTCGCATCAGACTTCGATCCAGGAGGACTTCGACTGGTTTGCTGATTTTAACCTGTTTAAACTATTTCTTTCGGCTAATTGGATTATTTTGTGTATTCTGGTTGCCTAGCGACTCCACCCCCCTTATCACTATTAAGGGTAGTCGGAACACGGCGTCGGTGCTACGTCACACTTAGGCCTGTACCTAAGTATCCATGCACTTTTGGATCGCCGGACTGACCCAAGTGCGGGGCACGTTTCCGTGTCAACACCCCCTGGTTTTGAAAACCCCAAATACCCATATAAAGTCCTTAAACTTCATAAGGCTCTTTATGGACTCAAGCAGGCCCCTCGGGCATGGTATGATAGACTTAAGTCTTTTCTGCTTGAGCGGTGGTATTTGATGGGATCTGTTGATAAAACCATGTTCACTCTCAAGCATGGCAAAGATTTCCTCCTAGTCCAGATTTATGTAGATGATATCATCTTTGTTGGCTCTTCTCATGCTTTGGTTGCCGAGTTTGCAGATGCCATGAGCAGGGAGTTCGAGATGTCCATGATGGGTGAACTCACTTTTTTCCTTGGTTTGCTAATCAAGCAAAGCAAACAAGGTACTTTCGTCCACCAGACAAAGTACACCAAGGACCTGCTCATGAAATTTGACATGGCTGATGCGAAGCCACTCGCCACTCCAATGGCTACATCTGTAGCATTAGATCCTGACGAAGATGGAGAAGCCGTAGATCAGAAGGAGTTCCGAAACATGATCGGCTCCCTCCTCTACTTGACTGCTGCGAGGCCGGACATACACTTCGTAGTGTGTCTGTGCGCTCGTTGTCAGGCTTCACCACGAGCTTCGCACCGCCAAGCAGTAAAGCGCATTCTCAGGTATCTCAAACATACCCTCGAATTTGGCATTTGGTATTCGATGACTTCCTCTTTGTGTCTTCGAGGTTATTCCGATGTGGATTTTGCTGGGTGTAGGATTGATAGGAAAAGTACCTCTAGTACTTGTCATTTTCTGGGTACTTTACTGGTTTGCTAGTCTTCCCGCAAACAGTCTAGTGTTGCACAATCGACGGATGAGGCTGAATATGTTGCTGCAGCTAGCTGTTGCTCTCAGATTTTGTTGATGGCTTCCACTTTGTTGGATTTTGGGTTAGATTATAAGAGTGTTCCACTTTTCTGTGATAACACTAGTGCTATTTGTATTGCAAACAACCCAGTTCAGCATTCCAGAACCAAACACATTGATGTGCGATATCATTTTCTCAGAGATCATAATGAGAAGGGTGATATTGAGCTTCAATATGTTGATACCCAACACCAGCTAGCCAATATTTTCACAAAACCCCTCGATGCTTCTCGTTTTGCCTACTTGCGTGGGGAACTTGGTGTTTGTCACCCTTACGTAATTTTGTGAGGGGGAGCAGATTTTGATTGTCTTGCATATGCTCATTGTGTGTGAAATTGCATTTACATCTTTGGCACTTATATGCCTGATTTTAATTCATGAAATCATGTCAGCTCAGCTCTATTTAATATGTCTGAAACATTATGTGCATGATTTTTCTTTCCAAAATCAAATCATGCTCACTGCTTAGTCTTGAATCTAGCATGTTTAGGCAGGACTGCTTTAGCTATATTTTATCTGCTTGATAGCAAGACTCTGTTTCTCTAGATGCTAAACATTGCAACTTGAAAAATTGTTCTACTTACTCATGGATATTCATCAAGTGCTAAAAAATTGTTCACTTAATTAAAATCCAAAACTCCATGATTTGCATGCTACAAGTGAAAATATCTAGGTGGGTTTGTTCGTCGCACTACTCTATTCTAGATTGCTTACCATTGCACATTGGTCTGAACTGGGATAGTGTAGTGTATGCCAAAATCACCGCCTTAAGCTTTTGATGGCTTTCATGCCTAGGCTTGGCTTGATTGGAAAGTATAAGGTAGACAAACAAATAACCCCTGGCATTATGAAAAGAACAACAAATTCTTTGATCATCAAGTTTGCTTTCAATGCTCCACTTGAACTGGACTTGTCTGTCTAGAGTAGAAATTGACTAGCTTTGCGTAGTCCCTGCTTTTACTTGTCTAGTTACCTTGATTGAGTGGTGATGCTTTTATTTCAAAATGATAAAATCACATGTTGTCATTATGTTTTTTTGAGAATGTTAAATTGAGTTGAGCACATGATAATTGGTATTAATGTTGGCATATTTTTGCTTTATATGTCTTTGCAATTCTGCCCATTTCGAAGCTTTGCATCTTTAGAATGCTCCTTGATGCTTGCATTGCCAAAGGAGGAGAAATTTTTTCAGTTCTCTGTAGGAAGGGGTAAAATAACTCAGGGGGAGTTTTATCTTGCAAAGGGAAAGATTTGCCGAAGGGGTTTTTACTCTTTTGAAAAGGGGGAGGAAAATTCTTTTGTCAAGTGACATGGTTTGACTCGTTTCTGAGTTTTTTGGTCACTTGTGTGCTAAAATTTTTCAAATTTTCTTGAACTTGAATTTGGTTGTCAATGCACTCATTAAGGGGGAGATTGAGAAACCAAGGGTTGGTTTCAAAGTCTGTGATGAGTGATTGATAGATTTTATCCTCTGATTCGAAGGGGTCCCTCCGAAGGGGTTCAGAGGTTGTTGCACTGAAGGGTTCGATGGTTCTGGTTGCTATAGCTGTTGCAGCGGAGTGTGCCTATCAGAGGGGTCCGACAGTACACAATAAGTTGGATGTACCGAAGGTTTTGGTATTTTGGGCGGTACATTGGAGTGTGTGCTAGAGGTTGCTTACCCAAAGAGGTCTCCGGGGTACTCGATACACTTGTCTGTCTGTCTGTTGTGCGTAGGTGACTTTGGAGGCGACGGACGGTTCGCAGCAAGTGAACTTGGGTCAAACGGGAGGCTTGATGCCAGGCGAGCGGGGAGCTCGGTCACGAAGGCTGCGAAGGGGTCGAGGTCGGTCCTTGGGTCAAGGTGCGCCAGGTGAAGGCAAAGAGTGCGGAGAGTGGCTCCGGCTGAAGGTACCCCGAGACGAAGTCCTCAGAGGCGAGGCACTTCGAAGGGTACTCCGAATGGAGTGACTTCGGAGTATGGTGTACGAATTCCTCAACGATGAGGCAAGGCATTCGAAGTGTGCTCCGGAGTGAGGCACTCGAAGGTATACCCGACGGAGGTCTCAAAAGTCGAGGTGCATCGAAGGCATGGTCCGGGTGAGGTTCGTCAAGGAGTGTGCTTGGGGAGAGACACTGTGACGAAGTGCTCATGGAATGCTTCATGCGGAGGCCTTGGGTGAAGGAGGGACTTAGAAGGGTGGTACTCTGATGGTGGGGCTTCGGAGTGTGGCTGACTTGAGGTATTTCGGCCATGCTTGGCTTCGGTACATGGGCTGATGGAGTTCGAGCTGGGAGTAGCTGCGAAGCCATGGTGGTTCACTCCGGAGGTGATGGCGCGAAGGCTCAAGGGCTTTGACGACTTCGGCTCAAAACCATCACTGTATCGAAGGCTGACTTCGTTGAAGCGAAGGCCGTCAGGCTCAAGGCTTCTCACCGAAGCTACCACACCCCTCACGTGCGAAGGGGGGCTTCAGAAGAATCCAAAACTACAAAGGCTGAACATGTCTGCTCTGCAAAAGCTAATGTTGTCTCCTCTGCGAAGCTAACAAAAGAAGCCTCTAAATAAAGTAGACTACCAGCTGTACCCCCCTGTTCTGATGAGACAAAACCAGTGTAAACCCTAGGGGTAAAGTAGTCTATTCACAGGGCTGAATAGTGCCTATAAATAGTGGAGGCCAGCTAGGCCACAGTAACACTTTGAGCAGTCATTGTAGAACTCCTATGCTAGCCGCCATTTCTCTCTGTGTTCATCCTATGCGTTCATTTTGTGTTCCCTGTTCAAGCAATGAAACTTTGATTCTATTTTCATTTATTGTTTGAACTTGTAAGCCTACTTTGCACTGCATGTTTTGATTTCTCTGTGCATCATCTTCTTCTGGGTTGAGTTTGTGCACTGGATCTCTTCTCGAGAAGTGTGTGAGAGGTCTGTTCGTGTGAAGTGTGTGTTTTTCAGTGTCTGTTCGCTCTGTGTAAACTGGAGGCTATACCTCTCTGATTACTAGCGAAGCACTGTTCCTGGCTTAAATCGAAGACCGTTTTCTTCCCTTGTCGAAGTCCTCGACGAAGTGTGTTCAGCGTGCGCTTAGACCTTCGAAGTACGAAGCCTATTACCAGTTGCTATCGCTGAGTATTTTGTTGAAGTCCTTAGAGGGAAGACTGCTCTAGCGAGGGGTGAAGTGCGAAGCCTGCTCGAAGGCACCTAGTGTGCGGAGCCTGCACTGACTTAGCAGATTTGAGTTTTTCGTGTTGTGGGTGGAGTGAAGTCTTCTTAACTTCGAACTTTTGCTCCGTGCGAAGCCTGGTTTTGGAGCTGTGAAATACCTCTGAACCAAAACTTCAAAGGGTGTGTTCGAAGCGTGTTCCACACAAGACAGAATTAAAACAGAAGATTATTTTTAGTTTGAAATTTTAAAATCTCCCATTCAGCCCCCTTTGGTCGCCGTTTTCGTTCCAACAATATGACATGGCCGAGAAATTTCACCTCGGACGACCGAAACTCGCACTTGCTATACTGAGCGTACAACTGTTGTTCGCTCAACTTTCCTAGGGTTAGACAGAGATAGGCTTCATGTTCTTCCTTGGTCTTGGAATAGACGAGGATATCATCGATGAACACCACAAACTTGTCCAAGAATTCCATGAAGACATTGTTCATCATGTTCATGAAGAAGGCGGGGCCATTCGTGAGTCCGAACGACATCACAATATACTCGTATAATCCATAGCGGGATGTGAAGGCAGTCTTGGCGATGTCCTCTTCTCTGATTCTCAGCTGATGGTAGCCTGACCTGAGGTCGATCTTGGAGAACACCGAAGATCCTTTCAACTGGTCGAATAGGTCATTGATCCGAGGCAGCGGGTACTTGTTTTTGATTGTCACCTTGTTCAAGGCTCTATAATCTACGCATATCCACTTAGTCTTGTCTTTCTTCATGGCGAAGATGACCGGTGCACCTCAAGGTGAGGAACTCGGTCAGATGTACCCTTTCTATTCAAGCTTCTCAATATTGCTCTTTACTTTATCTAGCTCATTTGCGGCCATACGGTACGGGCGCTTGGAGATGGGGGTGGTTTTGGGGACAAGCTCGATTCTGAATTCGATGTCCCTCTTGGGTGGCATCCCTGGTAAATCCTTTGGGAAGATGTCTAGGTATTCCCGGGCCACGGGTACTTCCTCTAATGCCATCTGGTGAAGTGACACTCCTTTTGGGCCACGGGCAGTCATCTTAAAGGTGACAGAGACTCCTCTAGAGCTAGTCACGGTGACGGACTTACTAGCGCAATCAATCATTCCCTTGTGCTTCATTAACCATTCCATCCCTAGGATGAGGTCTAGCCCTCGTAATCTATAAGGACTGGGTCAGCCCAAAACAACACCCCTTAGATCTCTATCCTTATCCTTGGGCTGAACAGATTGGCTAGGGTTTTCTTGTCGGGGGTGGCAATCATCATGGGTGTGGGCAGAGGGAGTACTTCCAGGTTATTTACTTTCACAAAATCTTTTGATACGAAAGAGTGGGTCGCCCCTGAGTCAAATAATATTACTGCGGGTATGAAATTTGCCGTGAACATACCAAGCATGACTTCGGGGGCCTCCTAGGCTACTTTAGTGTTGATGTGGTTGACTTGGGTGCAAACCACCTAGTTTGGTGCAGCTCCTTGGGGTTGCTTGGGGTGAGGGCACTGGTGGGAGTAGTGTCCTTCCTTTTGGTAGTTGAAGCAGATGACCGACTTGCCATTTCGGTCTCTCAGCATGGGGGATTTTGCGGCAGGTGCTGGTGGGGCGGTTGGAGCTGGTGGATTGGGGCGAGGGTTCCCGGCACTTGAGCCACTGGCAGTGTGCGGCGGCCTATAGACGGTTCAAGGATGGTAGGTAGCTTCCTGAGGTGGAGGGGCGAAGCGGGGTCTCTGGATTTTCCCTTGGTGATGTTTGAAGGCGATAATCTTTCTCTTCTTGAGATCCAACTTGTTCTGTTCGGTCTCTTGAAGGATAGCTTTGTTTACTAACCATTGGAAGTTGGCATAATTCGTGGCCACGAGCTGCATAGAGAGCTCATCCTTCAGTCCCCTGAGGAACTTTGCCTGACGAGCGGTGTCTGTTCGAACTTCCTCTGGCGCGTATCGGGCCAACTGGTTAAACTCATGAAGGTACTCCATAACAGTCTGCTTTCCTTGTTGTAGGTCCCAGAACTCCTATTGTTTCACAGCGATGACTCTAGCGGGGACGTGAGCGGCCCAGAAGGCAATGGTGAATTCCGCCTATGATACCTCATGATCCTCGGGTTAGGATTCACGATAGTTATCCCACCATTCTATGGTGGGTCCCTAAAGCTGGTGAGTGGCGAACGCCACTCGCTCTCGGTCCGAAGATCGGAGGAGATCGAATTTCTTCCGATGGTCTTGAGCCAATCGCCGGCTTCCGTGGGATTGATTGTGCTCATGAAGATGTGGGGCCTCACATGCAAGAACTCAGAGAGTTGAGTCACGGGGGCAGGTGTAGGGGCTTGCTGGCGAGGGGCTCCCAAGTGGCTACGGGAGAAGTCCATTAAGGGCTTTGTGGCACTCATCAGTGGGCCCAGAAAATGAGTTGGATGCTCAAAAGAGTGCGTTTCTACTAGCTGATTATGACTGAGGATTGTTTTAAGTATTATAGAGGGTGTGAAGCGTGTCAGAAGTTTGACAATATTTAGTTAGCTCCTGCTTCATTACTTAACCCTGTTGTCAAGCCATGGTTGTTCTGAGGTTGGGGTTTAGACTTCATCGGCCAAATTAACCCTCCTTCTTCAAAAGGGCATCGGTTCGTGTTGATGGCAACAGACTACTTCACCAAGTGGACCGAAGCCGTGCCTCTCAAGAACATGACTCACAACGATGTACTTGACTTTATCTTGAAGCATATCATACACAGATTTGGCATTCATCAAACTCTCACTACAGATCAAGTTAGTTCATTTGTTTCTAAAGAAGTGAGAGACTTTGCCGAATATTATGGTATTAAGTTGATAAAGTCTTCACCATACTATGCTCACGCCAATGGTCAGGCCGAGTCTAGTAATAAAACTATGATTAAGCTCATTAAGAAGAAAATTGAAGAGTTCCCTAAGAGGTGGCATGAAGTGCTTTCTGAGGCACTATGGGCTTGTAGAATTGCAAAGCATGGTACTACCAAAGTTAGTCCATATGAGTTGGTGTATGGACAAGAAGTCGCTCAACCTATAGAAGTAGATCTTGGCTCTTTGAGAGTTATAAAGCAAAATGGCTTATCGGTCGACGAGTATGAGACTCTTTTGAAGGACAGTCTAGAAGAAGTGACTGATAAGAGGTTGAGGGCTTTAGAAGCTATAGAAATAGACAAGAAGGGAGTAGCTAAAGCCTACAATAATAAAGTTAAACCAAAATCGTTTCAAGTAGGTAACTTAGTTTGGAAGACGATTTTTCCCTTAGGCACTAAGAGTCCCAAATTTGGTAAGTGGTCACCTAGTTGGGAAGGTCCTTTCAAAATAGCCTAAATTTCTCCTGGCAATGCCTATGTGTTAGAGTCTCTACAAGGAGAGTGGTTTCAAATAACTTTGAATGGTAGGTACTTGAAAAGGTATTTCCCAAGTGTGTGGAAAACAACTTGAAAGGTGTTGAAAGGCTGATATGAAAAGTATTGTCTCTAGCCCGTTATGCTTTTAGTTCACGTAGTTCACTAAAAGGCAGGGGGCATGTGTTGATAGCAAAAAATGGTATTAGTGGTTAAGATTGTCAAAATATCAATTTTGGTAATTTGGGCCAAAAATACACTTGTCCCGGGTTAGGCCGAAGCCCTACAGGGCTGAAGGCCCACAAAGCTACGTGCTTCGGAAGCTTCCAGCAAGTCCCACAGCCTTCGGCCCGAAGGCCTTTGGAGGCCCACTCTGCCGAAGCTTCGGCCCGAGGAGCAGGCCTCGGTTGGCCTGGCCGAAGGACCACTTTGGGCAGAGACAGAGATTGAGTCCGATTGTTGACTAAGTCTTTCCATGCGTGATTAAGCCAAATCTTATCAGATTAGGCTTAGAGATTAGAAGTCTAGCCCCTATAAATATAGGGGTGAGGCCGGTTCAGAACGTCCCTCAACACAAATCAACCTCAAAGCCCTAGCTTTGAACCGTACCTTTATTTTACCTTTACTTTCTACACTCTTCATTGGTTTGCTTGGAAGCCCTCCGTCGGCCGCTTCAGAACAGTGGTAATCCTTATTACTTCGCCTGTGAAGTATCCGTTAATCTATGTAATAGATTGCTATAGCCTTGTTACTTTGCCTGTGAAGTATCCGTTAATATACGTAATAGATTGTTATCAGCTTGTTACTTCCCGTGTGAAGTATCCGCTAATCTACGTAACAGATTGCTACCTTCGCCCTTAGTGCAACACTTAGCAGAATTCGATCCTCATGCCGAATTGGTACTTTGAATCTACTCTGTTGCAGGTTTCCACGTTCGAAGCTACTTCACCGGAGGTGCCGGAGCTAAGAGATTGGTTTCAGAGGTTGCCAGAACACCTTTCAGCGAGATCGTTGCTTCAACCGCCTATGTCGGACTGTCACGCTGTTGTCGGTTTGACCAAGTCCCACACGCCAACACGCTTCGCAATAGGCTTCATCACGATAGGCTTCGCCACGCCCGTACCCCATGTCAGATGAAGTCACGCCCGCGCGTTGCGTCTAAGTCATTATTCTGTATCTTACTGTATCGGAGACTTCATGCCGAACCCTCCTATTCGGAGGTGATTGTCACGTCCAGATCGGTACGGAGTTCATCTTCGGCCAGATCAGTCCGAACGCCGAAGACGCCCTTCGGTGGGACACTTCGCACCAGACATCGAAGATACACTTTGGCGACACCCTTCGCAGTATACTTTGAATTAGTCAGGCTTCGCTCAGCTGTTGATTAGTTCTATTTAATACATTTCTTTCGGCTAATTGGATTATTTCTATGTGATCTGATTACCTAGCGACTCCACCCTCCTTACCACGGTTAAGGGTAGTCAGAACGTGACATCGGTATTGTGTTACGCTTAGGCTTGTCCCTAAGTATCCACACACTTTTGGATCGTCGAACTGATCCATGTGCGGGGGCACTTTTTTGTGTCAATAGTGAGCTCATTCAAAGGAGCAGCAATGGTGCTAAAATTCTTCACGAAATGCTGATAGAAACAAGCAGGACAATGAAAGCTTCTCATTTGTCTTACATTGACAGGCGTAGGCCAATTTTTGATAACATCTAGTTTAGATTCATCAACTTCTACTCCTTGTGTAGAAACAACAAATCCCAAAAACACAACCTTTTTGTGCAAAACGTGCACTTCTCCATGTTAGCATACAAATTTTCAGATCTAAGTACTTGCAACACTTGTTTAATATGCTCTTCATGCTCTTCCATGGTGCGGCTATATATCAGAATGTCATCAAAATAAACCACCATAAATTTTCCAATGAAGGTTCTCAAAACATGATTCATTAAATGCATTAATGTGCTAGGTGCATTGGTCAAGCCAAAAGGCATTACTAACCATTCATATAAACCAGATTTTGTTTTGAAAGCCGTATTCCATTCATCCCCTTCTTTCATCCTAATCTGATGATACCCACTACGTAGATCAATTTTACAGAATATAACAGCACCACTAAGTTCATCGAGCATATCATCAAGTCTAGGGATAGGATGAAAATACCGAATAGTGATGTTGTTAATAGCCCTACAGTCAATGCACATTCTCCATGTACCATCTTTCTTAGGGACAAGAATAACAGGGACAACACAAGGGCTGAGAGTTTCTCGCACATACCCTTTATCCAGTAGCTCCTGCACTTGTCGCTGAATCTCCTTGGTTTGTTCGAGGTCGGCCCGATACGGTGGTCAATTAGGAAGGGAGACTCCTGGAATGAGGTCGATCTGATGTTCAATCCCACGAAGTGGACGTAGACAAGCAGGTGTCTCCTCTGGAAACACATCTTCAAAGTCCTAAAACACACTAGAAACAACACTAGGAAGAGGAGTTAAATCATTAGATGAAATCATTGCATCCTTGTACAACAACACAAAATGCACAATCTTGGGGTTATCTCTCACTGACTTGTCGATGACTTTCATCTTCTTTTGCTCATGTTGATCCTCACTTACCTTCTTTACTTCAATCTTCCTTTGCATGTATGCTACTATAATCTAATTTGGGGTGCATTTGGTTCTGCTTTTTAAATCTACTTTTGCTGTGAAAAAGCAGAAGCTGAACCAAATGGGTTTACCAAAACTAATTATGCTGTGAAAAAGTAGTTTTTTCTAATAGAAATTTGGAAGCAGCTTGGACCCTGCTTTTCTGCTTTTGCTTTTCTGATTTTTAGTACAGATTAAATAACATTAATTCAAGGTGTCTTTAATGATCTAACATTATTATGGTTTGTATTGCATTGCACAATTTCATGAAATAATGTGTGGTTGCCGATTACTTTATGAAATGAACTATGCATTTTTATTTATATAATATATTTTCTAGTTATTGAGTTGCATCAATATTGAGTGTTTCCTATTTATATATATGTATAGAATATTATAATAATGAAAATTATGTAAGTTATAAAATAGTCAACTCACAATAGTTTTTCAAAGCAGCTTCAACCAAACGACTTTTAGTTTTTACACAGCAGAAAACTCACAGCAGAACCAAACACATCCTTGGTGTCGTGGGTAGAAGCTTGATGCCTTTACCTTGCCACTTGAATGCATAGGTGTTGGCATGGCCTTCATGTAGGACACTTCTATCAAATTGCCACGGTCGCCCCAATAGCAAGTGACAAATAGTCATGAGAACAACATCACAATCAACAGTATATGTGTAATCATGTATGCTGAAAGTAACTCTCACCAAGTATTTGCAGCTTTACATCACCACACGCGCTAAACCATTGCACATGGTAGGGGGTGTGGATGCTTCATCAGGGTCACCCCAAGCTTCTGACACATTTCCATACTAGACAGGTTGTGGCAGCTACCACCATCAATTATCAACTTAATCAATTTGTCACTCACTTTAGCTTGAGTCTGGAATAGGTTGAATCGTTGCGCTTGTTCTTCATCATTGATCTGAACACTCAGTGTTTTAGTGACCATAACGGTGTGACCAACCTCAAAAGGATATGCCTTGTACTCCTCTACATTCTCCTCTTCGGTGTCATTGAACTTTCCACTCTTTGTTTCAAGTTGAATCTTATCTTCACTAGCTGATTCATACTCACCCTCCTCGGTGACAAGCATTGCACGATTATTTGGACATTCCTTGGCAACATGACCACACCCTAAACACTTGAAACATTTGGATCTACTCTTGGAGGAAGATCCCACGGAAGACACAACAGATGACATTGATTTTGGCGTCTTGTTCTCACTTGTTAAAGGTGCTTATTTTGCAAAAGATCCAGAACGAGGAAAAGAATTATTGCTCACGCCGGGTGAATAGGTACCTCGTCCCAATCTGAATTTTGCAGTTTTTGACGATCCTGGTGGCACCCTTATACTGAATGGTGTTGCCTTTGTTGGTCTAGCATTATCTTGTAATTGCCTCTCTGCCTTTTGTGCTATGTGCACTAGCTCGACTACATTGTTGTAGGTCTGAAATTCTACAACACGCTTAATTGGCTTATATATTAAGACCAAATAGAAAACGTGACATGGATTGCTCTTCATCTTCATGCACACGTGATCTAATCATTGTTTGCTCCATATCCTTATAATATTCTTTCACTGAATGATTTCCTTGTCTCAAGTTCTATAGTTTATCAAAAAGGTCACGTTTGTAATGCTTAGGGACAAACCATGCTCTCATTTCTCTCTTCATTTCTACCCATGATATCACTAGGAGCTCCCCATTCTCCTAACATTGATTCTGAACTTGTTCCCACCAGATTAGAGCATATCCATCAAACTCCAATGATGCCATGGCCAACTTCTTCTCCTCGGAATAATTATGCATGTGAAATATTTTGTCAACCTTTAGCTCCTAGGTGAGATATGCATCAGGGTCAGAAGTGCTTTCAAACTTGGAAATGCTGAACTTGAGTTTGCCAAATCTCTCCTCATTGGGCTGATTGTCACCATTGCGACCCCGTCGAGGGTAGTAATCATTGCATTGCAACACAAAGGTTTTAGGATGAGCAACTCTGTGTGTAGTGGCACCTCCACATCCACGACCTCTCCCTTGGTCATGAGCAGCACCATTGCCACCTCCACCATGCCCTAGCCCAAGTGGGCGAGCAACATGGGCAGCAGCTTGGTCACACCTTTCTTGTGCTTCCTGTTGCACACTATTGATAGAAAAAAATGGCATCAATGGCTAAGATTGTAAAAATATCAAATTTGGTAATTTGGGCCAAAACTACACATGTCTTGGGTCAGGCCGAAGCCCTATAAGGGCCAAAGGACCGTTGGGCTATGGGCTTCAGAAGCTTCCAGCCAGCTCATGGCCTTCGGCCAGGAAGCCTTCGGAGGCCCAGGCCACCCAAGCTTCGACCCGAGGAGCAGGCTTCGACGGGCCTGGCCGAAGGCCCACTTCGGCAGAGATAGAGTTGGACACAATTTCGGCTAAGTTTTTATCTCTATCCAGCTGAATTATAGCAGATTAGATCAGAGGATTAGCCCCTATAAATATAGAGGCGAAGCCAGTTTAGAGCCCCCCAACACAAATCAACCACAAAGCCCTAGCTTTGATCGCATTTATTTACCTTTACTTTTCTGTACTCTTCGTGGGTTTTCCTGGAAGCCCTCCAATGGACACTTTGGAACAGTGGTAATCCTTGTTACTTCGCTTGTGAAGTATCCGTTAATATACGTAATAGATTGCTATCGCCTTGTTACTTCGCCTGTGAAGTATCTGCTAATCTGCGTAACAGATTGCAATCTTCGCCACTAGTGCAACACTTAGTAAAATTCAGTCCTCAGGCCGAATTAGTACTTCGAGTCTTATCTGTTGCAGGTTATCTGCGTTCGGAGCTACCTTGTTGGAGGTGTCCGGAATCGAGAGATCGGTTTCGGAGGTTGCCGGAACACCCTTCGGTGAGACGGATTGCTTCGACTGAACGCTTCGCCAGCACACTTCGTCACGACAGGCTTCGCCATGCTCATACTCCGCTCCGGACGAAGTCACGCTTGCGCAACGCGCTCAAGTCATTACTCTGCATCTTGCTTTACCGGAGACTTCACGCCGAACCCCGCTATTCAGAGGTGATTGTTGCGTCTAGATCTGTTCGGAGTTCATCTTCGATCAGATTAGTCCGAACGCCGAAGGTACCCTTCAGTGGGACACTCCGCATCAGACGCCGAAGGTACACTTCGGTGAACCCCTTCGCACCACACTTCGAAGCAGACAGGCTCCGACCATTTATTGATTTATTATGTTCAATATATTTCTTTCGATTAATTAGATTATTTTGTGTGATCTGATTGCCTGGCGACTCCACCCCCTTACCACGGCTAGGGGTAGTCAGAATGCAAAGTCGGTGCTGTGTTACGCTTAGGCTTGTCCCTAAGTATCCACACACTTTTGGATCGTCGAACTGACCCAAGTGCGGGGGCACGTTTTTGTGTCAACACACACGAGTAGCAGCTTCCTCATCAGTATCATCGGGTTCTTCTCATTGCACACTTGTGTCACCTTGATTGGCAACACCTCCTTCCTTCAATGCTTTTACAACATCTTCAACAATTTCAGCACGAACATTTTTCATATTTTCATTGAGCTGATTGTTTAATTCTTTTACCATCTGTTCAAGCTGAGTTTGCGTGACATAACTTGGTATAACATCTGGTTGGCCCACCATGGTTAGTGAAGCATATATATATTAAAATATTTTCAGGGGAGATGTAACAAGGCTCCTTGCTCTATCTTACCAGCTAAAGTGATATGTACCCTTACAGGGTTGCAACTGCATGTCCTCTAGTGGTAGTAAACAAGACATATGTGATAGATCAAGCGAATTCAACATTAAGGTACTGCTAAAACAGGGGCTTATTTGTGGGGTTTGGAAGGGTATACTTGTCCTATGTAATCTGAATCACAAGTTATTGCAAGGCTAGGTAATAATCCAATAAATTCAAAGCCTAGTTGCTGACCTAGATATATGTCATTTTTTTGGAACAACTCAACACACAATGACAAAGGAGGGATGCTAGCTAATTGCAAGTTTTCAAATAGGACTTGTTGATGAGCACAGAAAGGATATAACTTAACTAGAGCAGATGCGGTAGACAGAAAATGCAATACTGGTTGTTTCTCTGTTATTTTTTTCTTTCTCCTTTTTTGTCAACTCTTCTTTTCCTTTCTCCTTGAGAAACCAAGGGTTGGTTTCGGAGTCTGTGATGAGTGATTGATAGATTTTATCCTCTGGTTTCGAAGGGGTACCTCCGAAGGGGTTCAGAGGTTGTTTCACCGAAGGATTCGGCGGGTTCAGTTGTTGCGGCTATTGCAGCAGAGTGTGACTATTAGAGGAGTCCGATAGTACATGATGACTTGGTCGTACCGAAGGGATCAATACTTTGGGTAGTACACCAGAGTGTGTACCGGAGGCTGTTTACCCGGAGAGGTCTTTGGGGTACTGGATACACTTGTCTGTTTGTCTGTGGTGCGCAGGTGACTTTGGAGGTGACGAACAATTCACAGCAAGTGAACCTAGGTCAA
Organism: Zizania palustris; assembly: GCA_019279435.1. Classification (NCBI taxonomy): domain Eukaryota; kingdom Viridiplantae; phylum Streptophyta; class Magnoliopsida; order Poales; family Poaceae; genus Zizania; species Zizania palustris. The sequence goes on from JAAALK010000290.1 coordinate 40,522,381, forward strand.
GCGGGAAGCTTGATGCCAGACAAGAGGGGAGCTCGGTCATGAAGGTTGCGTACAATTGAGGTTGGTCCTCGGGTCAAGGTGCGCCAGGCAAAGCCAAAAAGTGCAGAGCGTGGCTCTGGCTGAAGGTACCCCAAGATGAAGTCCTCAGAGGCGAGGCACTTCGAAGGGTACTCCGAATGGAGTGACTTTGGAGTCTGGCGGACAAAGTCCTCAGCAATGAGGCAAGGCGTTCGAAGTGTGCTCTGGATGGAGGCACTCAAAGGTTTACCCGATGGAGGACTTAGAAGTCAAGGTGCATCGAAGGCATGGTCCGGGTGAGGTTCGTCGAGGAGTGTGCTCGAGGAGAGACACTGCGACGAAGTGCTCATGGAATGCTTCATGTGGAGGCCTTGGACGAAGGAGGGACTTCGAAGGGTGGTACTCCGAAGGTGGGAGTTCAAGCTGGGAGTAGGTGCGAAGCCATGGTGGTCCACTCCGAAGGTGATGGCATGAAGGCTAAAGGGCTTTGATGGCTTCGGCTCAAAACCGTCACTGTATCAAAGGCTGACTTCGGTGAAGCGGAGGCCATCTGGCTCAAGGCTTCTCACCGAAGCTACCGCACCCTTCGCGTGCGAAAGGGGGGCTTCAGAAGACTCCAAAACTGCAAAGGCTGATCGTGTCTGCTCTGCTAAAGCTGATGTTGTCTCCTCTATGAAGACTGACAAAATAAGCCTCCAAATAAAGTAGACTACCATCTGTAACCCCATATCTGAGAGAGACAAAAACAGTGTAAACCCTAGGGGTAAAGTAGTCTATTCACAGGGCTGAATAATGCCTATAAATAGTGAAGGATGGCTAGTGCTAGGTAACACTTTTGAGCAGCCATTTTAGAACTCATGTGCTAGCCGCCACACACTCATGTATTCAAACCTATTAGTTCATTTTGTGTTCCCTGTTCAAGCAATGAAACTTTGATTCTATTTTCATTTACTGCTTGAACTTGTATGCTTGTATTGCACTGCATGTTTTGATTTCTTTATGCTCCAATTCTTCCTGGTTTGGGCTTGTTCAGTGGGGTGTTTTTTGAGAAGTGTGCAAGATATCAGTACATGCGTAGTATGTTTTTCATTGTGCATTCGCTCTGTGTAAACTGACGCAACACCTCACTATTACAAGTGAAGCAATGAGTGGTGTGTTATCGGAGCCTGCTTTTTTCCCTTAGCAAAATCTATTGTGCATGTTTTGACCTTCGAAATACGAAGCCTAATACCAGTTGCTAGTGTAGAGTATCAGATCAAAGTCCGCAAAGGGAAACCATCTCCTGCAAAGGGTGAAGTGCGAAGTCTGCTCAAAGACACCTAGTGTGCGAAGCCTGCACTGACTTAGCAGAGTTGAGTTTTTGGTTTTGTGAGTGGAGCGAAGTCTTCTTGAATTTGAACTTTTGCTCCTTGCGAAGCCTGGTTTCGGAGCTATGAAATACCTCTGAGCTAGACCTCTAAAGGGTGTGTTCGAAGCCTGTTCCGCAGAAGACAGAATTAAAACAGAAGACTATTTTTAGCCTGAAATTTTAAAAGCTCACATTCACCCCCCTCTGGTTGCTGTTTTAGGTCAAACAATTGGTATCAGTGCAGGTTAAAATCACCAGTTGACCTTAACCAGTTTTGTGATCTGTTGGCGACATGGACAGAGTTAGTAAAATACCTCTGTTCGATGGGACTGATTTTGCATACTAGAAGGTGCGCATGGAGGCTGACTTGCTAAGACAAGGAAATGCAATTTGGGAGATTGTTGACTCACAATACTCCATCCCTGAAACCCGCACATCTCAAACAAAAAAAGATCAGTATAATTCTAACTCAAAAGCTAGAAACATACTGTTCATTGGTTTGAGTCAGAGCGAGTTTGATAGGGTTCAACACCTAAGAACAGCTAGGGAGATTTGGACTACACTCACTATTTTTCATGAGGGCTCTACATAGATTAAGGCTAGGCACCAAAGCATGTACAATCAATAGTATCAGCTGTTTGTGCAGGCGCCTGGTGAATCTATAGATGCCATGTTTTCTCGCTTTGATGCGATAGTGAGTAACTTGCGGTCCAACGGGATGCTTGCTTACAATGATCATGACAGGGCTATCAAGCTTCTCTATGTTCTTGATCATAGCATATGGGAAGTAAATATATCCAGCATTGAGGAGTCCATAGGTTATGACACATTGACCTGTGATGAGCTCTTCAGCAAGTTGAAGTCCACAGAGATTGCCAAGGCATCTCTTGCAGTGCACAGAAACTCCTTGCCACAGCCATTGGCACTAGTTTCTAGCACTAGTCGTGGCACCACTGCAGAACCAAGCTCATCTAGCACTTGTGTTCTAGCAGGTGGTTTTGCCTTATCCTCCATGGTATCCATCACTAAGGAGCAGGTGGATACTCTGGATGATGAAGAGTTTGTTCTTATTGCCAGAAGGTTCACCCGTTTTCACCATGAGAGACGGGATCAGAGGAGAAGTGGTTTTAGTGGATGTTTTGAGTGTGGTGACACTTCTCACATCAAGGCCAACTGTCCTAAACTCAAGAAGAAAGATGAGAGTGAGCGCCCCAAATACCACAAAAAGGAGAGAAAACCCTTTGTGAAGGGCAAGTGTGGCAAGGTGGCTAAGAGGGTAGCCAAAGCCACTTCTAGAGATTTTGTTGCTGCTCTTAGTGACATTGACACTTCCTCAACTGAGGAGTCGAGCTCTGATGAGGAGGAGGAGTCCCCAAGGAAGGAGGAGAAGAAGGACAAGAAGAGATGAGATTTCACCAGCCTCTGCTTCATGGCCGACAGCGATCACAGCAGCGATGAGCTTGACTCATCTGAGGTACCACTATCCTATGACCAGCTTTCAATTAAATTAGATGAACTGAATGAAGTAGTTTTTGGTAAGGATAGGTTGCTTGTGCAAGCCGCTAGAGATTGAAAAGACCTTAGACATAGGCTAGAATCTGTTTCTACTGATTATGCCATGCTTATGTCTAGAGTTAATGATGCTGAATGTGAATCTTGCACTGTTGTTATGGGTGAGCTTGCTTAGTTCCGTTATGTGCATGCTCAAACTCTTTCTGAGCTTGAGACTACACAGAAGCAACTTTTGATGGTTAATTCTAGTCCTCCTGATGTAAATGAATGCATGAACTGTTCTTTATTACGTGAGAGCATAGATTTACGTGATGAGCATGTTCAGGATTTAGAGGCTAGATTGGAGAGGACCAGTAGTTCTAAGGATGTGCAACTTGTGTGTGACACTTGCATAACCCTTAAGGACCAGCTAGGCACTGTTAGAGAGCGATCTGAAAACCTCATGACTAAAAACGAATACCTTCTTTCTGTGGTTAACAAATGCACTAAGGGAAAGGGTAGGATGGACTTGCTCTTGGTCAAGAGCAAGATGTGTGCTGACAAAGCAGGGTTAGCTATGGGATTGGGTTTTGAGAGAATTCCTTCAGACAGTGAGAACAAAACTATTTTTACCTCACCCACTACCTTAGAGAAAGAAAGAGCCCAGTTAGACACTCCATCAGCCAAAAAGCCTACCCAAACTCTAAAGAAAACCACTCCTCCTACCAAGAAAATTCCTCCAAAGAAAACCACTCAGCAGAAGCCCAAGTAGCCTGTGAGAATTTCTCCTATGACCCATGAGAGTGCCCCTAGGAGAGTTTTTCATTATTCCTACTATTAGCGGGCGGGTCATCTGGTTGGGTTCTGTTTTCATCGCATTAAGGATGAGCCACACTCTCAGGCGATGAGTTTCCAGAACATGCATTACCCATCTCTAGGTATGCATGAGTCTGAGGTTTACTCACGTCCTGTTTTTGAGGCTCCTCGTACTTCACGGAGAGGTTTTGATCCTCGAGGTGTAGTATGAGTTAGCCTAATTGTCATCCTTTATGTAGAAAGAGCAGAAATGAGCTTAACACGTATTTTGTAGTATGAGTTGCAAGCTTTCCAACAAGTATCTAAACGCTCAAATCCGACTTCATCTGCAAGAGTTAGCCTAATTGTCGTCCTTGTTGCAGAAAGAGCAGATCTGGATGTGAGCAACTTAGAAGAGAAATCCAACCCAACCAAGAACCTAAGAATAAAAGGGGAAACATATTCAGGGTGGAAAAGAGAATGGGAAAAACAATCTGATATAAACAAAACACAAAGGAACTCTATGTTTCAGCAACCAAACTCAATCTGCTGGATTAAAACCTAACAAAGCTCACTATAGCTCTAGATTTAACTATGGGTTGTAGCAATATTTTTTTAGAGGGGGGATTTTGTGTATGAGATAGAAGGTAAAACCAGACTAAGGTAAGTGATCCCACCGAATGAACTGAAGCTCTGATACTAGATACCAGATGATGCGGGAGGGTGTTGCCCGATCTTCTCGTCGTAGGATCGTGGGGGATAACTTAACTCATGCAACCTGACAAAACGATGGCACCAATCGCTGCTTGAGTAGCAACCTATGAAAAATGAATTTGCCTAACCACACGATTTTGTCTTTATCTACTTGACGACAAGAAGTAGACGTTGTTGCAGCTGCAAATCCAAAAGGGTTGCACAAGAACAACAACTAGAACCAGCAAATCTCTCAATCTCCAAGGGGGTGGCTGCTGCACACTCAAACCTTAGAGGCAAGAAATAGGGGTTCCTGGTTCAAATTCGTGGTAAACCCTAGAAGGGAGGCTACAAGGGGGTATATATAGTGAGGGCACCCCTGCCCTTGGTTTTACATGGGACAAACTTGGCCTAACAAGGAAAACAACAACCCATATGCATTTTTACTTTATAATGGGCTAAAAGACTCTATTTGTTTTCAGACTTAAAATACAAACCAACCAAAATGGTGTGGTCCAAAAGAAGTAATACAGAACCAACTCATCTTGCTTTGTTTGGTTCTAGAGTAGTATCAGTGAAGCTTGACTAGTCGAGGAGGTGGTCAGCAATCATAGCGATGTCCTCATAAAATGCACAACCAATTAATTCTGGACATTAGAAACACCACACATGTCCATCTCATCCTTATTTTACAATGTGTCGTGTGATTCAAACTCGAGAACAAGAAATGCATTCCCATTAGGTAGTAAACTATCCTCACTAAAAGTATGATTGCAATCATTAAGGAACAGATTCACCTCTTATTGCATTTGTTTCAATCGAGCTCTTGTCATAGGACCTTGGCGTATAGTATTGGCATCAACAGTTTGAGAGGAACTTGTAGCGTCAACCAAGTCTACCCCATGACCAAGAGAATGAGGGTTGTTTGTGATATCCTCATCATGCACCAAAAGAGTAGTTTGTTGTGGTTGATTGTGTCCTTTAAACCTAGCTAATTAGATACATATTTATAATCCGGAGACTTGTCATACAAGTAATCTTCATTGTATCTTTTTTGGGAAATAGGTTTTCCCTAACAAGGGTCAAATGACAGTGAGCCTCGAAGCCCCCAAGGGCCAGAGCCTGCTGGGGTGATGGAGCCTATAATCAAGCCCGGTCCCTCTTCGTACATAGATCATCGCGAAGGTATGAACCACAAAGTTAGATGGACATCAAGCTCCCGCACGAGGCCCCCTTCGGAGCCCCGCGTGAGGCCTCCATCGGCACCCCTCTCTAAGGGCCACTCCGAATCTCTCTTGAGGGTCTCCCTCCGAAGACTACTCTGAAGGCCTCTCGGTGGCCCCCTTTGAAGGGCCCTCCGAGGCCTTCCCCGAGCCCCTCGAACAAAGACCCTTTAGCAAAATGCTCTGGCTCAGAAGCTATAAATATCCCAATACCACTGTAAAACGAGTAGAAATACCAGGGGTCCCTGCCCTTGATATTGACATATAACCACCACGTCTATAAAGTTGCACATGTACTCGAATAGTTCATACGGTTTTACCCCTACAAGGCCCAATAGTAGGGTACTGTGAGTAGAAGGTAGAATCGGCTTTTCCTTTACTTTCTTGCCTATATATGCAGGACACCACCCTAGTAATAGGGGGAAAACCCCATAGAGAAAAATACTACAAACTGGTCGTAGGGTTATTATCCCAGAGGAGGCCCGAACCAGTATAAAAATCCTCTTTATCTCCCTAAGAACCCTTAAGGTTCATATTCTACACTCTTATTATAAAAACCTTTTTGTAACTAACACAATGGCTACAACAGTTAGCGCCGTTTGTGGGGATCCTAGTACTAAAACCTAGTGTCTCTACCACCATTTGCATCTTGGAGTACACCCATGAAGAAAGTTGTGGAGCCCTATGACCTTCCGCGCACCATTCGGCAAGGGGCTCCGTGCACGCGCCGAAAGCCTCCTAGCCTTCCCTTCCAGCCTTGTGGAGACCTAGGAGCTACGAGGCAAACTTCTAGTGCCAGTGCGAAGCCCTTGGTCTCTGGACCCTGCTAGGCTTCCGAAGGTTCGTACGCCTATTCCCCATTACTCCAATCGAAGCCTCACTTCACCTTATTAGCAATCGAAGTTTCGCATCATTTTACCAAAAACCCAAAGCCGCGCTTCACTCTATGAATAGTTGAAGTATCACTTCATTTCATCAAAAATCTGAAGCCTTGCTTCATCATATCAAAACTCGAAGCCTTGCTTTGTCGTATCGCGGTCCAAAGCCTTGCTTCGTCGTATCGAATTCCGAAGCATTTCTTTGTCTCATAATTAAAAACTCCAAAGCCTTGCTTCGTGAGGCTACATAGTGCCTCCGGGTTCATACCAATAAATCGAAGGACTCCGAGCAAGCGCTCGAAGCATCTAGCCATCTGGTGTGATCTGCTCCACTGTTATTGTTACACAACGCCTCTGGGCTCATAGTGATATATAAAAAAATAGGATTTTGAGCTTTCGACTTGAAGCATCTTGGGGACTCCGAGCTCGTAGCTCGATGCGTCCAAGGATTCCGGGCCCCAACCCGAAGCATACGAAAAAAGAGTCAAACGTGGCTCCAATAATCTGATGTGACCCACACCGTCCTCTTTCTAAAAACAAGCTCCGAAGGCTAGTTTCGTCTGCTAAGCATATCCTGAAGCCTCACTTCACATTCTAATAAACGCAAAGCTTTGTTTTGCCTAATCCAAGGTAAGCCCCGAAGCCTTGCTTCGCTTATCATAAATAAATTCTCGAAGCCCGTCTTCGCCTATCATAAATCCCGAAGCCTCGCTTCGTTCGCAAAATCTTTTCAGCACCTATGCAAGTTAATTCAGTTGTTTCAGGCCCTCAGGCTGAGCGCACCCTCCGCTACATGCCGCGTCAAGCCAAAATGCTATGATTGCATGTGCTAATTGAGCTGGAGCCCCCGCTAATCCTCCGAGTGTTACGATTGCACGCGACAACTACGCCGAAGTCCCTAGCTGATACGTGCAAGGGGGGACATATAATCGTGCGTTCAGAGTATACTCATGTGTGCAAAGCATGCTCCACTGTTCATACGCTCCCAAGTCAAGTAATTGAAACTCCCAAGTCCCTAGCCTCTATGTGCAAGGGGCGACCGGTGACTGTACGTGTGGAGTATGCTTACGTTTCATTTTTCACGAGAAGCATGCTTATACCTCATCATTCATCTACATGAAGTGCGAATAAATCACACATGCACCCCATTTATTATTTGTGCAAAGTACTGAATTGATCTCATTCATATAATAACGAAGTACAATATAGTCACGAGTATGCTTATACACCTCAAGGCAACAATAAGAGTAAGCATTATCTAAACCTAAGAAAAAGCGGACCCGAGGCCCCGACAAGTTTGATCCCCACTTGCTTCTCTTTTGAGTACGGCCCCCTCGCTGGACGAAGCCCCGTTAGAGCTAGACCTCCCACAGTCGGATCATCCACTCCTCGAAGCCCACAAACCCTCCTTTCCTCTTGCAGGTCGGCCCAAGCCCGAAGTGCAGAGGACTTCGTATCAAATGTAGAAAAGTCTAGGACTTCTTCATCACCTCACGAAGGTGCGTCCAAAGGCTGGACCCCTCATCACCTAGGATTGCCATGAAGCCGCTTAAGTACAGTGGGGACGAAGAACTCCGGAGGGGCTCCACCTTCATGGAGGCTAACAGTTCCTGGGCTACCTCGGGTATAGCTTCGCCCCAAGGACCCCACGACATCTTAAACCGAGGGGGGCCTTCAGACCTAGCTACCTCGAGCCCTACCCAATGCCAACGAAGCACCTCTAAATCCTTAGGCACTTCAACGTAAATATCCGAAGGCTGAGCCTGGGCAGGTAAAAAATACCCCCGCATTTTAATTAATAAACTGATGAGTTTGTCTTAAAGTGTACGACTATGTATTACAAAGTAAAGCCTAAAGAATTTATACCTTCTGAGGCAGAGGGTTCAATCCCAAAGGCAGGCTCCGCAGCCCCGCTTAGCACGAGCAGCTGCCCCCCTAAAGCTCGAGGATCTCTTCGCGTGCCTGGGTGCTCTAAGGCTCATGATGGTGACTCCATGCTCCACGGACCTTGGGTGTAGGCAAAATTAGATAAGGTCCTCCAAATGCCACCGGCGTATCGAAGGTTGCCACTTCGAGGTGTTGGCACCCCGCTTCGTGAAGTAGCTACAACACTCCTTGGTTGGCCACTCGTCCTGCCATCGGCGTGAAGCCTATCAAGGTTCCCTCTATTACAGACGCGACCTTTTGAAGAAACTCAAGGCAATCCTCGATCAGGTCCTGGTCGCTAAAATTCGAAGCCTGGAAGCTAGTCCCCAAGTGTAACACCCCAAGAAATAAAAACAAATAAAATAAAAGAAAATTATTATTTAAATCATTTCTGGATTTATTCATTAAAGAAAATCCTAAAAGATCCCTAATAAAGCCAAACAGGGAGAAATATTCAAAATTTGGACCTGAAAATTTTATGGGATGAACCAGAGACCAAAATATAATTTTAGGAATTTTTCCAAAATTTTTATCAACAGTGATTCAACCCTTAATCAAATATATGAATAACTGGATTTATTTTAAATCAGAAAAGGATTAAAAAGCTTAACGGGCCTCAACCTCCAAAGTAACCGAGCCCAGCCTAGTCCAAACCGCCAGCCACTGACATGTGGGACCCGCCTGTCGGCGCACCTCCCCTCTCTCCTCCCCGCGTTCACGCTCCACTTGGCCCACCTGTCAGCCTCTCGCACCCACCCTCGTCCCTCTGACCAACGGGACCCGCCTGTCGGCCTTCCCTTTCCTATTTTGGCCGCCGACAGGTGAGCCGACTTGACTGTAGGAAGCCAAACAGACCTGACCTTAGGGCCTATATATTCACTATATTTTCTTACAAAAATTACTTATCCTCTCATCCCCCAAGATTTTTCACAAAAACTTTCTCACTTTTGTAGATGCCGGTCCGTACCATGAGTGGGAACCTTCGTGATGAGGCCGGATTCATCCGCGAGCTGCGCATGCTCGTCAGTTTCCTCGGATTTGAGCATGAGCCGATGTACCATGGAGTCTTCCCCGACGAGGAAGAAAGCTTCTGCGAGGTCACCGTCGTCGTCCAGCCCTCCCCTCAGACAGCTCACACCTATCGCGGAGGAGGACCTACCTTCTTGGTTGCCAGTCAGCGCACTGCCCTCCAGGCCCTCACTGAGCTCCGGATGATCTACGACAGTGAGATCTACGACACGGACTTTCGCTTCGTGCCTCTTCGCACTCCAGGGAGTCCCCACAGCGTCTTCGTCAGCACCCTCTCCCAGCGTCATTCCGCGATCGGCCATACCATGCGCTTATTGGAGGCCATGGATGATCTTCATTATGAGGCACTACAGGACGCCAATGGACAGCGCGACACGATCAGTTTTTACCGACAGTCTTCTGAGGATCTGAACCGCGAGAACGGAGATCTTCATCGCCGTATTCAGTAGGGACACCGTTTGGCTGCCGAGGCAGAGGAGTTACGGCGTCAGAATGAGCTCCTTCGACAGCGCGTCGCCACCAACCCTCAGCTCCGTTACCAGATTGAGGAATTAAAGAAGGATATCGAGGAGATCGCCCCTCTTCTGCCTCGCAAGAAGAAACCCCTTCGGATCCCCACCGTGAGGCCCAAGAGGATCTCCCACAGTGCACCACCCGCCGGACCATCCAGTTCCTCGACCCCGACCGTCTCCCACGAGCCCGTGATCGAGCCATCCCCCGAGCTACCATAGACGTAGTTGACGCTTGATTGCTTTTTGCTTGCTTGTATTGCCATTCATGTCAAATATGAGGCATTAGTGACGAATTAAATAAAAGACAATAAATGTAATCGCGAGAACGATCTTTTGGAATAAAATTTAGCAATGTTCCCCCTTTAAAGATATTGTTATTTTGGAAATCTCAGGATGTCGAACAACCAAGGCTCCGACGCTCCCCAGAATGGAGGAGAGAACGACAACTTGCCACAGTGGGGAGCAACTGGGCAGAGGCAAGCCCCGGTTGCCAACCACCCCACACTAGCTGAAATTATGGCCACTCAGAACCAGTTGGTTGCTGCCCTATTGAATCAGATGCAACAGCAGCAGCAGATGCAGGAGCAGCAGGCTCATTTCTTCCGCCTCCATCAACAGCCCGAGCTTCCCCGACCAGCCACTCCAGCTCCCGCTCCCGCCTCTCAGCTCTCGGAGGAATCGGAGTTCCTCCGAGTCCGCCCGCCGACCTTCTCGAGCACCACCAACCCCATGGAGGCTGGGGATTGGTTGAGGACTATCGCAAAGAAACTAGACCTTCTGACCTGCACTGAGCAGGAAAAAGTAGCCTTCACCGCCCACCAGCTCCAGGGTCCCGCCGCAGAATGGTTGGACAACCTGCGTGAGTCTCTGCCCGAAGGACATGTTCACACTTGGGCAGAATTTTCTGATGCTTTTCGTGCCGCTCATATCCCAGAAGGCATCATTGCACAGAAGCAGCAGGAGTTCCGGGACCTGCAGCAGGGGAGCAGGACCGTTACGGAGTATTTACACGAGTTCAATCGGCTGGCCCGTTACGCGCTTGAAGAAGTCCGTACAGACGCAGCCAGACAGTCCAAGTTCCTTCGGGGACTGAAGGATGAGTTGTCCCTTCAACTCATTTACGGGGATTACGCCAACTTTCAAAAGTTGGTTAATAAAGCTATCATTCAGGAGACACAGCAGAATAAGGTCGACCTGAAGAGGAAGAGAATGATTGCCTTCAGGCAGAACCAAGGCATGGCGCAGAGGCCTCGCTTCACCCCTCCTCCTCTGACGCCACAATATCACCCCCGACCAGCGTATTGCCCGGCGCCATCTGCCGCCAACGCCGGAGCCAGACAGCCTCGGCCCGCTCCCGCCGCACCATCTGCACCACCCGCCCCAGCAATGAAGGCGGAGATCCTACGCGACAAGCACGACAAGCCCGTGGTATGTTTCAACTGCCGTCAGGAAGGGCATTACTCCAGTCAGTGCCCTCATCCCAAGCGTGCCCAAGGCGTCACATCGAACCCCGCCGTCCGCGCCAAAGTCAATCACGTCACCGCCGAAGAAGCCCAGGCTGCCCCGGAAATTGTCATGGGTAAGTTTACGGTACATTCATCATTTGCAGTGGTATTATTTGACACCGGAGCTACCCACTCCTTTATATCGACTGCTTTTGTGGAAAGAAATTCCCTGGACATTAGTGCACTACCCAGACCAGTGTTAATAGCTACCCCGGGCAAGCAAACCCTCGCCTATTCTTTTAGTCCAAGGGTATGGGTAGATATCCAAGGCACGATATTTTGGGCCGACCCCATTCTAATAGAATGTCAAGGTTTGGATCTCATTCCAGGGATGGATTGGCTAAATAAACATCAAGGAGTAATAGAATGTGCCCAGAGGAAAGTGACCGTGACTAGTGAGGAAGGGACTATCATCACATTTCAGATGCCAAGCCTAAAGATCAGAAGACCAAGATTGCATCAGATTACCTTGGAAGAAATACCGATAGTCTCTGAGTACCCGGACGTATTCCCAGAGGATTTACCAGGGATGCCAACCAAGAGGGACATCGAATTCCGGATTGATTTGGTGCCCGGAACCACCCCTATTTACAAGCGACCGTACCGGATGGCCGCCAATGAGTTAGCTGAGATGAAGCAGCAGTTAGAGGATCTCGAAAGGAAAGGCTACATCAGACCCAGTACATCGCCCTGGGGTGCCCCCGTCATCTTCGTCGAGAAGAAAGAAGACAAGGCCAAGCGTATGTGTGTGGATTACCGCGCTTTGAATGAAGTGACCATCAAGAATAAGTACCCGTTGCCTCGGATCGACGATCTCTTCGACCAGCTAAAGGGAGCTACGGTATTCTCGAAGATCGACCTGCGGTCTGGTTATCATCAGTTAAGGATTCGAGAAGAAGATATACCCAAGACGGCCTTTACCACCCGTTACGGACTGTACGAGTGTACGGTTATGTCCTTTGGATTGACCAACGCCCCTGCATTCTTCATGAATATGATGAATAAGGTGTTCATGGAATATTTGGACAAATTCATCATAGTCTTCATAGACGGCATTCTCATTTATTCCAAGGACCAGAAAGAGCATGAGACTCACCTTCGGTTAACCTTAGCCAAGTTAAGGGAACATCAGTTATATGCCAAGTACAGCAAGTGTAAATTTTGGACGGCGGAAGTAAAGTTCCTTGGACATATCATTTCTGCGCAAGGAATCGCAGTAGACCCTGCCACCATAGAAGCAGTTACGGATTGGTTGCCACCCACGAACGTATCTAAGATACGAAGTTTTCTGGGTTTGGCCGGATATTATCAGAGATTCATTGAGAATTTTTCTAAGATAGCCAAGCCAATGACCAAGTTGTTGCAGAAAGGAGAGAAGTTTGAATGGACTCCCGAATGCGAGGAAAGTTTCCGCACTCTCAAGACCCGTCTGCTATCTGCACCCATACTGACCCTACCCGATAACTGGAAAGACTTCCATGTCTATTGTGACGCATCCCGCCAAGGATTGGGATGTGTTCTTATGCAAGATGGAAAAGTTATCTCTTATGCCTCCCGTCAGTTGAGACCTCATGAGTTGAACTACCCGACCCACGATTTGGAATTAGCCGCTGTGGTACACGCCCTTAAGATATGGAGGCATTATTTGGTTGGAAATCGCTGTGAAATTTTTACGGACCACAAGAGCTTGAAGTACATCTTCACACAGCCAGACCTCAATCTGAGGCAAAGACGATGGTTGGAGCTAATAAAGGACTATGACTTAGGTATTCACTACCACCCCAGATAAGCAAATATGGTAGCTGATGCATTAAGTTGCAAGGGGTACTGCACATCCGTAATGATTTAGGATTATGCACCTTTGCTATGTAGAGAGATGGAAAAGTTGAATCTTGGGTTAACCACAGGAGCATATCTAGCCACCTTGGAGACTCAACCTGTCCTATTCGAGCAAATCCGCGAAGCCCAGTTAGAAGACCCGGATATAGCAGCCATCAGGAAGAACATGAGGCAAGGAAAAGCCCCAAGATTTTCAGAGGACGAGAATGGCACCATATGGTTTGGAACCCGGATATGTGTGCCGGATAAGCCAGAGATAAAGACCCTTATCCTGAGAGAAGCCCACGAGACGTTGTACTCCATTCATCCCGGCAGTACCAAGATGTACCAGGACCTGAAGGAACGTTATTGGTGGGTCAGCATGAAAAGAGAGATTGCACAGTTCGTCGCCGAATGTGACATCTGTAGAAGAGTAAAAGCTGAACATCAGAGACCTGCAGGATTGTTACAGCCACTTAAGGTGCCTGAATGGAAGTGGGAAGAGATCGGTATGGATTTCATCACCGGACTACCAAAGACCCAACTTGGGTATGATTCTATTTGGGTGATCATCGATCGGCTTACGAAAGTAGCACATTTCATAGCCGTCAAGACGACCTTTAGTGGTCCTAAGCTTGCAGAACTATACATGGCCCACATCGTGTGTCTTAATGGAGTGCCCAAGAAGATAGTGTCCGACAGAGGAAGTCAGTTTACCTCTCGTTTCTGGAAGAACCTTCAGGAAGAGATGGGAACAAGATTGAACTTTAGCACTGCCTACCACCCTCAAACTGATGGACAAACGGAAAGGGTAAACCAGATATTGGAGGATATGGTCCGGGCATGTGTCTTGGATTTTGGAGCAACTTGGGACAAGAGCTTACCTCCCCTCTCTCCTCCCCGTGTTCGCGCTCCACTTGGCCCACCTGTCAGCCTCTCGCACCCACCCTCGTCCCTCTGACCAACGGGACCCGCCTGTCGGCCTTCCCTTTCCTGTTTTGACCGCCGACAGGTGGGGGCCACCTGTCGGGATCGTCTTCCCCGAAGGAAAGGGATCCCCCCTTTCCATCGCCGGCGACCCCTCCTTCCAAATCCGCTGCCGCCAGCTCCCCCTTGCCAAACCGACGTCCGATCTCGACTTGCCGAACTCCAGTGACCCCTTTCCAACCAAAGCCGACGCGTTTTCGCGCTTATGGAAGCATATCCGAGGAGAAAAGGGAACCTCGCCGGAGATGGAAACAAACCTTCGGGTTCCTCGGCATTCCCTGCCATCTGGACGCTGGCGAGCCCCTATAAGAACCCCTCGGCTCACCGCACTCCGCCCACACCTCCTAAGCCCTAACCGAAGCCCTCCAGAGCACCGCTGCCATTTTTGCGAGCTCCTCCCCTGGTCTGCCTCCGGCAAGCAATCGCCACCGCCTCGGACCCCCACTGCCCTCGCCGTTGCCACCTTCATGACCACCGAGACCCACCCGTCCTCGACCGCCCCTCGGTTGGCCGTAGGATCCGCCGGAACGCCATCACCGTCGACCACCCGAACGACCCTCGCCGTCTACCCTCACCGCCGGCCACCATCCTTCGACTACCCTCGCCGCCGCAGGTATGGTTGGAACCGCCGTAATCCCCTCTTTTCATTTTTGCCGGTAGCTAGGGCTTAGCCCCCTCGCCGTCATCGTCGCCACCTCAGCCGAGCCCCGCCATCACCGGAGACGAAGGGTGCGAGGCCCTTTTCGCGCGTGCCGTGCCGGATTAAATCCTGGCCGCACGATCGCGAACGAGGCGCACAGATTAAATCCCTTCGGGATTTAATCTCATCCGTAGATCTGGTCAAAGGGGTACGGTGCCATCTCGGCCGTTGAACATAAATTAAACCCCCGGCGTAATCTGGTGCGTCCACGTCATACCGTTTCGCCCGTTCTAATCTGAGCCGTCCATTTTCATTTAAAGGATCCCGCCTCGCATCTGGCCACTGGATCCAGATCCAGCGGTCTAGGTCGCCTGGGTCCACGCGCACAGTCACAGGTTCACGGTGAACCTGGTTCACCGTGGACCAGAGACTGTTTTCTGTTTAAATAAAATTCCAGAAAATTTTTTAAACTTTGAAAATTCATAATTTGCTTATTTTAACTCCAAATTTCACCATTCAAATTTTGTTAAATCCAGAATAATATTCTCTACACATTAATGCCTTAAAAACAGTATGTTACTGTTACCCAAAATATTTTTAATAAATAAATGAATAAAAACCCCTTAGGGTTAAAATTAGAAATACAGAAAATAAATTAGGAAAAATCCTAAAAAGTTAAGTTTTACTGTTTTATACCAAACTTTAGAATATTAAAATATTACTTCACATAAAAACACCCACAAATATGTATGTTTATTATTTGGTGGATTTTATCTGTTTATTGAATGTATTGTTTACTTTTCCGTATCGAGAAGACTACGAGTTCGTCGAGGAGCCAGAGTTCTACCCCGAGGTTCCTCCATCCCCATTTGCTGATCAAGGCAAGTCATCGACCACCTCTGTTGAAACAGTTGATCATCATTGAGCCCATGTTTTAATAAATATCGCTATAACTCATAGGTTAATATTGCATTAGTCCAATAATCAAGCCTTACACTTATAATTATTAGATCCCCGTCCTTGTGTGCAAACCCAAGCCATGCTTATTGAGCCTTAACTCCTTGTCGCTCTACAAATATTATATTAGCTAGTGCCCAATGTACCGGCACAACCGCTATAGGATAAAAAGAATGAGTCGTAGATAGATGGATTCTGTTATATGAATTTCCCCGTTATTCTTGTCTCTGGACTCTGTTGGAGTAGGCTATGTTATAAGTATGGTGGGTTCCGGGTGCAAGCTCGGAAACTGGTTGTCGCACCCGGGGCACAATAAGGACCGGTCTGCGGGATCTGTTGCAAAGCACTTCCGTACCAACCACAAGTCTAATGGGTAAGTCCTAACTGAAAGTGTGGAACACTCCGTCTCTCAGCACCATAGTGGAGGGGGCAAGGGGCAAGCCTGCGGGCGACTTGTACCAAAGAAGGCTCAAGGGGGGGTATGGTGGGGCACCGACGCGTCGGGACACCATATGAAACCTATAAGAGGGTGCTGTTGATTCGGAGAGGACCATATGGAAGGTTTTGGCATGAGTTCCCATGAAATGGGTTATCTCGTTACACTTTGGTGTAAGTGATGAGTGCGTGCCTTGTGGGTACAGTGGTACATCTATGATCAGAGTAATTTAATCTTTTCGAAAAGCCGAGCCCACGGTCAAGGGCGGGTTGTGTGACTACTCGCAGTTAGTTTACAATTGGTTGAATGTTTGAGTTATTCATGGCATGTAAGGACTGTTGTGCGAGGAGGTAAAACGTACTCCTCGAGTTAGAAGATGATGATGCATTCACATGTTTACTTTTCCGTACTAATAAATTGCTCACATTTAATGCTTTACAAATATGCTGCTTCCGCAAAACTAGCCACTATCTCCCTTGCTATTATCTTGCATTATATTTGCATTCGGTGGCTTGCTGAGTACATCTGTACTCACCCCGTTGACTTACACCATCAGAGCCCGTCTACCACGAGGAGGATGCAGGTCTGGAGTAGCGACCCAGTCAAGGCGAGACTGGAAGGAGGCGTTCATCTAGGACCCTTATTTTATTAGTTTCTCTTCACTTTCATTCACTTTCGTATTAATGCGGTCTACGAACCGTGAATGATTGACCGTCGTGTACGTGGTCGTGTGATGAACGTCTTGTTTTATTGATTTTCTATGGAATTTCAATAAAGTCCTGATTTATTAAATCGGGGCGCGACAAGATGGTATCAGAGCCGACTTGACTGTAGGAAGCCAAACAGACCTGACCTTAGGGCCTATATATTCACTATATTTTCTTACAAAAATTACTTATCCTCTCATCCCCCGAGATTTTTCACAAAAACTTTCTCTCTTTGTAGATGTCGGTCCGTACCATGAGTGGGAACCTTCGTGATGAGGCCGGATTCATCCGCGAGCTGCGCATGCTCGTCAGTTTCCTCAGATGTGAGCATGAGCCGATGTACCATGGAGTCTTCCCCGACGAGGAAGAAAGCTTCTGCGAGGTCACCGTCGTCATCCAGCCCTCCCCTCAGACAGCTCACACCTATCGCGGAGGAGGACCTACCTTCTTGGTTGCCAGTCAGCGCACTGCCCTCTAGGCCCTCACTGAGCTCCGGATGATCTACGACAGTGAGCTTTATGACACGGACTTACGCTTCGTGCCTCTTCGCACTCCAGGGAGTCTCCACAGCGTCTTCGTCAGCACCCTCTCCCAGCGTCATTCCGCAATCGGCCATACCATGCGCTTATTGGAGGCCATGGATGATCTTCATTACGAGGCACTACAGGATGCCAATGGACAGCGCGACACGATCAGTTTTTACCGACAGTCTTCTGAGGATCTGAACCGCGAGAACGGAGATCTTCGTCGCCGTATTCAGCAGGGACACCGTTTGGCTGCCGAGGCAGAGGAGTTACGGCGTCAGAATGAGCTCCTTCGGCAGCGCATCGCCACCAACCCTCAGCTCCGTTACCAGATCGAGGAATTAAAGAAGGATATCGAGGAGATCGCCCCTCTTCTGCCTCGCAAGAAGAAACCCCTTCGGATCCCCACCGTGAGGCCTAAGAGGATCTCCCGCAGTGCACCACCCACCGGACCATCCAGTTCCTCGACCCCGACCGTCTCCCACGAGCCCGTGATCGAGCAGTCCCCCGAGCTACCATAGACGTAGTTTACGCTTGATTGCTTTTTGCTTGCTTGTATTGCCATTCATGTCAAATATGAGGCATGAGTGACGAATTAAATAAAAGACAATAAATGTAATCACGAGAACGATCTTTTGGAATAAAATTTAGCAATGTTCCCCCTTTAAAGATATTGTTATTTTGGAAATCTCAGGATGTCGAACAACCAAGGCTCCGACGCTCCCCAGAATGGAGGAGAGAACGACAACTTGCCACAATGGGGAGCAAATGGGCAGAGGCAAGCCCCGGTTGCCAACCACCCCACACTAGGTGAAATGATGGCCACTCAGAACTAGTTGGTTGCTGCCCTATTGAATCAGATGCAACAGCAGCAGCAGATGCAGGAGCAGCAGGCTCATTTCTTCCGCCTCCATCAACAGCCCGAGCTGCCACGACCCACCACTCCAGCTCCCGCTCCCGCCTCTCAGCTCTCGGAGTTCCTCCGAGTCCGCCCACCAACCTTTTCGAGCACCACCAACCCCATGGAGGCTGGGGATTGGTTAAGAACTATCGCAAAGAAGCTAGACCTTCTGACCTGCACGGAGCAGGAAAAAGTGGCCTTCACCGCCCATCAGCTCCAGGGTCCCGCCGCAGAATGGTGGGACAACCTGCGAGAGACTCTGCCCGAGGGACATGTTCACACCTGGGCAGAATTCTCTGATGCATTCCGTGCCGCTCATATTCTAGACGGTATTATCGCACAGAAGCAGCAGGAATTCCGGGACCTACATCAGGGGAGCAGGTCCGTTACGGAATATTTACACGAGTTCAACAGACTGGCTAGGTACGCACCGGAGGAGGTCCGTACAGATGCGGCCAGGCAGGCTAAGTTCCTATGGGGACTGAAGGATGAGCTGTCCCTACAGCTTATCTCTGGAGATTATACCAACTTCCAAAAGCTGGTGAACAAAGCTATCATTCAGGAGACCCAAGAGAACAAGGTTGACCTGAAGAAGAAAAGGATGATTGCCTTTAGGCAAAACGAGGGCATGGCTCAGAGGCCCTGCTTCACCCCTCCTCCACCAGCACCACAGTACCACCCTCGCCCGGTATATCGTCCGGCACCTGTCGCTAACACTGGAGCCGGACAACCTCTCCCCGCTCCCGCCGCACCAGCCGCCCCAGCCGCCCCGGCTAAGAAGGCAGAGGTTTTGCGAGACAGGCACGGCAAGCCTGTGATATGCTTCAACTGCCGTCAAGGGGGGCACTATTCTCACCAGTGCCCTCATCCCAAGCGTAGCCAAGGCATTGCAGCGAACCCCGCTGTCCGTGCCAAGGTCAACCACGTCACCGCCGAAGAAGCCCAGGCCGCCCCGGAAATTGTCATGGGTAAGTTTATGGTTCATTCATCGCTTGCAGTGGTATTATTTGACACTGGAGCTACACACTCCTTTATATCAACTGCTTTTGTGGAAAGAAATACCCTGAACATAAGCGAACTACCCATACCAGTATTAATAGCTACATCGGGCAAGCAAACCCTCGCCTATTCCTTTAGTCCAAAGGTATGGGTAGATATCCAAGGAACGATATTTTGGGCCGACCCCATTCTGATAGAATGCCAAGGTTTGGATCTCATTCTAGGGATGGATTGGTTAAATAAACACCAAGGAGTAATAGAATGTGCCCAGAGAAAAGTGATTGTGACCAGTGAAGAAGGAGCTACCATCACATTTCAGATGCCAAGCCTAAAGATCAGAAGACCAAGATTGCATCAAATTACCTTGGAAGAAATACCTATAGTCTGTGAGTACCCGGACGTGTTTCCAGAGGATTTACCAGGGATGCCACCCAAGAGGGACATCGAATTCCAGATTGATTTGGTGCCCGGGACCACCCCTATTTACAAGCGACCATACCGGATGGCCGCCAATGAGTTAGCCGAAATGAAGCAGCAGTTGGAGGATCTCGAGAAGAAAGGCTACATCAGACCAAGTACATCACCATGGGGTGCCCCCGTCATCTTCGTCGAGAAGAAAGAAGACAAGGCTAAGCGTATTTGTGTGGATTACCGCGCTTTGAATGAGGTAACCATCAAGAATAAGTATCCGTTGCCTCGGATCGACGATCTCTTCGACCAGCTAAAAGGAGCCACGGTATTCTCGAATATCGACCTGCGGTCTGGTTATCAGTTGAGGATTCGAGAAGAGGATATACCCAAAACTGCCTTTACCACCCATTACGGATTGTACGAGTGTACGGTTATGTCCTTTGGATTGACCAACGCCCCTGCATTCTTCATGAATATGATGAATAAGGTGTTCATGGAATATTTGGACAAATTCATCGTAGTCTTCATAGACGACATTCTCATTTATTCTAAGGACAAGAAAGAGCACGAGACTCACCTCCGGTTAACCTTAGGCAAGTTAAGGGAACATCAGTTATATGCCAAGTACAGCAAGTGTAAATTTTGGACGGCGGAAGTAAAGTTCCTTGGACATATCATTTTTGCGCAAGGAATCACAGTGGACCCTACCACCGTAGAAGCAGTTACGGATTGGCTGCCACCCACGAACGTATCTGAGATATGAAGTTTTCTGGGTTTGGCCGGATATTATCGGAGATTCATTGAGAATTTTTCTAAGATAGCCAAGCCAATGACCAAGTTGTTACAAAAAGGAGAGAAGTTTGAATGGACTCCTGAATGCGAGGAAAGTTTCCACACTCTCAAGACCTGTCTGGTGTCAGCACCCATTCTGACCCTACCAGATATCAGGAAGGACTTCCATGTTTATTGCGACACATCTCGCCAAGGATTGGGATGTGTTCTTATGCAAGATGGAAAGGTTATCTCTTATGCCTCCCGTCAGTTGAGACCTCATGAGTTGAACTACCCGACCCACGATTTGGAATTAGCCGCAGTAGTGCACGCCCTTAAGATTTGGAGGCATTATTTGGTCGGAAATCGCTGTGAGATCTTTACAGACCACAAGAGCTTGAAGTACATCTTCACACAGCCAGACCTCAATCTGAGGCAAAGACGATGGTTGGAGCTAATAAAGGACTATGACTTAAGTATTCACTACCACCCCGAAAAAGCAAATGTGGTAGCAGATGCATTAAGTCGCAAGGGATATTGCACAGCCATGATGATTCAAGAACACACACCATTGTTATGTAAAGAGATGGAAAAGATGAATCTCGGGTTGACCACCGGAGCATACTTAGCAACCTTGGAGACTCAACCTGTCCTATTCGAACAAATCCGAGAAGCTCAGTCAGAAGACCCGGATATAGCAGCCATCAGGAAGAACATGAGGCAAGGAAAAGCCCCAGGATTTTCAGAGGACGAGAATGGCACCATATGGTTTGGAACCCGGATATGTGTGCCAGATAAGCCAGAGATAAAGACCCTTATCCTGAGAGAAGCCCCCGAGACGATGTACTCCATTCATCCCGGCAGTACCAAGATGTACCACGACCTGAAGGAACGTTATTGGTGGGTTAGCATGAAGAGGGAGATTGCGCAGTTTGTCGCCGAGTGTGACACCTGCAAGAGGGTAAAAGCTGAACACCAGAGACCTGCAGGGCTGCTGCAGCCATTGAAAGTACTTGAATGGAACTGGGAAGAGATCGGTATGGATTTCATCACCGGACTACCAAAGACCCAACTTGGGTATGATTCTATTTGGGTAATCATCGACCGGCTTACAAAAGTAGCGCATTTCATAGCCGTCAAGACGACCTTTAGTGGCCCCAAGCTTGCAGAATTATACATGGCCCGCATTGTGTGTCTTCATGGAGTGCCTAAGAAGATAGTGTCCGATAGAGGAAGCCAGTTCACCTCTCGTTTTTGGAAGAACCTTCAAGAAGAGATGGGAACAAGATTGAACTTCAGTACTGCCTACCACCCTCAGACGGATGGACAAACAGAGAGGGTAAACCAGATATTGGAGGATATGTTACGGGCATGTGTCTTGGATTTTGGAGCCACTTGGGACAAGAGCTTGCCGTACGCTGAGTTTTCGTACAACAACAACTATCAAGCCAGTCTTCAGATGTCTCCTTTTGAAGCCCTATATGGACGTAAGTGCAGAACGCCTCTACTTTGGGACCAAACTGGTGAATCCCAAGTGTTCGGAACGGACATTCTTCGTGAAGCTGAAGAGAAGGTACGGATCATCAGAGACCGGCTCAAGACAGCCCAATCACGAAAGAAGAGCTACGCAGACAATCGACGCCGAGACCTAGCCTTTGAGGAAGGAGATCATGTCTACCTTCGGGTTACGCCTCTCCGTGGTACTCAATGGTTTAACATGAGAGGAAAGTTGGCCCCTCGATATGTTGGACCATTTCCCATTGTTCGATGCCAAGGCGAAGTTGCTTATCAGTTGGAATTACCGCCCTCATTGACTGGAGTACATGACGTATTTCACGTATCTCAACTCAAGAAGTGCCTTCGCGTCCCGACAGAGCAAGTAGACCTCCAACAGCTGGATCTCCAAGAGGATCTGACCTATGTGGAAAAGCCTGTTAAGATATTGGAGATCAAAGAAAGGATAACCAGGAGTCGGGTCATCCGCTTCTGTAAAGTGCAGTGGAGCAATCATCCGGTAGAGGAAGCTACTTGGGAAAAAGAAGATGAACTCAAGGCACAGCATCCTGAGCTATTCGAGGAATGATCCGAATCTCGAGGACGAGATTCTCTGTAAGGGGGATAGGATTGTAACACCCCAAGAAATAAAAACAAATAAAATAAAAGAAAATTATTATTTAAATCATTTATGGATTTATTCATTAAAGAAAAATATAAAAGAGCCCTAATAAAGCCAAACAGGGAGAAATATTCAAAATTTGGACCTGAAAATTTTATGGGATGAACCAGAGACCAAATATAATTTTAGGAATTTTTCCAAAATTTTTATCAACAGTGATTCAACCCTTAATCAAATATATGAATAACTGGATTTATTTTAAATCAGAAAAGGATTAAAAAGCTTAACGGGCCTCAACCTCCAAAGTAACCGAGCCCAGCCCAGTCCAAACCGCCAGCCACTGACATGTGGGACCCGCCTGTCGGCGCACCTCCCCTCTCTCCTCCCCGTGTTCGCGCTCCACTTGGCCCACCTGTCAGCCTCTCGCACCCACCCTCGTCCCTCTGACCAACGGGACCCGCCTGTCGGCCTTCCCTTTCCTGTTTTGGCCGCCGACAGGTGGGGGCCACCTGTCGGGATCGTCTTCCCCGAAGGAAAGGGATCCCCCCTTTCCATCGACGGCGACCCCTCCTTCCAAATCCGCCGCCGCCAGCTCCCCCTTGCCAAACCGACGCCCGATCTCGACTTGCCGAACTCCGGTGACCCCTTTCCAACCAAAGCCAACGCGTTTTCGCGCTTATGAAAGCATATCCGAGGAGAAAAGGGAACCTCGCCGGAGATGGAAACAAACCTTCGGGTTCCCGGCATTCCCTGCCATCTGGACGCCGGCGAGCCCCTATAAGAACCCCTCGGCTCACCGCACTCCGCCCACACCTCCTAAGCCCTAACCGAAGCCCTCCACAGCACCGCTGCCATTTTTGTGAGCTCCTCCCCTGGTCTGCCTCCGGCGAGCAATCGCCGCCGCCTCGGACCCCCACTGCCCTCGCCGTTGCCACCTTCGTGACCACCGAGACCCACCCGTCCTCGGCCGCCCCTCGGTTGGCCGTAGGATCCGCCGGAACGCCGTCACCGTCGACCACCCGAACGACCCTCGCCGTCTACCCTCACCGCCGGCCACCATCCTTCGACTAACCTCGCCGCCGCAGGTATGGTTGGAACCGCCGTAATCCACTCTTTTCATTTTTGCCGGTAGCTAGGGCTTAGCCCCCTCGCCGTCGCCGTCGCCACCTCAACCGAGCCCCGCCGTCACCGGAGACGAAGGGTGCCAGGCCCTTTTCGCGCGTGCCGTGCCGGATTAAATCCTGGCCGCACGATCGCGAATGAGGCGCACAGATTAAATCCGATCGGGATTTAATCTCATCCGTAGATCTGGTCAAAGGGGTACGGTGCCATCTCGGCCGTTGAACATAAATTAAACCCCCGGCGTAATCTGGTGCGTCCACGTCATACCATTTTGCCCGTTCTAATCTGAGCCGTCCATTTTCATTTAAAGGATCCCGCCTCGCATCTGGCCACTGGATCCAGATCCAGCGGTCCAGGTCGCCCGGGTCCACGCGCACAGTCACAGGTTCACGGTGAACCTGGTTCACCGTGGACCAGAGACTGTTTTCTGTTTAAATAAAATTCCAGAAAATTGTTTAAACTTTGAAAATTCATAACTTGCTCATTTTAACTCCAAATTTCACCATTCAAATTTTGTTAAATCCAGAATAATATTCTCTACACATTAATGCCTTAAAAACAATATGTTACTGTTACCCAAAATATTTTTAATAAATAAATGAATAAAAACCCCTTAGGGTTAAAATTAGAAATACAGAAAATAAATTAGGAAAAATCCTAAAAAGTTAAGTTTTACTGTTTTATACCAAACTTTAGAATATTAAAATATTACTTCACATAAAAACACCCACAAATATGTATGTTTATTATTTGGTGGATTTTATCTGTTTATTGAATGTATTGTTTACTTTTCTGTATCGAGAAGACTACGAGTTCGTCGAGGAGCCAGAATTCTACCCCGAGGTTCCTCCATCCCCATTTGCTGATCAAGGCAAGTCATCGACCACCTCTGTTGAAACAGTTGATCATCATTGAGCCCATGTTTTAATAAATATCGCTATAACTCATAGGTTAATATTGCATTAGTCCAATAATCAAGCCTTACATTTATAATTATTAGATCCCCGTCCTTGTGTGCAAACCCAAGCCATGCTTATTGAGCCTTAACTCCTTGTCACTCTACAAATATTATATTAGCTAGTGCCCAATGTACCGGCACAACCGCTATAGGATAAAAAGAATGAGTCGTAGATAGATGGATTCTGTTATATGAATTTCCCCGTTATTCTTGTCGCTGGACTCTGTTGGAGTAGGCTATGTTATAAGTATGGTGGGTTCCGGGTGCAAGCTCGGAAACTGGTTGTCGCACCTGGGGCACTATAAGGACCGGTCTGCGGGATCTGTTGCAAAGCACTTCCGTACCAACCACAAGTCTAATGGGTAAGTCCTAACTGGAAGTGTGGAACACTCTGTCTCTCGGCACCATAGTGGAGGGGGCAAGGGGCAAGCTTGCGGGAGACTTGTACCAAAGAAGGCTCAAGGGGGGGTATGGTGGGGCACCGACGCGTCGGGACACCATATGAAACCTATAAGAGGGTGATGTTGATTCGGAGAGGACCATATGGAAGGTTTTGGCATGAGTTCCCGTGAAATGGGTCATCTCGTTACACTTTGGTGTAAGTGATGAGTGCGTGCCTTGTGGGTACAGTGGTACATCTCTGATCAGAGTAATTTAATCTTTTCGAAAAGCCGAGCCCACGGTCAAGGGCGGGTTGTGTGACTACTCGCAGTTAGTTTACAATTGGTTGAATGTTTGAGTTATTCATGGCATGTAAGGACTGTTGTGAAAGGAGGTAAAACATACTCCTCGAGTTAGATGATGATGATGCATTCACATGTTTACTTTTTCGTACTAATAAATTGCTCACATTTAATGCTTTACAAATATGCTGCTTCCGCAAAACTAGCCACTATCTCCCTTGCTATTATCTTGCATTATATTTGCATTCGGTGGCTTGCTGAGTACATCTGTACTCACCCCGTTGACTTACACCATCAGAGCCCGTCTACTATGAGGAGGATGCAGGTCTGGAGTAGCGACCCAGTCAAGGCGAGACTGGAAGGAGGCGTTCATCTAGGACCCTTATTTTATTAGTTTCTCTTCACTTTCATTCACTTTTGTATTAATGCGGTCTACGAACCGTGAATGATTGCCCGTCGTGTACGTGGTCGTGTGATGAACGTCTTGTTTTATTGATTTTCTATGGAATTTCAATAAAGTCCTGATTTATTAAATCGGGGCGTGACACCAAGTGCCCTAGGACTCTGATCAAGGCGGAGGTAGCCTCATCGACCCCTTGCACAACGACGACCTCCAAAGCTTGTCGGGCTGAGCGGAGCTCGGCGTTCTCCACCAACAGCTTCGTGCTACCTTCTTCCGAATCCTAGAGCGCTTGCCGAAGCCTTTTGACCTTCGAAGACATCCTCTCTTGGGCTTTGGTCACCTTGGCCGCTTCGGCCTTCGCTGCCTCGGCCACTGCCTCGGTCTGCCGCTACCACTGGGCAGCCTCAGAAGCCTGGCGTCGAAGGGTTTTGACTCCCTCCGTCATGAAGACCTCCCGGTGACCCATGGAGGTGGCTGTTGCGTGTGTCAATGCGAAGGACTGACAAGAGCAAAAGGATCCATTGATATCAACGAAATTTGAGAGTGCACAAAATCGCTTGCAAAGCACCGCCTACCTGGAGTAGAGCCTCTTGTGCATTTACGAAGAGGTCTCCGTGGCTATTGTGGCTCTACTACGCCACCAAGTCACTCCTCGCTAGGGCCACACTGCCATCCAACGCTGCCTCTGTAGCTGCCCCCAACGCGAGGAGGGGCCTCACGAGAGGCGCGTGACTTATAGATGCCTCCAGGGCTGAGCTCCAATCCATGATGTCGACAGCTTCGTCCGAAGGCTTCGGTGGAATCACTTCATCGGGATTGGCCCCTTTGTCTCCCTCATCCAAAGAGTCCCCTTTGGACCCCCCATCACTGCTTTCATCGTTGCCCTCGCTGCTTATAGAGGTTTCCTCCACATTGGCGGCTTCAGGCCTTGCACGCTCAGCTTTGATAGCATATAAAAAGAGATCCAGAATCAAGTTAGCATGGAAGCATGAGCAGGAGGACAAATTTGGAAGGGTACCTTCGCTCTCTTCAATGGGAGAGAGTTTTGAATACTCCGAAGTCAAGAAGAACCACCCAAAGTCTCTTCGGAGGGCTTGTTACCCATTGGATTCTAAGCCCACGGAGGACGATTCCAAAGCCACTGCTTCCGAGTCCATGGTTACCACTACTTCAGGCCCCGAGCGCTCGACCTCTGCGCCTAGCACCATTGCAAGTCCCCGTCCTAGCATAGGGCTCAAAGGCAGCTGCCCTATTCCATCAAGGGCTTTGGTAGTCAAAGGGGCTTCGATGTCCGTGGCCTCCGGAGGATTTCTCGAAGGTCCCGCGGTCTTTGAAGGACCCTCGGGACATCGAAGCAACAAATCCCCCAGCTCGCCATCGTCCACCCTCTTTCACTTTGGGCCCTCACTCAAAGGTGATGGGTCCATGAACTACGGGAGATCTTGAACCCCTTTGACACCCAGCCAGGTCCATACCTAGTTGTTCCGTTCCCAAGACCCTACTAGGGTGAGCCTCTGGCTCTGCTCGTCTGGTGTCGGGGGCCCCACGACATGTTTGGCCGCTACGATGACCTCCTCTGGTGCACACAACTCGTGCGTGCCTGCAGCAATGAAGACCGACAATCAGTTATGAGCATCAAAGAAAAATAAAGACATCTCGAAGCCTTACCAAGGAACTCCAAAGACACGCCCCTCAAACTGTCTGAATTAGGGGCTCCAAACAAATTCTTCGGCCAAGAACAAGAAGGCGAGCTGGATGTCCACATCGGGAATGGTGCAAAGGTTGCCATGTTGGCCGTCAGTGTTTATTCACTATCGCTACCATCAGGATTAGTCTTGATGTTAAATAATTGTTATTTCATTCCTGCCTTAGGCAGAAACATTATCTCTTCTTCATGTTTAGAGTAAGATGGTTTTGAATTCGTAATAAAGAGCAAGAGTTGTTCAATATTTTCGAAAGACATGCTCTATGATGTTGATGATGCACATGTTTATAACATTAGTACTAAGAAACAACGACTCAATGATTTGAATCCCACCTACGTCTAGCAATGTCATTTGGGTCATATAAATGACAAGCGTGTGCAGAAGCTCCGTAGTGATGGACTTTTTGAGTCATTTGATTTTGAATCATATGACACATGCGAGTCTTGCTTACTTAGCAAAATGAAAAAGACGCCTTTCACTAAACAGAGTGAGAGGGAGAGTGAGATATTGGCCATAGTACATACTGATGTGTGTGGTCCAATGAGTCTCACGGCTAGGAAGGGCTTCTAGTACTTTATCACTTTTACCGACGACTTTAGTAGATATGGATATGTCTACTTGATGAGGCATAAGTGGGAATCCTTTGAAAAGTTCAAGGAGTTCCATAATGATGTACAAAATCATACAGTCAAGACAATTAAATTTCTATGATATGATCGTGGGGGTGAATATTTGAGCCATGAGTTTAGTGATAATCTGAAGCAGTGTGGAATTGTTCCTCAACTGACTCCACTTGGCACACCCTAATGGAATGCGAGTGTCCGAGCGTAGAAACCGCACTTCATTAGATATGGTGCGGTCCATGATTAGTCACACTGATCTTCCATTATCCTTTTTTGTCACGCTCTAGAAACCTCAGATTTTGCGATTTATAGAGTTTCATCTAAGTTAGTAGAGAAGACACCATACGAGATGTGGTCTGGGAGGTGTCCTAGTTTGTATTTTAAAAAGATTTGGGATGTGAGGCGTATGTCAAATGTATAACGTCTGACAAGCTCAGTCCTAAGTCTGACAAGTGCTTCTTTCTGGGGTATCCTAGGGAAACCAAAGGATACTATTTCTATAATAGAGATGAGGGCAAAGTGTTTATCGCTCGGAATGGTGTATTCCTTGTGAAAGAGTTTCTCTCAAAAGGAGTTAGTGGGAGGACGGTGCATCTCAAAGAGGTTCGAGAGCCACTAAAAAGTAATCCAGATCCCATTGAACAACAACATAATGAGCAGAATGTTGCGGAGCCTATTGTACATGCGCCAGCCCCACGAAGGTCTGGGAGAGTAGTACATGCGCTAGAGAGGTACATGTTCTTGACCACGGGGTGTGGGCCTCGGTCAGACCGATAATGCAGATTTGATCTGCCTGATTTCTCTGGTAACCTTGTAGATGATCTCCGATCATCGCCAAACTCCTTGGCGAGGTATTTGGGAGTAATATCTCTGCAAAACAGGAAGATATAAAAGTGCAATTCGGCCAAATGCCGAATTTCCAATGGTAGCAGAGAACACCGATGAAAACGATAAAAATCTGTTACGTGGATTAAACGGATCATTTGTAGGAGAATCAACAAGGCTTACCACGGTTACAACGTGATGCACAGAGGGCTTTCAGCGCAAACCCATGAAGATGGATGTTACGTATAATTCTAGGGCAAGGAAGGTAGATTGAAATAAAAGTGCGATTCAAAACTAGGGTTTTGAAGTATTGATCTGTGTTGGATGATACCCTTTGAATCGGCCTCACCCCTATATTTATAGGGGCTGGTCTCAAGTTCCCTGACACCTAATCTAAGTAGGTTTCGGCCAAAAGTCAGTAAGATTTAATTAGAGATCAAAATAGCCCGAAACCAACTCTATCTCTAATTTTCAAACATTGGCTGGTCTGACCAGGCCTACATGGCTAGTTGGACCGGCCTGTGTCAGGAAATGCATATTTTTGGCCCAAATTACCAAAAATTTGATATTTTGACAATTTCGACCATTAATGTCATTTATTTCTATCAACACATGCCCCCTGCCTTTTAGCAAACTTGTTGAGCTTAAAGCACAACGGGCTAACGGCGATACAATCCATATTGACCTTATGATATCTTAAGTGTTTTTGTTGAGTTCTTTAAAAGTACTCAATATCCATTTATCTACCAAACCGTCCCATTCATGACTTAAGACCTCTGAATTTGATGATCATGATTTGCAAGAATTACAACTAATATGACTAGGGGACTTAAGCACTGAATTTTCCACCAACTCAGTCTTTAGTGCTTTTACTAGTTTTTGCCCCCCGAGTCCCTTGTAGGGACCGATCCTTACTCAATGAGGCTAGAAGCTGGATTATCAACCAACTTTAGTTTCCACACCCGTCGTGTATTTGCTAGGGATTTCGACTCGTCGAGCGGGTTATCCTCAAACTCTTCAGCCTTCTTCTCTTTGAGATAATCAGCACAAATACGTTGTAGGTGTCTCTTTTGAGACTTAATCATTTTTGGGGGTGCCCATGAAGGTTGTGGCTTAATTTCGGGCGTCACAAACTTGCTCCCAGAATCTTTAGCCGAACGGTGAACACTCGGTCCGGCCTTTGCAATTTCGCACTTGGCGGAGTCGTCTTTCTATCTTTTGTTGGTCAGACTAGCCTTATTGGGCTAGTCGGACCGGCTGTTGCTAGATGCTTGGGACGGGATGGCCGGACCGGTCAAAGTAGGCCGGTTATACCGGGGTGATGCCGGCGGTCTAGTCCATCGCGAGCCGAACTCGTGCCTCCACGGAAGGTTTGGCCTCCTTAGCGGTCATAGCCGAGAGTGTGTTTCCTCGGCCCTCCTCTTATGCCCCTGGAGCAGCATTGTCACACCCAATTTAATAAAACCAGGAATTTATTGAATACAAGACGTTCATCACACGACTGCGTACAATACGCCAATCAATCATGGTTTTTAGACCATATTATTATTAAAAAAGAGTTAAAATAAAAGAGAAACTAATAAAATAAATCCTCTAGATGAACGTCTTCTTATAGTCTCGTGCCTTGACTGGGTCGCTACTCCAGACCGTCACCCTCCTCGTAGAAGACTGCCTCTGGTGGTTAAGTCAACGGGGGTGAGTACAATCGTACTCAGCAAGCCACCGAATGCAAATATAATGCAAGGTAATAACAAGGAAGGTAGTGGCTTCTTTTGCGGGAAAGCAGATTTTTAAAGCATTTAATGTAAGCAAATTATTAGTACAGAAAATTAAACATGTACATGCATCATCTTCTAACTCGACGGGTACAGTCAGCCCACCCTCACTCAATAGTCCTTACATGCCATGAATAACACAACCATTCATTCATAAGTAAACTAACTGCGAGAAGTCACACAACGCACACTTGACCGTGGGCTTGGCTTTTCGAAAAGATTTAAACTCTGATCAGAGGTGTACTACTGTACCCACAAGGCACTCATTTCCCGCACGCCATAGTGTGTTAAATGACTCCTGTCATGAGAACCTCATGCCAAGACCTTCAGCATGGAACACACCAATTCGATAACACCCTCTTATAGGTTTCATATGGTTTCCCAGTCACTTCGGGCCACTATGGTGTTCCAAGTTGGTACGATCCATACCTCTAGTTAGGACTTACCCACTAGAGTTGTGGTTAGTACAGAAGTGCTTTGTAACAGATCTCGCAGGCCGGTCCTTATAGTGACCCAGGTGCGACCAACCAATTCCTGAGCTTGCACCCGGAACCCACCATACTTATAACATAGCCAACTCCAACAGAATCCAGAGACGAGAATAACGGGGAAATTCATATAGTAGAATCCAACTATCTACGACTCATTCTTTTATCCTATAGCAGTTGTGTCGGTACATTGGACACTAGCTAATATAATATTGTAGAGTGACAAGGAGTTAAGGCTCGATAAGCATGGCTTGGGTTTACACACAAGGACATGGATCTAATAAATATAATGTAGGGCTTGAGATTAGACTAATGCAATATAATCCTATGAGTTATAGCGATAATTTATCAAAACATGGGCTCAATTATGATCAAAATGGGGGTTGTGACTTGCCTTGATCCGCAAAAGTTGAAGGTGGAACCTCGGGGTAAGACTCCGGATATTCGACAGCGTCGTAGTCTTCTAGTACGTAAAATAAACACGACATTCAATAAACAATCCAAAATTACCAAGACAAGCATACATGTTCTTGTGGTGTTAACTAAAGGAAATAAAATCTATGAATTTATTACCTAAGTACTTCAAATTAGTTTTTAAGTGTTTCTGGATTTTATAAATTGCAAAAGTAATTACTCTAAAGGGGTTTCTATTTTTCTTATTTAAGGGTGAATAAAAGTGTACAAAATAACCCTACCATTCTTATTGTATTAGAACAGTGAAATGAGTCATTATGTCCTCTAAAATTAATATATGAATTTTTAGAGGTTCTTCTGAATAATTTTAATGAAATATAAATTAAATCCTAAAGAGGATTTTTCTTTATTATTTAATAAGAATATTTTGTGCCAAATAAACATATTGTTTTTATTGCATAAAAGTGTAGAGAATAAAAAGACAAATTTTCCAGAATTAAAATGGTCAAATTTGGAGTTAAATTGAGCAAGTTATGATTTTTTAAAGATTAAACAAATTTATGAAATTTTATTTAAACTAAAACAGGCTTGGGTCCATAGTGAGCCAGGCCCACCATGGACCCGCGCACTGTGCGCGTGGTCCGGCTCGATCTGGACCGTTGGATCCAGATCCAACAGGCGAGCGTGAGGCGGAAATTTTAAAAGGAAACCGACGGCTAAGATGATCATGTACCGGTTCAGCGAGAATCGAGGGCCTAGATTAAATCCCGTGGGGATTTAATCTGCACCATTCGATCAAAATTGCACGGCCAAGATCCTGTCCGGCACGGCACGCATCGCAGTGAGGTAAGTACACTCTTCTCCGGCGACGGCGACGCTCGGGTGCAGCAGTGGCGGCGCCGGCGAGGGTCCTATGCCCCGGTTTTTGGCAAAAATGGAAAGAGGGAGCCATGGGCAGTGTGAGGGTACCGGAATTGAGGACCGACGACGATGGGTGGCAGCCGGCGGCAAGAGGGGGCAGATTGGTGCTTCGGGTCGACGGTGACGGCGGTTCTCCGGCGGTGATCCAGCCCAAGGAGGTGGGGTCGGGGTAGCAGGCGTGACGATGGTCCCGACGAGACTGTAGGCGAGGGAGGCGGTGCCCTGTGATGGTTGCGAGAGGCCCCTAGAGTTTGGGCCAGGGTGGCGGCTCAAAGTGGACGATAAGAGCTCGGGAATGTGGGTTTAAGGGCGCAAAAGTGAGGGCGGAGGTGCGGTGAGGCCAGAGCTCTTATAGGGGGGTCATCGGCGTCTATTTGGTAAGGTGAACGGAGGAAACCCGAGGGTTTCCAAACTTGCGCCGACAAGCTTTCCATAAGTGCGAGCACAGCGACCCCGGTCGCAATCGCATCGGAAATAAGAGGGAAAGTGATCACCGAGGCATGGTAAGTACGACAGCGTGGCCAATTTGGCAGAGGGCGGCCAGCGGCGGTGGTTTTACGCGCCTAGGTTTCGGCTGGAGGAAGGAAAGGGGAAACCTTCCATGGGGAAGACGACCCTGACAGGTAGGTCCCACTTGTCATAGACCGAGCGCAAGGGGGAAGGGCTGACAACTGGGCCAGGGAAGGTAGAGGCAAGGGTTCCCGCATTTGAGGCTAACGGGTGGGGCCAGCAAGCGAGCGCGCGCGAGAGAGAAGAGCGGGACGACACCGACAGGGCAGGTCCACCCATTAGTGGATGTGGCTGTGGGTTGGGCTAGGCCAAGGCAAAATCAGGGAACGCGGCCCAACAAGAATTTAAATGTATTTTCAATTTAAAATATTTTCAGAAAATCAATTATTTGTTTAAGGCTTGAAGCACTGTTGCTAAAATTTTGTAAAAATCCCTAAAAATATTTCTTGGCTTCTAGATTCCACCATAAATTTTTCAGGTTCAAATTTGAAATATTTCTCCCTATTTTGCTTTAATTTGGTTCTTTTAACCTTTTCTTCAATTAAATAATTCCTTTTTATTTCAGAAAATTTATTTCCCTCATTTTTATTTTATTTTTAATTCTAGGGTGTTACAATCCTATCCCCCTTACAAAGAATCTCGTCCTCGAGATTTGAAGCGAACCTCGGGAAAACTAAGGGACGGGGTTCTACTGGTGTTCCCGATTAGGAGAAGGTGATGCTTTAGAGATAGGCAGAGTGTTCTCCGGGATTGGGTCGGTTGGGGTCAAATTTGAAATGCATTCAAACATACCTTGGACTTCTTGAGTGGAGATGTGGTGAACTTGGGTATGTCCCACTGGGCTTGGAACGGTGGTCGACTCCTGCTTGGGGTAGGGGCACATGTTGGAGAAGTGACCCACTTGGCGACAGTTGAAGCATATAATTGGGTTTCCATTCCTATCTCTCTTGTATCCGGTAGCTTGCACTAGAGCTCTTCCAGATGGCGGTGCTTGGGGTGGGATGCCTGAGCTTGGCCCTCCAAGGGTGGTTGTGGCTCGACAGGGGTTGGGGCTTGAGGTGGGATCACCGAGCGTGGCTTCTGCACCATTCCTTGCTGCTGGCAGTAGGCGATCGTTCTTCGCTTCTTTAGGTCCACCTTGTTTTGCTCGGTCTCTTGGATTATAGCTTTATTTACCAACTTTTGAAAATTGGCGAAGTCCCCGGAGACCAACTGAAGGGAGAGCTCGTCCTTCAGTCCCCGAAGAAACTTGGCTTGGCGGGCTGCGTCTGTGCGCACTTCCTCCGGTGCATATCGGGCCAACCGGTTGAATTCATGTAGGTACTCCATAACGGTCCTGCTCCCTTGATGCAGGTCCCAGAATTCTTACTGTTTCTGGGCAACCACGCCATCCGGAATGTGGGTGGCCCGGAAAGCGGTGGTGAACTCAGCCCATGAAATTTCATGGCCCTTGGGCTGAGTCTCGCGGAAATTGTCCCGCCACTCCACGGTGGGTCCTTGGAGCTAGTGAGCGGCAAATGCCACTCGCTCCTGCTCGAAACAGGGCAGAAGGTCCAACTTCTTACCGATGGTCTTAAGCCAGTCTCTTGCCTCCATCGGATTAGTGGTGCTAGAGAATATGGGTGACCGGACACGCAGAAACTCTAAGAGTTGAGAGACTGGTGCCGGTGCATGGATGGCGGGACGGAGGGCAGGCTCGTGTTGCTATTGTTGGAGACGGAGCAACTACGCCTGCTGCTCTTGCATCTGGTTTTGTTGTTGTTGCATCTGAGTAAGCAGCATGGCGATCAGCTGGTTCTGATTTGCCATCATCTCAGCTAGTGTGGGATGATTGGCAAAAGGGGCCTGCCATTGGCCGGTTGCTCCCCACTGAGGCAGATTGCCAGAGTGGCTTCCGTCATGCGGGGCATCAGATCCTTTGTTATTGACCATCCTGAAGTTGAAGGGTTCAAAAAGAAGGTGTCAATATTCAAGGGAAATTGTTACTGATTTTATTGCCCAAAAATGAATATTTTGACCTAGATGCTTACATCTTTTATTTTGAATCTCTTATTAAATTTTGCACTCATGTCTTATATTCTGACATGAGCGGCACTACAAGCAAAACAATCAAATAGAAATAGACAACTGTAAACTACGTCTAAGGAAGCTCGGGGGAGAACTCGATCACTAGCTCGGCGGAGAGGATCGGTGCAGAGGTGGTGGAGCTGGAGGGCCTGGCTGGAGGGGCACTGAGGGAGATCCTCTTGGGCCTGGCCGAAAGGGTCCTAAGTGTCTTCTGCTTGTGCGGCGGAAGGGGAGCGACCTCCTCGAGAACCTTCTGGAGCTCCTCGATCTGACAGTGTAGCTGTGCGGTGGCGGCGACTCTGCTGAACCTGGCGACAGAGATCGGCATTCTCGCGGTTCAAGCTCTCCGACGAGTGGCGGTAGAAGTTGATGGTGTCGTGATGGCTATCTGCGTCGAGGATGACCTCCGTATGAAGACTGTCCATGGCCTCCAAGAGTCGCACGGTGCGGGCGATGGCGGAGTTGTGCAGGGAGAGTGTGCTGGCGTAGATGTTGTGATGGCTCCCTAGGGTGCGCATGGGCATGAAGCGGTAGGCGGTGTCGAGGAGCTGGCCATCGTAGACCAACCGCAGCTCGGAGAGGGCCTGGAGCGTGGCGCGTTGGCTGGCCACCACGAAGGAAGGTCCTATGACTCCATGGGTGTAGAATGCGGGCTGCATAGTGGAGGGGTGGATGACGACTGTGGCCTCGCAGTAGCTCTCGTTCACATCGGGAAAGATCCCGTGGAACGCATGCTCGTGCTCGAATCCAAGGAAGTCGACGAGCATGCGAAGCTCGTGGATGAATCCAGCCTCATCGCGGAGAGTCCCACTCATGGTATGAACCGGTATCTACAAAAGAGAGAAATTTTTGTAAAAACTTTGGAAGATGAGGTAGTAAGCAGTTTGTAAGAAAATACGGTTAATACATGTCCTAGGGTCAGGTCTGTTTGGCTTCCTACAGTCAAGTCGGCTCTGATACCATCTTGTCATGCCCCGATTTAATAAAACCGAGAATTTATTGAATACAAGATGTTCATCACACGACTGTGTACAATACGCCTATCAATCATGGTTCGTTGACCATATTATTATTACAAAAGAGTTAAAATAAAAGAGAAACTAATAAAATAAATCTTCTAGAGGAACGTCTTCTTCTAGTCTCGTGCCTTGACTGGGTCGCTACTCCAGACCGTCACCCTCCTCGTAGAAGACTGCCTCTGGTGGTGTAAGTCAACGGGGGTGAGTACAATCGTACTCAGCAAGCCACTGAATGCAAATATAATGCAAGATAATAACAAGGAAGGTAGTGGCTTCTTTTGCGGGAAAGCAGATTTGTAAAGCATTTAATGTAAGCAGATTATTAGTACAGAAAATTAAACATGTACATGCATCATCTTCTAACTCGAGGGGTACAGTCAGCCCACCCTCGCTCAACAGTCCTTACATGCAATGAATAACACAACCATTCATTCATAAGTAAACTAACTGTGAGAAGTCACACAACCCCCCCTTGACCGTCGGCTCAGCTTTTCGAAAAGATTTAAACTCTTATCAGAGGTGTACTACTGTACCCACAAGGCACTCATTTCCCGCACACCACAGTGTGTTAAATGACTCCTGTCACGAGAACCTCGTGCCAAAAACTTCAGCATGGAATGCACCAATTCGATAACACCCTCTTATAGGTTTCATATGGTTTCCCAGTCATTTCGGGCCACACCATACCCCCTTGAGCCTCGTTGGTACAAGTCACCCACAGGTTGCCCCTTGCCCCCTCCACTATGGTGTTCCAAGTTGGTACGATCCATACCTCCAGTTAGGACTTACCCACTAGACTTGTGGTTAGTACGGAAGTGCTTTGTAACAGATCCCGCAGACCGGTACTTATAATGCCCCGGGTGCGACCAACCAATTCCTAAGCTTGCACCCAGAACCCACCATACTTATAACATAGCCAACTCCAACAGAATCCAGAAATGAGAATAACGGGGAAATTCATATAGTAGAATCCAACTATTTACGACTCATTCTTTTATCCTATAGCAGTTGTGTCGGTACATTGGACACTAGCTAATATAATATTGTAGAGTGACAAGGAGTTAAGGCTCGATAAGCATGGATTCGGTTTACACACAAGGACGGGGATCTAATAAATATAATGTAGGGCTTGAGATTAGACTAATGTGAAGAGCCATGCTGAAGAGCGTGGGCCTCATGGCTCCAGATTTGATGAGTCATTGTCAACGGTAGTCAAAGAGGACTGAAAAGAGGAGAAGAGCTGCTGCGTCTGGGCCGCGTGTGACTCAGGTACATGGGCAACGAGTGACTGTCGGGCAGAGGGGCCGCGAAGTCGGGCTAGCCCAACCCGGGTACATGGGCTAGGAGCAGCAGAGGATCCACTGGGTTGTTGACCAGTATTGACTCAGGTACACGGGCGGCGAGCGATTGCCGGGCTGAGAGAGCTGCGGAGTAAGGCCGGCCCAATCCGGGTACCTGGTGCAAAGTCAGTGGATGCTTTGTCAGTTTCGGCGCAAAACTGACGACCGCTGATCTCGCATCGGACTGTTCAGAGGCGAAGCCGTAGTCGCTACGAAAGCTCCGCTTACGGATAAGTCATCTGTAAATAGGAGTTTACTATTTTGTCCTTAGGCCCACAGTCAGTCAGTCGAGTCTGTAAAAATATCCTAAGGGCAGTTTGGTCTTTTCCATTTATTTCAGCGTCTGTAAAACACTAAGGGTGTTTTGGTATTTTCCTAGTCTATTGGGTTGCCTATAAATAGGGCCCCAATCCCTAGGGTTAGGGTTAACTCACTTTAATCTAAAAATCAGAGTTCACCTCACCTACTCCTGTTTGTGTGCGCCGCCACTGCTGTTCATCTTCCAAGTTCTGTGATTTCTGCCGCAGCTGTTTGATTCTCGCTCTCATCGAGAGATCGATCAGAAATGTGTTAAATATTTTTGCTGTGATATCTGTTTGCCTTGAGAAACGGGTTGTTTTGATCTCTGTGTGTCTCCATCTTTGTCTACGCGTAGAGAGTTCTTTTAGTCAAGGCACTGTTCTTGTTTTCTTCCGCCATGGATTTTTACCTGATGGACAAAGGCTCTCAGCCAGTCTCTCTGCATATCTTATTCGGTTGATTGCAGGCTTCGAATTCAATAGCACTCATATCTAGTGTCTGCAGCTACTGCCTTTTTACTGTAGGTTATTCATTTCATAGCATGTATCAGTTATGTCAGCCTTGTTTATTCATTGGCGTTCTGATCGATGTTTTGGCAGAGGTGTCAGTCGTGTGGCTTGTTTCAGTTTGTGACTGTTTTGTGACGTGCGAGACCAGGCTTCTTCCATTGCACGCTTCGATCGTGTGTCTAGGCTTTGCGAAGCTTGTGTGAAGCACACTTAGGAGGTTGCTCACTCGAAGTCTACAACTTCGTTCATTGTCTTCTGAAGGCTGTATATACTTCGAAACGTTGTCTGTCTCTATAGTGTCTCTTACTTCGGAGGTTTCAATTTGTGTGGCTTCGAATTTGTGTCTATTCCTGTGTTCGAATCCATCGTTCAACTTCGCCAAGCTACAGGCTTCGGTTCGAAGTGTGAACAGATTCGAAGCCTGTTACTCGATCTGACTTCGCTGTAGACAGGCTTCGGTTTTTGTTTTCTGCTCGAAGGTTTTCCCTCTGTGAGTATCGTTCGAAGTGTCTTGTTGTTTAGAAGCTAGCTTCGCTGTCTATACCTTCGCTTAACAGCCTCGAAGCATACTGCGGCTCGACATCCACAAGCTTCAGCACATCACACTCCGAACTAGCTTCGTAGCTTTGAAGTGTGCTTTTTCAAAGCAGGCTTCGGTAGCCTCACCCTTTGCACAAGGCACTTCGCACCGAAGCATGCTTCGCAGTCTGCTACATTCACCGAACTAGCCTCGACTCCATCAACCTTCGGCACGTCCACTACAGCCTTCGACAAAAGACTTCGAAGAAGACTTCGACACAACCTTCACAGGCTTCGATGTTGCAGTCTTCATCAAGTACCTTACTGGAGACAACTTTGAAAAGTAACCTCTCATCTCCTTTTAATGTACACACAGAGTTTTTGCTGTGATGGTTTAGTTCTGAGTACCTTGATCTTCCAATGTTTTAAATGCTTTGTTATTCTGCCTATTAGCACTGTATTGGTGTTTCTTTGTTTAGGACACCAGTCGTTACTAGGCTAGATACTTTTAGGCTTTGGCAATCTATTTACGTTTTGCTGCTAAGTCTTTTGAGGTGCGTTGGGTGTTGGGAGCAGGCCATTGATTCAAAAGAATTTTTAGGCGCCCATTCACCCCCTCTGGTCGCTACTTTCGGTCCTACAAGTGGTATCATAGCCTAGTTAGGGTTTTTCCATACCTTAACTAGTTCTAAACCCTAGTAGTGATCATGACGTCTCCTAGAAAGGTCCCGTCCTTGGAAGCTTATGGCTATAATTATTGGAAGACTCGCATGCGAGCCTATCTCATGAGCCAAAGCTCGGACATCTGGGACATTTGTGTTCACACTACTTTCGCTATATTGCTTGTTGCTGAGCGTAATTCTCCTGATATTATCGCCCAGCATCAGAACAACAACAAAGCGGTGAACATTTTGTTTTCTGGCTTAGGTCCCACTGAATTTGAGCGTGTGAGCCATCTCACCACTGCAAGAGAGATCTGGGCTACCCTCTAGGCACACCATGAGGGGATAGCCCAGGTCAAGGCTCGGCTCTATCAGACCTACCGACGTGAATATGAGAATTTCACACAAAAGTCGGGTGAATCTGTTGAAGCGTTGTTTGGTCGTTTTCAATCAATCATAAACAAGCTTCGGGCCAACAAGGTTGAGGGTGTTCAGTTAGTCTCAGATCATGAGCAGGCGCTCAAGGTTCTCCATACCTTGGACCCTAAGATCTGGGAGATCAAGGTATCCTCTATCATTGAGAGCACGTCTTATGATACCTTGACCATTTCTGAGTTGTTTAGCAAGCTGAAGGCCACTGAGGTTGATACCCAGTTTAGATCAAATCTCACTGGCTCTGGTTCAAAATCCTGGCTCTTGCTACACCGTCTGTTGATCCCTCTTCTGTGAGCTGTGCTGGTTCTCTTTGATGTTTATCACTGAGGACCAGCTCGAGTCGTTAGGAGATGATGACCTATGTCTTTTTAACAACCGGGTACGTCGTGTTTATGACAAGAGAATGTTCAAAAGACACGAAACAAAATCTGGGTGCTTTGAGTGTGGTGACCTAGGACACTTCATCGCCGACTGCCCCAAGCGCAATGGCCACAAGAAGGGCACCAGTGGTGGCTTCCATGACTCCGACAAGCACGACAGCACCTCCTTCTCCAAGGGCAAGCCAAAGACCAGATTCTTTAGAAAGGCCCTGAAGTACTACCGGCGAGAGAACAAGAAGCGGGACAAGGCCTTCTTCACCGAGATGGAGAAGAGCTACTCCAAGCAGTCTACGTCTTCTTCCTCTTCATTGATCTCAAGCGATGAGGAGATTGTCATCAAGAAGGGGAAGGACAAGGATGATCCGGCGGGCCTTTGCTTCATGGCCTTCGAGGACAGGCCGAAGAGCCGCTCACATCAGCGCCGAAGATCCCGCAAGAGCTTCTGCTCAATGGATCTTGGGGATAAGGAAGAGAAGGGCTCCTTCGATGACTCCGATGACGATGATCATGAAAAGGTATCATCTTACGAACGTGAAATCGTTGATTTACTTGAAAGCAATCATCAGGAGTTAAAATATCGGGAAAAACTGCTTAGAGGGACTAAGAAGAGGATAGATGAATTGGAGAGTGAGGTTGCCATGGCCAATGGCAGAATTGAGAGTCTATCTTCTTCCCCTTGCTTGGGTGATAGCTGTCATGCCCCGATTTAATAAATCAGGACCATTATTGAAATTCCATAGAAAATCAATAAACCAAGACATTCATCATGCGACCACGTACAAATACGAGCAAGTATTCACGATTCGTAGACCGTATTAGTACAAAAGTGAATAAAGATGAAGAGAAACTAATAAATCAAAGGGTCCTAGATGAACGCCTCCTTCAAGTCTCGCCTTGACTAGGTCGCTACTCCAGACCTTCATCCTCCTCTTAGTAGACGGGATCGGGTGGTGTAAGTCAACGGGGGTGAGTACAAACGTACTCAGCAAGCCACCAGATGCAAATATAATGCAGAGTAATAACAAGGGAGATAGTGGCTAATTTTGCGGAAAAGCATAATTA
Organism: Zizania palustris; assembly: GCA_019279435.1. Classification (NCBI taxonomy): domain Eukaryota; kingdom Viridiplantae; phylum Streptophyta; class Magnoliopsida; order Poales; family Poaceae; genus Zizania; species Zizania palustris. Next base: position 40,563,787 of record JAAALK010000290.1, read on the forward strand.
TAGAGCAATTAAATGTGATCAAGTTATTATTACTGAAATGTAAATATGTGTACGCATCATCATCTTCTAACTCGAGGGGGACAGTCAGCCCACCCTCGCTCAATAGTCCTTACATGCAATGAATAACACAACCATTCATTCATAAGTAAACTAACTGTGAGAAGTCACACAACCCACCCTTGACCGTGGGCTCGGCTTTTCGAAAAGATTTAAACTCTGATCAGAGGTGTACTACTGTACCCACAAGGCACTCATTTCCCGCACACCACAGTGTGTTAAATGACTCCTGTCACGAGAACCTCGTGCCAAAAACTTCAGCATGGAACGCACCAATTCGATAACACCCTCTTATAGGTTTCATATGGTTTCCCAGTCACTTCGGGCCACACCATACCCCCCTTGAGCCTCATTGGTACAAGTCACCCACAGGTTGCCCCTTGCCCCCTCCACTATGGTGTTCCAAGTTGGTACGATCCATACCTCCAGTTAGGACTTACCTACTAGACTTGTGGTTAGTACGGAAGTGCTTTGTAACAGATCCCGCAGACCGGTCCTTATAATGCCCCGGGTGCGACCATCCAATTCCTAAGCTTGCACCCAGAATCCATCATACTTATAACATAGCCAAATCCAACAGAATCTAGAGACGAGAATAACGGGGAAATTCATATAGTAGAATCCAACTATTTATGACTCATTCTTTTATCCTATAGCAGTTGTGTCGCTACTCCAGACCTTCATCCTCCTCGTAGTAGACGGGCTCTGGTGGTGTAAGTCAACGGGGGTGAGTACAAACGTACTCAGCAAGCCACCAGATGCAAATATAATGCAGAGTAATAACAAGGGAGATAGTGGCAAATTTTGCGGAAAAGCATAATTATAGAGCAATTAAATGTGATCAAGTTATTATTACTGAAATGTAAATATGTGTATGCATCATCATCTTCTAACTCGAGGGGTACAGTCAGCCCACCTCGCTCAACAGTCCTTACATGCCATGAATAACTCAACCATTCAAACAATAGTAAACTAACTACGAGTAGTCACACAACCCGCCCTTGACCGTGGGCTCGGCTTTTCGAAAAGATTGAATACTCTGATCAGAGGTGTACCACTGTACCCACAAGTCACACACTCATCACTTACATCAAAGTGTAACGAGATGACCCATACCACGGGAACTCGTGCCAAAACCTTCCATATGGTCCTCCTCGACCGGACAACACCCTCTTATGGATTTCATATGGTGTCCCGACGCGTCGAGCCTCACCATACCCCCCTTGAGCCACGTCGGTACAAGTCACCCGCAGGTTGTCCCTTGCCCCCTCCACTATGGTGCATCGAGTCGGATTGTTCCATACTTTCAGTTAGGACTTACCCATTAGACTTGTGGTTGGTACGGAAGTTCTTTGCAACAGATCCCGCAGACCGGTCCTTATAGTGCCCCGGGTGCGACCAACCAATGCCCTAGCTTGCACCTGGAACCCACCGTGCTTATAACATAGCCAACTCCAACAGAGTCCAGAGACAAGAATAACGGGGAAATTTCATATAATAGAATCCATCTATCTACGACTCATTCTTTTTATCCTATAGCAGTTGTGCCAGTACATTGGGCACTAGCTAATACTTTTATAGTAGAGTTACAAGGAGTCAAGGCTCAATAAGCATGATTTGGGTTTGCACACAAGAACGGGGATCTAATAAATATAAGTGTAGGGCTTGATATTTGACTAATGCAATAATATCCTATGAGTTATAGCAATACTTTATTAAAACATGGGCTCAATGATGATCAAAATGGTGGTTGTGACTTGCCTTGATCAGCAAAGGGTGAAGGTGGAACCTCGGGATAGAACTCCGGCTTCTCGACGAACTCGTAGTCTTCTCGGTATGGAAAAATAAACATAGCATTCAATAACAGACAAAACATCACAAAATAATAAACATACAAGTTTATGGGTTTTAATATGTGAAATAAGGTTTTATTATTCTGAAGTTTGGTGAAAAACATTAAATATTAGATTTTAAGGCTTTTTCCAATTTATTTTGTGAAGTTATAATTTTATCCCTTAGGGGTTTTTATTCATTTAATTAATAAGATTATTTTGGGCAACAGTAATATACTGTTTTTATGGCATTAATGTGTAGAGAATAAAATGCTGAATTTAATAAAATTTGAATGGTGAAATTTGGAGTTAAAATGAGCAAGTTATGAATTTTGGAAGTTTAAACATTTTTCTAAAATTTTATTTAAACAGAAAATATGATTTAGTCCACGGTGAGCCAGGCCCACGGTGAACCGCGTTACTATTCGCGTGGACCGGGTTGATCTGGACCGTCCGATCTAGATCAAGTGGCCAGGCGCGAGGCGGGATGGCTTAAGTGAAAATGGACGGCCACGATTAGATCTCGCGAACCGGTATGACGTGGACGCGCGAGATCGCTCCGGGAGTTTAAGTTGCGATCAACGGCTGAGATGGTCCCCTTTGACCAGATTCAAGGGCCCAGATAAAATCCTGAAGGGATTTAATCTTAGCCCTTCGATCACGATCGGGCGGCCAGGACTTCGTCCGGCACAACACGTGCATAAGGGGTACTTAGCCCCCTTCGTCTCCGGCTCCGGTGGGCTCTCGTACGGCGGCGATGGCGTCGGCGAGGGCCTAGGGGCTTAGCTCTTGGCGGGAACGGAAAGAGGGGAGTGAGGGGAGTGCGATGGTACCGGAGAGGGCGACGACGGGCGACTGACGGCGACCGGCGGCGAGGGTAGACGACGAAGGTTCCTCGGGTGCTCGTCGGCGATGATGATCTAGCGGTCTTCTCGACCAACGGTGGCATGGCCGAGGAAGAGCGGGCTCCGACAGTCACGATGGTGGCGACGACGTGGACAGTGGCGGCTTGCGATGGCGGTGAGAGGTCGCCGGAGTTGAAACAGAGCCGAAGGCCAAAATGAGAGTGGCGGCGCTCTGATTTTGCTCTAGCACAGCTACGGTGGTGTGGGCTAAGTGCGGCGAGGGCGAGGGGTTCTTATCGGGGCGTCGCCGGTGTCCAAACAGAAGGGAACCGAGGGTTTCCCTTTTCTCCTCACCGGTGCACTTTCCTAAAGCTCGGGTTCTTTCTAAGTATGGCGAAAACGCCTGGCTATTGGTGGAATGAGATCCCTGGCGATCGGAGAAGAGGATCCAGGGCTCAATTTTGGGTCTGGTGGCGGTCTGTGGTGCCCCGATTTATCAAAATCGGAACATTATTGAATTTCAGTTATTGCATTTAATGTAGTCAATTTTTATCATTTGGAAATATAAACATGAACATCAATAACACCATCTAACTCGAGGAGTACGTTTTGCCTCCTCGCACAACAGTCCGTACATGTCAAACCATCATGCACATCCATATCAAAAGAAGACTAACTGTGGGATGTCACGCAACCAGCCCTTGACCGTGGGCTTGGCTTTTCGAAAATATTTAAGACTCTGATCAGAGGTGTACTACTGTACACACAAGGCACGCACTCATCCCAAACACCAAAGTGTAATGAGATGACCCATACCACGGGAACTCGTGCCAAAACCTCGACATGGAATTCTCCAAGCGATAACCACGCGCTCTAGGTTTCGCCGGCGCGCCGGGCCGCATCCTGGCTAACGTCGCACCCCTTTTGCGCCACGTCGGTACAAGCCACCCACAGGTGCTGCTTGACCCATCTCCAAGTGGTGGCCTCGGTTTGGAACACTCCATACCTTAGTTAGGACTTACCCATTAGACTTGTGGTTAGTACGGAAGTGTATTGCAATGGATCCCTCAGACCGGTCCTTATAGTGCCCCGGGTGCTACCGACCAATGCCCTAGCTTGCACCCGGAACCCACCATGCATACACTCACAACCAAAACTCTATTACCAACAGAATTCCAAAGATAAGGATAACGGGGATAATATAGTAGAACCAAGTTGCTACAACTCATTTTTAATCCTATAGCAATTGTGTCGATACATTGGACACTAGCTAATAATACTAATCATATGGTGACAAGGAGTTTAGGCTAGATAGCATGGCTTGGGTTGCACATCAAGGTCGGGGGATCCTAATAAATATATTGTAAGGGTTTCATTTGACTAATGCATATATATCCTATGTGTTTTAGCGATAGTTTAGTAAAACATGGGTTCAATATGCTCAAAAGATTGGTTTGGTGACTTGCCTTGTTCAGCGAAAGGGGAGGGAGGAACTTCCGGGAAGTATTCCGGCTCCTCGGCGGCGTCGTAGTCTTCCTAATATAAATAAAGTAAAATAAATACAATCATTCATTTTAACAATACAAAACCACACAACAAGCACATAGGTTTTGATTGGTCCAATTTAAAGAAAACCAAGTTGTTAAGTTTCTGAAATTTACTTTATAAATAATTTAAAATGAATTAAAATGAAATATGGCCCTTTATAAAAGGGGTTTTAATTGTAAATAAACTTACTCTAGTTTTTCTAATTAGTTTAGAATAATAGCTTCACAGAAAGTGTTGGGGTTTCATTAAATTAACAGGAATTGAATAAATATAAATTTTACTGAAATCTAAATGATTAAATTTGAAATTTTCCTAAAAGGGCATTTGGATACTTTATTAAACAAACTTGAAATATCCCAAGTAAATATACTGTTTTTATTGTATGAACATGTAGAGAATAATATTACAAATTTTTTGAAGTTAAAATGCGCCATATATGAATTTTAGAAGTTTAAAAGCATTTCTGGAATTTAATTTAAATCCCAAAATAGTCTCGGGTCCACGGCGAGTAGTGGCTGGACCGAAGGCGATGGTGAGGCGCTAAAAAGTGAAATGTGACGCTCTGGCTCGTTCTCAGTGCGATTGGGCGTGCGGGCTGGACGAGGGGGTGGCCGGAGTTTAAATAGAGTCGTCAGCGGGGGCAGAGGGGGCGTAATCGGGGGAGGCTGAGAGTAAAGCCTCTCTTCAGCGCCAGCGAGCTCCTGCCTTGCATGCGTGCGCTCGATCCAGGGGCGATGACACGGTGGAGTAATGTGGGAAACGGTCAGGGGGACGCGGGGAATTCAATGCCGGCGATTGATTAAAGGGAGGGGGTCGGCGGGAGTGAATTCGAGGTGGGGGATTTGGGGCGGATCTCGCGGGGATAAAGGGCCTAACGGATGGGGTCCACAGGTCAGTGGGCGCGGGCGAAAGAGTGGCGACTAACGAGTGTGGTCGGGCTCGGCCGTGAGAGGAAGCTAGTTGGAGCCGACAGGTGGGACCGGGTACGCGCGCGGAGAGGGGGTCACTGACGGGTAGGGCCCACTAGTCAGACGGGGCGCGTGGGGAGGAGTGGGCTGGGCCGGCCGGGAGAGAGAGAAAGGGAGGGAGGAGGCCCGTTACGGTTTTAAATGATTTTCTGATTAAAAGTAATTACAGAAAATGGATTAAAATATTTGCGCTACTTCCAAGGTTGATAAAAATTTGTAAAAATTCTCAAAAATATATCTTGGCCTTGGGATCATATACAAAATTTTCTAGCCTCTGGTTTGGTCATTTCGTCTAGGTTCTAGTTCAAAAAGTTTAAGGAGGGCTTTGAAGGCATTTCCAAAATAAATAATTCCAAGAAAATAGATTAAATGATATTTTTATTCCTTTGAAAATTTGGGGTGTTACAAACCTATCCCCCTTACAAAGAATCTCGTCCTCGAGATTGGAACGCTACTCAAATAGCTCGGAGTATTGGGCTTTCAACTCGTCTTCCTTCTCCCATGTGGCTTCTTCGACGGGGTGTTTGTTCCACTGAACCTTGCAGAAGCGAACCACACGGCTCTTGGTTACTCTTTCTTTGGTTTCCAAGATCTTGACGGGTTTCTCGATGTAGGTCAAATCCTCTTGGACGTTGAGTTGTTGGAGGTCGGCTTGTTCGGAGGGCACACGAATACACTTCTATAGCTGGGAGACGTGAAACACATCGTGAACTCCTGCCAAGGATGTAGGCAATTCTAGTTGATATGGCACTTCTCCTTGCCGTCGGAGGATCTGAAAAGGTCCGACATAGCGGGGTGCTAGCTTGCCTTTCATGCTGAACCTTTGAGTGCCATGGAGGGGAGTGACTCAGAGATAGACATAATCACCCTCCTCAAAGGTTAGGTCTCTTCGTCGGTTATCGGCGTAGCTCTTTTGTCGAGACTGGGCTATTTTCAATCTGTCCCTGATGATCTAGACCTTCACTTCAGCTTCCCTTAGTATATCTGTCCCAAACAGCTGCGACTCTCTGGTCTCATCCCAAAGTAATGGCGTTCTGCACTTACGTCCATAGAGTGCTTCGAACAGGGACATTTGCAGGATGGCTTGATAGTTGTTGTTGTAGGAGAACTCCGCATAGGGCAAGTTCTTGTCCCACATTCCGCCAAAGTCTAGAGCGCAAGCTCCAAGCATATCCTCAAATATCTGGTTAACCCTTTCGGTTTGACCATTGGTCTGAGGATGATAGGCGGTGCTAAAGTTCAGCCGGGTGCCGAACTCCTCTTGAAGGTTCTTCCAAAACTTCGAGGTGAACTGACTCCCACGGTCAGATACAATCTTCTTAGGAACTCCGTGCAGGCACACGATCCGGGTCATATACAACTCTGCCAGCTTGGAGACGGTGTAAGTTGTCTTGACGGGGATGAAGTGAGCTACCTTGGTGAGTCAGTTGACGATCACCCAGATAGAATAATGACCAGCTTGGGTCCTGGGTAGTCCCGTGATGAAGTCCATTCCTATCTCTTCCCACTTCTATTCGGGGACCTTGAGCGGTTGCAACAGTCCAGCAGGTCGTTGGTGCTCTGCCTTGACTCGTTGGCATGTGTCGCACTTGGCCACATACTTAGCTATTTCTCTCTTCATGCTGACCCACCAATATTTCTCCTTTAGGTCTTGATACATCCTTGTACTCCTGGGATGAATGGAGTATAGAGTATCGTGGGCTTCTTGAAGGATGAGAGCCTTCAACTCAGGATTGTCGGGCACACATATCCGGTTTCCAAACCAGATGGTACCGTGTTCATCCTCGGAGAATCCAGGGGCTTTACCCTTCTGCATGTTCTGCTAGATCTCCAAGATGTCCGGGTCTTCCTTCTGTTTTTCTCGGATCTGGTCTATCAAGACAGGTCTAGATTCCAATGCAGCGAGATACGCTTGGGTGGTGATCCCTAAATTCAGCCTTTCAATCTCCTTGTATATCAAAGGGGCTTGGTCCTGTATCATGATGGCATTGCAGTACCCTTTTCGACTAAGGGCATCTGCCACCACGTTTGCCTTGCCTGGATGATAATGGATGCCCAAGTCGTAATCCTTGATCAGTTCCAACCATCTCCTTTGCCTGCGGTTCAGGTCTGGTTGGGTGAATATGTACTTGAGACTCTTGTGGTCGGTGAAGACCTCACACCGATTTCCCACAAGGTAATGCCTCCATATCTTCAAGGCATGAACCACGACTGCTAACTCCAGGTCGTGGGTTGGGTAGTTCAGCTCATGCAGTCTCAGCTGTCGGGAGGCGTAAGATATATCTTCCCCTCTTGCATTAAGACACATCCCAATCCTTGACGAGAGGCATCACAGTAGACGTGGAAGTCCTTTCGGATGTCTGGCAGAGTCAGAATAGGGGTTGACACGAGCTTCTTCATGAGGGTTTGGAAGCTTTCTTCGCAATCTGGGGTCCATTCAAATTTTACTTCCTTCTGCAATAGTTTGGTCATAAGCTTGGCGATCTTTGAAAAATTCTCGATGAACCGGCGGTAGTATCCGGCCAATCCGAGAAAACTCCGGATCTCAGTCATGTTCGTGGGCTGCAACTAGTTGGTTACTGCTTCCACGGTGGTTGGGTCCATAGCTATTCCTCCGGCAGATATGACATGGCCGAGGAACTTCACCTCAGACGACCAAAATTCACACTTGTTGTATTTGGCGTACAATTGTTGTTCCCTTAGCTTTCCGAGGGTCAGACGGAGGTGGGTTTCGTGTTCTTCCTTGGTCTTGGAGTAGATGAGGATATCATCGATGAATACCACGATGAACTTATCCAAGAACTCCATGAATACATTATTCATCATGTTCATGAAAAAGGTCGGGTCATTCGTGAGTCCGAACGACATGACAGTGTACTCGTAGAGTCCGTAGCGGGAGGTGAAGGTAGTCTTGGGGATGTCGTCTTCTCTAATCTTCAATTGGTTTTAACTTGACCTGAGGCCAATCTTGGAAAACACCGAGGATCCTTTCAGTTGATCGAACAGGTCATCAATCCGAGGCAATGGGTACTTGTTCTTGATGGTTACGTCGTTTAGGGCTCTATAGTCCACGCACATCCTGTTGGTTTTTTCCTTCTTCATGGCGAAGATGACCGGTGCACCCAAGGGTGAGGTACTCGGTCGGATGTACCCTTTCTGCTCTAGGTCTTCGATGTTACTCTTGACTTCGGCTAATTCATTGGCGGCCATCCGGTATGGGCGCTTGGAGATTGGAGTGGTCCCGGGGACAAGTTCGATTCTAAATTCGATGTCCCGCTTGGGAGGCATTCCTGGTAGGTCCTCTAGGAAGACGTCCATGAACTCCTTGACTATGGGCGCTTCCTCAAGGGTTAGCGAGTGAAGAGACGCTTCAAGTGGTTTGTGGCTGGTCATCCAAAAAGTGACGGCTTCGCCTTCAGGGTTGGTCACTGTTACGGACTTGTTGGCACAGTCGATCACTCCCTTGTGCTTCATCAGCCAATCCATCCCTAGGATGAGGTCGAGTCCGGTACACTTGATGATGACTGGCTCGGCCCGGAACAATACTCCGTGGATCTCTATCTTAACCTTAGGACTGTATAAGTGGGCTAAGCTTTTATTGCCTGGAGTGGCAATCATCATGGGGACTGATAGAGGGAGCACTTCCAAGTCGTTGGTTTTAACAAAATCTTCCGAGATGAAAGAGTGTGTTGCTACAGAGTCAAATAGAATCATACTTGGTATGGAATTCGCGGTAAACGTACCGAGCACGACTTCGGGAGCCTCCTGAGCTTCCTCCGTGCTGAAGTGGTTGATGCGGGCATGAATCGCCTGGTTGGGTGCCGCGCCTTGGGGCTACTTGGGGTGAGTACCCTAGTGTGAATAGTGCCCTTCCTTCCGGCAGTTGAAGCAGACGACCGGCCTCCCTTGGCGATCCTTCAAGATCGGGGCCTTGGCGGCGGGCGGCGGCTGAGCGGCCGGAGCTAGTGGAGCGGGGCGGGGATGCCCGGCGTTGGATCCATTGGCGGCGTGAGGTGGCCTGTAGGCGGGCCGAGGATGGTAGGCGGGCGCTGGTGGCGGAGGAACGAAGAGGGGCCTCTGGGGATTCGCCTGCTTATGCTTGAAGGAGATCATCTTCCTCTTCTTGAGGTCCAGCTTGTTCTACTCAGTCTCTTGGATGAGCACTTTATTCACCAATCGTTGAAAGTCGGCGTAGTTGGTGGCAACGAGCTGGATGGACAGCTCATCCTTAAGTCCCCGGAGGAACTTGGCCTGGTGGAGGGCATCAGTACGCACCTCTTCAGGTGCGTAGTGTGCCAGACAGTTGAACTCATGGAGGTACTCCATGACAGTCTGGCTGCCCTGCTGCAGGTCGCAGAACTCCTGCTGTTTCACCGTGATAACTCCGGCGGGGACATGGGCGGCGCAAAAGGCGATAGTGAACTCCGCCCATGTCACCACGTTGTCCTCTGGATTGGACTCACGGTAGTTGTCCCACCACTCTGCGGTGGGACCCTGGAGCTGGTGAGTGGCGAAGGCCACTCGCTCCCGGTCGGTGCAGGGGAGGAGGTCCAACTTCTTCCCAATGGTGCGGAGCCAATCTCCGGCCTCCATGGGGTTGGTGGTGCTAGAGAAGATTGGGGGACGCACACGCAGGAACTCTGAGAGTTGGGGAGCGGGCGCGGGTGCGGGCGCGGGTGCGGGCGCACGAGGGGCGGGTTCCACATTCTGCAGCCGGTCCAACTGAGCCTGTTGGTGCTGCATTTGAGTGAGGAGGGCGGTGATCAGCTGGTTTTGATTCGCCATCATCTCCGCCAAGGTGGGGTGGTTGGAGGATGGCGACCCAGTCTATCGTGGGCCCGTTGCACCCCAGTTGGGCACAACGCCTTTGGGCAAGCCGTGGCTTCCTCCTTCTCCATTGTTGGAGTCGGTGTTCTGGTTGTCAGCCATCGTCTGAACACAAGATGTTATAAGGTAAAAAGATGATGAAACAACATTACAATCAAAAATGGCCCATAGGGCTCATATATATATAAACCAAGTGGTATAAAATGTTCATTACATTCAGCTCTTATTTTAATACACCTACAACCCAACACGTTGTAGGTGGTACCACAACATTATTTCAAACAACGATAGCTAACGCCTACTCGCCACCGAAGGTGGTCTCCGTGCTCTCAGAACCACGAGTACGCGGATCCCGAGGGATGGTGGGCTCGAGAAAATTCTCAATGATTGGGTCAGAGACGAGGCCAAGGCGTGGTGCAGGGGCGCTGGCGGTGGATAGTCTGGCGGTGGAGGGGTGTGGCGGGATCCTCTTGGGGCGAGGGGCAGGCTCACAAATGGGCTTCCTCTTCCTCAGGAGGAGGGGAACCATCTCCGCGATATCCTTCTGCAGCTGCATGATCTTCCGCTGCAGCTCGCCATTCTGTTGGATCAAGTTCTTCGTCTCCTCACGAAGAAACTCAACCGCATCATGGTGCTCATCGGTGTCGAGCACCGCCTCAGTATGGAGGTCGTCCATGGCCTGATGAAGACGCGACTGTCGGGCCATGACCGGATCATGAACGGAGTGAACTCCGAGGTAGATGCTACGGTAGGCGCCAGGAGTGCGCTTCGGCACAAGCCAGAAAGAAGAGTTTTGAAGACGATCATCATAGATCATCCTCAACTCCTTAAGGGTCTGGAGGGCGACGCGTTTGCACGCGACATCGAAAGTCGGGCCTCCAAGTGCTGTCGTGTAGGGCGGCAGATGCTCTCCGGAGCCGTGGTCGGTGAGGGAGACGTCGCAAGGTCCGGCGAATTCTTCCAGGTACACCCCCTGGAATTCAGGCTCGAAGAGGAACCCGAGGAAAGTGAGCATCATGCGGAGCTCCCTGACGAAGCCCTCGTAGTGGCGGCAGTAGCTGTGAACTTGGTAGACTGGCATCTACAAAAACAACAAGTTGAAGAAAGTGAGGGGAGGAACAAAGTTTACAAAGTAGGTTTTCGAGAAATAATTTTCTGCAGCTATTGGCTAGGCTGGTCTGTTTGGCTTCCTACAGTCAAGTCGGCTTTGATACCATCTTGTGGTGCCTCGATTTATCAAAATCGGAACATTATTGAATTTCATAAGAAAAACAATAATACAAGAGGTTCATCATGCAACAATCGTACATACGACAAGTATTCATGGTACGCAGACCATATTATTACATCAGAGTTAAATAAAACGATAATAAAAGTAGAATGCATGACGAACGCCTTCTTCAAGATCTTTTCGCTTGACTGGGTCGCTACTCTAGACCATCTTCATAGTAAGCATCTTCTGAAGTGTGTTCAACGGGTATGAGTACAAAAGTACTCAACAAGCCACCACAGATGCAAGCAATAATGTAAGATAATAACAATGGAAAGATAATGGCTAAAAGTGCGGAAAAGTACATTTTCAGTTATTGCATTTAATGTAGTCAATTTTTATCATTTGGAAATATAAACATGAACATCAATAACACCATCTAACTCGAGAAGTACGTTTTACCTCCTCGCACAACAGTCCTTACATGTCAAACCATCATGCACATCCATATCAAAAGTAGACTAACTGTGGGATGTCACGCAACCCGCCCTTGACCGTGGGCTCGACTTTTCGAAAAGATTTAAGACTCTGATCAGAGGGGTACTACTGTACCCACAAGGCACACACTCATCCCAAACACCAAAGTGTAACGAGATGACCCATACCACGGGAACTCATGCCAAAACCTCGGCATGGAATGCTCCAAGCGATAACCACCCGCTCTAGGTTTCGCCGGCGCGCCGGGCCGCATCCCGGCTAACGTCGCACCCCCTTTTGCACCACGTCGGTACAAGCCACCCGCAGGTGCTGCTTGACCCATCTCCAAGTGGTGGCCTCGGTTTGGAACACTCCATACCTTACTTAGGACTTACCCATTAGACTTGTGGTTAGTACGGAAGTGTATTGCAACAGATCCCTCAGACCAGTCCTTATAGTGCCCCGGGTGCTACCGACCAATGCCCTAGCTTGCACCCGGAACCCACCATGCATACACTCACAACCAAAACTCTATCACCAACAGAATTCCAAAGATAAGGATAACGGGGATCATATAGTAGAACCAAGTTGCTACGACTCATTTTTAATCCTATAGCAATCGTGTCGATACATTGGACACTAGCTAATAATACTAATCATATGGTGACAAGGAGTTTAGGCTAGATAGCATGGCTTGGGTTGCACATCAAGGTTGGGGGATCCTAATAAATATATTGTAAGGGTTTCATTTGACTAATGCATATATATCCTATGTGTTTTAGTGATAGTTTAGTAAAATATGGGTTCAATATGCTCAAAAGATTGGTTTGGTGACTTCCCTTGTTCAGCGAAAGGGGAGGGAGGAACTTCCGGGAAGTATTCCGGCTTTTCGGCGGCGTCGTAGTCTTCCCAATATAAATAAAATAAAATAAAATAAAATAAATACAATCATTCAATTGAACAATACAAAACCACACAACAAGCACATAGGTTTTGATTGGTCCAATTTAAAGAAAACCAAGTTGTTAAGTTTCTGAAATTTACTTTATAAATAATTTAAAATGAATTAAAATGAAATATGGCCCTTTATAAAAGGGGTTTTAATTGTGAATAAACTTACTCTAGGTTTTCTAATTAGTTTAGAATAATAGCTGTTGGGGGAAAATATTCCATCCTTAGGGTTATTGCCGTAACAGCACAAAGGCAGATAATGGATTCGAAGTTTAACAGACGTCCATCTTCGAAGATGTCCTTAGTCAAGCTCGAAGTATGAAGATGGGCCTTGGTTCGGAGTACATCTTCGAGTTAAGGCTCTTTGAGATCTTTTCTGCCTGCTAAGATGGAAGACTTATCTTTTTTCTTATTAGATTAGTCTTTTACCATTTTAGCCCTATCAAGGGTACCAAATAGTTTCCACTATGTCGGATGTAACAGAGGGGTAAATAGGTCTTTTCCTTAATGTTTGGGCCTATGAATACCCCCCGTTTCACCCTGTAATGGGGACCGAATACAAGTTATTCAATACACACATTCGAACTATTCTAAGTTGTTATCCTTTCGGAGGCTTAGAACAGTTCACTTCGCAAACACTTCGTTTGTTAGTTTCTAATCTACAGAAACCTGTTAGCGTAATCTTTTACGCCAACAGTTGGCGCCGTCCGTGGGGAACCTAGTCCAAAAAACTTCGTTCTCTACCAATTTCTTACATCATGCCTCCTAAGCGGAGCGCACCTCGTAACCCTGTTCGGAGGTCCTCTCGGATCTCCGGAGAGGCACCATCTGATACGGTTGAGGTCGAAGGGCCTTCGACATTCCCTCCACCTCAAACTCCGGAAGGAGTTTCCATCCCTCGAACATACGGAGTTCCTCCGCCAACTCCTTCTATACTTCGATCACCCGGAGTCCCTCTTCCACCTTCAATCCCACTTCGAACTAATCCCCTTGGTTCTCAAGACCCGGAAGACCCTTCCGGAGGAGATGAAGACAATCTTGGAGATATGGCCGCTCAAATGGCCAACCTCCAAGCCGAAGTAGCAAGATGGCGGCAAGAAGCCACGAACAAGCTTCGCTCTCAAGCTGTCCCAACTATTCCAGAAGTGCCTGAAGATGACGAACCCATTTATCCCGAAGCCCCGGAGAACGCCTCTTTCGATACTGAATCTCTGCTGCATCCTGAGCTACAAAAAGTTCACTTCGACCCGAAGTTTAAGACTTCGAAGCTCTGTAAGTATGCTGGAGATGAAGATCCCGGAGAGTTTGTCCGTTCTTATGCCCCAGAAATTGAAGCTAGTGGAGGAGTTCGAGATACCATGGCAAAGTGCTTCCCCCTAGCTCTTCAAGGAGTGGCATTAAGGTGGTTCTGGTCTTTGAAGCCAGGATCAATTAATTCATGGGGGCAGCTGAAGAAGAAGTTCGTAAGCAATTTTCAAGGCACCTTCGTGCCTCCGATGTCGACGGGAAGCCTTTTCCAGGTGAAGCAACTCCCTGGAGAGACATTGAGGCAATATTTTAAGCGCTTCGCTCATACGAAGTCGCAGATCCGAGGGTTGTCTACATCTTCGATAGTTGATGCAGCTCGGGAAGGTGTCACTCATCAAGGCCTTCTGGATAAGCTTCATCGGAAAAGCATATCCTCGGTTTCTCAGCTGATGTCATACTTTGAGGAGTATGCAAGATCGGAAGAAGGTTGGCTTCGAAGAACTGCAGCTACTCCATCCATATTGCAAGAAGTAAAAGTAGAGGTGAAAACTTCGGCACAGCCGCAAAAACCAGTTTTCGAAGTTCAACATGATTGGAGAAGGGGGCAGAAGCATCCTCGTTCTGAAGTCTTGAACATTGCACCCCCGCAAAAGTTCACACAAAGAGCTCCACAGCCTTCAGGGAACAAGGTCAGTGGCTGGAGGCCACCAGGGAAAACGGTTGGCAAAGGCCAGACCCTTTTCTGCTGCATTCATGGTGAAAATCGAAGCCATGCAACTGATACTTGCAAGGCTATACTCACTCTAAGAGGAGAATATCTAGAAAGAACTTCGGGTCGAGGTACTACTGACCGAGTTCTAGCTCAAGTGCGCCCATAGCCGGTCCAGGCTGTGGCGCGGATAGAAGACTTCGAACCACAAGACGCCCTCCAGTGGCCAATGTTATGCCACCGCCGAAGCAAGAGGAGGGGTAAGACCGAGGGAAAAGAGTAGTCCTCCCCATCTCCGGAGGAGGTACCCTCGGAAGCATGTCAAAAAGACAGAGAAGAGATTATGTCAGAGAGGTGGGCCACATTGGGACTTCATCATCTGCAGCTGCTATGCCGGAATGGTCTCATGTACCAATATCTTTTTCTGCGAAGGACGCAGCTGGCATTAAATTTCCACATGCAGACCCACTTGTTATTACTGCTGATATTGCGGGCACTGAAGTTCGAAGAGTGTTGATTGACGGAGGCAGTTCGGCGGACATTTTTTTTGTTCAAGCCTTCGATCAATTGTGCATCTCCAGGAAGCACCTCCTTCCAGCAGCTCGCCCTTTGCAAGGCTTCGCAGGACCTCCGCTTGATGCACTCGGCCAAATAGGCCTGGAAGTTACCTTCGGAGAAGGTTTGTTGGCCCGAACTGAGGAAGTAATCTTCGATGTTGTAGATGCCCAGTATGCTTACAATGTCATCTTCGGAAGAGGCATGCTAAACCAGTTCGGAGCTGTGGCGCATCACAATTATTTGTGTATGAAGATGCCCACGCAAGCAGGAGTTCTTACTGTCTTCGGAGATCAAGCTATCGCCCAAAGAGCGGAATATGGTCATGGTCCCCCTCTTGATCCAAGACAAGTAAACAATGTGCAAGATAATCAAGAGAATTTTTCAGCCCCTTCTGAAGCTTCGAAGAAATCCTTCCCAAGACCAAGTCCTGAAGGTGAGATTGCAGCGAAGGTTATTGTTAAAGATGGTAAAGAATATACATTTCAATTTGGTAAAGATTTACCTCCAGAAGTTGCAGCCTCTTTGGAAAAGGTGGTGTAAGAGAATTTAGATGTCTTCGCTTGGTCTGACGAAGACATCACCGGAGTCGATCGGGATATCATTGAACATAGTTTGCTTGTAAACCCGAAGGCCCGACCTGTTCGGCAAGGACTCCGAAAAATGTCTGCGGAAAGAGCTGTTCTGGCGAAGGATGAAGTTGAGAAATTGTTGAAAGCTGGGATTATCAGAGAAGTGGCTCACACAGAATGGTTAGCTAACCCAGTCTTTGTCAAAAAGAAATCTTCCGGGAAGTGGCGCATGTGCATTGATTTCACATCCTTGAATAAAGCATGCCCTCGTGACCCCTACCCCATGCCCCAAATTGATCAATTGGTCGACTCCACCGCAGGTTCGGAGTTATTAAGCTTCCTCGACGTGTATTCTGGTTATCATCAAATATGGTTGAAGCACGAAGATGAGATCAAGATAAGCTTCGTAACTCCTTCGGGAGTCTTTTGTTATGTAAGAATGCCTTTCGGCTTAAGAAATGCCGGGGCTACTTTTTCGAGGTTAGTTGTTAAGGCTCTAGGTCATCAATTAGGCCACAATGTGGAGGCCTATATGGATGATATTGTAGTAAAGAGTGCTTTAAAGCACCAACATAGCTTAGACCTAGCAGAAACATTTAATAGCCTTCGGGCATGTGGGATCCGTCTTAACCCCGAAAAATGTATCTTCGGATCTAAGGCTGGAAAGTTGTTAGGGTATTTAGTTTCAAGCAGGGGGATTGAAGCTAGCCCTACTCAAATAACTGCGCTACAAAAGATGGCTCCTCCAGAAAATTTAAAGCAAGTGCAAAAGCTGACTGGGCGTCTGGCAGCACTTAGCAGGTTTTTATCAAGGTCTGTGGAGAGAAGCTTGCCTATATTTAAAGCATTGAAAGGGTCCGAAGATTTTGCATGGACACCAGAGTGTCAAAAAAGCTTCGAAGATATTAAAGAGTATCTCAGTAATCTCGCTACACTCACGGTGCCTACTGCGGACGAAACCCTACTCCTTTACCTTGCAGCTACAGGTTCTGCTGTCAGTGCAGTCCTTGTCAGAGAAGTGGATTTCAATGGGAAGTTGGTACAAAATCCTGTTTATTTTGTATCCGAAGCATTATCAGGAGCGAAGACAAGATACTCTGAACTCGAGAAGTTCGTTTATGCTCTGATAATGTCTTCGAGGAAATTGAGACATTATTTTTTGGCTCACAATGTAATCGTACCAACTTCGTATCCTTTGGGAGATATGCTCCGACGTAAGGATTCCACTAGAAGGATTGGGAAGTGGGCAGTTGAGCTAGCAACCTTCGGCATATCTTTTCTGGCAAGGACAACAATCAAATCGCAAGTCTTAGCAGATTTTGTAGCAGAATGGACTCCACCTGCAACTTTGGTTCCGGAGAAGTCAATTGACGGAGTTTGGACTATTTATTCTGATGGGGCTTTCCAAGCATCCGGAGCAGGCATTGGAGCGGTGTTAATTTCGCCTTCAGGGCAAAGAGCAATGTACTCCGCAAGACTCAACTTTAAGTCTACCAATAATATAGCGGAGTATGAAGGGATTTTACTGGGACTCCGAAAAGCACGTGCTCTAGGGGCTACAAGAGTTGTTATAAAAACAGATTCTCAAATAGTAGCAGGGCACGTAGATAAAAGTTTTCAAGTTCGGCACCCACAGCTTGCAAAGTACTTAGAAGAAATCCGTAAGATCGAAGCACACTTCAAGGGTATTTCCATTCGAAGTATACCAAGATCAAAAAATGTGCAAGCGGACATCTTAGCAAAAGCTGTAGCCGGAGCTGTGGATGTACCAGAAGAAGCTTTCTATGAGGAGCTCAGTACACCTTCGGTGCCACAAATCCCCTCTGCAGAGATTTTTTGCATTCCAAGTGCAGATTGGAAAAATTAAATCATGGAACTTTTGCAAGGAGGAACAAATTTGCCTGAAGAGCCACAACTTTCAAGATTGAAACTCAGGGCTAGAAATTATCAGCTTTCTAAGTGGGTAGAAGCAGAACCCTTAACAGCTATCACTTTGAAAAATGTACAAAAATTCTTTTGGAAAAACATCATTTGCCGGTTCGGAGTACCTAGGCAACTTACAGTTGATAATGGAACTCAGTTCGATGCAGAACCTTTCAGGAAGTTTTGCGAAGATCTAGGTATCCAGTTATGTTTTGCTGCAGTGAGGCATCCTCAGTCTAATGGAGCTGTAGAAAGAGCCAATGGAAATATTTTGTCAGGGCTAAATCGAAGGATAGTAGGATTAGCAAAAGGACTATGGACCGAAGAGCTTTCGATGATTTTGTGGTCCATTCGGACTACGCAAACAAGGTCCACATGTTTTACTCCATTCAGATTACTATTCGGAGATGAAGCTATGACTCCAACGGAGCTCAAAGGAGGATCACTTCGCAGCACCGAACCGGAGATTGAAGAAGAAAGAAAAGCTTCGCTAGATTTATCAGAAGAAACAAGACTTCGAGTTGTGGCTAATTTATCAAAATATCACCAGCAGACGAAGACTTGGTATGACCCGAAGGTTAAGATCAATGAACTTAGGCCGGGTCATCTTGTTCTTTGAAGCATTATAGCGCCAGGGAAATTAGGAAATAAATGGGAAGGTCCATATTTAATTGTTCGTTCAGGACGTCCTAGCTCTTTTAAATTAGCTAATTTAGAAGGTGAAGAGTTAGCACATACTTGGCATGCGGAGCACTTAAAGCGATACTTCGCATAAGGGCTCCTTGTAAATCACTTGTAATCATCTTCTGAATTAATAAAGCATATGGTTCAGATAGTGCCTTCCCCTCATAAACTTCCAGCTTCCGAGTGGACGCACTGGAACCGTGGGGTTGACCGAGAGGGAAGTGTCATAAAGCTGAATCATATTTTCGGACTTCGAATCATTGGTTCGAAGTTTCCGACGTGGGGGCTGACATAATCCGGAGTCCAAGCCACCGACTTGTAGGCATCCATAAAAGAGCCCAAAACCACACCATGCGGAGTCCAAGCCATTGGCTGGTAGACTTTCGTAAAAAGAGCAGAAGATGGCCAAAACATGCGGAGTCCAAGCCATTGGCTGGTAGACATCCGTAAAAACAGCCGAAGGTGGCCAAAATATGCGAAGTCCAAGCCATTGGCTGGTAGACATCCGTAAAAAGAGTCCAAAGAGACCATTGCAAACTCCGAACCACTGGTTTGACAGAGTTCGCAAAAAAGAGCCGAAGGTGGCCAAAGCAAAACATAGTTTGAGCCATGAGCTTTGAATGTCTGTTAACATAGTCCAAAGTGACAAATTATCTAAGACACTAAGGTGTCCTGAAAGTTATCTCAAATGATTTCTTTCAAAAAAACAAAGGGTACTAAGTTGCCATTCTCCAGACTACAAATAGTCGAGGACATTTTATAAGATTTTAAAAGATCTTTAAATTACAGAGGGGCTCCGAACCCCAAAAAATTGTACTCCGACGTTTTTTCTTTGCGCATAACCATCTTTGAATACAGTTCGAAGTTGCTTATACCCAAAGAGGGGCTAGTAAATAGGGAGACAATTTTAAATCGGTATTCATTATTCGAACGAATATGTTTACAGATTACATCATGAAAAATTGGTATCTATACCAAGAAGGAATCGAAGACCTCTTCGATCGCTAGAGCTAGGGTTGGAACGACTAGTTTCGGTGCCGGGAGTTCTAACAACTTTACGTTTAACTCTCTTGCCTCCCTTCGAAGCTCTAAAGTCCTTCTGTTCTTGTTGAAGCTCGGCCCAAGTTCGAAGTCGTTCGGGGCTCCTTTCCCAGCTTCCAAGTTCTTCAGGTTTTTTACCTCGAGCTTCATCTTCGTCTTCGGACCATATAACGTCTTCAGAAGACGAAGTGTCCAAGTTAACCTCTTTTTCTTCCTCTTTAATATAAGATAGTACATCCTTGCTTACTTCGGCAGTAATAGCACCGGACCTATCTCGAGGAACTAAAAATCGACAGCGTTTATAAGCTTTTAGAAGATCGAAGGTAGCCCATAATGAGTGAAGTTCGTTGTTAATGTCTAACACTTCGATATCTTCCATATGAGGCGAAGCCTAAAAATATGATAAACAAATTTTCATTGATAAATGTACATAAGCACAAAGCTTTACATAGTCAAAAATCCTAAGATATATCTAAACCTGCGGATTCGGAGGAGGCTGACTGCTTGAAGCTTCGGTCCGAGCTTGCTTCTGGCGTTGTCCTTCGTCGATCCAGGCCTTGATCGCAGAGCGACCTTCGGCTCTCCATGAAGTTTGGAAGGCTCGCCAGGCAGCAGCCACACCTTCAGAAGGAGTCAGAAGCTGCTCGTCGTCGAAGGTAATTGGGCCCTCTCCTGCGCCCGGAGTTATCGATCGGCCCAGATTCTCGTAATAACGAAGTAGGCCAACAACAGCCACTTGTCCGGAGAGTTCTCCCTAGCGAATGCCTGCTATCTTCATCTGCTTCGCTACTCCTTGAATCCTTTTCAACCGGCGCAGAAGAGAAATGTTATCATCAGAGGGAAGTGTTCCAGTAGTACCGAAGTACTCCAGAACACCTAGCAGTTGATTCATAACTTCCGCAGCTACCTTCTCGGACTTCAGCTTATCTTCGATTAGCACATCCTTCGCCGAAGTTACTTCTTCCAGAATTCCGGAAAGTCTAGTAGTCTCTGTAGTCAAGGAATTCTTTTGGTTCAAAAGCTGGCTAGCTTCCTCTTGAAGTCTGACAAGCTCGGTCCCCGCAGTAGCGTGCTCCGCTCGCATTCTTTCATTTTCTGCTCGAAGCACAATTCTTTCTGCTTCGAGCTCTTTATTCGCAGCCTCCAAACCTTGTCTGGCCCTGCGCTCCGTTGATACTATACTATCCATCTGAACCACTCGGCCTTCGGAGATAGTGAGATTCCGTTGAAGAGTTTCGTTTTCCTCTAGAAGGCGAGCGATTTCTCGTTCATTCGATATATTTGCAGCTCGGGCCAAGACTATTTGCTGCGAAAAGAAAAAATCAAGGTAAGAAATTATTTGTATGTAAACTTAATGGTATTTCACAGATGCTTCGTACCTGGTAGGCTGCGCGCTCCATAGCAGCGTTAAGCTCCGAGCTCTTCGCCTCGCTTAGAATAGCCACCAAGTTCGTCTCCCCAATGTCGCGACTAGCTCGATCCAAAGGCTCGAGCAAAGTCCGAAGACCAGTTCTTTGCTCTAAGAAAGGAGCTAGAAGGGGGAGCATACTTATCGAGTTTTCGTACAACAACAATTATCAAGAGTATCCTCTAATATCTGATTCACCCTTTCAGTTTGTCCATCCGTCTGAGGGTGGTATGCTATGCTGAAGTTTAGTCTCGTTCCCATTTCCTCTTGAAGGTTTTTCTAGAATCGAGACGTAAACTGACTTCCTCTGTCGGATACTATCTTCTTGGGGACTCCATGAAGGCACACGATGCGGGCCATATACAACTCTGCCATCTTAGGGCCACTGATGGTCATCTTGATGGCTATGAAGTGAGCTACCTTGGTTTGTCGGTCAATGATTACCCATATGGAATCATATCCAAGCTGGGTCTTTGGGAGTCCGGTGATGAAGTCCATACCGATCTCTTCCCATTTCCATTCAGGCACTTTAAGTGGCTGTAACAGCCCTGTTGGTCTCTGATGTTCTGCTTTTACTCGTCGGCAGGTGTCACATTCCGCGACAAACTGAGCAATCTCTTTCTCCATGCTAACCCACCAATAACGTTCTTTCAGGTCCTGGTACATCTTGGTACTCCTGGGATGGATGGAGTACAGAGTATCATGGTCCTCCCTTAGAATAAGGGTTTTTATCTCTGGTTTATCTGGTACACAGATCCTGGTTCCAAACCATATGGTGCCATTCTCGTCCTTAGAGAATCCTGGGGCCTTGCCCTGTCTCATGTTCTTCTTGATGGCAGCTATATCTGGATCTTCTAACTAAGCTTCACGGATCTGCTCGAACAAGATTGGTTGGGTCTCCAAAGTGGCTAGATATGCTCCTGTGGTTAACCCGAGGTTTAACTTTTCCATCTCTTTATATAACAATGGCGCATGATCCTGAATCATGATAGTGGTGCAATAACCCTTACGACTCAATGCGTCAGCTACCACGTTTGCTTTTCTGGGATGGTAGTGAATACCTAAGTCGTAGTCCTTTATTAATTACAACCATCGCCTTTGCCTCAGGTTGAGATCCGGCTGCGTGAAGATATACTTCAGACTCTTGTGATCTGTAAAGATTTCGCAGCGGTTTCCAACCAAATAATGCCTCCATATCTTAAGGGCATGCACAACAGCGGCCAATTCCAAATCATGTGTAGGATATTTTAGCTCATGAGGTCTCAGCTGACGAGAGGCGTATGAAACAACCTTTCCGTCTTGCATGAGAACACATCCCAATCCTTGGCGAGATGCATCGCAATAAATGTGGAAGTCCTTCCTGATATCCGGTAGGGTCAGTATGGGTGCTGACACCAGCCGGGTCTTGATGGTGCGAAAACTTTCATCACATTCGGGAGTCCATTCAAACTTCTCTCCCTTTTGCAACAACTTAGTCATCGGCTTGGCTATCTTGGAAAAATTCTCGATAAATCATCGATAATATCCGGCCAAACCAAGAAAACTTCGTATCTCTGATATGTTGGTGGGTGGCAGCCAATCCGTAACTGCTTCCACGGTGGCAGGGTCTACTGCAATACCTTGTGCAGAGATAATATGTCCAAGGAACTTTACTTCCATCGTGCAAAACTTGCACTTGCTGTACTTGGCGTATAATTGGTGTTCCCTCAGTTTTCCTAGGGTCAACCGGATGTGAGTCTCGTGCTCTTCTTTGTCCTTGGAATAGATGAGGATGTCATCTATGAATACCACGATAAATTTGTCCAAATATTCCATGAACACCTTATTCATCATATTCATGAAGAAGGCTGGGGCGTTGGTCAATCCAATAGACATAACAGTGCACTCATATAATCCATAACGAGAGGTAAACACCGTCTTGGGTATGTCCTCCTCTCAAATCCTCAGCTGATGATAACCGGACCGCAGGTCGATCTTGGAAAATACCGTGGCTCCTTTCAGCTGGTCAAATAGATCATCGATCCTGGGTAACAGGTACTTTTTCTTGATGGTTACCTCATTCAAGGCTCGATAATCCACACACATACGCTTAGCCTTGTCCTCTTTCTTCTCAACGAAGATGACGGGGGCTCCCCATGGGGATGTGCTAGGTCTGATGTAGCCTTTCTTCTCAAGATCGTCTAGTTGCTGCATCATCTCAGCTAGCTCATTAGTGGCCATCCGGTATGGTCGCTTGTAGATGGGAGTGGTTCCGGGTACTAGATCAATCCAGAACTCAATATCTCTCTTAGGCGGCATCCCTGGTAAATCCTCCAGAAATACATTCGGGTACTCGCAGACCACTGGTATCTCCTCCAAAGTAATCTGGTGTAACCGAGGTCTTCCGGACTTCAGGCTTGGCATCTGGAATGTGACTGCAATCCCTTCTTCACTGGTCACGGTTACTTGCCTCCGGGCACATCTTATCACACGTTGGTGCTTATTGAGCCAATCCATTCCTAGAATGAGATCAAAGCCTTGGCATTCTATTAGGATGGGGTCGGCCCAGAATATTGTGCCTTGGATATCTACCCATACCCTTGGACTATAGGAATGGGCTAGAGTTTGTTTGCCAGGGGTGGCTATTAATACGGGTCTTGGTAGTTCACTTATGTTCAGATTATTCTTTTCCACAAAAGTCGTTGATATGAAGGAGTGCGTAGCTCCAGTGTCAAATAAAACCACTGCAAGGGCCGAATTTACCGTGAACTTACCCATGACGATCTCTGGTGTGACCTGGGCTTCCTCGGCGGTGACATGGTTGACACGGGCATGGATGGCAGGGTTGGTTGCGACTCCTTGTGTGCACTTGGGATGGGGGCACTGGTGGGAATAATGCCCCTCCTAGCGGTAGTTGAATCATATCACGGGCTTGCCGTGCTTGTCGCGCAGAATCTCTGCTTTCTTGGCAAGGGCGGGTGGAGCGGCTGGTGCGGCGGGAGCGGGGCGAGGATGTCCGGCTCCGGTGTTGGCGGCGGGTGGCGCTGGACGGTAGACCGGGCGTGGATGATATTGGGGCACCGGTGGGAGAGGTGTGAAGCGGGGCCTCTGCGCCATGCCTTGATTCTGGCGGAAGGCGATCATTCTCTTTTTCTTCAGGTCGACCTTGTTCTACTAGGTCTCTTGAATAATAGCTTTATTCACCAACTTTTGAAAGTTGGCATAATCTCTGGAGATTAACTGAAGGGAAAGCTCATCCTTCAGCCCCCCGGAGGAACTTAGACTGCCAGGCCGTATCAGTACGGACTTCTTCATGCGCATACTGGGCCAACCGGTTGAACTCATGCAAATACTCTGTTACGGACCTGCTTCCCTACTGCAGGTCCCGAAACTCTTGTTGTTTATGGGCGATAATGCCGTCTGGGACATGGGCCGCGTGGAAGGCGGTGGATAACTCAGCCCAAGTGTGGACGTGTCCCTCGGGCAGAGTCTCACGCAAGTTGTCCCACCATTCCGCGAGAGGACCCTGGAGTTGGTGGGCAGCAAAGGCTACCCT
Organism: Zizania palustris; assembly: GCA_019279435.1. Lineage (NCBI taxonomy): Eukaryota > Viridiplantae > Streptophyta > Magnoliopsida > Poales > Poaceae > Zizania > Zizania palustris. The sequence continues at coordinate 40,588,177 of JAAALK010000290.1, forward strand.
CTCCTGCTTAGTACAAGTCAGGAGGTCCAACTTCTTCCCAATCGTCCTCAACCAATCATCAGCCTCCATGGGGTTGGTGGTGCTTGAGAAAGTGGGAGGGCGAACTTGAAGAAACTCCGAGAGCTGGGAGGCTAGTGCGGGAGCGGGAGTGGCGGGGCGAGGTAACTCGGGCTGCTGGTGGAGGCGGGAGAATTGAGCTTGTTGCTCTTGCATCTGCTACTGCTGTTGCATCTGGTTTAACAGTGCGGCTACCAGCTGGTTCTGGTTGGCCATCATCTCGCCCAGTGTAGGGTGGTTGGCGACTGGGGCTTGCCTCTGCCCGGTCGCTCCCCACTGGGGCAAGTTACTATTCTCCCCTCCATTTTGGGGAGCATCGGAGCCTTGAGTGTTAGTCATCCTGAAGTTTCCAAAATAGACAACACTTTCTTAGGGGAAATGATACTAAGCTTTATTTCAAAATGTGTCGTTCTTGCGATTACACTTATGTCTTTTTATTTAATCTTCACTCATGCCTTATATTTGACATGAGTGGCAATATAATCCAAAGCAATAAAAGAAAACAATCAATCGTACAAACTACATCTACGGTAGCTCAGGGGACGACTTGACCACGGGCTCGACGGAGATGGTCGGGGTTATGGAGCTGGAGGGTCCGGCGGGAGGTGCGCTACGGGAAATCCTCTTAGGCTTCACGGTGGGGATCCAAAGCGATTTCCACTTGTGGGGCGGAAGGGGTGTGACCTCCTCGTTATCCTTCTTTAACTCCTTAAGTTGATGGTGAAGTTGTTTGGTGATGATGGCGCTCTGGCGTAGAAGCTCGTTCTGACGCCTCAACTCCTCTACCTTGAGGGTCAACTGAGGGTTCTGTTGGACTTGTCGACGAAGCTCAGCATTCTCGCGGTTCAGATTCTACGTCGAGGACGGCCTCCGTGTGGAGTTTGTCCATGGCCTCCAAGAGCCTCATAGTGCGGGCGATGGCGGAGTTTCTTTGTGTGAGGGGACTGATGTATATGTTGCGGTGACTCCTTGGTGTGCGCATGGGCATGAAATGGTAGACAGTGTCACGGAGGTGGCAGTCGTAAACCAGTCAAAGCTCGGTGAGGGCCTGTAGTGCGGCGTGCTGGCTGGCCACTACGAACGAAGGTCCTCCGACTCCATTGGTGTAGAAGGGAGGCTGCATGGAGGAGGAGTGGATGACAACTATGACCTCACAGTAGCTCTCGCTCGCATCGGGAAAGATCCCGTGGAATGCGGGCTCATGGGAGAATCCCAAGAAGTCGACGAGCACGCGAAGCTCGCAGATGAATCTGGCCTCGTCACGAAGAGTCCTGCTCATGGTATGGACCGACATCTACAGAAGAGAGAAATTTTGTGAAAACTCCAGAAGATGAGAAGGTAAGTAGTTTTTGTTAGAAAATATGGCTATCATAAGTCCTAGGGTCAGGTCTGTTTGGCTTCCTACAGTCAAGTCGGCTCTGATACCATCTTGTCACGCCCCGATTTAGTAAATCATGACCTTTATTGAAATTCCATAGAAAATCAATAAACCAAGACGTTCATCATGCGACCACATACAAACACGAGCAATCATTCACGGTTTGTAGACCGTATTAGTACAAAAGTGAATAAAGATGAATAGAAACTAATAAATCAAAGGGTCCTAGATGAACGCCTCCTTCCAGTATCGCCTTGATTGGGTCGCTACTCCAGACCTTCATCCTCCTCGTAGTAGACGGGCTCTGGTGGTGTAAGTCAACGGGGGTGAGTACAAACGTACTCAGCAAGCCACTGGATGCAAATATAATGCAGAGTAATAACAAGGGAGATAGTGGATAATTTTGCGGAAAAACATAATTGCAGAGCAATTAAATGTGATCAAGTTATTATTACTGAAATGTATACATGTGTATGCATCATCATCTTCTAACTTGAGGGGTACAGTCAGCCCCACCTCGCTCAACAGTCCTTACATGCCATGAATAACTCAACCATTCAAACAATAGTAAACTAACTACGAGTAGTCACACAACCCGCCCTTGACCGTGGGCTCGACTTTTCTAAAAGATTGAATACTCTGATCAGAGGTGTACCACTGTACCCATAAGGCACACACTCATCACTTACACCAAAGTTTAACGAGATGACCCATACCACGCGAACTCGTGCCAAAACCTTCCATATGGTCCTCCTCGACCCAACAGCACCCTGTTATGGATTTCATATGGTGTCCCGACGCGTCGAGCCTCACCATACCCCCCTTGAGCCACGTCGGTACAAGTCACCCACAGGTTGCCCCTTGCCCCCTCCATTATGGTGCATCGAGTCGGATTGTTCCATACTTTCAGTTAGGACTTACCCATTAGACTTGTGGTTGGTACGGAAGTGCTTTGAAACAGATCCCGCAGACCGGTTCTTATAGTGCCCCGGGTGCGACCAACCAATGCCCTAGCTTTCACCCGGAACCCACCATACTTATAACATAGCCAACTCCAACAGAGTCCAGAGACAAGAATAACGTGGAAAATTCATATAATAGAATCCATCTATCTACGACTCATTCTTTTTATCCTATAGCAGTTGTGTCGGTACATTGGGCACTAGCTAATACTTTTATAGTAGAGTGACAAGGAGTCAAGGCTTAATAAGCATGGCTTGGCTTTGCACACAAGGACGGGGATCTAATAAATATAAGTGTAGGGCTCTATATTTGACTAATGCAATAATATCCTATGAGTTATAGCGATACTTTATTAAAACATGGGCTCAATGATGATCAAAATGGGGGTTGTGACTTGCCTTGATCAGCAAAGGGTGAAGGTGGAACCTCGGGATAGAACTCCGGCTTCTCGACGAACTCGTAGTCTTCTCGGTACGGAAAAATAAACATAGCATTCAATAACAGATAAAACATCACAAAATAATAAACATACAAGTTTATGGGTTTTAATATGTGAAATAAGGTTTTATTATTCTGAAGTTTGGTGAAAAACATTAAAGATTAGATTTTAAGGCTTTTCCCAATTTATTTTGTGAATTTATAATTTTATCCCAAGGGGTTTTTATTCATTTAATTAATAAGATTATTTTGGGCAACAATAACATATTGTTTTTATGGCATTAATGTGTAGAGAATAAAATTCTGAATTTAATAAAATTTGAATGGTAAAATTTGGAGTTAAAATGAGCAAGTTATGAATTTTGGAAGTTTAAACATTTTTCTGGAATTTTATTTAAACAGAAAATAGGATTTAGTCCACGGTGAGCCAGGCCCACGGTGAACCGCGTTACTATTCGCATGGACCGGGTCGATCTAGACCGTCTGATCCAGATCAAGCGGCCAGGCGTGAGGCGGGATGGCTTAAGTGAAAATGGACGGCCACGATTAGATCTCATGAACCGATACGATGTGGACGCGCGAGATCGCTCTGGGAGTTTAAGTTGTGATCGACGGCTGAGATGGCCCTGTACCCCTTTGACCAGATTCAAGGGCCCGGATAAAATCCTGAAGGGATTTAATCTTAGCCCTTCGATCGCGATCGGGCGGCCAGGACTTCGTCCAGCACGGCACGTGCGTAAGGGGTACTTAGCCCCCTTCGTCTCCAGCTCCGGTGGGCTCTGGTGCGGCGGCGACGGCGCCGGTGAGGGCCTAGGGGCTTAGCTCTTGGCGGGAACGGAAAGAGGGGAGTGAGGGGAGTGCGATGGTACCGAAGAGGGCGACGGCGGGCGACTGACGGCGACCGGTGGCGAGGGTAGACAACGAAGGTTCCTCGGGTGCTCGTCAGCGACGATGATCCGGTGGTCTTCTCGGCCAACGGTTGCGTGGCCGAGGAAGAGCAGGCTCCGGCGGTCACGACGGTGGCGATGACATTGACAGTGGGGCTTGCGACGGCGGTGAGAGGTCATCGGAGTTGAAAAAGAGCTGAAGGCCAAAATGAGAGTGGCAGCGCTCTGATTTCGCTCTAGCACGGCTACGGTGGTGTGGGCTGAGTGCGGCGAGGGTGAGGGGTTCTTATAGGGGGGTCGCCGGCGTCCAAACGGAAGGGAACCGAGGGTTTCCCTTTTCTCCTCGCCGGTGCACTTTCCTAAAGCTCGGGTTCTTTCTAAGTATGGCAAAAACGCGTGGCTATTTGTGGAATGAGATCCCTGGTGATTGGAGAAGAGGATCCCGGGCTCAATTTTGGGTCTGGTGGCGGTCGGCGGCAGATTTGGGAGGGGATCTCGCCGGGACAGGAAGGGGGATCCCCTTCCAAGGAAGAAGACGAAGCTGACAGGTGGGCTCCACCTGTCAGCGGGCGGACAGAAAAGGGAGTGCCGACAGGCTGGGCCGGTTGGTCAGAGGGAGAGGGTCGTGAGAGTGAGGCTGTCAGGTGGGGCCGAGGCGGGACGCGGGCGGGAGAAAGAGGCGGGAGTTGGCGCCGACAGCTCGGTCCCAGCTGTCAGTGGCATGAGCGCTGGGCTGGGCCGGGCTGAGGCGAATTGAGGGCTGAGGCCCATTAAGGATTTAAATGCTTTTTTGATTTAAAATAATTCCAGTAATTCATTTATTTGTTTAAGGGTTGAATCATTGTTGATAAAAATTTGTAAAAATTCCTAAAATTATGTCTTGGCCTCTAGATTATATCATAAATTTTCCAAGTTCAAATTCTGAATATTTCTCCCTGTTTGGCTTTAATAAGGTTCTTTTAGGATTTTCTTAAATCAATAATTCTAGAAATTCTTTGAATAATATATTTCTTTTATTTTATTTATTTTTAAATCTTGGAATGTTACAATAGCAGTGAGTGCCTAAAGTGTGAGGTTCTTCTGTGTGACCTGTCGACTCTAAAGTCCAGGTACACAGAAAGGGTTGATGAGAGGGACGCTTTGGCCACTGAGCTTGAAAGCACTCATCTGGAGCTGAAAGATGCTCATGCCACTGTCGTCGTGCCCTGTGCTGATTGCCCATCCCATCTAGCCAATCTAGCTGAGCTAAAAACCAAGGGTGATGAGCATTTGAGCGAGTTGGAGAGAGTTAGAACTGAGTTAGGGCAGGCTAGGCCAGAGATTGAGACACTGTCAGTTCCACCCACTTTCTGTGAGAACTGCTTGTCTCTTAGACTGGAGTTAATTAAGCTGAAAGCCGAGAAGTCTGTCCAAGTAGATAGAGAGTGTGAGACTTGCTTGTCTCAGGTGGAGGTTCTAGCTTCCTTGAGAGAGGAGCTAGCTGATGCCCAGAATGAAAACTTTTACCCCCGTTCAATCCTGAGTTGGATCAGTGCCAGAGAGCCATAGCTTGGCATGATGATACAATAGTTTAAGAGGCAGGATGGGTTTGGGGTAGGCTACACCTACACCAAGGCTAACTTTGAGAGTGCTATTAGCCGGGCAGTGGAGTGGAGTAAAATGACTCCTGAGCAGAGATACCCCAAGACTCACTCCACTGAGTCTTTTCAGGCTAGTCAGCCCAAGGATGGAGTGTTCAAAGAACAGCCCAAAGCTCCACCCAAGAAGCCCATCTGGGTTCCTAAGCCCAAACAGCTCACACTTCTCTTGACTCTCTTCCTGGACCCTCTCACACCAAGAAGTCTACACCAAACACCACTAAGCCCAAGAACCCCAAGCCTCAACCACATCCCAAGAGGCCCACCTATCATTGTGAGTACTGTTAGAGAGACAGGCATCTTGCGGAGTTTTGCTTCAGTAGCAAGCGGGTTGAGAGAGCAGAGAGAGCTCGTGGTGGTCAGGAGCAGTTCTACTAGCAGGGTGGTAGACTGAGAGTTCCTCGATGCGGGGAGACGCTGGAGGCCAGGCCACGTCATGTAGGTGGTGGTAGAGGAGACGGATTTCATGCCCATGCTCCACATGGTGGTGTACGTTCCGGCAGAGCTCCAAGCCGTTTTGGTGACGGTCCTGGACCTCGTGGCCAAGGCTTTAGGTAGAACCATGGACCGCGCTTTGAGCCGTGTTTTGGTCCGAACTCTTATGATGATTTCTGCTTTCCGTCTTTTGAGCAGATGGCTCGACACTGGTTTAGCTCTTTTGCTAAACCTGGTGCCAGACCATTTGCTCCCCTTACAACCACTAATTGTGCAGGATCGGGGACTAGAGGATGTTTGGATCATGGACTCAGGATGCTCTCGCCACATGACGGGACATCGCAGATGGTTCTCTAGTCTCTCTTCCCCGAGCTCCAAGGAATACATCACCTTCGGGAACAGTGGTCAAGGGAAGGTAAACTGTATTGGCTCAATTCGCATCTTTGACCATTTCTCCTTAAATAACGTTGCTTTGGTTGGAAATTTGAACTTCAATTTGATTTCTGTGTCGCAACTTCTTGAGGATGGGTTGGAGATTCGTTTTAAGAAGGGCAGTTCTTCTGTGATTGATTCTAGAGGGTCTTTGATTTGCCATATCTTACCCTTCGGTAAGGTTTTTCGGATTGATTTCTCTAGTTCTTTTGGCCCTTCTCACTGTTTGATTGCTGGATTCTCCTCTGAGCTCTGGAAGTGGAAAATGGTTGCCGCTTCTCACTCACCTGTGACTCAGGTGATGACTTCATATCCGGGCGAGCTATTACACATGGACACTGTCGGTCCAGCTCGGGTATGCTCAGTCGGTGGGAAGTGGTACGCGCTTGTCATTGTTGACGATTTTTCTCAATTTTTGTGGGTTTTCTTTTTGGAGTCTAAGGATGAGACATTTCATTTTGTTCATGACCTAATTTTGAAGCTGAAGAATGAGAACAATGGTCGGATGCGAGCAATTCACTTTGACAATGGCTCTGAGTTCAAGAACTCTCAGTTCGTCGGCTTCTGTAGTGATCAGGGTCTTGATCATCAATTTTTTGCTCCTTACACTCCCCCATAGAATGGCGTTGTGGAACGAAAGAACCGCACGCTAGTCGAGATGGCCAGGACGATGCTCGATGAGCACAGGACTCCTAGGCATTTTTGGGCTGAAGCCATGAACACGGCTTGCTATCTGGCCAACCACATTTTTCTTAGAGCTTACCTAGGTAAGACTTCATATGAGTTGCGGTTTGGCAGACAGCCCAAGGTAAGCCACTTGCGAGCGTTTGGCTGCAAGTGCTTTGTGCTCAAGAAGGGAGGGCATTTGGACAAGTTTGAGTCTCGTTGCTGGGATGGAGTCTTTCTTGGTTATGCTTTGCATTCTCGAGGCTTCCGTGTTTGGAACCTCGACTCCCAGCATCTTGTCGAGACTTGTGAGGTTTCTTTTGATGAGTCCTTTCCTTATTTGACTCCTTCTTTTGAGCTTTCTGGAGATGGTGAGCTCGGAGAGTCCATCTTCGAAGAAGATGATGACACTCCAGCTGCTGATGAGGGTGGGACTTTTGCACCGCCTGCAGAACCCACACCTTCTAAGACTTTGACTGAGGACGAGGGTGGACCTCTGATCACTTCTTCCACTTCGATCGAGCCCCCTCAGTTGAGTCCAGAGGTGCCAGCTGCTGACTCCGGTGAGGTGACTTCAGATCACCAGGGATCCCGAGTAGTTCAGCGTGATCACCTATCAGGGCTCATCATCGATGATTTGTTTGAAAGGACTTTGCGTTCGTCTGTTGACTCTCTTGCTGTGTTTGTTGAATATGCTTTTGTTGCATCTTTTGAGCCCAGAGACATTTCTCATGCTCTTTCTGATTTGAATTGGATTAATGCTATGCAAGAAGAGCTTGAGAATTTTGTCTGCAATCGGGTTTGGACACCGGTTGAGCTGCCACCCGGATGCAACCCCATAGGCACCAAGTGGGTGTTCAAGAACAAGCAAGGTGAAGATGGGGTTGTGGTGCACAACAAAGCTCGACTAGTTTCCCAGGGTTTTTGCTAGAAAGAGGGTATTGACTTTGAAGAAACTTTTGCCCCTGTTGCCCATCTTGAGTCCATTCGCATTCTCTGAGCTTTTGCCGCTTCGAAGGGTTTTAAGCTTTTTCAAATGGACGTTGTTGGGGGAAAATATCTCATCTTCGGGGTTATTGCCGAAGCAGCATAAAGACAGTCAACCAGTTCGAAGATTGTCCGAAGACCATCTTCGAATATGCCCAGAACCCCGTTCGAAGCCCGAAGACAGACACTGGTTCGAAGTATGTCTTCGAACCAAAGCCCTTCAGGATCTTTTCTGCCAGCTAAGATGGAAGACTTATCTTCTATCCTATTAGATTAGTCTTTTACCATTTTAGCCCTATTAAGGAAACCGAATAGTTTCCTTAATGTCGGTTGTAATATAGGGGTAAATAGGTCTTTTCCTTAATGTTTAGGCCTATAAATACCCCCCATTTCACCCTGTAATAGGGACCGAATACAAGTGATTCAATACACATTTTCGAACTATTCTAAGCTATTATCCTTTCGGAGGCTTAGAACAGTTTGCTTCACAAACACTTCGTTTGTTAGTTTCTTTTCTACAGAAACCTGTTAGCGTAATCTTTTACGCCAACAATTGGCGCTGTCCGTGGGGAACTTAGTCCAAAAAACTTCGTTCTCTACCAACTTCTTACATCATGCCTCCTAAGCGGAGCGCACCTCGCAATCCCACTCGGAGGTCCTCTCGGATCTCCGGAGAGATACCCTTCGACACAGTCGAAGTCGGAGGGTCTTCGACTATCCCTCCACCTCAAACTCCGCAAGGGGCTTCTATCCCTCGAGGATACGAAACCTCTCCGCCAACCCCTTCCATACTCCGACTGTCCGGAGTCATTCCGCCACCCTCCATCCCGATTCGAACTGATCATACCAGTTCTCAAGACCCGGAAGGTCCTTCCGGAGGAGATGAAGATAGCCTTGGAGACATGGCCACTCAAATGGCCAACCTTCAAGCTGAGGTAGCGAGGTGGCGACAAGAGGCCGCGAACAGGCTTCGCTCTCAAGCCACCCCAGCTATCCCCGAAGTGCCCGAAGACGACGATCTTGGTTATCCCGAAGCCCCGGAGAACGCCTCTTATGACAATGAATCTCCGTTGCATCCTGAGCTGCAGAAGGTTCGCTTCGATCCAAAGTTCAAAACTTCGAAGCTCTGTAAGTATGCCGGAGATGAAGATCCCGGAGAGTTCGCACGTTCTTATGCCCTAGCGATTGAGGCTAGCGGCGGAGACAGAGACACTATGGCGAAGTGCTTCCCGTTAGCCCTTCAAGGAGTGGCGTTGAGATGGTTCTGGTCTTTAAAGCCAGGATCAATCAATTCGTGGTCACAGTTGAAGAGGAAGTTTATAAGTAACTTTCAGGGCACCTTCGTGCATCCCATGTCAACAGGAAGCCTTTTCCAAGTGAAACAGCTCCCCGGAGAAACATTGAGGCAGTACTTCAAGCGCTTCGCTCACACGAAGTCGCAAATTCGGGGGCTGTCCACATCCTCAGTGGTTGATGCGGCTCGGGAAGGTGTCAGTCATAAAGGCCTTCTGGATAAACTGCATCGGAAGAGCATCACCACAGTATCACAGCTGATGTCATACTTCGAGGAGTATGCGAGGTCAGAAGAGGGTTGGCTTCGGAGGACTGCTGCTGCTTCAACGGTATTGCCAGAAGTTAAGACAGAGGTGAAGACTTCGGCACAGCCGCAGGAACCAGTCTTCGAAGTGCAACATGATTGAAGAAGAGGGCAAAAGCACCCTCGCTCTGAAGTCTTGAACATTGCACCCCCACAGAAGTTTGCACCAAGAGCTCCACAGTCTGCGGGGAACAAGTCCAGCGGCTGGAGGCCGCCAGGGAAAATGGCTGGCAAGGGCCAGACCCTTTTTTGCTGTATTCATGGAGAGAATCGAAGCCATGCAACTGACACTTGCAAGGCTATCCTTACCCTAAGGGGAGAATACTTGGAAAGAACTTCGGGTCGAGGCAGTACCGACCGAAGTCCAGCAGCAGCGCGCCCATACCCGGTCCAGGCTGTGGCGCGGATAGAAAATTTTGATGCTACAAGGCACCCTCCGGTGGCCAATGTTATGCCACCTCCGAAGCAAGAGGAAGGGCAAGATAGAGGAAAGAGAGTAGTTCTCCCTATCTCCGGAGGAGGTACCCTCGGAAGCATGTCCAAGAGACAGCGAAGAGAGTACGTTCGGGAAGTAGGCCATATTGGGACTTCGTCATCTGCAGCTGCAATGCCGGAGTGGTCTCATGTTCCAATATCTTTCTCTGCGGAGGATGCAGCTGGTATTAAGTTCCCGCATGCAGATCCGTTGGTTATCACTGATGATATTGCAGGGACTGAAGTCCGAAGGGTGCTAATTGACGGAGGTAGTTCGGCAGATATCATCTTTGTACAAGCCTTCGATCAGTTATGTATTTCCCGGAAGCATCTCCTCCCAGCGGCTCGTCCTCTGCAAGGCTTCGCAGGACCTCCGCTTGATGCACTCGGCCAGATAGGCTTGGAAGTAACCTTCGGAGAAGGTTTACTAGCCCGAACTGAAGAAGTTATCTTTGATGTGGTAGATGCCCCGTATGCTTATATTGTCATCTTCGGACGAGGCATGTTGAATCAGTTCGGAGCTGTGGCGCATCACAACTACTTGTGCATGAAGATGCCCACACAAGCAGGAGTCCTGACAATCTTCGGAGATCAGGCCATGGCTCGGAGGGCAGAATATGGTCACGGTCCTCCTCTTGATCCGAGGCAAGTAAATAGTGTCCAAGATAATGAAGAAATTTTTTCAGCCTCCTCCGAAGCTTCGAAGAAGTCGTTTCCGAGACCAAGTCCCGAAGGAGAGATTGCAACGAAGATCATTGTTAAAGATGGTAAAGAATACACTTTTCAGTTTGGTAAAGATTTACCTCCTGAAGTTGCAACCTCCTTAGAAAAAGTCGTGGAAGAAAATTTGGATGTCTTCGCTTGGTCTGACGAAGATATCACCGGAGTCGATCGGGATATTATTGAGCACAGTTTGCTTGTAAACCCGAAGGCCCGGCCTGTTCGACAAGGGCTCCGGAAGATGTCCGCAGAGAGAGCTGCTCTAGCTAAGGACGAAGTTGAAAAACTGTTGAAGGCTGGGATTATCAGAGAAGTGGCCCATACAGAATGGTTAGCCAACCCAGTCTTCGTCAGGAAGAAGTCTTCTGGAAAGTGGCGCATGTGCATTGATTTCACATCTCTGAATAAAGCGTGCCCACGTGACCCCTACCCCATGCCCCGAATTGATCAACTAGTTGACTCCACTGCAGGTTCGGAGTTACTAAGCTTCCTTGACGCGTATTCTGGTTATCATCAAATATGGTTGAAGCGCGAAGATGAAATCAAGACAAGCTTTGTAACTCCTTCGGGAGTCTTCTGCTATGTAAGAATGCCCTTCGGACTAAGAAATGCCGGGGCTACTTTTTCAAGATTAGTTGCTAAGGCTCTAGGTCATCAACTAGGTCGCAATGTGGAGGCCTATATGGATGATATTGTAATAAAGAGTGCTTTAAAGCACCAACATAGCCTAGACTTAGCTGAAACATTCAATAGCCTTCGGGCATGTGGGATCCGTCTTAACCCCGAAAAATGTATATTCGGAGCTAAGGCTGGAAAGTTGTTAGGGTACTTAGTTTCAAGTAGGGGAATTGAAGCTAGCCCTACTCAAATAACTGCGCTGCAGAAGATGGCTCCTCCGGAGAATTTAAAGCAAGTGCAAAAGCTGACTGGACGTCTGGCCGCACTTAGAAGGTTTTTATCAAGGTCTGCGGAGAGGAGCCTGCCAATATTTAAAGCTTTGAAAGGGTCCGAAGATTTTGCATGGACACCGGAGTGTCAGAAAAGCTTCGAAGATATTAAATATTATCTCAGCAATCTTGCTACACTCACGGTGCCTATTGCGGACGAAACCCTACTCCTGTATCTTGCAGCTACAGGTTCAGCTGTCAGCGCAGTCCTTGTCAGAGAAGCCGATATCAATGGGAAGTTGGTCCAAAATCCTGTCTATTTTGTATCCGAAGCATTGTCAGGAGCGAAGACAAGATACTCCGAACTTGAGAAGTTCGTTTATGCTCTGATAATGGCTTCGAGGAAGCTAAGACATTATTTTTTGGCTCATAATGTAATTGTACCAACTTCGTATCCTTTAGGAGATATGCTCCGAAGCAAAGATTCCACTGGAAGGATTGGAAAGTGGGCAGTAGAGCTAGCACCCTTCGGCATATCTTTCCTGGCAAGGACAGCTATTAAATCTCAAGTCCTAGCAGACTTCGTAGCAGAGTGGACTCCACCTACGAAGTTGACTCCAGAGAAATCAGATGACGGAGTTTGGATTATTTACTCCGATGGGGCTTTCCAAGCATCCGGAGCAGGCATTGGGGCAGTATTGATTTCACCGTCAGGGCAAAGAGCAATGTACTCCGCAAGACTCAACTTTAAGTCTACCAATAATATAGCGGAGTACGAAGGGATTTTATTGGGACTCCGGAAAGCACGTGCTCTAGGAGCTACAAGGATAATTATAAAAACAGATTCTCAGATAGTAGCAGGGCACGTAGACAAAAGTTTTCAAGTCCGACATCCACAGCTTGCAAAGTATTTAGAAGAAATCCGCAAGATCGAAGCACACTTCAAGGGTATTTCCATTCGGAGTATACCAAGAGCTGAAAACGTGCAAGCGGACATTTTAGCGAAGGCTGCAGCCGGAGCTGTGGATGTGCCTGACGAAGCTTTCTATGAGGAGCTCAATATACCTTCGGTGCCACAAATTGCCTCTGCGGAGATTCTTTGCATTCCTAGTGCAGTTTGGAAAGATTCGATCATAGAACTCTTGCAAGGAGGAACAAATTTGCACGAAGAACCCCAATTGTCAAGATTAAAGCTTAGAGCAAGAAACTATCAGTTAATCAACGGTATATTATACAAGGCCGGAGTATGTTCCCCTCTACTCCGATGTATATCTCAAGCCGAAGGCCAAGAAATTCTTCGAGAAATTCACGAAGGCCTTTGTGGAAGCCATTTAGCCCCTAGAGCTCTGGCAGGAAAAACACTTCGCCAGGGGCTTTATTGGCCCACAATAACAGCTGATGCGGAGAGCTTGGTCCGCACTTGTCAAGGATGCCAGTGGATGGGTCGACGGAGTCATCGCCCACCAACAGCCCTTCAAGTCATTGCTCCGGTATGGCCTATGGCCAGATGGGGTATGGATCTAATTGGTCCCTTTCCGTTAGCAAAGGGAAATCTGAAGTTCGCAGTGGTAGCTATTGAATATTTTTCTAAGTGGGTAGAAGCAGAGCCCTTAACAGCTATCACTTCGAACAATGTACAGAAATTCTTCTGGAAGAACATTATTTGCCGGTTCGGAGTGCCTAGATATCTCACAGTTGATAATGGAACACAGTTCGACGCAGAACCCTTCAGGAAGTTTTGCGAAGACCTAGGCATTCAACTATGCTTTGCTGCAGTGAGACATCCTCAGTCAAATGGAGCCGTTGAGCGAGCCAATGGAAATATTTTATCAGGGCTAAATCGAAGAATAGTAGGATTATCAAAGGGACTGTGGACCAAAGAGCTTCCGAAGATTCTGTGGTCCATTCGGACTACGCAAACAAGGTCCACAGGTTTTACTCCGTTTAGACTACTATTCGGAGATGAAGCTATGACTCCAACAGAGCTCAAAGGGGGGTCATTTCGCAGCACCGAACCAGACATCGAAGAAGAAAGACAAGCTTCGTTAGATTTATCAGAAGAAACAAGACTTCGAGCTGTAGCTAATTTATCAAAGTATCATCAGCAGACGAAGACTTGGTATGACCCGAAGGTTAAGCTCAGCGAGTTAAGGCCGGGTCATCTTGTTCTACGAAGCATTATAGCACCAGGGAAGTTAGGCAATAAATGGGAAGGTCCATATCTAATTGTCCGCTCAGGGCGCCCTGGTTCATTCAAATTAGCTAATTTAGAAGGTGAAGAATTAGCACATACTTGGCATGCGGAGCACCTAAAGCGATACTTCGCATAAGGGCTCCTTGTAATTCGCTTGTAATCACCTCTAAATTAATAAAGCATACACCCTGATAGTTGCCTTCCCCTCATACACTCCCAGCTTCCCGAGCGGACGCGCTGGAACCGTGGGGTCGACTGAGAGGGAAGTGTCATTAAGCTGGGCTGTATTTCCGGACTTCGTACCCATAAAGTCGAAGCCTCCGGTGTGGTGGCTGAAATCCATCCGGAGCCCAGGCCACGACTTGTAGGCATCCGTAAAAGAGCCAATACCACATTCTACGGAGTCCAAGCCATTGGCTGGTAGACTTCCGTAAAAAGAGCCGAAGGTGGCCAAAATCTGCGGAGTCCAAGCTGCAGCTTGCAGACATCCGTAAAAAGAGCCGAAGGTGGCCAAATTCTGCGAAGTCCAAGCCATTGGCTGGTAGACTTCTGCAAAAATAGCCGAAGGTGGCTACAATTATACGGAGTCCAAGCCATTGGCTGGTAGACATCCGTAAAAAGAGCCGAAGGTGGCCAAATTCTGCGAAGTCCAAGCCATTGGCTGGTAGACTTCTGCAAAAATAGCCGAAGGTGGCTAAAGCAAAACAACATTTGAGCCATGAGCTTCGAATGTCTGTTAACATAGTCCAAAGTGACAAATTCTTTAAGACACTAAAGTGTCCTGAAAGTTATCTCAATTGATTTCTTTCGTAAAACAAAGGTACCAAGTTACCATTCTTCTGACTACAAAAAGTCGAAGACATTTCATAAGATTTCAAAAGATCTTTAAATGACAGAGGGGCTCCAAACCCCCAAAAAATTGTACTCCAAAGTTTTTTCTTTGCGCATAACCATCTTTGAATACAGTTCGAAGTTGCTTATACCCAAAGAGGGGCTAGTAAATATGGAGACAATTTTAAATCGGCATTCATTATTGAAATAAATGTGTTTACAGATTACACTATGAAAAATTAGTATCTATACCAAGAAGGAATCGGAGACCTCTTCGGTCCCGAGAGCTAGGGGTGGAACGACTAGTTCCAACATCAGAAGTTCTAAGAACTTTACGTTTAACTCTCTTCCTCCCCTTCGAAGCTCTAAAATCCTTCTGCTCTTGTTGAAGCTCGGCCCAAGTTCGAAGCCGCTCGGGGCTTCTTTCCCAGCTTCTAAGATCTTCAGATCTTTTATTTTGGGCTTCACCTTCATCTTCGGACCAATTAGTGTCTTCAGAAGACGAGGTGTTTGCGTCAATCTCTTTATCTTCCTCTTTAATATAAGACAATACGTCTTTGATTACTTCGGGCGCAATAACGCCGGAGTCATCTCGAGGAATAAGAAATCAAGGACGCTTATAACTCTTTAGAAGTTCGAAGGTGTTCCACAATGAACGAAGTTCGCTGTTAAGCTCTAACACTTCGATATCTTCCATAAGAGGCAAAGCCTAAAAATATGACAAACAAGACTTTCATTGATAAATGTTTACAAGCATGAGCTTTACATAATCAAAAAATCCTAAGTAATTCCTAAACCTGCGGGTTCGGAGGAGGCTGACTGCTCGAAGCTTGGCTCCGAACTTGCTTCTGACGTTGGCCTTCGTCAATCCAAGCCTTGATCGCAGAACGACCTTCGGCTCTCCATGAAGTTTGAAAGGCTCGCCAGGCGGCAGTCACGCCTTCGGAAGGAGTCAAAAGTCTCGCGTCGTCAAAGATGATGGAGCCCTCTGCGCTCGGAGTGATTGTTCGGCCCACATCCTCGTAGTAGCGAAGTAATCCAAGGGCAGACACTTGTCCGGACAGTTCTCCATAATGCATGCCTGCCGTCTTCATTTGCTTCGCTGCTCCTTGGATCCTCTTTAACCGGCGCAGCAGAGTCACATTGTCATCCGAAGGTAGTGATCCCGTAGTACCGAAGTACTCCAAGACACCTAGCATCTGCTCGATGACCTCCGAAGCCACCTTCTCAGACTTGAGTTTTTCCTCAATAAGTGCATCCTTGGCCGAAGTTGTTTCTGCTAGAACTCCAGAAATTCTAGCATTCTCCGTAGTCAAAGCATTCTTTTGAGTCAGGAGTTGGCCAGCCTCTTCTTGGAGTCTCACAAGTTCGGACCCCTTAGCAGCATCCTCCTTCCGCAGTCTTTCAACTTCCGTTCGAAGCACAATTCTTTCTGCTTCGAGCTCTTTCTTCGCAGCCTCCAAGCTTTGCCTAGCCCTTCGCTCTGCTAGTATTACATTATCCATCTGAGCTACTCGACCTTCGGAGAAGTTAAAATTTCTTTGAAGAGCTTCGTTCTCTTCCCGAAGTTGAGCAATTTCATTTTCGCTCGATAAAGCCGCAGCGCAGGCTAAGACTGCTTGCTAAGAAAAAAGAAAAACTGAAATAAGAAATTATTCATATATAATTTGCTATTTGGTTCGAAGATGCTTTATACCTGATAAGCTGCTCTTTCCACAGCAAGGTTAAGCTCCGAGCCCTTTGCTCTGCTTAAAAGAGATACCAGTTCTGTTTCCCCGACCTTGCGATTGGCTTGACCCAAAGGTTTAACCAAAGTCCCAAGTCCGGTTTTCTCCTCCAAAAAAGGAGTTATGAGAGGAAGCATTACTGAAGCCTTCTGATCAGCTCTGCTTAGCGAAGGTCCGGAGAGTTCTTCCGAGGCCTTTGGAACTTCTGAAGATGCCCCCCCCTCAGTTGATTCACTTTCATCTGTTGACTCAGATGAAGTCGATCCTTGAGTAGGGAGAGGCTCTATGTGTCTTTTACCTCTTCCAGGCCCTTGTTGAGTAATCTCCGGGTGTGGCTCCAAAGTTGTCGAAGGCCTTTGAATTATATCTTCGTGAGGTACTTCGACAACAGGAGGCTCTGCAAAAACAAAAATATTATACATTGTATAATTTTACATAAATTGATAAGAATTATGCGAAATTTACCTTCGACATTCTCCGGATGATCGAGCACTGGACTAATCGAAGGATCAAAAGTGAAGTCGTCATCTGACTCCGCAGTTAGATTCTCCGCTGTCGGAGCATCTCCGTGAGTAGTCCTTTCCTCCACAACCGAAGTTGCAGGAACTTCGACTTCCTCTTCACCCATAGGGGCTTCGATTTGTTCCTCCTGGGTATCCGGAGCTCTTACTTCTTCGATGTTGGCTTGGGGCTCCGGAATACCTGCAGTATCTTCAATGTGAATACTTCGCTGAGCTGCATCTTCATCAATCAATTTTACTAATAATATACCTTCATCTTCTTTAGAACCAGAGATTGAGGTTCTTGAGCTTGAAGGCACAGGATCCGAAGGTGCGAGGTTCTTCGGCTTCCGAGCCACCTTCTTCACCGGAGTCTTTGCAGAGCTAGAAGCTCCAGCTTCAGCCACTCTTTTCTTGGGTCCTTTCTCCTGAGGCACCCAGTCCATCAGAGGGGGCGGAGTTAACTCCAACATTCCCCATACTCTGTTAAATCGCTCCCAACTTCCGACCAATTTGATTCGCCATTCTTTTTCCGACGGAGTTGGGGCACCCAGAATCTTCTCCGAAGCCCTTACGATTTGCTCTGAAGTAATAGGGGCTGAAGAAGCTAAAAAATAATTCGAGTTAGTTTTTCTTCGAAGTAGATATGTACAATGCATGTTGGTTTCGAAGTTACCTGCAGGGCTCGAAGTATAATTGATCTTGCGAAGACCGCCTTCCGAGTCATCCTCGAAGACGATAGGCCAGTTGGCCATCAGCGGAGGAATTTGCAGTCCGAGGAATTCTTCGGCTAAGTCCCGCATGCTTAACCTTCGGCTGATTTTCTGAAGCAAGTTGAGGCGAGCTTCGAGCTGGCCTTCGTCAGGTTGCACTAAGGCTTCCTTCCGGAATTGGATTTCTTTGAGGGGCCCAGCCAGAGGACTGCTCGCTCCGACTTCGGCATAAAACCACCTCAGGACCCAATCGGTGTACCATCTAGCATTGATGGCCTTAGCAGGGAATTGCAGGGCATATTCGTCTCGAAGCCTAAAATTAATGCTTCCGAAGGCAACCACCACTTTTTCACCTCCGGAGCCTACGAAAGTCTTCGGCTGACAAGTTGCTCTATGAAGTGCAGCGAAGATTTCAGCCCTCCCCTCACAACCTTCGGCTCTCAGCGCCCACTCGAAGATAGCTAATCTAGCTACAGCATTCGGAGATAGCTGGGGGAGGGTTACATGGAACAGGTCAAGTACTTCGGCCAAGAAATCCACAGCAGGGAGGCCCAGGCCTGCTTCGAAAAAAGCTTCGAATACTACAACCTCTCCGGGTCTTGGTGATGGAATCGATTCTTTGCCCGGCTTTCGAATCATAACTCCATTACTAATCTTTCCCCCTGCTGTGATTGCCAAGGACTCTCTCTTGCAGGTAGAAGGCCCTAACTCAAAAGACTGATCCAAGTATTTGGTCGACGGTGGGCACAGACCTTGGTCATCGGCAATTTGGGGATTTCTCCCCCCTGCCGCCATGGATGTCGTCGCCTGCATCGAGGATGCCGCCGCCGATGCTGCTGCTGCCGATGCTGCCGCTGCTGCCGCTGCGGCCGCTTGTTGCCGAGCCAAGGCCGAAGGAGGCGCAGATCCCTTGGTCTTCACCATCACGATCTCTAGATTGTTCTGAGGAAATGGAGGCTAGGGCTCAAGAACTCAAAGGCTAGGGCTCAAGAACTCAAAGGGCTCAAAAAGTTTTTGGCTGTGAGAAAGCGGTGAAAAGGTAATCGGGTAAGTTTTAGGCCCTTTATTTATAGCCTAAATGTTCCGTTTGTTACCATTTGGGTTCTGCCCTTTCGCATTCTCGCCCGTTATTTTCCTCCGAAAATAACGGATCGTCTAACTTCTGTTAGAAGAAACAGGTTAACGGCTATTTTTTCGAAGTCTGGAAAGTCTTCAGTCTTTCTAAAGATACTTCTAAGTTACTTCGAATGTAACTTCTTCGAATACCAATTCGAAGCATATATCTCCACATAATTCGGAGATGATATAAATCTGTTAACCCCTACGCATGATTATTTTTCTTGCGTATACTGCTCTCCTAAACGTTACAGGTCGAACGGAGAAGCGTATTCGAGGGGCTACTGTTGGGGGAAAATATCTCATCTTCGGGGTTATTGCCGAAGCAGCATAAAGACAGTCAACCAGTTCGAAGATTGTCCGAAGACCATCTTCGAATATGCCCAGAACCCCGTTCGAAGCCCGAAGACAGACACTGGTTCGAAGTATGTCTTCGAACCAAAGCCCTTCAGGATCTTTTCTGCCAGCTAAGATGGAAGACTTATCTTCTATCCTATTAGATTAGTCTTTTACCATTTTAGCCCTATTAAGGAAACCGAATAGTTTCCTTAATGTCGGTTGTAATAGAGGGGTAAATAGGTCTTTTCCTTAATGTTTAGGCCTATAAATACCCCCCATTTCACCCTGTAATAGGGACCGAATACAAGTGATTCAATACACATTTTCGAACTATTCTAAGCTATTATCCTTTCGGAGGCTTAGAACAGTTTGCTTCACAAACACTTCGTTTGTTAGTTTCTTTTCTACAGAAACCTGTTAGCGTAATCTTTTACGCCAACAGACGTCAAGAGTGCTTTTCTGAACGGGTACATAGAGGAGGAAGTTTATGTTAGGAAGCCCCCCGGTTTTGAAAACCCCAAGTTTCCTCGACTTGTTTTTAAGCTGCAGAAAGCTTTATACGGTCTGAAGCAAGACCCCAGGGCTTGGTATGACCGGTTAAAGCGGTTTTTGTTGGGGAAGTGCTTTGTGATGGGTTCTATGGATAAAACTCTTTTCTTGCTCAAAGATGCTTCAGATTTCTTAGTCGCTCAGATTTATGTGGACGATATTATCTTTGGCGGTACTACTGATGTTCTTGTGTCCAAGTTTTCTGAACAGATGCACAGTGAGTTTGAGATGAGCCTCATGGGTGAGCTCAAGTACTTCTTAGGGCTAAAGATCAAGCAGACCAAGGACGACACCTTCATTCACCAGGGTAAGTACACTAGAGATATGTTAAAGAAGTTTGACTTTGGTGGAGAGCTGAAGCCTCAGATGACCCCAATGGGCAAATCTGGGGCCTGGACAAGGACGAGAGCGGCGTCAAGGTCAATGAGAGAGAGTTTCGAGGGATGATCGGTTCGTTGCTGTACTTGACGGCGACAAGACCGGACATACAGTTCGCCGTGGGGCTATGCGCGCGCTTCTAGTCTTCACCACGCGCGTCTCATCGGCAGGCTGTCAAGCGCATCTTCAGGTATCTTACCTATGCGCCCGATCTCGGTCTTTATTATTCAGCATCATCATCTCTTGATTTAGCTGGCTTTTCAGACGCTGACTTTGGTGGGTGCCGGTTGGATCGCAAGTTGACTTCTGGTACTTGCTAGTTTCTTGGTTCGTCTCTTGTTTCTTGGTCTTCTTGAAAGCAGTCTGGAGTTGCACTTTTGACCACTGAGGTTGAGTATGTAGCTGCTGCAAGCTGCTGCTCACAGTTAGTTTGGATGATTTCCACTTTGTGAGATTTTGGGTTGTTCTTTCCTACCAGAGTTCCTTTGTTTTGCGACAGCACCAGTGCTATTAGTGTAGGGAAAAACCCATGTCTCCATTCAAAAACCAAACACATTGATGTGCGCTTTCACTTTCTGTGGGATCAATATGAGAAAGGTGTCATTGACCTTGTTCATGTTGATACCCATCATGAGTTGGCTGACATTTTCACCAAACCCCCAGATCAGTCTACCTTTGAGCGTTTACGAGGGGATTTGGGTGTTGTGTATCCTTTCTAGGATATTTTGCGTCAGTTTTCTTTCTTCTTTACTCTTTTCTTGAGTCTTTTTGTGTGTGTTCATATCATACATACTCACATATCACACTTTTGAGCCTGCTTCTGTTATATGATTGAATTGCCGTACTTATTCTAGCTGGTACATGCTTCTGATTACTTGTCGATGATCATGCTTTGGTTCAGTTCATTTGATATGTTTGATATCTGTCACATGCATGGCTTTTATGCTTTAAAATTGAAAAAAATGATCATCATTGCTTCTGGTAACTAGCATGTGTAGGCTGAGTGCTTTTGCTATCTGTTACATGCCTTGTAGCTAGTTCCTCACTTAGATGCAAATATGCAACTTGGACATCTTTGTTCTTTAACATCAAAAATGTGCTATAAAAATAATGAAAAATCAGAAAAGTGAAAATTTCATGCCTTTTTATGCATAATTTGAAAAGATCCAGGTGGGTTTGCTGTGTCGCATTGCATTGTTTTGGACTGCGTACCATAGCACTTTGGTATGAACTAAGACAGTGTAGTGTATGCCAAGACCAATGTCTTAAGCTTCTGATGGTCCAGTTTTGGCCTAGGCTTGACTTGGTCGGTTAGCATAAGGTTTGACATGCAAATAACCCCTGGCAAAAATGAAAAGGAAAAAGAAAAAGCCTGAAATTTGAAATGATAACAAGTTTGCTGAAGCACTTTGTTTTGGACAATGCTTGTCTTGGTAGATATCAGTTAGCTTCTACATCTCATGCTTTACCTTGCTTGTCAACTGGAAAATGTGGTGATGCTTTTGTTTGCAAAAATTGAAAAATGTGTGCTAATGACTTTCTTTAGATATCATCTGTTGCACTGATCATGCCATGTGTCTTAGACAGTATGTCTTTTGCTATACCTGCTAGATTTTATAAATTGTAGTCAATCATATCTGAGAAGCATGTTTTCTACACTCCACCTGCACCCCAGTTGCATTCTTTGCATATTTTGAGGGGGATTTGCATTTCAGGGGGAGTCCGTGTCTCTTTTGAGTGCATTTAGTCTCGCTTGATGAGTCCACTTGTCAACAAGGGGGAGAAATTTTGGGAGAAGAGTTTAAGGGGGAGTTTTGGCTTTCTCTCGGATTTGTTTCAGGGGGAGTTTTTGTCCCGTTTGTCCTTACTCTTTTGATATCCTTGTTGATGATTCTGAGATTGCACTCATTTTGAGCTTTTACTTTTGGTTAAGCATAATGACCGCTTCTTGCTTTTGTTCGGCTTTTGGTCATTAGGGTTAAACTTTTACATTATTTTCTCTGTTTTCTTGTGCCTTGTTTTCATGTTTCCACATGTGTTCGCAGGTACTGAGGAGCTGATGAAGAGAAGTGTTGACAATGCACTCATCAAGGGGGAGATTGAGGAGCCATGTTGAAGAGCGTGGGCCTCATGGCTCCAGATGTGATGAGTCATTGTCAACGGTAGTCAAAGAGGACTGAAAAGAGGAGAAGAGCTCCTGCGTCTGGGCCGCGTGTGACTCAGGTACACGGGCAGCGAGTGACTGTCAGGCAGAGGGGCCGCGAAGTTGGGCTGGCCCAACCCGGGTACATGGGCTAGGAGCAGCAGAGGTTCCACTGGGCTATTGACCAGGATTGACTCAGGTACACGGGCGGCGAGCGATTGCCGGGATGAGAGAGCTGCGGAGTCGGGCCGGCCCAATCCGGGTACCTGGTGCAAAGTCGGTGGATGCTTTGTCAGTTTCGGCGCAAAACTGACTACTGCTGATCTCGCATCGGACTGTTCAGAGGCGAAGCCGTAGTCGCTACGAAAGCTCCGCTTCCGGATAAGTCATCTATAAATAGGAGTTTACTATTTTTTCCTTAGGCCCATAGTCAGTCAGTCGAGTCTGTAATAATATCCTAAGGGCAGTTTCGTCTTTTCCATTTATTTCAGCGTTTGTAAAAAACCCTAAGGGTCTTTTGGTATTTTCCTAGTCTATTGGGCTGCCTATAAATAGGGCCCCAATCCCTAGGGTTAGGGTTAACTCACTTTAATCTAAAAATCAGAGTTCACCTCACCTACTCCTGTTTGTGTGCGCCGCCACTGCTGTTCATCTTCCAGGTTCTGTGATTTCTACCGCAGCTGTTTGATTCTCACTCTCATCGAGAGATCGATCAGAAATGTGTTAAATCTTTTTGCTTTGATCTCTGTTTGCCTTGAGAAACGGGTTGTTTTGATCTCTGTGTGTCTCCATCTTGGTCTACACGTAGAGAGTTCTTTTAGTCAAGGCACTGTTCTTGTTTTCTTCCGCCATGGATTTTTACCTGATGGACAAAGGCTCTCAGCCAGTCTCTCTGCATATCTTATTCGGTTGATTGCAGGCTTCGATTCAATAGCACTCATAGCTAGTGTCTGCAGCTACTTCCTTTTTACTGTAGGTTATTCATTTCATAGCATGTATCAGTTCTGTTAGCCTTGTGAGTTCCTCCATTTTGTTTATTCAATGGCGTTCTGATCGATGTTTTGGCAGAGGTGTCAGTCGTGTGGCGTGTTTTAGTTTGTGACTGTTTTGTGACGTGCGAGACCAGGCTTCTTCCATTGCACGCTTCAATCCTGTGTCTAGGCTTTGCGAAGCTTGTGCGAAGTACACTTAGGAGGTTGCTCACTCGAAGTCTACAACTTCGTTCACTATCTTCCGAAGGCTGCATATACTTCGAAACATTGTCTGTCTCTGTAGTGTCTCTTACTTCGGAGGTTTCAATTTGTGTGGCTTCGAATTTGTGTCTATTCCTGTGTTTGAATCCATCGTTCAACTTCGCCAAGTTGCAGGCTTCGGTTCGAAGTGTGAACAGATTCGAAGCCTGTTACTCGGTCTGACTTCGCTGTGGACAGGCTTCGATTTTTGTTTTCTATTCGAAGGTTTTCCCTCTGTGAGTATCGTTCGAAGTGTCTTGTTGTTTCGAAGCTAGATTCGCTGTCTATACCTTCGCTTAACAGCCTCGAAGCATACTCCGGCTCGACATCCACAAGCTTCAGCACATCACACTTTGAACTAGCTTCGTAGCTTCGAAGTGTGCTTTTTCAAAGCAGGCTTCGGTAGCCTCACCCTTTGCACAAGGCACTTCGCATCGAAGCATGCTTCGCAGTCTGCTACATTCACCGAACTAGCCTCGACTCCATCAACCTTCGGCACGTCCACTACATCCTTCGACAAAGGACTTCGAAGAATACTTCGGCACAACCTTCACAGGCTTCGACGTTGCAGGCTTCGTCAAGTACCTTACTAGAGACAACTTTGAACAGTAACCTCTCATCTCCTTTTAACGAACACACGGAGTTTTTGCTGTGATGGTTTAGTTCTGAGTACCTTGATCTGCCCATGTTTTAAATGCTTTGTTATTCTGCCTATTAGCACTGTATTGGTGTTTCTTTGTTTAGGACACTGGTCGTTTGTAGGCTAGATACTTTTAGGCTTTGGTGATTTGTTTACGTTTTGATGCTAAGTCTTTTGAGGTGCGTTGGGTGTTGGGAGCAGGCCATTGATTAAAAAGAATTTTTAGGCGCCTATTCACCCCCCTCTGGTCGCTACTTTCGGTCCTACATAATGCAATATTATCCTATGAGTTATAGCGATAATTTATCAAAACATAGGCTCAATTATGATCAAAATAAGGGTTGTGACTTGCCTTGATCCGAAACGATGAAGGTGGAACCTCGAGGTAAGACTCCAGATCTTCGACGACATTGTAGTCTTTCGGTACGTAAAATAAAAACGACATTCAATAAACAATCCAAAATCACCAAGACAAGCATACATGTTCTTGTGGTGTTAACTAAAGGAAATAAAATCTATGAATTTATTACCTAAGTACTTCAAATTAGTTTTTAAGTGTTTCTGGATTTTATAAATTGCAAAAGTAATTACTCTAAGGGCTAGTTTGGGAGCTCACAATCCTGGCCCATTCCTTGGGGATGGACCGGGATTTTGAACTAAAATCCCGGCCCATCCACAGGGAATGGGCCAGGATTATGGGCTCCCAAACATGCCCTAAAGGGGTTTCTATTTTTCTTATTTAATGGTGAATAAAAGTGTACAAAATAACCCTACCATTCTTTTTGTATTAGAACCATGAAATGAAGTCATTATGTCCTCTGAAATTAATATATGAATTTTTAGAGGTTCTTCTTAACAATTTTAATGAAATATAAATTAAATCCTAAAGGGGATTTTTCTTTATTATTTAATAAGAATATTTTGTGCCAAATAAACATACTGTTTTTATTGCATAAAAGTGTAGAGAATAAAAAGACTAATTTTCCAGAATTAAAATGGTCAAGTTTGGAGTTAAATTGAGCAAGTTATGAAGTTTTAAAGTTTAAAAAAATTTCTGAAATTTTATTTAAACTAAAACAGGCATGGGTCCACGGTGAGCCAGGCCCACCATGGACCCGCGCACTGTGCATGTGGTCCGGCCCGATCTGGACCGTTGGATCTAGATCCAACGGGTGGGCGTGAGGCGAAAATTTTAAAAGGAAACCGACGGCTCAGATGAGCCCGTACCAGTTCAACGAGAATCGAGGGCCTAGATTAAATCCCGTGGGGATTTAATCTGCACCGTTCAATCAAAATTGTGCGGCCAAGATCCTATCCGGCACGGCACGCGTCGCAGTGAGGTAAGTACCCTCTTCTCCGGTGACGACGATGCTCGGGTGCAGGGTGGCAGCGTCGGCCAGGGTCCTATGCCCCGGTTTTGGGCAGAAATGGAAAGAGGGAGCCATGGGGAGTGTGAGGGTATCGGAATCGAGGACCGGCGACGATGGGTGGCGGCCAGCGGCAAGAGGGGGTAGATTGGTGCTTCGGGTTGACGGTGACGGCGGTTCTCCAGCCCAAAGAGGCGGGGTCGGGGTAGCAGGCACGGCGATGGTCCCGATGAGGCCGTAGGTGAGGCCACTCGGGAATGTGGGTTTAAGGGCGCAAAAGTGAGGGCGGATGTGCGGTGAGGCCGGAGCTTTTATAGGGGGGTCACCGACGTTGATTTGGTAAGGTGAACGGAGGAAACCCGAGGGTTTCCAAACTTGCGTCGGCAAGATTTCCATAAGTGCGAGCACAACGAACCCGGACGCAATCGTGTTGGAAATCAGAGGGAAAGTGATCCCCGAGGCATGGTAAGTATGATGGCGTGGCCAATTTGGCGGAGGGCGGCTGGTGGCGGCGGTTTTACGTGCCTAGGGTTCGGCGGGAGGAAGGAAAGGGGAAACCTTCCATGGGGAAGATGACCGTAATAGGTGGGTCCCACCTGTCATAGACCGAGCGCAAGGGGGAAGGGCTGACAAGTGGGCCAGGGAAGGCAGAGGCAAGGGTTCCCGCGTGTGAGGCTGATGGGTGGGGCCGGCGGGCGAGCGCGCGCGAGAGAGAAGAGGGGGACGGCGCCGATAGGGCGGGTCCACCCGTCAGTGGGTGCGGCTGTGGGTTGGGCTGAGCCAAGGCAAAATCAGGGAACGCGGCCCAACAAGAATTTAAATGTATTTTCAATTTAAAATATTTCCAGAAAATCAATTATTTGTTTAAGGATTCAAGCACTGTTGCTAAAATTTTGTAAAAATTCCTAAAAATATTTTTTAGCTTCTATATTCCACCATAAATTTTTTAGGTACAAATTTTAAATATTTCTCCCTGTTTTTCTTTAATTGGGTTCTTTTAACCTTTTCTTCAATTAAATAATTCCTTTTTATTTCAGAAAATTTATTTCCCTCATTTTTATTTTATTTTTAATTCTGGGGTGTTACAAGCATCCCAAAAGTTATCTTTGGCTTCTTGTGGTACCTAGTTGAAGATGACGCGTCCACATTCACTTTCCACACTCCTACTTCAGGATTCTTCGGTACGAGCGTGCGTGGGTGAGGCTTTCCAACGATGAATGCCTTCCCTTTGGATGACTCGGCCTGCTCGGGCCGAATCAACACCCTCTTCATATCGAGGTCTATGTTATTCACAAGGAAGGGATCCTAGTCTAGCTTCATCTTGGGCTAGAATCTATTTTCAATCGTCCTTCATCTATGGCCGATTGAACCTGTCGATGAAAAATGTTGCAATCCTTAGTAGAATGAGAAAGTGAATCATGCCACTTACAGTGTGAACATTTCTTCAAGTCATCGGCTGTTAGAATGACGTGACCTTTAAGCAACCCGAGTAGCTTGCTCTTTAATAGAAAGTCAAATATTTTATCACATTTGGTCACATCAAAAGAGTACTTAACTTCACTGGACGATTCTTAGTGGGAGATGACCGTAATTCAGAGCAAGTGACCATTTTGGACCAATTAGGCCAGGTCCATTCTACTGTGTATATGTCGGCCGAGTCATCTTCTTCTTCCAATGACTCTTCATCGGAGTGCTCTACGATGTGTACCTCAGCCTTGGGCTCACTAAGAGTTCTGATGCCCCTTTTAGATTTGACTTGGCCTTCTTGGATCAGAGCCCTCTCCATAACCTCGCTCTGATACCACTTGTAGGACCGAAAGTAGCGACCAGAGGGGGTGAATGGGCGCCTAAAAAATTCTTTCAAATTAATGGTCTAATCCCAACACCCAATGCACCTCGACAGACAAACAGTAGTAGCAAACCAAATCACAGGTACTAAAGTTGTCTAGCCTAAAAATGATATCAACAATGATATTAAAAATAAATTAAACTAAGTACTAATCAGGTGAATAAAACATGGATCATTTAGAAATAAAACTGATATATTGCACATAAATCGAGAATGAAAAATATTACTGTGACTAATTAATTTTTTTATATGAACAGACTAAAAATACTTAAATAAATAATATGCGAGCACAAAAAAAAGTTTTAGCAGCCAAATATTAATCACGAAATTACTAACCAGATTTGCATGCTAACTAATCAACTTAGTTGAAAAATAGGAGATTAGATCAAAAGAAAGTTACTTGTGTTTAATGCCAAATTCTTGATGCCGGTGCTTGGTTCCTGCCGCTCGCGCCTGTGCTTTATGATTAACACAATCGCCGACATCAACAAAATCCTGCCGCTGGCTTCTGCCTCACCGTGTAACCACATGCGCTGATACACACGCGTATGCTGGCAAAAATTTGCGCCACAGAAAAACAAAACTAGCCACCGAGCCTTGGCTGCCATGCCAGAGAAACAAATCAATAGGCTGAAAGGACTGCACGCCGTGCTTGTGTCGCCCACATCTTCAGCTCTCCAGCACGTGATGCGAGTTGCGCCATGGACCGCGCTGGGTCTGCTGCGTGTTGTGCAGCCTTCTAGCGCAACATGGCTGCTGCTGCCGCTGGCCTACAAGCCGTAGGCTGCAGCTGTGCTGCGTGACGCGCGTAGCTAGTCTGCCGCTAGGTGCTGCTAGCACCTAGGCCGCTGCTGTAGATGCCATGCGCAAGTAGAAAAGCTGACCGGAGAAAAACAATGCTCGACGGAGAGGAAAAACTAGGCGGCGGAAAGACTCAAAAACTCGGTGGAAAAAATCCTCGACTGTAGATTAATTGAGAAAAAAATAGTCAACCCTAAACCCAGGGGGTTGGGGCTTATTTATAGGCAGCCCACTAATAAAGGGAAAAGACTAATTAACCCTAGGGTAAATTACACTTACTCTAAAAATAAAATTGGAAATTACTAAAATGCCCTTAGAATATTTAACTAACTGGAATAACAAAGATTGTGGACCTAAAGGCTAAATATTAAAATCGTAAATAAAGATAATCATCGGTTGTCAGTTTTGCACTGAAACTGACAAAGCGCCCACCGTCTTCGCACCGGGTACCTGGATTGGGCCGACCCGATTCTGCAGCTTCTTCAGCCCGGCAATCGCTCGCCACCTGTGTACCTGAGTCAATCCCGGTCAACAGACCAATGGAACCTCTGTATCTCCTAGCCCATGTACTCGGATTGGGCTAGCCTGACTCCGTGGCTCCTCCGCCCGGTTGTCTCTCGCTGCCCGTGTACCTAAGGCACACGCGCCCCAAACACGGCAGGTCTCATCTTCTCTTCACGTCTCCTCTTTGACTTCCATTGCTAATGACTTATCACATCTAGATCCATAAGACCCATGCTCTTCAACATGGTTCCTCAATCTCCCCATTGATGAGTGCATTGTCAACACGCTATTCAGCAATTCTTCATAACCTGCAAAAACATGTGGAAACATGAAAACATGAAAACAAAACAAAAACAGAAAGAAGAAAATAAAACTAAAAGTTTAACCCTAATGACCAAAAACCGAATGGAAGCAAGAAAAACAGTCATTATGGTTAACCAAAAATAAAAGCTCAAAATAGGTGCAATCTCAGAACTATCAACAAGGATCTCTAAAGAGTAAAGGCAAAGAGACTAAAAAACTCCCCTTGAAATAAATCCCAGAGAAAGCCAAAAACTCCCCCTAAACTGTTTTAAAAAAATCGAGTAACCAAAAATTTCTCGCCCTTGTTGACAATTGAACTCATCAAGTGAGACTAAATGCACTCTAAAGAGACACAGACACAGACTACCCCTAACATGCAGCTCCCCCTCAAAATATGCCATGAATGCAAATGGGGTGCATTTGGAGTGTAAAAATCATGCATTTTTTGATTTTTGCAAACAAAAACATCACCACATTTTCTAGTTCACAAGCAAAGTAAAGCATGAGATGCAAAAGCTAACTGATATCTACCAAGTTAAGCATTGTCTAGAACAAAGTGCTTCAGCAAACTTGTTATCCTTTTAAATTTCAGGCTTTTTCTTTTCCTTTTTCATTTTTGCTAGGGATTATTTGCATGTCAACCTTATGCTAACCGACCAAGTCAAGCCTAGGTCAGAACTAGACCATCTGAAGCTTAAGACATTGGTCTTGGCATACATTACACTGCCCTAGTTCATACCAAAGTGCTATGCTAAGCAGTCTAGAACAATGCAATGCGACAAAGCAAACCCACCTGGATCTTTTCAAATAAGCATAAAAAGGCATGAATTTTTCAGTTTTATGAATTTTTATCATTTTATAGCACATTTTTCATGTTTAAAGCATATAAATGTCCAAGTTGCATATCTGCATCTAAGTAAGGATCTAGCTACCACGCATGTAAAGATAGCGAAAGTATTCAGCTTACACATGCTAGTTACCAGAAGCAATGGTGATCATTTTTCAATTTTCAAGCATAAAAGCCATGCATATGATAGATATCAGACATATCATGTGAACTGAAGCAAAGCATGATCATCGACAGTTAATCAAAAGCATGTACCAGCTAGAATAAGTAAGGCAGATCAATCATATAATAGGAGCAAGATCAAAGTGTGATAGGTGAAAATGCATGATATGAACACACACGAGAAGACTCAAGAAAAGAATAAAGAAGAAAGAAAAAACTGACTCAAAATATCCTAAAAAGGATACACAACTCCCAAATCCCCTCGCAAATGCTCAAAAGTAGACTGATCTAGGGGTTTGGTAAAAATGTCAGCTAACTGCTGATGGGTATCAACATGAACAAGATCAATAACCCCTTTCTCATATTGATCCCTCAGAAAGAGAAAAAGCACATCAATATGTTTGGTTTTTGAATGAGGACATGGGTTTTGCCCTACACTAATTGCGCTAGTGCTATCACAAAATAAAGGAACTTTGGCAGGAAAGAACAACCCAAATTCCCGCAAAGAAGAAATCATCCAAACCAAGTATGAGCAGCAGCTAGCAGCTGCTACATACTCAGCCTTAGTAGTAGAAAGCGCAACTCCAGATTGTTTTCGAGAAGGCCAAGATACAAGCGAAGAACCAAGAAATTGGCAAGTATTGGAAGTGGACTTGTGATCCAGCCGGCACCCACCAAAATCAGTGTCGGAAAAGCCAGATAAATCAAGAGACGATGATGCTGAATAGTAAAGACCTAGATCAGGAGCATAAGTAAGGTACCTGAAAATACGCTTGACAGCCTGCCGGTGAAATTCACGTGGTGAAGACTGAAAACGCGCGCACAAACCCACGACAAACTGAATGTCCAGTCTCGTTGTAGTCAAGTATAGCAGCGATCCATCCCTCGATACTCTCTCTCATTGATCTTGACGCCGCTTTCATCCTTGTCCAGGCCTCCAGATGTACCCATTGGGGTCATTTGAGGCTTCAACTCTCCACCAAAGTCATACTTCTTCAGCATGTCCCGTGTGTACTTGCCCTGGTGGATGAAGATGTTGTCCTTGGTCTGCTTAATCTAGAGCCCTAAGAAGTACTTGAGCTCACCCATGATAGTCATCTTAAACTCGTTGTCCATCTGCTCAGAAAACTTGGACACAAGCTCATTAGTAGAACCACCAAAAATAATATCGTCCATGTAAATCTGAGCAACCAATAAGTCTGAGCCAACTCTGAGCAAGAAAAGAGTTTTGTCCACAGAACCCATCACAAAACCGTTCCCCAACAAAAACTTATTTAGGCGATCATACCAAGCCCTAGGGGCTTGCTTCAGACCGTATAAAGCTTTCTGCAACTTGAAAACATGTCGGGGAAATTTAGGATTCTCAAAACCGGGGGGCTGCTTAACATAGACCTCCTCCTCAATATACCCGTTCAGAAAAGCACTCTTGACATCCATTTGAAAAAGCTTAAAACCTTTAGAAGTAGCAAAGGCCAAAAGAATATTAATGGACTCAAGATGGGCAACAGGGGTGAAGGTATCCTCAAAATCAATACCTTCTTTCTAACAGAAACCCTGTGCAACTAGTTGAGCTTTGTTGCGCACCACAACCCCATCTTCACCTTACTTGTTCTTAAACACCCACTTGGTGCCTATTGTGTTGCATCCAGGTGGCAGCTCAACAGTGTCCAAACCCGATTGTGAACAAAGTTTTCAAGCTCTTCTTGCATGGCATTTATCCAATTTGAATCAGAAAGAGCATGAGAAATGTCTCTGGGCTCAAAAGTGGCAACAAACGCAGACTCAACAAACATATCAAGAGAACCAACAAAAGAACGCAAGGATCTCTCAGTAGGATCACCGATGATGAGCTCTGAGGGGTGATCATGCTGAACTGCTCGGGATCCTAGGTGATCTGAAGTCACCTCACCGGAGTCAGTAACTGTCACCTCTGGACTCGGCTGAGGGGGCTCGATCGAAGTAGAAGGAGTAATCAGAGGTCTGCCCTCGTCCTCAATCGAAGTCTCAGACGGTGTGGGGTCTGCAGGTTGTGTAGAAATCCCACCCTCATCAACAGCAGGAGTGTCATCATCTTCCTCGAAGATGGACTCTCCAAGCTCATCATCTCCAGAAAGCTCAAAAGAAGGAGTCAGCGAAGGCATGGACTCAACAAAAGAAACCTCACAAGTCTCGACATGCTGCTGAGAGTCGAGATTCCAAACACAAAAGCCTCGAGAATGCAAAGCATAACTAAGAAAGACTCCATCCCAGCAACGAGACTCAAACTTGTCCAAATGCTCTCCTTTCTTGAGCACAAAGCACTTGCAACCAAATGCTCGCAATTGACTCACCTTGGGCTGTCTGCCAAACCGCAACTCATACGATGTCGTACCTAAGTAAGCTCTAAGAAAAATGTGGTTGGCCTGATAGCAAGTTGTGTTTATGGCTTCAGCCTAAAAGCGCCTAGGAGTCCAATGCTCATCGAGCATTGTCCTAGCTATCTCGACTAGCGTGTGGTTCTTTCGTTCCACAACGCCATTCTGTGGGGGAGTGTAAGGGGCAGAAAACTAATGATCAAGACACTGATCACTACAGAAACTGACGAAGTGAGAGTTGTTGAACTCAGAGCCATTGTTAGAGCGAATTGCTTGCATCCGACCATTATTCTCATTCTTCAGCTTCAAAATCAGGTCATGAACAAACTGAAAAGCCTCATCCTTAGACTCTAGAAAGAAAACCCACGAGAATCGAGAAAAATCGTCAACTATCACAAGCGCGTACCACTTCCCACCGACTGAGCGTACTCGAGCTGGACCAACAGTACCCATGTGTAACAGCTCTCCTGGGTACGAAGTCATCACCTGAGTCACAGGTGCGTGAGAAGCGGCAACCATTTTCCCATGACGAAAGGGATGGAAAACTAGATCCTTTTCCATCTTCAGCTTGGGCAATCCTCGGATAAGGTCCATAGAGCTCAATCTGACAAGCAGATCAAAACTCAAATGATCTAACCTCCTATGCCACTTCCAGAGCTCGGAGGAGGATCCAGCAATCAAACAACGAGAAGGGCCAGAAGAACTAGAGAAATCAATAAGAAAAACCATACCAAAGGGTAAGATCTGACAAACCAAAGATCCTCTACAATCAACGACAGAAGACATGCCCTTCTTAAAGCGAACCTCTAAACCATCCTCAAGAAGTTAAGAAACAGAAATCAAATTAAAATTCAAGTTTCCAACCAAATCAACATTCTTCAAAGAGAAATGATCAGAGAATTGAATTGACCCAATACCTTGTACCTTCCCTTGACCACTATTCCCGAAAGTGATGTACTCCTTGGAGCTCGGGGGAGTGAGGCTGGAGAACCATCAGTGATGTCCCATCATGTGGCGAGAACATCCTAAATCCATGATCCACACGTCCTCCAGTCCTCGATCTTGCAAGATCAATTGTCATGAGTGGGAGCAAATGGTCCGACACTAGGTTTAGCAAAGGAGCTAAACCAGTGTCGATCCATCTACTCGTAAGTAGGAAAGCAGAAGGAATCATACGAATCTAGACCAAAACACCGATCAAAGCATGGTCCTCTGTTCTACCTAAATGAAAACCACCCTCAGGAGCACGATCATGAAAGTCGTCTCCTCTACCACCACCTACACGACGTGGCCTGGCCTCTAGCTTCTCTCCACGTCGAGGGACTCTCTGTCTACCTTCCTACTGGTAGAACTGCTCCTGCCCACCTCGAGCTCTCTCTGCTCTCTCAACCCGCTTCCTCCTGAAGCAAAACTCCTCAAGATGCCCGTCCCTCTAACAAAACTCACAGTGATAGGTAGGCTTCTTGGGATGTGGTTGAGGCTTGGGGTTCTTAGGCTTGGTGGTGTTGGGTGTAGATTCTTTGGTGTGAGAGGGTCCAGGTAGAGAGTCAAGAGAAGTGTGGAGAGGTTTAGGCTTTGGGACACAGATTTGCTTCTTGGGTGGAGCTTTTGGTTGTTCTTGGAACACTCCATCCTTGGGCTAACTAACCTGAAAAGACTCAATGGAGTGAGTCTTGGGATATCTCTGCTCTGGAGTTATCTTGCTCCACTCCACTACACAACTAATGGCACTCTCAAAGTCAGCCTTGGTATAGGTGTAACCTACCCCAAACCCATCTTGCCTCTTGAACTTCTGGATCATCATGCCAAGTTGTGGCTCTTTGGCACTAATCCAACTCAGGATCTGACGGCGGCAAAAGTTCTCATTCTGAACATCAGCTAGCTCCTCTCTCAAGGAAGCTAACACCTCCACCTGAGACAAGCAGATCTCACACTCTTTATCAACTTCGACAGACTTTTCAGCTTTTAGCTTGATCAACTCCAATCTCAGGGACAAGCAGTTCTCACAAACAGTGGGTGGAACTGACAAGGTCTCAAGCTCTAGCTTAGTCTGCTCTAGCTCAACTCTCACTCTAGCTAACTCGCCCAACTTCTCATCACTCTTGGCTCTCAGCTCAGCTATACTAGCTAAATCAGATGGGCAGTGTGCACAGGGCATGACGATAGTGGCATGAGCATCTTTCAGCTCCAGCTGAGCGCTTTCAAGCTCAGTGGCCATAGCGTCTCTCTCATCTACTCTCTTAGTGTACCTGGACTTCAGAGTCGTCAGGTTACACAACAACACCTCACAGTTAGGGCACTCACTGCTACCACCCAAGCAAGGGAAAGAAGATACACTCTCAATCTTGCCATTTGCCATGGCAAGCTCACTCTCAAGCTCATTTATCCTATTTTTAGCCCATCTAAGTAGTTTCTCCCGATACTTCAACTCGTGATGGTTCTCTTCTAGCAAATTAACAACTTCTTGTTCATAGGAAGATACCTTCTCATCGTCGTCATCGTCGGAGTTATCGGAGGAGACCTTTTCTTCCTTATCACCAAGAGCCATTGAGCAGAAGCTCTTGTGGGATCTTCGGCTATGACGCGAGCGACTCTTCGGCTTGTCCCCGAAGGCCATGAAGCAGAGGCTCGCCGGATCGTCCCTGTCCTTCCCATTCTTGATCATGATCTCTTCATCACTTGAACTTGAAGACGAGGAGGAAGACGATGACCTCTTGGAGTAGCTTTTCTCCATCTCGACGAAGAAGGCCTTGTCTCGCTTCTTATTCTCACGCCTATAGTCCTTCAGAGCCTTTCGAAAGAATCTTCTCTTGGGCTTGCCCTTTGTGAAAGTGGAGTTTTCGTGCTTGCCGGAGTCATAGGAGTTACCACCGGTTCCCTTCTTGTAACTCTTCCGGTTGGGGCAGTCGGCGATGAAATGACCTGGATCACCACACTCAAAGCATCCGGATTTTGTGTCGTGTCTTTTAAGCATTCATTTATCATAGACATGATGCACCCGGTTGTTAAACAAACATAGATCATCATCTCCTAGCAAATCAAGCTGATCCTTGGAGATAGACATCAAAGAAAACGCAGCACAACTCAAAGAAGTAGGATCAGCAGAAGGTGTCACAAGGGCCAGTGTTTTTGAGCCAGAACCAGTGAGATTTGATCTCAACTAGATATCAACCTCTAAGGCCTTGAGCTTACTAAAAAGCTCTGCGACAGTCAAGGTATCATAGGAAGCTCTCTCAACAATAGAAGAAACCTTGATCTCCCAGATCTTAGGGTCCAAGGTATGAAGAACCTTGAGCGCCTGTTCATGATCTGAGACCAGCTGATCATGCTCGGCCTTGTTGGCCCGAAGCTTGTTAATGATCGATTGAAATCGACCAAACAAAGCCTCAACAGTCTCACCCGACTTTTGTGAGAAATTTTCATACTCACGCTGGTAGGTTTGATAGAGCCTAGCCTTCACCTGAGATGTCCCCTCATGGTGTGCCTGTAGGGTAGCCCAGATCTCTCGAGAAGTGTGGAGATGGCTAATGCGCTCAAACTTGCTGGGACCTAAACCAGAAAATAAAATGTTTACCGCTTTACTATTGTTTTGATACTAGGCAATTATATCAGGAGAAGTGCGCTCAACAACAGGAAGTATAGTAAAAGTAGCATGAGCACAAATATCCCAAATGTCCGAGCTCTGGCTCATAAGATAGGCTCGCATGCATGTCATCCAATAAGTGTAGCCAAAAGCTTCCAAGGACGAGACCTTTCTAGAAGAAGTCATGATCACTACCTGGGTTTAGAACCGGCTAAGGTATGGAAAAACCCTAACCTCGCTCTGATACCACTTGTAGGACCGAAAGTAGCGACCATAGGGGGGGGTGAATGGGCGCTTAAAAAATTCTTTCAAATCAATGGTCTAATCCCAACACCCAATGCACCTCAACAGACAAACAATAGTAGCAAACCAAATCACAAGTATTAAAGTTGTCTAGCCTAAAAATAATATCAACAACGATATTAAAATAAATTAAACTAAGTACTAATCAGGTGAATAAAACATGGATCATTCAGAAATAAAACTGATATATTGCACGTATATCGAGAATGAAAAATATTACTGTGACTAATTATTTTTTTATATGAACAAACTAAAAATACTTAAATAAATAATATGCGAGCACAAAAAAAAGTTTTAGCAGCCAAAAATTAATCACGAAATTACTAACCAGATTTGCATGCTAACTAATCAACTTAGCTAAAAATAGGAGATTAGATCAAAAAAAGTTACTTGTGTTTAATGTCAAATCCTTGATGCCGGTGCTTGGTTCCTGCCGCCCGCGCCTGTGCTTTGTGATTAGCACCATCGCTGACATCAACAAAATCCTGCCGTTGGCTTCTGCCTCGCTGTGTAGCCACAGGCGCTGCTACACACAAGTATGCTGGAAAAAATTTGCGCCATAGAAAAACAAATCTAGCCACCGAGCCTTGGCTGCCATGCCAGAGAAACAAATCAACAGGCTAAAAGGATTGCACACCGTGCTTGTGTCGCCCGCAGCTTCAGCTCTCCAGCACGTGATGCGAGTTGCGCCGTGGACCACGCCGAGTCTGTTGCGTGTTGTGCAGCCTACGTGCGCAACACGGCTGCTGCTGCCACTGGCCTGCAAGCCATAGGTTGCTGCAGCGCTGCGTGATGCGGATAGCTAGCCTACCGCTAGGTGCTTCTAGCCCCTAGGCCGCCGCTGTAGATGCCATGCGCAAGTAGAATAGCTGACCGGAGAAAAACAATGCTCGGCGGAGAGGAAAAACTACGGCGGTGGAAAGACACGAGAACTCGGTGGAAAAAATCCTGGACTGTAGATTAATTACGAAAAAAACAGTCAACCTTAACCCTATGGTGTTGGGGCCTATTTATAGGCAGCCCACTAATAAAGGGAAAAGACTGATTTACCGCTAGGGTAAATTACACTGACTCTAAAAAGTAAATTGGAAATTACTAAAATGCCCTTAGAATATTTAACTAACTCAAATAACAAAGACTATTGACCTAAAGGCTAAATATTAAAATCCTAAATAAAGATAATCATCGGTTGTCTCTTTTGCGCCGAAACTGACAAAGCATCCACCGTCTTCGCACCGGCTACCCGGATTGGGCTGACCCGATTCCGCAGCTTCCTCAGGCTAGCAATCACTCACCGCCCGTGTACCTGAGTCAATCCTGGTCAACAGACCAGTGGAACCTCTGCCACTCCTAGCCCATGTACTCGGATTGGGTCAGCCCGACTCCGCGACTCCTCTGCCTGGCTATCGCTCGCTGCCCGTGTACCTGAGTCACAGTAAGGTTTCATCTTCTCTTCACGTCTCCTCTTTGACTTCTGTTGACAATCACTCATCACATCTGGAGCCATAAGACCCATGCTCTTCAACATGGTTCCTCACCGTCAAACTTGGCGAACTCAGGGATCCTAAAGCCGCGAGGGTATGGGATAGCGTCGAAGTGGTCCGGGTATGGTTTACGATAAACTCTAGCCCAATCCCGAGGCACATAACCAGTGCATTCCCTAACAAGCGCGTGAATTCACTCATCAATATCATCTATGCCTTATGTCTCTGCGCGTCTCTCATGTGGGGGCGCGACACTTGGTGGAATGTTGGGGTGTCGGTCGTGCGGTTCCTCCTCTCGTGTCGGCTCATGATAAATAGCATGTTCAAGCCTACGCGGGTGTGCGGGAGTAGGAGGCATGGGCAGCGCAGGAACAAGTAGTGTAGGAGCCGGCGGAGGCGCGTGTGGTAGATAGGGGCGGTCTGACCGGCCATAGAGCCGGTCTGACCATAGGCGTACTATCCGGTTGGACCGGCCTGGTAGCTGATCGGACCGGCCTAGTATCCAGTTGGACCAACTGTTGTTGGTAGTGGGGCTTGATACGTGTCAGTCTGACAAATCCAAGGGTCGGTCTGGCCGAAAGTGGTATATGTGGTCTTGGCCCTAGAGGATGGAGACATGACATCTTTCCCGGTGCTCCCATCTGTTCGGCTATAAATGTGGTGCACAGGGGGTAAACTAGCAATTGGAGTGGGATAAGCAGCCTCGAAAAAGCCGAATCTCTTTTACATCGCTTCCATCTCACGCCTTAGATGATTCGAAAATGTGGTGCTAATAGCTTGATCTACTATGGCGGCTATGTCCTGCCTAATTTCTGAGGGGGATAAAGTCAGGGATGATGGCGGTGGTACCTTGTTTCCAGAGAGGTCGGGAATGTCGTTGTTGCGCTTGACGAAGCCCGTGTGAGTTTTGGTGTAGTGCCCCAGCATGAGTGCGTGGAACTCCTTCGTCTTGGCCTCAATCTTCGCCCGATCCTCTTCGGGGATGTCTGCAAGGGTGGGGATGATGATGTTGCAGTCGTCGATCTCTATGCTCATGCCCCCCGGGTTCATCGACAATAGGGGTACTATTGCCATAGTCGTAGTAGTCGTGGTCACTGTACCTATAGCCAATGTCGTGCCCGTCATGTTGATGTTGTCCCCAACAGAGTTGCCCAAAAGTGTGTTGACACGAAAATGCGCCCACACACTAGCGTCAGTTCGGCGATCCAAAAGAGCACGACCATTTTAAGGGAAACCCTAAAATGTCACGAGACATCGACGCCACGTTCCGATGACCCTTAAATAGTTGTAAGGGGGTAACGAAGTCACCAGGCAATAAGAAAAGTATTTGGTAATAATGCCCGATTAGCCAAAGTGTTTGAAAATAATAAAATAAACCGGCCAGACTAAGGATGATTTGGATCAAATGTGTGAGAGCGGTCGGACCGGCGAAAGACCTCCGATCAGACCGGTAGTGCGAAGGGACTGGCACCGACGGGTGGCTTCGGCGGCTCGTATGAAGGGGTCCGAAGGGTCCTCGAGGGATCTGTTAACACGAAAACGTGCCACCGCACTTGGGTCAGTTCGACGATCTAAAAGTGTGTGGATACTTAGGGACAAGCCTAAGCGTAACACAACACTGACGTCGCGTTCCGACTACCCTCAATAGTGGCAAGGTGGGTGGAGTCGCCAGGTAATCAGATCAAACCGACAACAGTGTGACGGCTCGACACGGGTAGTTGAAGCAGGGATTCCGCCGAAGGGTGTTCTAGCAGCCTCCGAAACTAGTCTCCGGGCTCTGGACACCTCCGGTGAAGTGGCTCCGAGCGTGAAAACCTGCAACAAAACAGATATCAAGTGCCAATTCGGCCTAGGGACCGAATATGCTAAGTGTTGCAATAGGGAAACGAAGGTAGCAATCTATTACATAGATTAACGGGTACTTCACAAGCGAAGTAACACGGTGATAGCAATATGTTACGTAGATTAATGGGTACTTCACAGGCAAAGTAACAAGGGTTACCATTGTTCCGAAGTGGCCGGCGGAGGGCTTCCAGGCAAACCCACGAAGGTTGTAGAAAAGTAAAGGTAAAAATAAAGGTACGGTTCAAAGCTACGGCTTTGTGTTTGATTTGTGTTTGGGGGGTTAATGAACCGGCCTCACCCCTATATTTATAGGGGATAGTCTTCTAATCTCTAAGATTAATCTATTAAGAATCGACCTAATCATTCGTAGGGATAAATTTAGCTAGAATCAGACTCAAACTCTATCTCTGGTATTCAGCCCGAAGTGGGCCTTTGGCTAGGCCCGCCGAAGCTTCGGCGAGGTAGGCCTCCGAAGGCCTTCGGGCCGAAGCTAGCAGGCCTACTGGAAGTTTCCAAAGCTCGTAGCTCAATGGGCCTTTGGCCCTATAGGGCTTCATCCCGACCCAGGACATGTGTATTTTTGGCCCAAATTACCAAAATTGATATTTTGATAATCTTAACCATTTAATTCCATTTTTTGTTATCAACGCATGCCCCCCTACCTTTTAGTGAACTAAAAGCATAGCGGGATAAGGACGATATCTCCCATATCAGCCTTTCGATACTTTCAAGCAGTTTGCCACACACTTGGGAAATACTTTTTCAAGTACCTGTCATTCAAAGCTCTTCGAAACTGCTCTCCTTGTAGTGATTCTAACACATATGCATTACCTGGAGCGATTTTGGCTATTTGGAAAGGGCCTTCCCAACTAGGTGACCACTTACCAAATCTGGGGCTCTTAGTGCCTAAGGGAAAAATCATCTTCCAAACCAAGTCACCTACTTGAAACGATTTTGGTTTAACATTCTTATTGTAGGCTCTAGCTACTCTCCTCTGGTCTATCTCTATAGCTTCTAAAGCCCTTAGCCTTTTATCGGTCACTTCTTCTAAATCATCCTTTAAAAGAGTTTCATAGTCATCGATCGATAAGGCATCTTGCTTTAGAACTCTTAAAGAGCCAAGACCCACTTCTACAGGTAGAACGACCTCTTGCCCATACACTAGCGCATATGGACTAACTTTGGTAGCACCGTGCTTTGCAATTCTACAAGCCCATAGCGCCTCCGAAAGCACTTCATGCTCATGCCACCTCCTAGGGAATTCTTCGATTTTCCTCTTAATGAGCTTAATCACCGTTTTATTACTAGACTCGGCCTGACCATTGGCCTGAGCATAATAGGGTGAAGAGTTTATCAACTTAATGCTATAAAATTCGGCAAATTCTCTCACTTCTTTAGAAACAAATGAAGTACCTTGATCTGTAGTGAGAGTTTGGGGAATACCGAATCTATGTATAATGTGCATCAAGATAAAATCAGTTACCTCATTGTGGGTCATATTCTTGAGAGGCACGGCTTCGGTCCATTTGGTGAAGTAGCCCGTTGCCATCAACACGAATCGATGTCCTTTCGAAGAAGGAGGATAAATATGGCCGATGAAGTCAAAACCCCAACCTCGGAACGGCCATGGCTTGATAATAGGGTTAAGTAATGAAGCAGGAGCTAGCTGAATATTTCCAAACTTCTGACATGCTTCGCACCCTCTACAATACCTAAAACAATCATTAGTCATAGTCAGCTAGTAGAAACCTGCTCTTTTGAGCATCCAACTCATTTTCTGGGCCGACTGATGAGTGCCACAAAGCCCTTCATGGACTTCTCCAGTAGCTACCTGGGACTGTTCATCGTCTAAACATTTTAAAAGTACTCCATCAATAGTCCGACGATACAGTACATCTTCTAGCAATAGAAATTTAAATGCTTGTCGCCGAACTTTCCGATCAACCCTGTGACTAGGATTTCTCAAATACTGGACGATTGGAATTCTCCAATCGTCCTATAGCCGGAGGATTTGATGACTCCTTTCCTAGAGTGATGTTCAAACTACTCACTTAGGAGTGCCCCCGGGCCTTTCCCATTCCCGCTGAAGCCTGACTAGGTCGGTCGTGTAGAGCCGATCAGTCTGAAACCTTCTGCCGGAGGGTTCTGGTTCCCGAAGACCTCTGCCATCCAGCGGGCTTCGGCATAGGGGCTCCAGCGTGCAAGACCATTCGGAGGACGAAGTGTCCTGGTCCGAGGGCTCCAGTGCACGGCACTCTCCGGTGGTTAGAGGGGTCCGACCTAGAGGGTTCGACATACTTCGCACTCGCCTGAAGCTTCTAGATTCGGTAGTGAGACCAAGCATTGGCTTTTCCTATATAGAAAATCTACCTCTCCTGACTTGATAGCCAGATGCTTGCTAAGCCAAATCATTTGCAATTGAATTTTCTTCTCTTGACACATGAGAAATTTTGAAGTCGTCAAAAGTAGCAACTATGTCTAAACATTTATCCAAGTAACTATTTAGCAAACCATTAAAGCATTGAGCAGTTTTAGCTACTTGTTGCACTACCAACAGAGAATCACCATATGCATGGACATGTTTAGCACCCATAGATTCTAGTAATTCATGTCCTAGCAATAAGGCTTCATATTCGGCTTGGTTATTAGTAGAGGGAAATTCTAAACGAGCCGAGGTTTCAAAGTGTGAACCATTAGGAGATATGAGGACGACCCCGACACCTTGGCCATTCTTACAAGCTGAACCATCAAAATAAAGTTTCCATGGCACTACTTCAATTAGAGCAATATTGTCACTCCAACTGACATCTATATTGTGATCAACTATAAAATAAGCAACAATTTGGCCTTTCATAGCTCTGAGAGGTTCATAGGCCAAATCATACTCAATCAAAGCATAAGCCCACTTTCTGATTCTTCCACTTAGAATCGGCTTTTGCAACATGTATTTTATAACATCGGTTTGGCAAGCGACAATGCATGTAGTAGGGAGAAGATAGTGACGTAATTTGGTACATGTGTGATAAAGTGATAAACATAAACACTTCACAAATGTGTACCTGGTTTCGGCATCCAGCAGGCGGAGGCTCAAGAATGTGATGATGTACTCTTTTCCCTCCACCTCCTGGGTTAGCACAACCCCTATCACGCTATCTTCGGCGGCGATGTACAACCGAAATGGAATTCTGACTTTTGGCGCTCTCACCACGGGTGGTGATGACAAGCACTCTTTAATCTTCTCAACAGCGCTTTGCTGACTTGCCCCTCAAGTGAACTCGACTTCATTTTTAGCCGAAGTATAGGGACAAAGGAATCAATCTTGCCAGACAAGTTATATATGAAGCGACGTAAATAATTCATCTTGCCTAGCAACTTTTGCACATCTTTCTTGCATGCCGGCGCTGCAAAGATTCTAATCTTCTCAAGCCTCTTAGGATCAATTTCTATACCTCTAGCATGAATAATGAATCCTAAGAACTTTCCTGCTGACACGCCAAAAGCACATTTGAGCGGGTTAATTTTCAAGCCATACTATCGCATCCTATCAAAAGCAACCTTCAAATCAGCTAAGTGGTTTCCCATAGCGTCCGATTTGACTACAACATCATCTATGTATACTTCTAACATAACTCCTAACAAGTCATGAAAGATCAAGTTCATAGCACGTTGATATGTAGCGCCAGCATTCTTTAAACCAAAAGTCATAACGACCCACTCGAACAAGCTGACAAAACAAGGGCATCGAAAGATTGTCTTGTAGATGTCCTCTTCAGCCATAAAGATTTGATTATAACCAGCATTGCCATCAAGAAAACTTAGTACCTTGTGTCCTAAAGCAGCATTGATTAGCATGTCGGCTATCGGCATGGGATATTCGTCCTTCAGAGTGGCCTTGTTCAGATCCCTAAAATCAATACAAATGCGTATTTTGCCGCTCCCCTTCTTCTCTACATGAACAATGTTAGCGACCCATTGAGCATACCTGCATGGCCTAATAAACTCAGCATTGAGTAATCTCTCTACCTCTTCTTTAACTCGGTCATAGACAGCCGAATTAAAGCGACGCGGGGGCTGTTTATAAGACCTAAATTTGGGTTTAATAGGTAGCCGATGCTCCACGAGCTCACGGCTTAGTCCAGGCATCTTGCTATACTACCATGAGAAACAACCGACGTACGACCGAAGGAACTTTATTACATTGGCCTTCTCATCGGCCTGCAAATGTTGGTTTACAAAAGTCAGCCTCGGGATGCTACCATCGCCTATGTCAATTTCCTCTAAAGGATCGGTCGATGCAAAACCTTGTCCTAATTTCTCTACTTCACTAAAGTCTTCGATGGCCTCGGCAATACCATCTTTAGCAGACCGATATTGCTCTAT
Source organism: Zizania palustris (assembly GCA_019279435.1). Lineage (NCBI taxonomy): Eukaryota > Viridiplantae > Streptophyta > Magnoliopsida > Poales > Poaceae > Zizania > Zizania palustris. Next base: position 40,631,879 of record JAAALK010000290.1, read on the forward strand.
ACGAGACTTCAGCCAATCTAGATTGCTTTTGCTAGACATGACTACTAATCTAGAAATAGTCATGCTACACCAGCCGGCTTTATAGACACTGGTATGAAACGTCCTCCGGACACGCTAACGAAGTCGTAATCCGAAAGATCTTTACCTGATAGACACTCAACTTTGTTGTGGATGGTGTCAATGGACACATCGACCAATGCTACCTAGGCAGAAGTATGTGCTGGTATGACATCAACCTCATCGCCATCCCACTGAATAAGGCATTGGTGCAAAGTAGAAGGAATACAGCAGTTTGCATGAATCCAGTCACACACGAGTAGTACATTGTAGTTACCTTGCACGTCAACAATGAAGAATGTTGTTGGCAACATCTTGTTGCCTACTGTCAACTCCATGGAGATCACGCCTTTGGCCTCAGAACTCTCGTCGTTGAAGCCATTGAGCATTAGGTTAGTTTTCTTCAAGTCTTCCTCGTCCCTGCCAAGTTTCTTCAATAACGAATAAGACATTAGGTTAAAAGTGGAACCACCATCAACAAGCATCTTGGAGATCATCTTCCCATCAATGTTCCCCTTGAGGTAGGGAGGCTTCAGATGGTGAGCCGTATCCTTGGGTTTCTCAAAAATAGAATTGCGCGGGCCGAGGTTCAATTGAGAGACCTCGGCCTTGTCCTGTTTTAGGGCGAACTCGGCGGGCAGCATGACGACGTTGATATCCATCGCCTGAGGTGTAGGTCCCTCAGAGACGGGCGAGTAGTCGTCATTGAGCATGTCATCGTCGTCGCTTGGACTAGGATTCGGGTTGGTTGTCTCAACCAGCTTGATCCTCCATACTTATCTCGTTGTTGGCCGAGGGTGGATTTCCTCAAAGACGGTGTCCTGCTCATCCTTGGCTTTCTTCTCACGCATCTCTTGTGCCCGTAGGCGTTGCAGACCCCTTTTCTATGATTTGGACATGCCAGGAGGTGCCCAAGATGGTAGTGGCTTGGTACCAGGCGCCACTGCCCTGTTCCTGTTATCTTTGGCCGAAAGGGTACCACCTAGATTGGCCTCACATGTTTCGTAATCAGAGGGGCCTTCGCTGCGGACCTAGTCAATCGGACCGGCCTCATTTGGCCAGTCGGACCAGGCTCCGGCGCTGGCTTTGGCCGGAGTAGGGAACTTACCTTTGTCGGGCTTCAGAGAAGGGGCCTTCAGGATTGGGACTTCTTGAGACCCTACTCTGATTGTGATGGCTTCGGACTCCCTATCATTCACCTCTTCAAGCTCATCTACCCTGGCTCCGCTTTGTGCGAGTCGACTCGGAGGTACTATGGATAGCCTATGGATGATGTCTCCCTCCGCCGTGTTTGTTTGTCCTTGCCAGTTATAATACTTCAAAGGAAAACAAGGGATAGTGTTATGTTGCAGAGGGTGCCCTGACTGTGATACGTACGGAGCCCACGGGGTCCCCGCCCAATTGTATGGCAGAGGCATCGGTGGCTCTAGTGGCTTCGCCCACTATGAGCCGAACCCATTACCCGGAGGGTGGTTCAGCCAAGTCGATGGTACCTAAGACCATATCAGTGAAGGGTCCTGCTAGGCCAGATGTACATTCGGCCATTGTGGGCCGAAGCCTCCCGCTAGAGGGTTCGTCTAGAGCGGAGCTGGGTTCGGCCATTGGGGCCCGAACTTGTTCTGCGTAGGGCTCAGCCACTGGGTGCTGAAGCCACTGTACGGAGGGTTCGGCCACTAGGGTCTGAAGCCACCGTAGGGAGTGTTCGGCCTGTGTGGCCCGAATTCCACATGCGGTGGGTTCGGCCATTGTGGTCTGAAGCCACCCTCTGACTGCTTTGGCCCCTTCGGTTGACTTACCTTTTTTGCGCGGGGGTCTGTTTCCTTAGCTCTTCTTTGGTGTTTGTTTAACAACATCTGATATGTTACCTTCGGCTTCTTGTGAGCCCTAGCCGAAGGAGATGTGTTAACATTCCGCTTCGACACTCCTACTTGAGGGTTCTTAGGTACGAGTGTGCATGTGTGTGATTCTCCAATAATGACCGCTTTCCCTTTAGTTGACTCGGCCTGCTCTGGTCGAATCAGCACTTTCTTTCCGTCGAGGCTGACGGTGTTTACGGGAAAGGGGTCTTTGTCCAGCTTCATCTTTGGACTGAGGTCTATCTTCAATCGTCCTTTCTCTATGGCCAATTGAACCTACCGATGAAAAACATTGCAGTCATTAGTATAATGTGAATGCGAATCATGCCACTTATAGTATGGGTGTTTCTTTAGCTCGTCGGCAGATGGAATGACTTGGCCTTTAGGCAACCTGAGAAGCTGGTTCTTCAAGAGGAACTCAAATATTTTATCACACTTAGTTATATCAAACGAGTATTTGACTTTGCTAGGCCGATCCTTGGTAGGAGACGGCCGTAACTCAAAGCAAGTAACAGGTTTGCTCTTAGCATTCCAAACCCATTCGACCGCGTACATCTCAGTCGAATCTTCTTCCTCCTCTGATCATTCCTCGTCAAAGTGTTCCACGATGTGGACCTCAGCCCTAGGCTTGTTGAATGTCTTAATAAACCTTTTATCCTTGGCTCGGCCTTCCTGGACCAGAGCCTATTGCAAGACTTGGCTAACTTCTAAAAAGTGCTGGTTGTCTAGTCTTTCCTTAATTTCAGAGCACAACCCATAGAAAGCTAGATCTACCAAATCTCTTTCCAAAATATTAAGACTAAAACACCGATTTTTGATATCCTGAAAACGTTTGATGTACTCAAAGGCGCTCTCGCTAGATTTCTGTCTAACCGATGTCAAGTGTGAAAGCCTAAGTTCTGTTTCACTAGTGTAAAAGTAGTCGTGGACTCTCTGTTCTAATTCATCCCACATTTGGATAGAGTTCGGTGGGAGCGCCAAAAACCAAGTGAAAGCAGTGCCGGATAGCGAGAGAGAAAATAGTCTAAGTTTTAAAGTGTCCGACCCACTAGCTTCCCCACACTATGCTAAAAACCGACTGACATTCTCTAGTGTGGTTTTGTTACCCTCACCATCAAATTTGGTGAATTCAGGGACTCTATAGCCGCTAGGGTAAGGTATTGTGTCGAAATGGTCGGGGTACGGCTTCCGGTAAACCCTAGATCGACACCTAGGGACGAAACCAGTGCACTCCCTAAATAGTGTGCGGATCCGCTCCTCAATGTCATCCTGACCTACTGCCTGCGCGCATCTCTCATGTGGGGGCGTGACACGTGGCGGTATGTCAGCGTGTTGGCCATGCGGTTCTTCCTCATGTGCTATCTCAGGATGTATGCCATGTTCGGGCCTATGCGCTTATGCATGTGGTGCGGGCAACATGGGAAAAACTAGCGCTGATGTAGGTAGAGGTGGCGCATGGTGAGCAGTGCTAGTTTGGCCATAAGCAAAATGATTGGTCTCGTCCATGGATATTGAGGTGGGAGACGTAATGGCTTTGCCGATACTACCGTCAGTTCTACTATAAATGTGATTTATCATGGTATACTAGCAATCGGAGTTGGAGGTATGGCCTTGGTAAAGCCGAACCTTCTAAGTGTCACCTCTAACTGGGAGCTTACTGCCGAATCTAAACGGATGGCTAGCGAAGCGCTAATAGATTGATCTAATGATGCGGCTATTTTTTGCTCAATTTCTAAAGAAGATAAATGAGGCGATACTAGCGTTACATAGGTCCAAGCAAGGTCAGGGACATTGACATTGCACTTGATGAAGCATGTGCGTGTCTTGACATAGCCTCCTAGCATGAGGTCCTAGAGTGCCTTCATCTTTGCCTCAATCTCTGCTCGGTCTTCTGTGGGAATATCTTCAAGGGTAGGCGTCATGATGTTGCGGTTGTCGATATCTACGCGTCCCATGGGATCCATAGGTGTTGTAGATGTAGTAGTCATTGTATATGTACCGGCGGTCGATTTAGATGTACCCGTCATGTTGGCGTAGACTTCCTAGCAGAGTCGCCAAAAAGTGTGTTGACATGAAAACATGCCCCACACTTGGGTCACTTCCACAATCCAAAAGTGTGCGGATACTTATGGACAAGCCTGAGTGTAACACAACACTGACATTGCATTCTGACAACCCTCAACAGTGGCAAGGGGGGTGGAGTCGCCAGGTAATCAGATCACATAGAAATAATCCAATTAGCTGAAAAGAAATGTATTAGATAAAATAAACCAGCAAGATGAATGGAGCCTGACTAATTCGAAGGGTATTGTGTGAAGGGTATCACTGAAGGGTACCTTCAGTGTCTGATGCAAAGGGTCTCACCGAAGGGTACCTTCAGCATTCGGACTGATCTGGCCAAAGGCGGGCTCCGAATAGATCTCGACGTGACAATCACCTCTGAACAACGGGGTTTGTCGCGAAGTCTCTGACACAACAAAAATGATTCAACGCAACACACGAGCGTGACTTCATCTGGCGTGAGCTACAAACGTGGTGAAGCCTGTCTCGATGAAGTCTGTTGTGAAGCAAGTTGGCGCGTGGGACTCGGTCAAATTGACAATAGCGTGATGACTCGGCACAGGTAGTCAAAGCAGGGATTCTGCCGAAGGGTGTTCTGGTAGCTTCCGAAACTAGTCTCATGGCTTCGGACACCTCTGGCGAAGTGGCTCTGAGCATGAAAACTTACAACAGAATAGAGATCAAGTGCCAATTTGGCCTAGGGACCGAATCTGCTAAGTGTTGCAATAGGGAAACGAAGGTAGCAATCTTTTACATAGATTAACGGGTACTTCACAGGTGAAGTAACAAGGCGATAGAAATCTATTACATAGATTAACGGGTACTTCACAGGCAAAGTAACAAGGATTACCACTGTTCCGAAGTGGCCGGCAGAGTGCTTCCAAGCAAACCCACTAATGTTGTAGAAAAGTAAAGGTAAAAGTAAAGGTACGGTTCAAAGCTAGGGCTTTGTGTTTGATTTGTGGTTGGGGGGTTAATGAATCGGCCTCACCCCTATATTTATAGGGGCTAGTCTTCTAGTCTCTAAGATTAATCTATTAAGATTCGACATAATCATGCGTAGGGATAAATTTAGCAAGAATCAAACTCAAACTCTATCTCTAGTATTCAGCCCAAAGTGGGCCTTCGGCCTGGCCCACCGAAGCCTGCTACTTGGGCCGAAGCTTCAGCGAGGCAGGCATCCGAAGGCCTTTGGGCCGAAGCTAGGAGGCTGCTGGAAGTTTCTGAAGCCCGTAGCTCAATGGGCCTTCGGCCCTATAGGGCTTCGGCCTGATCCAAGACATGTGTATTTTCGGCCCAAATTAACAAAATTGATATTTTGACAATCTTAACCATTTAATGCCATTTTTTGCTATCAACAACATGGATTTGAACATGACGGATCCGTTGACAAAGCCTCTTCCACAACCCAAGCATGAGACGCATATGAGCTCCATGGGTATTAGATACTTGCGTGGGTGAGTCATGTATTTGTGGAAGATGCTAGTAGAGTCTATGCTAATGTATGAGGATAATTGTTATCTTGTTCCTTGAATAAATGTCATTTGCATTTAATTAATGAGTACGACTTATTATGTGAAACTATTTGCTTTATGATGATGTTGTTCAAAAGGGTCCCTAATCTTGTCATCATTTGGGACAGTAATGATACATGGATTAGTACATCTGACTGATTGATGATTGTGTTTCATAGATCATAGACATAGAGATGTCAAATTAGTGATGTGGACACATGTTGGTGAACATAGTGTTGGACGGAACCACTTGATATATTGCTGGGATTGTTATTGTAATGTGCCAACAGTTGTTATCTCAAATGGTGTACCTACCGAATCCTTGGACCTGAGATTGTCATTTGTTTCTATAATGCATAGTGACACACTTAGATGCTCCTAACGCTATTCCTTAATAGTGTAGTAATATGGGTTATTTTCAGGTGTGTTGTGAAACATATCGTGGGATATGAGCGGTCAAGATGGAATTTACCCCTCCTAATAACGATAGAGTTGTCACTGGGCTCCTCGACGTATTGGATTGGAAAAGTGCATGGCCGTGCCACTATGACTGAGGATTTAGCCATGATTTGAATTCGATACTTGATCGAGTGAAATGTCGAGCTAACCAGCAAGGGTGTCACGTATTTCTCCTTGAGCTTGACTGATGGTGCATGGTAAAGGGACTAGTGCTTGAGTATATCAAGGTTAATGGAAATTTGATTTTGTATGCTTTTGGGGGTCAATATGTGCTGCTAGGTACCGCTATTGATTAGTGAGTCAAAAACGGTTTCCGGTAAACATCAGTTAGTGTATAAACCTATCGGGTCACACACTTAAGGGGATGGATTAAAAACATGCAAAGAATTGGTTCTTGTGCAAGTGGGATATTGAAGGATATGCCCAAGAAAATTCTGTGTATCGGAAGTTCCGATAGGTAGTATCGGAAGTTCAAATAAGTAGTATCGGAGGTTCCGATTATTATCTGGTCTTGATACAGAGAGCAAATGTTGCTTCGGAATTTTCGATATGGTATCAGAAGTTTTGATGAGCCATAAGTTCCGATTCGGAATTGGGGAATTTTTGTACTGATCGAAAGTTCTGATATGGTATCGGAAGTTCCGAGGTGGGCGATAACAGATTGGATCTGATGCGTGTCGTACAGTATCAGGAGACCTAAAATACCTAGTCAGAAGTTCCGATATAGGATTGGATGTTTCGACGTGGGCAAACAGATTGGATCTGTTATAGTTTTTAGGGTTTTAGGATGAGCATGACCAAGGGGCTCTTAAACCTATAACTAGTGAGAGGCCCGTGCGTTGCAACGGATGCATAATGTTAACGGCAATATATTTAGAACATGATATATTTGCCGAACACATTTGTTTAGTAATATTGTGATGATAAGAAACAAAGTAATATATTATTGTTCAAAACAATACATAGAGCTATCATTTCTATATAAAGTGTCATTGCATATTTATAATTACAGATCTGGTATGAAATTGTACAATATACTATACAGTGAGCACATATTCTTTTATCTACTCAGTGAGAACTTCCTTGTAGACGATATTCTTCGTTAGCGTGCTTGTTGAATTGATACCCCTATTTGTTTCCGAAGCGGCGAGTATTTTGATATTGCTACGAGAAGTTGCTCGTGACAGAGCTACATATAATTGTCCATGAGAGAACACCGGGTTCGGGAGGTATATTCCAACATGTGGTATTGTTTGACCCTGTGCTTTATTAATTGTAATTGCAAAACTCACCCTAACAGGAAATTGACTCCTCTTAAACTTGAAGGGGAACATTTCATCATCGGAGGGGCACAAGGGTATGCGTGGAAGGAAGACTCTCTCACCAGCATGTTGTCCCAATACAATTTCAGCATCAATAGTATTTCTTTGAAATGCTCGGACTATCAACCTAGTCCCATTACACAGACCATTGGCCGGGTCAAGATTTCTGAGCAAAATCACAGGACAATTAACCTTGAGTTTTAATATATGTGGAGGTAACCCATTTGGCGTTAATGAATTCAAGAACTCAGACGTATAATGGTTGCATGGATCATCGACTGCTCGATCATGACTGTGATAAATCATCTCGTCACCAGGAAAACGTTCGATAAGCTTCATGTTTATTGCATCAACGTTCTCATTCCTCGTTGACAAAATAGCTCGAGATGTGATGTAGTCTGCATCAGTCATGTTTGCACCTAACATTGGAAATACCATGTCAATGAGACTATCAATGTCTGATTCTGCACCAGTTTAGGGTACACATATTTTGTCGGGTAAATTTACATAGTCATCATGGATGGTCTCTTCAATGCCATTGCCAATCCGTAGTAGGTAGTCTGAAAACCATATATCTGATCGAGCTCTCATGTTATGGACAAGTCTCAATTGATGCATGTTATCCCATAGGTAAGATCTACGCAATGTTGCATTTACAATTTGAGCCCTATTCCCCTTTCGTATACATGGAAGAACTTGTCTAAAGTCACCTCCAAATGGTAGATTGGGCTTTTCCATTATGTCCCTCATGCTCTTATCCAACGCCTCAATTGCCTGTCTTTTTTGTCATGGAGACTTCATCCCATAATATAAGCGAAGCTTTTTGAAGAAGCTTCGCAGTACCACTTTGTTTGGTGAAGTTACACACTGCATTATCTTGTATGCTTAGTGGTATCTTGAACCTTGAATGATCCGTCGTACCTCCAGGCATGATGGAAGCAGCAACACCAGATGTTGCAGTAGCAATAGCTATCTTCCCCTCGCTACGGACTTTTGCTAATAAAGCTTTGTACAGAAAGGTTTTTCCTGTTCCTCCTGGACCATCAACAAAAAACAAACCTCCACTATTGTTGTCAACGGATGATAGTATAACATCATAAGCATATCTCTGTTCTGCATTAAGAGAGGATGTGCTCGCTAGTAGCTCATTATCCACTTGTATACAGGACTCTTCACAAATCTCCCTCACCTCACCTGCCATGGCATCATATGATTCATCAATTTCTGGAAGAGGAAATGATGTTATCTCTTTACCCATTGACTGAAGCAATTTTCTTATATCCAATAACACCATTTGTTCAACTGCATATGCATTCATCTGGGATCGTCGGGTGTCATCAGATATTGCTTCGAAGTGTTTGTTCCAGAGTCCACACACATCGCTAGGTTCACAATAAACCAATATTGTAGCAAACAACCTTCGGAGGGACGAAGGCATATGAAAAACTTCAGCTTCAGAGAGGCACTCATCAATGCTGTTATCTGACTCAATAATACCTCTTTTCTCAGCGCTTTCTCGAAATGTAGGGTATACAATACCATCATATGTCCTCTAATTCTCAAATGAAGTAGCACCAACCACATGGTTTAATAGAACCCTCAAGTAGTATCTCTCTCCCTCTGCTGGATGTGCTGAGATGATCCTCCCAACCTGCGTGCTTCGTTCTCTTATTTTCCAAAGCTTACGTCTAGGCAACCACACTGCATATTGTGGGAAATCCCTATAAAGTAATGTGCGTGCCCACGTAAATTCTTGATTTGCCTTGAAATACTCAGTCAACATGGTTCTTGAGGCACCCTGTTGGTCGAGAACTTCACGTACATCAGCATTCTCTCTATAGGACACAAGATGCATTCCTGGGAGGTGGAGCTGTAGCTGTAGCACTGGTGGCGAAATCCCGCTAAGATCAAATCCAAATATTCTCCACAATGCCCCCTGTGGTGTTACCCACCTAGCATCCCTATATTCATTGATCTCATTAATCTCGCGGTTTTCATCAGCTTCATTGACGGACACAGACGCCCTATCATGACCTTTATAAATATACTTGTAGAGGTACTTAACAGCCTTAATACTCGAACAAACTTCTGCATTGATGTGACAGTCATACATTCTTAGAAGCATAGGATTATATGGAACAACCCATCTGTTGTCTAAGTCATGACCTCTCACTCTTACCCTTTGTCTGTCATCCCTTCTCCTGTAGATAGGGTAAGAATCTTCGCCTTGGATAGTTGTGTCACTAAACTGGCATGGATAATAGCACTTGCAACTACCATTTTTCATGCATGGACTCTTCCTATTTAGTGGGCCACACGGGCCATGCATCATATGTTTCACTACCATTTCATATAGCTCCGGGTATATATCCTTATCTGGAAGTTCTGCTGATATAACATTATCATACTCATCGGGACAACTCAATTTATATGTTGACTCCATGATAAGGAGGAAATGTGCATGCGGTAGACCCCTTTTTTGGAACTCGATTACATGGACTTGTGCTGCAATGATTCCTAGGATATGTTTACGAAATAGCTGGAATTTGAGATCCTCTAGCTTGGCTTTAAATACACGCACAAGATCAAGACGATCTTGTGGTGTTTGGCCAGGTCCAAGGTCCCTACTTATCTCTTCCCAATTAGGATTACAAGTCATTGTGATAAATATGTCTGGTTTTCCATACTTCTGCACCAAGGCCATAGCATCCATGTATCTTCGTCTCATATCCCTCCCGCCACCGATAAACGATGCAGGTAGGACCCATCTTTTTCCCAATCTACTGGCTCTATGTTCTCCAACAGATACACTATCCATCAAGCCCTGGTAAAGATCTGCACGAATTTTCTTCTGATTGTATAAGAAGTAATTCAGTCGAGACGTTTCAATTTTTATGTAGGTATCAACTACAAATTGTTGGAATAGACGTCTCCCATGCAAGACCGTGTTGAAGATTCCACTACGCATCTGGAATTTATAGCAATAATATTCGCGCATCGAAACAAAAAACTTGCTGGTAGTATCTACAAAGCAAAGAGAAATAAGTTAGGTGATTACCGTATGGATTAATAGTATCGTAATAACATGAATACGAGTCACTTAGCTAACCTGAGTTGTCAGCATTTCTTTGTCGGGTTGTACTTATCTGACTAATGTCAATACCTTCTCTCGGTATATCAGAATGCCAACCGAGCTCTGCTCTTGGAAAAAATAGGGGGTATGACAAAGGGTCGTAGCAACCATCACTCGGTCTAATTGAATAGTAGTTGTTGTTATTACCAAACAAGGTGATGCTACGATCAAAATGTTTATTAATATCATTCCCCTCAACCCACACAACAACAACCTCTGATGTTAATGGTCTGTTATAAGTTCTCTGGTCTAGCTTATAGTTCATATTTAGCACAATACGATATTCATCAACGTCTTCAACCTGTCCTAGGCTTCTGAATGTTTCAGAGTAGGGATTATCTCTCAAAATATGTACCAGACATCTAATAATAGATACGTCCCTTTCTCTATATATCTTATCTCGAGCACGACGGAAACGATGTGATAAGCTAGAATCATCATCATAGAAGTACAACTGCAAGTGGCTAGGTTCATTGTCTCCATTCCCAAAAGAATGTATGTTATGGTACATTTGCCCATGCGCTTTAAATGTGTACACACCATCCCTTGCACTTGCGAGGTTCTTGTCATAATCACAGTACATTGTGGTGAAGGAAAAAAGGACTGTTAAAATATCTAATATTTTCCATAAAGTGTTGTGATTGAATGTCTTCACCTGTGTACAACCGTCGAAGCTCCTCAGGTGGCTCAGGCATTTGAAGTTTGACCTTGCCATTCATACAACAAAATCCTAGTGGCTCATATTCAAACCTCTTCGCACCACAATGACGACAGTCTGGCTGAGTCTTTAAAAAGTGAGCGCTACCAGGTAGGTTCTGGTAGACAACGTCGGTTGTATCGAGGTTGTTAGATCCTATCTCAGAGGCATGTGGTGTATTACGAACAACACAGTTTGGACCAAGAGATCTTCTTCTTGCTCGATTTTGTTGGTTACGTTTTTCCCGCATAACCTGCCTTTGCTCATCTGTCATACTTACTGAATATCGTTGGTTCTCTCGCCTCACTTGCCTCTGTTCATCCGTCATACTTGCATATTGAGCTTTATCACGTGCACGTCTTTTGTTTTGTTGCTCTGATGTCAAGCTTGCATAGCGTGCTCTTTCACGTGCACGCCTTATCTCAGCACGATCTATCGATCGGTCAAGTTGGGTTTGTTGAACAGATGGAATTGCTTGTTGCTCTTGTGAGTCGATAGTTGGAGTTGCTACTATAGCAGAATTTGCACCTGCACAAAGTTTATGTAATCACATGAGACATAATTTTTGCTATTAGTAATTGCACAACCCACATTGCAGTAGTTTATACCATTAGAGGTTTGTCCTTGAAATAATCCCGCAGATGTAAGGGTACTTTGCGTAGGAACAACAAATGAGGACGGTGGTCGATATGACACATTTTCACCGTCCGATGAACTTTCCGATGGAGTTTGTGATGGTTGTCGAATACAAATTCCAGAAGGGCCGTGAGGCAAATTGTTACAGCGATTTCTCTTTTGTCTATGACGACCATCGATAACTAAAAATTTAAAATGAGTACACATTTTTAGACAATAATTTTAGTGTAATGTTGTAGCACAAATATCCGAATAGACAAATAAACAGGATAAATTAGGCGCATAAAATATAATAACCTTCTTTCCCCTCTCTCCTCGCTATATTTTCTGACATGGTTGATAACTTTGTTATCGCGGCGTCGAGCGACCTGTTGATTGCATAATTGGTTAACCACCAAACAAACGATACTTGAGTGGAAACATTAGAGATGGAACATGATTTTAATTCAGATAAGTGTTTGAGTTTTTAATTTATTTTTCTTGGTACCAAAGAGTGATTTAGAATACTTGTTTTGGATGAAAGGGTTATTTTGAGGGTTAGGATTACAAATTTGTTATTTAAATAGGGCATTGGATGATTATTAATCAAGATTGGATCTGGAGATTGTGTCAGAGGAAAGAAAATATTCTTCAAGGTTAGGAATGAGAGTATTACAGTGAATGATGTTTTCAGTTTGTAAATAAGCGTATTTGAATTTGAGACATGTATTCCAATACAAATATTACATTGAAATAACTTCAAAGGGAATACACAATAGATTCAACGAATGATCACAAAACCAAATACCACATTCAAATAACTTCAAAGGGAGTACACAATAGATTCAACAAAATGAACACAAAAACCAATATTACATTCAAATAACTTCAAAGGGTGTACCCAATAGAAATAAACACAAAACATCTTAATATGGGGAAGTAATAAACAACGCACACCACAATACACACACAAGACTGTAACACTATGGACAGTCAGATCCAAAAATCATTGCAAAATATCTCCATCTAGCTTCCATGAACCTATTCACAAATCTTAGATCCATAGTTCCTGAACTCACACGTTGCCGTAAGTCTGAATTTATATTTCGAAGAAAAATAATTAACAATATATATAATATTATGTGATGTATTGCCATTATTCTTATCTTGTGTTTGTATTGTTGGAACTACTTACTTTGCAAAGGTAGTGTGGCTGGATGAATCGGATTAAACTTGACTGTAGTGTGTTCTGAAGTCTCTAAACATCCTATCGCCAAGTAGAACAAATATTAGTGTAATTCATCACTATATCTTTATGAATGATAAAATGGGTTAGGACTGAATTACTATGCTTCTTGTGAAGTCGAAGCATGGTTCCTAAAACAATGTGGTTGTTACGATGAGCTTCTGTCCATTCAGACATGTGATTAGTGAGGGAGTCACCCCAAATTTCAACAACCATCATGTTCAAGCTAAAAAAGATCAAATGCCCATTAGCTTTCGATTTGCAAAAACAATGTGATTGTTTATGACAATATAAGTGGTTGTATCTATCTTATGAATTACCTAGTGTCCATCAGTGTTATCTCCCTATATAGACCTCCAAGTCGTTCCAATTTCCCCCAATAGACAACCACTCCAGCTATGTCTGTGCAAATAATCATATCATACTATAAGACAACTATTTTTTTTTGAAACTATGCATCGCCGATTTAATTTACGTACGTACCCACAAACGTTTTATTCGGACGAATCCACGCGTCATGAAACATCAATAGATATTTTGGATAGGGAGGGAATTGGATTGGAAGAATGTATGGCTCAACTGTTGTATTTCTTCGAAGAGAACCTTCATAGGCATGGGCAATGCTCCGATGGTACAATGCCTCTTCAAGATTGGGTTGAAAATATAGACAATGAATAGTATAACATTGTCCTTCATTTAGGAGAATGTTAAACCTATGAACTTCCTCCCGCTCCCATGCAATGACTTCTATTTTAGCACCCTACGTATAATATTAGGGTTTAGAATAGGTCATATGTTCACTACTATGTAAAATTTAGTCCAACTTGTGTGCAACTTACAGTAATATCCATTAAAATAAATCGTTGTTTTTCTCCATATTCATCAGGGAGAAACTTAACATCTACTCTGGCGACGACACTCCATGGATGGCCTATGTGCTCGAACTCTATCTCATCAAATTTCATAAACCTTAACAAAAAAAATGAAATTTAGAACATCTTTCATCGTTGCAGGAAAGTTGGTTTTAGTAATATAGGCTCACCTAGGTACCACCTCATTACGAGTTGGACGGTCGGCGTAAGTTCTCTTTCGCATGCCAGCCATTTAATATATCTAAGAAATTCAACTATATTATAATGCTTTATTTTGCGGAATTATTTGACAAACTATATATAAACACATTATTTGACAAATAGAATAGAAACACATGTAACAAGACAAGGAATTAATAAAGTAATTCTAAAAATAGGGGAAAATCTTTAAAGAATAAAAAGGGGGAAATATTAAAGAAATAAACAGGATAATTCATCGAAAAATGCCAAAAATTCAAAAAATACAGAAACACAATTATGAAATATATAGAAAATTATAAAAAAATCGTGAAAATGCTTAAAAAAATTAAGAACAGTGGTACTGAACATGATGAATAATAAAAAAGAAAAATGCAATTATAAAATTATAGAAATTATTAAAAAAATAGCTCACACAGTACAGTGAACAGGCCAAAGTAACTTGGGCCCAAGACGGGATTTTGTACTCTTTTGTGTTATATTGGCTGATGTTTTTATTGGTTGATGTTTTTATTCAATATATGTTTTGTGTTTCTCATGTAATAATTGGAGAATGTCATGATAATTAGGTTTGTAATGATGGTATTATTACTCATAGGAAATGAACATCTCATAAGCAGATAAGCTAGAGATAAAGCAGGTTTAAACCATGCACATCCTATATCAGATTCATGGCCCCTAATGATATCTATAAATTGGTACTGAACATGATGAATAATAAAAAAAGAAAATGCAATTATAAAATTATAGAAATTATTAAAAAAACAGCTCACACAGTACAGTAAACAGGCCAAAGTAACTTGGGCCCAAGATCACAGACCCAAGATCACAGACAACCAACATAATTTCTAATGGAACGTTACATTTCATGAAACAGCTGTGCCTAAATGCTACGGCATAAAAGGGGGAAATATTAAAGAAATAAACAGGATAATTCATCGAAAAATGCTAAAAATTCAAAAAATATAGAAAACACAATTATGAAATATAGGAAATTATAAAAAAATCATGAAAATGCTCAAAAAATTAAGAATAGTGGTACTGAACATGATGAAGTATACAAATGTTTCCAACATCTAATTTGCTTTATCTTAATTATGGGAATTTTTCTTATTTTGAGGCAATAATAAATAAAATAGTAAATGCTATTACAAAATTCTAGAAATTAGAGAATACTCATGGAAATTCTCAAAACTTTCAGAGTAGTGGTAATGAATATGATGAATTATACAAAAATTATACAACAGCTAAAATTGCTTTATCTTAATTTTGGGAATTTTTATATGTTCAAGGGAATAATAAAATAGAAAATGCTATTATCAAGTTCTAACAATTAGAAATACTCATAGAAATGCTCAAAAAATTAAGAGTAATTGTACTGGACATGATGAATCATGTTAAAATTCTCTACATCCCTAAAGTTGTTTTATCTTAATTTTGGTGATTTTCTAATTTTCCACGGAATAATTAAATAGAAAAAAGGCAATTATTAAATTCTGTAAAATTGAAAATACTAATAGAAATGCTGACAAAATTAGGAGTAATTTTACTGAACATGATGAATCATACAAAATTCTCTAAATACCTAAATATGTTTTATCTTAATTTTGGTAAATTTTCTAATTTTCCAGGAATAAATAAAACAGAAAACAAATATTTTAAATCTGGAAAATAGAAAAAAGGTATTCATCCCAAACAGTGCGACGCTCCGGCCCAAACGGCGAATGAAAGCAGGCCGAAACAACCTGGGCCCAGGCCAGGAAATCGGCGCGCGCGCGCCCGCAACCTGGGCCTGGGCCGCAAATCTCATTCCCGCCTAGGCCGATTTATGTCTAATTATTCCTGGCCGTCGGATCTAATCCGATGGCCAGGCGTCGTTTTCTCAAATAAAACCCCCGCGCCCCCGGAAACCCTAACCCTAAAGCCATTTCAGCCCCTTCGGCCCGAGAGCGAGAGCGGCGGAGCGGCCGAGCGAGAGCGGCCGAGCGAGCGTGCGGTGGAGTGCGGCGGCGGCGAGCCCTGCCCGCCGGCTTCCTCGCTGGGGTCCTCCGCTCACCCGAGGGTGAGCGAGGGTCCGTCGAGGTAGCCCGCGATGGAGCGAGCGCGTGGCGGAGTGAGCGGGAGAGAGAGCGGCGGTGGCGAGCCCTGCCCGCCGGCTTCCTCGGCGGAGTCCTCCGCTCACCCGAGGGTGAGCGAGGGTCCGTCGAGGTAGCCCGCGGCGGAGCGAGCGCGCGGCAGAGAGAGTGGGAGCAAGAGCGGCGGCGGCGAGCCCTTCCCACCGGCTTCCTCGCCGGAGTCCTCTGCTCACCCGAGGGTGAGCGAGGGTCCGTCGATGTAGCCCGTGGCGGAGCGAGCGCTCGGTCGAGTGGGCGAGCAGCGGTGAGCGGCAGTGAGCGGATGTTAGGGTTAGGGTTTAACCCTAATCCTCGGTTTTTTTTATCTGATTTCATTGATTTGATCTGAGTTGATTTGATTTCATTTGATCTGAAGATTGTATGCTTGAACATGGGGGCGTAGGGAACATACCAAACCCTAGGGCGTGTCTGAGCAGTGGGTTGTCCGAGCAGAGGGAGAGAGCAGAGAGCAGAGGTAGAGTGTGTCTGAATGGAGGGGAGGGTTCTGGTTAATTAAGAGGGGCGCACGGGACTTGGTCATGGGTGATAGAGCTCGGTCAAGACGGCGGTTCATGGTGGTTTTAGGGTTCGGGCTGGTAGGGTGGACTGAGCTGGTCCAGGCGGTTGCGCTGCGCGCGGGTGCGCGCAGATTGTTGGCGCGCTGCGCGCGGACTGTTGGCGCGCTGCGCGCGGACGGGAGGGAGGCGCGGAGGGAGCGGACGGATGAGTTAGTCCCCGCTTTATAATAGTAGAGATTTCAGGATGAGCACGACCAAGGGACTCTTAAACCTATAAAAGGAGAGGAGGACGACGTCTTGGGGCAAGCAATAAGCCTAGATTAGACCTAGCCACCCAAGAGTTCTCTCCTTCCTTTCTTGATCTCAAACATTGAGGTCAAGAATCCCCGTCTCTCACGTGCAGTGCTAGCACACTGTCGTGGGAGGTATTCCATCCCTGTATGTGTGGACTCCGTAGAGGTGTTGCTCCAATAGCAACACTCATGGACATCTACATGCGAACGACTATGTTGTCTTTACCAATCAGATCGGCGAACGACGGCAAGGACGAAGTGAGGAGAGGCTTGACGCGCTGCTCCAACATCTTCTTCCACTGCACGTAGCGCGTCTCGTGCTAGATGGTACCGATCTATGATCTCACACGTGCATTAGTCTTGGGCCTAGGGAGTAAAATTTTGAATTTGTCGGCTAGCATAGCTCCCAAGTGCTTAACAAATTTGTGGCTCTTAAGCATTCCCCCTGGGACCTACCATGGTCTTCCTACTCTGTATCTATGATCAGCTCTGGCTGAGTCAGTGAAGACCTCCCCGTGATGCTTAACGTCTGCCCTCTTTTGGCAATCTCCTCTATGGGATTTTACGATCACTCACTCTGTATCCACAATCACCTCTGGCTGAGTTGGGTCGATTGGGTCCCGAAAGAGTTGCCTCTGTCGACTAGTCCCTATGGTTCACGCAGCCTATAACGGTGCGATTCAAAAAGCGTGTATGCGGCATGCGTTATCCATGCGCTAACGAGATGGCACCATGGCCGAATGATCACACCCAGTCAGATTGCATACAAAAATATCAAATGTGACCATGCAACATGATATTACATGTCTTGCAAATATGTCACATATTTTTCACTCGGTAGGTGCAGGAGGAGCAGGAGGATAATACTCGATGTCAGTTGTTAAGGCGTCAGCCGCTTCCTCCACCTCGGCATATGCTCGCTGGGCGTCGGTTTCACTATAATGCGATGGTCACCCTGCTTGGAGAAGATTCGGTCGGATGGTCGGGTACAGCACCCGGACGACCCCTAGTACATGTGTAGCCGCCATCGTTGCGAAGTCTTGAGCCGACTGCATCAGCCGACCTTCAGCACCATCCAGTCGAGCAAATGACTCGTCCACCGACCACTAAGTGCACGGGGGCTCATCATCAACCATCCGGATCATCGCCTCCGCACATGTCCGATAGGCATCCAACTGCCTATGGGTGCTCACTAGTCGCCGCTCCAGGTCTTCAAACTAAGTGGTCATCCGATAATGGATCCCTATAGAGCAAAGCAGAATTCTCAACACAAAAATTGATGGAATTCATCCTGGGAGAAAAAGAGCTCAAAAGAAGCCCATACTTTTGTACTCACCGCGCCATTTCTAGACCAAAGCCTCGGACTTGGTGAGCTGCTTCTTCAGCTTCTCCAACTCGGTAGAAACAGCATCCCTCTCAGCTATCGCAGCATTTGCCGAACGCTACGCCTAGTCGGCAGCTGTCTCCAAATGCTCTCTCGACACTGAAAGCTCTGTGAGGACAAAAAGGAATCAAGCTTTAGATCCACAGATAAGAGTATTGATGAGAAAAAAGAAAAAAAATTGATACGTACCAAGGGCCTGGAGGCCAAACTGCTCACGAAGGACGCAAAGTTCCACTCGGAGACCATCATTCTCCGCCTCCAGTCGCCATAGCTCATCATCCTTCCAGGATAGCTCGATATCCCTGGAGTCAAGCCACTCTCCTATTTCGATAGTTGCATTCTACGTGGATACCCGAGTTAATATGCACAACAAGGTACGCAAACCTTTTTTTGCAAGAAATCTCACCATCGCCTTCTAGATGTAATGCTTGATCGACTTCAACCGCCCGGCAATGGCCACCAACCATCAACGAGCGGGAGCACATCCAGGAGGTGGTGGCACCAGCTCTACCGTGGTAGGAGGAGCAAAGTGCTCTTCCCCCGGCACGGTAGGCTCTACTGCGACCACCCAGTGGTCGTCAACAGGCCCTCGGACCTTCTCGGTGAAGAAGGTGGGGACACCACCGCACCTGACCTGCCCTCAAGTGACCCCGGTGGTGCCGTATAGACAACAATGGTGGTGGTCATCTCAATGGCACCGGTCACCTCGACTGGGCTTGGATCAGGCAAAGGAGATCCCCCGACCATGTCAAGAAAAAGATATGATGGTGATCATGAAGAGACATTCAGGAAGATCGACTACATCAACAAAATGTCCTAACCAGTCCAACCACCGAAACACCGCCTTCCTCATCCGCGAGCTAGGTCCCGCACTAGAAGCAAAGCCGGTCCGCGGAGCCGAGCACCGTGGCGACATGGGAAGATTGGATGTCGAGGACGATGATGTCGCGGCCTCAGCCACCCCGAGCACTTTCTCGGAAGTGTCTGAGTCGGCACCTAGAGATGAAGGTATTTTCGTAGGCCCATCAGCCTGCCTCCGCCTCGCCTCTGACTGAGCAGCACTACGAGTCGTATGATGGCTCGGCAGAGTCACCGCCCATTTCTTTGCCTTCTTCACCGAGGGGGAGCAAGCCTCCTTGCTCTTCCTCTTCCGGTCGGGTGCCTCGTCGTCCGGCCCTGTGCGCTTTTGCCCAATAGGGCAGTGGTGCTCTAGCAATGGAGCCAGAGAAACGAAGGTGGCCCGACTCTACACAAGATCACATTCAAGACCTAGAGATCAATCACAACTTCTGGTGATGAACTAATAGAAGTAAACAACATTACATCTAGTCGGGGATAGTTGATGTGGAAGGGGTGGAAATGGGTGGTGCTTTGGGCATAACCTTGCTATTGAAGATGCTTCGCGCCCTCGCCACTGCCTCCTCCAATGGCATACCCTCGGCTGACTCCCTGGTCAGATTGTCGAGTCCCGTAAACTCGTACCTCGAGTAGAGCCGCTGCTTCAGTTGCGCTACACGACGAAGCAAGAAGCTGAGCACAACACGGAAACCTGAGAGACTTCTTTCTCGAAGAGAACAGACCAAAGTCACCAACTCGTCAACCTACCTATGTTCTTCAACCGGGCACTAGTCGGTCCAGGCGGCAGTCACCAGCGGCACCTGATCGATCTCCGTAGAAAGGGATGGCTCGTGGTTGGCCACATAAAACAAACCCGAGTGCCACCCCTTGTTTGAAGAAGGGAAGGGGACCGAGATGTACTCTGCTGCCTTCCCATCACGAAGCTGAAGAGGTCGCAAGCAAAAGAAGTGGTGGAAAAGATTGAAATAGGGATCGACCCTTAGAAAAGATTCACACAACTCCACAAAGATCGCAAGATGAAGAATGGAGTTGTGAATCTGATTACAGAGGGAGATGTCATAATGATGGACACCTCAAAGAAAAGGATGTGTCGGCAACCCGAAACCACGAATAAAGAAGGAGTCGAAGACCACGATCTCATGGGTCTCCGGGTAGGGAAATGTCTCGCCACCGGCCGCTCGCCACGATGATATGGACTTCGGCAGGATATCGCCCCAATTCTCCAGCGCCTGCACCACCTCTTCTCCCATGGAAGAGACACGGAACTCTTCCAGGCAGTCCACCGGCTTTCGAGGAGTGCCCGCTGCCATTGGAGTTCTGGGTGCCCTTGCCAAAGGTTTCAAACTGAACAACCGCCTGGCTTTGCGATAGCAAACCGCGTAGTTGTAGTGCCGGAAGCTGTTGCGAGGCGCCAGGAGATCAGAAGATGAAGCAAAAATATGGAGTACTTTTGAGCGCATCGGGGAAAGTTACTTATAACTTTTCTCCCGGTGGTTCCCCATCCCGAAGCATCGCTACTGCCAAAGCAGATGGTTTGGAGAAGAACCTTTCACCATCAATCGTTCCGGCATGGTTCCTAGGGATCTCTTAGGAGGTCCTGATTCGTGCTCCACAAGATGAAGCAAGCAAAAAGTAAGTGAAGTAACATCACCAACTATCGTCTCCCCATGCATTAACTTCCGCCTGTAGGGAGGCCGCACGATTTCAAAATAACTTACTCCGATGGTAGCTCGCCCAATGAAGATGATTAGAGACTGAAGCTCATTCTCCAAATGAACTTCAGCCTCGGGGGCTGCACTCGATAGGTGCACCTAGGTGGTGCACCGATCAAAAGCATGATTACATCAAGGGTACTTGGATCTCTTCTTGTCGGCTTCGAGCACGCCGCACGCTGAAAAGAGCTCGGGGGCTGCTGTCGGGGATATGTTCTAGGTTACCCTACCGAGTGGTTTTACACAGGTCATTGACTACTGGCCTAGCCAGCCCACAAAGGATTTCCCGACCACCAGGCCTCCCACTCGGGAGCGAATGCGCCAGAGTGGTGAGACGCCAATGGTCAGACATGGGCCATCCGCCCAACGGTTATCTCCAATCAACGCCAATGGTTACCCTCAATATTATCATCTCTATGGCAGTCATTAGCGCCATTTAGAGGTAGTTATGTTGGTAGTTATGCGGCTGTTTCCGCTGGCTATCAATATCATGATTATTATTGTAACTCCCCAATCCTTGTCATATAAAAGGATTAGGGGAGGCCCAAACCAAGACACATCCTACAATCCTAACAACATACATGCGTGCTCACGTCCAAAAGAGCAGCATCATTAGCTGAGACCATCACTAAGGGATTGATCCATACAGACACCCCCATTCATCAATATGAAGGATATGCCCAAGAAAATTCCATGGATCAGAAGTTTCGGTTAATTTCTGGTCTCGATATAGAGAGCATTTGTTGCTTCGGAAGTTCTGATATGGTATCAGAAGTTCCGATGAGCGAGAAGTTCCGATTTGGAATTGGGGAATTTTGTGCTGATCGGAAGTTCCGATATAGTATCGGAAGTTATGAGGTGGGCGATAAAAGATTGGATCTATTGCGTATCTTACTTTATTAGGAAACCTAAAATACCTTGTCGGAAGTTCCGATATAGGATTGGAAGTTCTGAAGTGGGAAAAGAGATTGGATTTGTTATGGTTTCGGGATGAGCATGACCCAGCGGCTCTCAGCTCTATATAAAGGAAGGAGGAGGGCGTCTTGGTGCAAGCAATAAGCCTATATTAGAACAAGACACCCACGAGTTCTCTCCTCTCTTCTTGATCTCAACCGTTGAGGTCGAGGATCCCCGTCTCTCACGTGAGGTGCTAGCACACTACCATGGGAGGTATTCCATCCCTGTATGTGTGGACTCCATGGAGGCGTTGCTCCAATAGTGACACTTGTGAATGTCTACATGTGAACTACTACGTCATCTTCATCGATTGGATTGGCGAAGGACGGCAAGGATGAAGCGAGGAGACGCTAGACGCGCTGCTCCAACATCTTCTTCCACTGCACCTAGAGCGTCTTGTGCTAGAAGGTACTGATCTATGATCTCACATGCGCATGAGCCTACAACCATAGGGCGGAAATTTTGAATTTGCCGGTTAGCGTAGCTCGCCCATAACCCAACACCATACACACAGGAGTATTGTTATTATCCTCTAGGAGGCCCGAACCAGTCTAAAAACTCTCCCGTGCTTGTCCCCTTATTGTCTTAGTTCACGTCCTACCCCATTCAGTTGGGTAACCATCGAATCCATAGCCGCAACTCCTCCCTTCTACCGACAACAAATCACACTACGGGTGCCCCTTGTAGGCTTTCTATTCCCACACAACGACACTCAGTTTAGCCCTCGAGCTCACCACCATTTTGCTTCCAGCGCTCTTGCATCCCTTTGTGCTTGCTGTCTTCATCTTCTTTGCCGGCCCCGCACTCCGGTAACCCTAGAGATGGCCACCAATGACACGGTCCATGAGGTAAGTAGTCAGCATTCTTTTTCCTTTTTCGTTGTTCTTTGGCTTTTCTTGGTTCTTCCGCCATCTTTACCATTTCCTTTTTACTTTCGTCTCTATAGATTCTGAAGAACCAAGTTTTGATTCCCATGGCTAGCCACCCAACCTGCTACTTATTTGGCCCTTTAGGTAACCCTAACCCTACATATTTCATCAATGTCGAGACCAACCAAATCCCTTTAAAATATTCTCCTCTACTTTCCTCTGATTGGGATTCTAGCTTCGGGTCTTTTTCTTCCCCTCTCCCCAGCTGGTGTGACTGTTACCTTAGGTTATCGGCTGTCCACCATGCCTTCTAGGATGAGGTTGACATTGGGCACCGCATCGGCCTCTCTCTTGCTGAATCATACTAGAACGAGCCGATGTTGTCCGCTGCCTGTTATTTTTGGTTCGATGCTTTGAACGCCTTCGCTTTTGTCCATGGGCCGATGATCCCCACCTTGCTCGATGTATTCTTCTTGACTTGTCTTAATATCGACTCATTGGCCAATCCTCGTTGCTTTCATTCTAAACCAACTCATTGCCTCATCACCAAATCCATTGATAGTTGGGTCAGATATATTGCAAGACACAATAAGAAAAGTGGCCCTGTAGACGTTCATGAGCATGTAGCCTTTCTCAATCTTTGGTTAGAGAGGTTTGTTTTCTGCGTATCCACCTTAATCCCAACCTTCCAATTCCAATTTTTAGCTGAACAACATACCACTCAAGTAAAGGTTCCCCTTGGTCGATACCTCCTTAGAGCCACCTACCATCTTCTCCATCTTGTATCGACCAAGCTATCGTTTGGCGATACCATCGGCCCCCTTAGTTGCCCTTGGTGGTTTCTCCATCTTTGGCTCAATGTCTATACATTTGATGTTGTCAGTGATCCTCTTCTTACTTTAATGTGGTTTCCCTCTGATTTTCCCAAATCAGCTGCTCCTGTTTATCACCGATGTTCTTCCCTAGGTGAAGCAGCTGCCTGTCATTCCACCTTTCTCATGTTTCCTGAACCCTTAACCACCTGCTTTAAGGGTTTTTATTTTGGATTCTTCAATCGGGTCGTCTGGTATCCCTACGAGCATTATTCAGAATATGAATGCCCCATTGTCTAACCTTGCCCGATGTGTTTCGGGATGAGGAATCTACCTGTATTTTCAAGGCCGCAATTCTTCCTTGCCTCTCGTTCATCAATTTCACTGTCGAGTATCCTCGGAAGGCCTCTTATGAGTTCTATCATCCATAGGTTTCGTTCAACTTCCACCCCACCTATTCTTCGTCGATCAAATCCAAGTTTGTGGAGAAGTCAAGGATAGCGTGGAGTAGGATCATCTCTTTCATATGATTGATGGGATCCTTGTTGATGATTCTACTTCCTAGTCGTCTTGTCGAGCATCCTCCTCCAACTTCTATTGATGGTGGGGTGAACTAAAGCAGCATATCTTTAACCGCACTTCACTGGTCTATCGGGAGCAGCTTCACCCGATTGATGTTGACGTGGGACTCAAGCTAAATACTTTAGCTCGCTCTTTTACTTATTTCAATTGTCTCTCTTGTTGGGGAATGGGGAAGCTACGCTAGCAGGAAATTTCAAAAATTTTGCTCCAAGCCCAAGAACAGTGTGCGTGCGAGATCATAGATCGGTACCTTCTAGCACAAGACGTGATAAGTGCACCAGAAGAAGATGTCGAGGAAGCGTGTCCTCACTGATCCTCGCCTCGCTCTGGCCGTTCCCCGGTGATCCAATCAATGAAGACGATGTAGTTGTTCATATGAAGAAATCCACGAGCATCATTATTGGAGCAATGCCTCCACGATATCCACACATCCAGGGATGGGATCCTTCCCACATCGACATGCTTGCACTGCTCCTGAGAAACGGGAGACTCCTCAATCTCAACTTTTGAGATCAAGAATGGGAGGAGAGTTCTTGGTGACTAGATCCAAACTATCAATTGCTTTTCTTCCAAGACCTCCTCCTCCTCTCTTTATATAGAGGTGAGAGCCCTTGGTCTCCAACAATTCAAAACCAACAAATCAGTTTCGACCAAAAAATTAGTTTGGACTAACAAATTAGTTTGAACTAACATATTAGTTTCAACCAACAAATTAGTTTCAACCAACAAATTAGTTTCATCCAACTCAAGACCCAACAAATCCAACCTATTATGCCCACATCGAAACTTACGATCCAATATCGAAACTTCCAATTAGGGCTCTTGGACTCCAATTCCAGGTAGCATCGTAACTTCCGATAGCCCCTATTGGAACTTCCGATCAGTGCAATTTTTCCTGACACGTGTCGGAACTTCCGGTTTCAACTCTCTGTCTCTAATTAGAAATTATCGAAACTTTGATACCATATCACAACTTCCGATTTGAGCTCTCTATTTTGTAAACAATAAATTATTAGAACTTCTGGTACCATATCAGAACTTTCGATTTGAGCTATCTGTTTCCAATTTAGAAAATAATCAGAAATTCCGATTCCAAATCGAAACTTCTAATTTGACCAGAATTTTCTTGGGCACTATTCTTTCATCCCTTTCATATGCTCACCTTTTCTTGTGCAGGAGGATGACCTCGATTCCCCCTCTATGAGTTTCAGCGATCGGCCGATACGTTATACACCTGGGTGAGTGGGAAACAGTCTCATGTCCTGGCACGCAAACGCCAGGCATCGACCTTGGTCATACACCTATCCACCAGGGCCTAGAAGAGTCAAGCAAGTCCATCGACTTCGACTCTGCGACCATCGGTGAGTCTTCGACTTCTGCCTATAGCACAAATTTCTAGATTGTACTTAAAGCTCATGTTCGTATTATATCCGACACCAACCGCCTATTTGGCTGCACATGTTCCCAATGTCGGCGCTTGCCTGCCAACAGCCAAAGTACCTTCATCGGCCTAGGTTTGTACTCATCTTTTGGGTCATAGATATTTCTCTCTTTCATATTCCTAATGTCGGATATCTCCTTTGTTCTTAGCCACCATCTTCTCCTATTGATGTCAACTCCCTTTATGTGGCTTTTGACAACATGGCTACTAATCATGCCGATCCCCAGCCGACCAAGGCCGCCGAGTCTGTTTCCACTCTGGTTGCTATCGCTAGAGTTATGCCTGCTGGTGCCAATGCGATCGGGGTCGATGCACTAGGAGGAACCACCATTGATTACGAGGAATCAGCTACTAACGTTGATGTCTCTCGCTAGGTATCTTCACTTGTTTGTTCTCTTATCTTGTGTTGTTTCCATGTAACTAACACTGGCGTTGAATGCAGCCGACGCTTGAGGAGGACAACCCCGACGAGGAGAGCTCACATACCCTCCCTGTTACCATAGTAGAGAGTGATGCCACAACCTCATCTGCCAACGGCGCCCCATAATCGGCCGTCCCGGCCAGGCCAGCTGATGTAAGTTCTTTCACATTTATCATCATGACGTGATTTTCCTTTTATCCATTTAACTTTTTCTTTCTTCTAGTCCTTCGTTTGGAAGTTTCCTTTTGACATTGCCCCATACCTTTATGGCGATGAAGTCGCCAGTGCCGCTCCTTCAACCACTGCTCAGCTAGCTCCGGAAGTGATGGAGGCCTTACCGTACTTGTTGCATCGGCTGGGGGATCTGGTAGATGTTCTAGTCAATGATTCGGGTCCGATAAGAGCTTGTTTCAATGACGTATTGGTCTCTCTCACTCTAGAATTGGTCGATGCTCTTACGCCTACCGCCTTCATGGAGTATCATCGGCCGGGGGTGCAGCGGGCCATGAAGTAGATGGTCCATCAAGCTAGTCGCGCGTCGCAGCTAGATGCGGTGATGACCCATGATGAGGTGATAATGATTGAAGGCACTCTCCTGAATCACATTTGGGATGAGTCGTCGGTCACGTCATTGGAACTCGACCAATTGTGGGCGGAGGAAACCGATCAGGCCTTGCGGATGGATGGGGTACGGGTGAGGATTGCCAAAAAGGTGTTTTGTCTTCCTTCCCAGCTCGGATCCAGGCCCAGGAACACCGTCTTACTGGTGTCTTCCGTCATGCACAATGCCAACACTGTGCAATTCGAGATGTCCCCAGCTCCGACGTCGAAGATTGGTCCATCCTTTGGAGCATCGACACGATTCTGCTGCTAGCAATTGAGGCCATCCGCCATGCCCTTCTCTGAATTTCTCTGTATTAGATCTTTGGCTTGTAGAACTTAAAACATTTTGTAATATATTATCATCGATCCCTTGATGTGGTCTTGAGACATTGTGTGTAAGGGTGATGCTTCAGCATCAGTCGTCTAAAGGCGATACCATCGATATTGGTTGTTTGATGTGTGCGTGTAGATCGTTAGGCATTTATCCAAAGGCTCAGAAAATATTTCTTCAAGTACTTTCCATTTAAAGCTTTCCTGAACACTTCTCCATTTAATCCTTTGAGAAGATAGGTGTTGCCATACACCACTTGATGTATTCGAAATGGTCCTTCCCAATTAGGTGACTACTTACCAAACCGATTGTCCTTAGACCCAATCGGTAGGATAAGTTTCCACATGAGTTCTCCCTGTTCAAACGATTTGGGCACCACTTTCTTGTTGTAAAACCTATCCACTCTTGATTTATTCTCTTCAATCTTCTCGAGGAATCTTAATCGGACCTGCGCTAGATCGTCTATGCCATATGTCATTAAATTATAATAATCATTAGCTTTGAGTTTGTATTGTAGTGTAATCTTTCTTGAACCAATTTTACTTTCCCATGGTAGTATTGCTTCATGGTCGTAGACTAACTGATGTGGAGGTACTTGAGTAGATCCATGTTGCGCCATCCGATAATCCCATAGTGCTTCTGATGAAGACTGGTGCCAATGCTTCGAGTGCTCATTGATCTTGCGCTTTATTAACTTGATCAGACTCTTGTTGGATGCTTCAGCCTAACCATTAGCTTGTGCATAATATGGTGATAAATTTTAGAGTTTGATTCCCATATCAGTTGTGATTTGTTGGAACTCCTACGATACGAAAATTGTGCCCTGATCTATGGTGATGGTCTATGGAATCTTGAACCGATATATTATATGTTCTCTGATGAACTCAATGGCATCGACAAAAGTAACCCTTTTGAGTGGAACAACCTCTACCCATTTCATGAAATAATCGGTAGCTGACAATATGAACTTATGTCCTTTATTTGATACTGGGTAGATTTGGCCGGTCATATTGATGCCCCACCCCCTAAAGGGCCAAGATTTAATTATCGGGTTCATTTCTGATGTGGGTGCCCTTTTAATAGATCTAAACCTCTGATAGTCCTGGCACCCCTTATAATTTTTTATACAGTCCTCCTCCATAGTCGGCCAAAATTAACCTACTCTCCGAAGCAACCATTTCATTTTCTGGGCTGACTGGTGTGTCCCGCATATACCATCGTGTACATCACACATTACTACCTTATCTTCTTCGACGCTTATGCATTTAAGGAGAACTCTATAAGTTGTACGGTGGTACAAGTCTTCTCCGAGCAGAACGTATCTCGTCGCTTGATATCTGAGTTTTCTTGGTGCCGATGTCGAAGAATTTTTCAAATAATGAATGATATCGTACCTCCAATCATCGGCCTCTATCTCCGCGATCTCTACCTCGATTGACCTGGCCATCAGCTTATATCTTGACACCGTCTGGGCCAAATCGTTTTCTTGTGAGTTTTGCTCCCTCGGGATATGAGTGAGAGTTATGCATAGGAATCTTAACATTATGGCTTGACATCGATCATGATATTCTTTCAGCATTAAATCTTTGCATTCGTACTCATCTAATAGTTGCCTTGTGACTAGCAGAGAGTCTCCCAAAATTTTTATTGTATCGACACCGATTTCTTCCAATAGTTGTAACCCTTTCAATACTACTTCATATTCGGCCTAATTATTGGTGGAGAAAGGTCTGATGATATATACAAATTCAAATGATGCCCCCCGAGGGGAAATAATCACTAGGCATATACCACATCCATGCTAACACACTGATCTGTGGAAGAATAAGGTCCATGGTGTTGGCTCAACATGAGTCACTACCTCATCTCTGTGCTGAAGTATGAAACCGGCTATCGCTTGTCCTTTTACTTCCTTAGCTTATTCATATCTAATGTCAAATTCAGTGAGAAGGAGGACCCATTTTCTGATATGCCCTTTCAATACAAGGGCCAATAGCATATACTTAACGACATGGACCATACATATTACAGTGCATTCTGATGATAGTATGTGTAATACCCAAAATTTTCAAAGAAATAAAATATCAATTAATCTATTTTCTTGGAATTATTTGTTTTAGAAATACCTTTAATGCTCTCCTTAACCTTTTTGAACTAGAACCTAGATGAAATGACCAAACCAGGGACTAGAAAATTTTGTATATGATCCCAAGGCCAAGATATATTTTTGAGATTTTTTACAAATTTTTATCAACCTTGGAAGTAGCCCAAATATTTTAATCCATTTTCTGTAATTTTTTTATTCAGAAAAGCATTTAAACAGTAACGGGCCCTCCCCCTCCCTTTCTCTCTCTCCCAGCCGGCCCAGCCCGTTACCCCCGCGCGCCTCGGACTGACACCCGGGCCTCACTTGTCAGCGAGCCCTTCTCTCCACGCATGCACACCCAACACCTTGGCCCCACCTGTCGGCGCCAACCGATCCCTCTCTCGGCCGATGCCCGACCCCACCCGTCAGCCACCGCACTCGTGCGCTCGCGCCCGCTGACCGCCTTGGCCCACCTGTCGGACCTATCGTCCACCTCCTGCCACCGCCCCCAAATCACGCCGGCCGACGACCCCGCCTCGAATCCGCCTCGTCGGCCCCTCCCCCATTAATTCGACGCCATTAAACGGTCCCCCACGCTCGGCCGACCGTTTCCCCCTTTATTTCACGCGTCGTCGCCCCGGATCGAGCGCACGCATGCAAGGAAAGAGCTCGCCGGCGTTGAAGAGAGTTTTTACTCTCTGCCTCCCCCAATCGCGCCCCCTCTGCCCCCACCGACGACCCTATTTATACCCCCTGGTACCCCGCGTTCAACCCCCATGCTCACACGCTGCAAGATCGAACCGAACGCACGTACTCCAAGTTTAACACTCCTCCGCCGACCACACTCCAGCCGTCGTTCGCTGTCACCAGAGTCCCTCTCCGTCCATGCTGACCGCACCTCCGTGACTGCCAAGACCTCACCGACCTCGGCCACACCTCCGCCGACGACGAACCCCGCCGGATCCTCGTCGCCGACAACGACCCGAACGACTTCGCTGCCTCCCCTCATCGCCGGCCACACCACGTCGACCTCGGACCACCGCAAGGGTACCCTCATGTTCCCCGTAGTTCCCTCTTTACGTTTTTAGCTTTAGTTAGGCCGGATAACCCTCGCCATCGCCGGAATCGCTCATCGTCGCGTCGTCGGAGTCGGGGAAGATGGGTACTTTACCCCTCCCGATGCGTGCCGTGTCGGATTCAATCGCGACCATGCGATCTAGATCTGACGGTGGTGATTAAACCCCTCGTGCGGTTTAATCGGATCCGTTAGATCCTGGCGAAGCGTTATGTTTTAATCTGAGCCATTCGCTAGATTTTAAATCCCGCATCGCATCTGGATCACACGATCCATACCGGTTCAACGTTTTAATCTCAGTCGTCCACGTCATTTTAACTCCCCCGCCTCGCCCGTGGCTGCCCGATCACGATCCAACGGTGGATCTTTGTCCGGCGCACGCGCACAATGCGCGGGTGCACGATGGACTCGGCTCACCGTGTACCCGAGGTTGTTTTTGGTTTAAATTAAATTCCAGAAATGCTTTTAAACTTCCAAAATTCATATATTGCTCATTTTAACTTCAAAAATTACCATTTAAATTGCAGAGAATTTGTAATATTATTATCTACATGTTCATACAATAAAAACAATATACTTACTTTGAATATTTCACCCTTATTTAATAAAGTATTCAAATGCCCTTAGAGTAAATTACAAATTTAATTATTTAAATTTCAGCAAAATTTATATTTATTCATTTCTTGTTAATTTAATGAAACCACTAAGTTTTCTCTGAGGCTTGTATTTTGAATTAGTTAGAAAGCTTGAAATAAGATTATTCACAATTAAAACCCTTTTATAAAGGACCATATTACATTATAGTTCATTTTAAATTGTTCATAAAATGAATTTCAGAAACTTAATAACTTGGTTTTCTTTAAATTGACCCAATCAAAACCTATATGCTTGTTGTGTGGTTTTGGATTGTTTGATTGAATGTTGTATTTATATTACTTTATTTATATTAGGAAGACTACGACGTCGCCGAGGAGCCAGAATACTTCCCGGAAGTTCCTGCCTCCCCTTTCGCTGAACAAGGCAAGTCACCAAACCACTCTTTTGAGCATGTTAAACCCATGTTTTATTAAACTATCGCTAAAACACATAGGATATATATGCATTAGTCAAATGGAACCCTTACAATATATTTATTTAGGATCCCCCGACCTTGATGTGCAACCCAAGTCATGCTATCTCGCCTA
The DNA here is from genome assembly GCA_019279435.1 of Zizania palustris. Classification (NCBI taxonomy): domain Eukaryota; kingdom Viridiplantae; phylum Streptophyta; class Magnoliopsida; order Poales; family Poaceae; genus Zizania; species Zizania palustris. Next base: position 40,663,149 of record JAAALK010000290.1, read on the forward strand.
ACCTCCTTGTCACCAAATGATTAGTATTATTAGTTAGTGTCCAATGTATTGACACGATTGCTATAGGATTAAAAATGAGTCGTAGCGATTGGAATCTATTATATGATCCCCGTTATTCTTATCTCTGGAATGCTATTGGTGATAAAGTTATGGTTGAGAGTGTATGCATGGTGGGTTCCGGGTGCAAGCTAGGACATTGGTCGGTAGCACCCGGGACACTATAAGGACCGGTCTGTGGGATCCGTTGGAATACACTTCTGTACTAACCACAAGTCTAATGGGTAGTCCTAACTAAGGTATGGAGTGTTCCAAACCGAGGCCACCATTTGGAGATGGGTCAAGCTGCACCTGCGGGTGGCTTTACCGACGTGGCGCAAAAGGGGGTGCGACGTTAGCCGGGATGCGGCCCGGCGCGCTGGCGAAACCTAGAGCGGGTGGTTATCGCTTGGAGCATTTCATGCTGAAGTTTTGGCACGAGTTCCCGTGGTATGGGTCATCTCGTTACACTTGGTGTTTGGGATGAGTGCGTGCATTGTGGGTACAGTAGTACATCTCTGATCAGAGTCTTAAATCTTTTTGAAAAGCCGAGCCCACGGTCAAGGGCGGGTTGCGTGACATCCCACAGTTAGTTTACTTCTAGAATGAATGTGCATGATGGTTTGACATTTAAGGACTGTTGTGCGAGGAGAGAAAACATACTCCTCGAGTTAGATGGTATATTGATGTTCATGTTTATTATTCCGCATGATTAAATTTGTCTACATTAAATGCAATAACCGAAAAATGTACTTTTCCGCACTTTTAGCCAATTATCCTTCCTTTGTTATTATCTTGCATTATTACTTGCATTTGTGGTGGCTTGTTGAGTACTTTTTGTACTCATGCCCGTTGGACACACCATTTAGAGGATGCCTACTATGAGGATGGTCTCGAGTAGCGACCCAGTCAAGTGGAAAGATCTTGAAGAAGGCATTCGTCATGCTATTTACTTTTATTATTGTTTTCATTTAACTCTGATGTAATAATATGGTCTGCGTACCATGAATACTTATCGTATGTACGATTGTCGAATGATGGACCTCTTGTATTATTGTTTTTCTTTGGAAATTCAATAATGTTCCAATTTCGGTAAATCGGGGCGCCACAGTATGTAATGTCTCAGTTTGGTGCACAAGAAGTATAGGCATAAATACAGCTTTTTCACCATGGGGTATCGGGTCTCGTCATCCATAGTAGTCTTCTACTTAGGTAGAAAATTACCTTTTCTTTTTTATCAATCTCCTGCATCAGGACCGACACGATGGCTTCATCATCGGTTGACAAATATAACCAGAACGGAATCCCTTTATGTAGTGGTATCAATACTGGAGGTGAGGCTAAGTATTCCTTAATCTCATCAAATGCCTTTTGCTTCTTTTCTCCCCATATGAATTCCTGACCAGGCTTCAACTTCAATAGTGGAGTAAACACTATATTTTTCTTAAAGACCAATAATGAATCTACAAAGAAAATTTATCTTCCCGATATATGACTGCAACTTGGTTTTATCGGCAGGTGGTTGTGTGTTCTTAATTGCCTCGATACTGTGCTAGCTTATCTCAATCACTCTTTCATGCACAATAAAGCCCAGAAACTTACCCGCCGATACACCAAAAGCACACTTATCGGGCGGGATTCATTTTTAGCCTGTATTTCTTCGATCTCTCTAGAACTTGACATAGATTGGCCATATGGTCTTGAGTACTTCTTGATTTTACCATGAAGTCGTCTATATATATTTCCACCAATAGGCCGATCAAGTCATGGAAATGAAGTTCATGGCCCTCTGGTATGTTGCTCCGGCATTCTTCAAGCCAAAGGTCATAACGACCCACTCATAAAGTCCGATTGCGCTTGGGCACCAGAAGGCCATAACGGCCAAGAACTTGTGAACTCCTAGAACAACGAACACCTCACGCGATTTTATCCCTGAGCGAGATAAGTCTTTGACATTATTTCATAATAAAGGCATTTGCGTTCCTAGTTATTGCGAATCACATATTTTAACTTCTAACCTATCCTAGCCTCGATGGCACGATCAACTATGGCTCGGCTACGACGTGATTTCTGATTGCCTCCGCTCTGGCTTTGAGGTCACAATCTGCTTTGACCCAGCCTTTGCAGAGATGTATCTATTCTAGCCTCGATGCCACGATCTGCTCTGGCTCGGCTACAATGTGATTTACCGATTGCCTCCGCTCTGGCTTCGAGGTCACAATATGCTCTGACTCAGCCTTTGCTGAGATGAACATTTGCCACAGCTTTATCCAAATAGCTAGGAACCGCTCTGGCTTGCCTAATACCAGATCGAAGAGATGTTGTGTTCCTCTTTTCTTGAACTCTCGGAGTTCAAAGCAACCTCGTCACTCGAGCATCTACGAGTAAATCAGTCTGACTAAAGCAACCATGATCCGCTCTAGCGTAGTCATTGTGAGGGTCACTCATTTGCCCGGGGGCCCTAACGAGCGCTATATTTGGCTGACTGCTGATACTCGCCCTTGGCTGAACGTGACGCTAACGACTCTAAACAATGTGCATGCGGCCTAAGCTCCCTACGTTATACAGACCTTAGCTACACCGATTAAGCTGGGCCTAGTTTTGAACGTAGTCGGACAAGAAAGAAAAGACTAAGAATAAAGAAATCTTTATTACATTTTGATGAAATGTACATGTGCAATGATTTCTTCTACTCTATTTTTATCTGCTCAACAGGATCGGGGGGTCTAGACAAGATAAGGCAGTCCGGAAGGGTTTGAAACATCGACATGCAGGCCTTGATGGAGGCCTTCAACGCCTGTGACACTGGGGCAGGATCGACCTCAGAAATGATAGCCGAGGACGGTCGCCACCACGGAGACCTACCTTCCATTGGGATACTCCCAGGGAAGGAAGGCCTTCTACGCCGACTCTTGAACCACCGGACACCCCCCCACCCCCCAAGGAGCATCCGAAGGAGGTGAGGACCGAGCCAGACCGTGCTCGCTGGAAGATGGTGTAAGGTCACCGCACTGGCTCGCCACATCCATGACGAGCATGGGGGTCCTCCATAAGGTCACCGCATGAGCTTGCAGTCCCATCTCCAAGACGTCGGTGATCTTCTAGAAGGGAAGAATGATCAAGACTCCAGCCATGAAAAGCTAATGAAGCAATCAACAAAGTGAATATTCACTTACCCAAAGTCTGGTGGCTGTTGATAACCCTTCAATAAACCGTCACACCAAGCCATAAAAAGAGTCGAGCCCTCTAATGAAAAGAAGAGTCAATGCAGACAAGATGTTCTATGCCGTGATGCTAAAAAAACTGAAGCCAATGGGCCCTATTTATAGGCCTAAGCAGTAGGCGGGGAGGTGAACCGCCAGCGCGCTAATTAAAGTGAAACACCGCTGATGACGCATGCAAAATCTCTCCGTCAGTCACCATATCGCGATGTTCAATATCCCCTGCCATGCAGGATGGATCCACACATCGCCTTAGCGCCATTTATGGCTTCGTCATAATTTTCTCCACCGGATTCCGCCAAAAGGAATTAATGGGATTTAACAATACCACCACCGCCGTGGCCCGGGGCTACCAAGATAAGTCTCCAACTCTCCATACTTCAAATTTCAATTTGATACATCATTCAAATTTGAGATTTGTTTACTTATAAGCACCATTATTTGGGTAGTAGAGGCTTTCTCCCACTTTGAACCCATGATCCGTTCTGGCTGAGTCATTGGAGGACACCTCTACTCCCGAGTGCTTAACAAATTTGTGGCTCTTAAGCATTGCCCCTGGGATCTGCCACGGTCATCCTACTCGGTATCCATGATCAGCTCTGTCTGAGTCAATGAAGACCTCCCTGGGATGCTTAATGACTGCCCTCTTTTGGCAATCTCCTCTACGGGATTTTACGATCATTCACTCTGTATCCATGATCATCTCTGGCTGAGTTGGGTCGATTGGGTCCTGGAAGAGTTGCCTCTACCGACTGGTCCCTGTTGTTCACGTGGCCTATAACGGTGCGGTTCAAAAAGCATGTATGTGGCATGCATTATCCCTTTGCTAATGAGCTGGCACCATGGCTGAATGATCACAACTAGTCAAATTGCATACAAAAATATCAAAAGTTACCATGCAGCATCATATTACGTGTTTTGCAAATATGTCACACATATTTTTGTCACTCAGTAGGTGCAGGAGGAGCAGGAGGATAATACTCGATGTCAGTAGTTAAGGCGTCGGCTGCTTCCTCGACCTCGGCATATGCTCGCTGGGCGTCAGTTTCACTATAATGCGCTGGCCACCCTGCCTAGACAAGATCAAGTCGGATGGTTGGGTTTAGTTCCAGTACGACCCTAAGCACATGAGTAGCCGCCATCTTCGCAAAGTCTCGAGCCGACTGCCTTAGCCGACCTTCAGCACCGTCCAGCCGAGCAAATGACTCATCCGCCTACCACTAAGTACTCAGGGGCTCATCATCAACCATCTAGATCATCGCATCTGCGCATGTCCGATAGGCATCCAACTGACTTCAGGTGCTCGCCAGTCGCCGCTCCAGGTCTTCGAATTGAGCGGTCATCCGATAATGGAGCCCTACAGAGCAAAGCAAAATTCTCAATACAAAAATTGATGGAATTCATCCTAAGAGAAAAAGAGCTCAGAAGAAGCCCATACTTTTGTACTCACTGCACCATTTCTGGGCCGAAGCCTCAGACTCAGTGAGCTACTTCTTCAGCTTCTCCAACTCGGCGGGAATAGTGTGCCTCTTGGCTGCCGCAACATCCGTTGAATGCTGCGCCTAGCCGATAACTATCTCTAGACGCTCCCTCGACGTCGACAACTCTGCGAGAAAAAAAAAGAATGATGCTCCAGATCTGCAAACAAGAGTATTGATGAGAAAAAAATGATTCGTACTAAGGGCCTAGAGGTCGAACTGCTCACGAAGGACACGAAGTTCTCCTCGGAGACCATCATTCTTCACCTCCAGCCACCACAGGTCATCGTCCTTCTGGGACATCTCGGCGTCCCTGGCGTCCAGCCGTTCTCCTATTTCGAGAGCTACGTCCTGTGCGGATACCCGAGTTAATACGTGCACCAAGGTACAAAAACCTTTTTGTAGGAAATCTCACCATCACCTTCTGGCTGTGATGCTCGATCAACTTTAACCGCCCGGCTATGGCCACCGACCATCGCCGAGCGGGAGGATGCCCAGGAGGTGGTGGCACTAGCTCTACCGTGGTAGGAGGAGTAGAGCGCTCTTCCCCCAGCACAATAGGATCTACTACGACCGCCTCAACGGTCATCGGCGAGCCCTCGAACCTTCTCGGCGAAGAAGGTTGCGACCCCACTGCCCCCTGGTCCGCCATCAGGTGACCCCAACGGTGCCGTATAGACCACAATGGCGGTGGTCGGCTTAACGTCACCTATCACCTCGACCGGGCTCGGATCAGGCAAAGGCAATCATCCGACCTTGTCAAGCAAAAGATATGATGGTGATCATGAAGAGACGTTTGAGAAGATCGACTACATCGACAAAATCTCATCACTACTCCGACCGCTGGAACACCACCTTCCTCATCCGTGAGCTGGGTCCCACACTGAAAGCAAAGCCGGTCTGCAGAGCCGAGTGTTGTGGCGACAGGGGCGGACTGGATGTCGAGGATGATGATGCCGCAGCCTAAGCCTCCTCGGGCACTTTCTCGAAAGTGTCCGAGTCAGTGCCTGGAGATGAAGGGATCTTCAAAGTCCTCTCAACCTACCTTCGCCTCACCTCTGACTAGGCAACACTCTGAGTCACATGACGGCTAGGCGGAGTCACCGCCCATTTATTTGCCTTCATCGCCGAGGGGGAGCAAGCCTCCTTGCTCTTCCTCTTTCGACCAGGTGCATTGCCGTCTGGCCCAGCGTGCTTCTGGCCAACAGGGCAGGGGTGCTCTAGCAATGGAGCCAAAGATACGAAGGCAGCCCAACTCTACACAAGATCACATTCAAGACCTAGAGATCAATCACAAGTTCTAGCGATGAAGAAATAGAAGGAAACATCATTACCTCAGGTCGGAGATAGTTGAGGCGGAAGGGGCGGCAACGGGTGGTGCTTTGGGCGTCAACCTTGCTATTGAAGATGCTTCATGCCCTCACCATTGCCTCCTCCAATGGAAACCCCTCAGCCAACTCCCTAGTCAAATCGTCGAGTCCCGTAAACTCGTACCCCGGGTGGAGCCCCTGCTTCAGTGGCGCTACCCGACGAAGCAAGAAGCTGAGCACAACATGGAAGCCCGAGAGAACCATTTCTCGAAGATGACAGACCAAAGTCACCAACTCGTCAACCTGCCACTGTTCCTCGACCGGGCACCGATCAATCCAGGCGGTAGTCACCAGCGGCACCTGATCGATCTCCGAAGAAAGGGATGGCTCGTGGTTGGCCACATAAAACCAACCCGAGTGCCACCCCTTGTTTGAAGAAGAGAGGGGGACATAGATGTACTCTACCGCCTTCCCATCACGACGTTGAAGCCCGCATCCACCGACACTTTGCTCCAAAGAGGTCACAAGGATAAGAAGTGGTGGAAAACATTGAAATGGGGATCGACCCTAGAAAAGATTCACACAACTCCACAAAGATCATAAGATGAAGAATGGAGTTGGGATTCAGATTATAGAGAGGATGTCATAATTATGAAGGACATCTCGAAGAAAAGGATGTGCCGGCAACCCGTAGCCACGAAGAAAGGAGTTGAAGACCACGATCTCATAGGTGTCCGGGGAGTGAAATGTCTCACCGCCGACCGCTCGCCACGACTATATGGCCTTCGGTGGTTTATCGCCCTGATTGTCCAGCGCCTGCACCATCTCTTCTCCAGCGTTTGTACCGCCTCTTCTCCATGGAGGAGACATGGACCTCTTCTAGGAGGTCCACCGGCTTCTGAGGAGTGCCGCCGCCATTTGAGTCCTAGGTACCCTTGCTAAAGGTTTCAAACTGGACAGCCGTCGGGCTTTGCGATAGCAAACCACGTTGTTGTAGTGCCGGAAGCTTTTACAAGGCACCAGGAGATCAGAAGATGAAGCAAAAAGATGGAGTACTACATCCGAGCGAGTCGGGGAAAGTTACTTATAACTTTCCTCCCGGCGGTTCCTCATCCTGAAGCGTTACGAGTGCCAAAGCGGATGGTTCGGAGAAGCACCTTTTCACCATCAATTGCACCGGCACGGTTCCCAGAGATCTCTCGAGAGGTCCTAATCTGTGCTCCAGAAGATGAAGCAAGCAAAAAGCAAGTGAAGCAACATCGCCAAATGTCGTCTCTCCATGCGATAACTTCCTCCCATAGGGAGGCCGCACGGCTTCAAAATCAACTACTCTGATGGTAACTCCCCCAATGAAGATGATTAGAGACTGAAGCTCATTCTCCGAAGGAACTTCAGCCTCAGGGACTGCACTCGATAGGTGCACCTGGGCGGTGCACCGATTGAAAGCATTATTACATCATGGGTACTTGGAGCTCTTCCTGCCTACTTCGAGCATGACGCACGCTGAAAAGAGCTTGGGGACTGCTTTCAAGGATATGATCTAAGGTACCCCACCGAGTGGTTTTACTCGGGTCACCGACTGCTGGCCAGGCCAGCCAACGAAGGATTTCCCGACCACCAGGCCTCCCACTCAGGAGCGAATGCGTCCGAGTGGTGAGACACCAACGGTTGGACGTGGGCCATCCACCCAACTATTATCTTCAATCAACGCCGATGGTTACCCTCAATATTATCGTCTCTATGGCAGCCATTAGCCCCATTTAAAGGTAGTTATGTTGGTAGTTATGCGGCTGTTTTCATGGCTATCAATGTCATGATTATTCTTTTAACTCCCCAATCCTTGTCATATAAAAGGATTAGGGGAGGCCCAAACTAAGACACATCCTAGTATCCTAACAACACACACGTGTGCTCACGTCCAAAAGAGCATCACCATTAGCTGAGACCAGCACTGAGGGATTGATCTATACAGACATCACCATTCATCCATACACACACATGAGTAGGGTTATTATCCTTCGGGAGGCCCGAACCTGTCTAAAAATTCTCCCGTGTCTGTCCCCTTATTGTCTCGGTCCGCGTCCTGCCCCATTCGGTTGGGGTAACCATCAAATCCATAGTCGCGACTCCTCCCCTCTACTGACAACAATTCACACTACGGTTACCCCCTGTAGTTATGTCATTCCCACGCAATGACATGTGGTAAGATCACTCCTCCCACTTATAATATAGGTAGGGCAATGAAGTGAATTATCATGCTTTAATTTCACACAACCTAACCCTAACTTCCGCCGCCATCGTCGCCTTCGTCGTGCTCCTCGCTGCTTTGTCGTTGCTCCTGACCACATGCACCGTCGGCCGTGGTACGCATGGCCGCCCTACTCACCGCCACCTTGGTTGCATCCTCCTCGTCCTCCTCCTAAGGTCGTCATCCTTCTCCTCTTCCCCGTCCGCATGCACCGCCCATTGTTGCTAAAAAAATTTTAATTTTATTGTTACAGGGTAAATTGACCCATTGCTTTTAGCTAATTTCTTTAAGATAAATATTGGTTTTAGCCAATTTCTTCAAGATAACATACTCGAAGTTGGCATGGCCATTCACCGTGGTGCTCTTTCCCGGACGCTACCATGTAGGTGATGGTGCTCCATACGCTACCCATGGTGATGCTGATGAGGACATCGCTGCCATTGATACAACCACAACGGCAGCCCCTTCACCGCTTACACCTAAGCAAGGACCAATGACACGCGCCCATGCACGTGAACTTAATTATCAGGTGAACTCGTTCCAAGCTGTTCAAGTTAATTATTTTTCCAATGGGGTCCTATTAAAGCCTTGTGATGACTTTATTATCCTTAAGTGCTTAGGAATTGAACCAGCTAGGAGTGGAGAAGGCAATAATGCAATAAATATTGCTACTCCCGAAGGGACTCTTGTAACTACAGAATTCCAAGATTAAATGGAGCATATCTTACAACTCCCAAGGTTGTTTAAAGCAAATAAGTACTTGTTGGAAAGGTCTCTTCGTCTACTTTCCAACGGATCAAGAATCAATGGCAGAGAACAGACGAAACATCTAGAAACTACCGAAGAACACTCATGACTCCATCTTGAGTTTGTAGTTTTCCTTTTAAGCAAGTAGTAGCCACAAAAAGAACTCGGGTTTTGTTTGATGTAAGTTAGTTGCTGCTACTTCCTTGTAAACGCGCGTGTCAGCTAGACCGCCCGATTACTTGAATCAAAACTCCAACTTTTATCAGATCCGTGAGTGTTTTCTTGTCATCTTGTTCTTGCTTGTTCTTCGATTGCTTGCAGGTTCAAGGCTGTTCTTGGTACGGCAAGAGCAGCAACAACCGGAGTCGGTGTAACTATTTCTAAGACGCAACATCCTTATGGTTGTTGTAGTCGGATAGCACAACGTAGATCTCCACCCCCAAATCGTAGTTATCAGGAGACGGTGTACCTATCACTCAAGGCGCCACACCATCTTGGTTGTGGTAGTCGGGCAGCCAACATCGGCGTCCACCAAATTCACCACATCATCCATCTCTCGTCAAAAGATTGGGCTCCCCCGTACCCGTCAAGTCCATTAGTTGCACTCGTATTCCTCGGGCTACCTATGGTGCTTCTCCTCAAGCTGTCATGGGGCTTATCCTAGGACACTATCTAAGCTCTTGATATCGCTATAAATTAGCTATTAGTTAGAATCTATGAAACCATCTTATGTCTGGATATTTGTTTTAGCCATGTTCTTCGAGATAATGAGTTAGAAGTTAATATATGTGATACTAATTTTGTAATGAATCTTCTATGATGAATTATCTGTAATGTGCTTTTTATGTTGCATATGTGGGCTGCCAAATTCAGGATGCAACATATTTTTTTTGAAGTGACCATAATATTAGTGAGGGGTGATAATAATTATCCGTCATTAAATTAAAGAACACATTAATGACGGGTGATAATCATTACCCGTCACTGAAGAACACATTAGTGATGGGTGACAACTATCAACCATCACCAAAGAGTCGTAACAGGTGAGCCCATAAGAGTGAGGTTGACTCTTTAGTGATGTGTGTTTACCCGTCACTATTGATGTCACATTACTGACGCGATAAGAGTGGTGAGAGATATGACCATCATCAATATACGTTTTGACTCATTACTAATGTATGTTTCTGTGGTGGTTGTTGTATTATACGTACCCTAAAGTTAGCTCAAAAATTTTTGAGCTCTTTTTTTTATACCGTTTTTGAAACAGATCTACCTGAATCAACTTTTACCTGGATCCATGGCCGTTTGGTACATTTTCAGCTCGTCGTGACTCTAGGTGACAATAAATTTTATAATTTGTTACTGTTAAAAGATAGCATTGATTTTTATATATTTTTTATTTGTATAGTCATGATGTGAGTATTATAAAGTGAAAACATAATAAAATGATTCATTTGAAGATGAACAGATTCAATTCTTTGTGTGTGGCTGTATCTGCAACTGAATGAAGAATCTGCATCCAATAATAAGTGCGTACAATGACCGAAAGTAGTTTACAAAACCATATTTACGTGCGCACGAGATATATATAATTACCTCGTCATCGCCTGATACAAAACTGTTTAATTACATCGCGCCGCGCACGGCAGGTTAAGATTGATTTGTTTCGACCAGCTTCTAGCTCTCCATTAGACTTCGAGACATCACTTACATACAAGTGTATGGACTCCGGCCGGCGATCGACAGCGTGTGGGTTAGCTAGCTCGCGGCGCTGACGGGCGGTGGGCCGGCGAGGTCGACGGTCTTGAACGACTGGTGTAGGCGGCGCAGGACGGCCTCGTCGCGGCCCCACTCGGGGTTGGGCGCCGTCACGAAGTGGGCATAGAGCTTGTTCCGGGCGCACGTCACGGAGATGAGGCTGTGAGCGCCGGCGCCGGCGATCTCGTAGTCGTAGTACAGCTGCCCGCTCCCTTCCGTGCGTTCCGTGGACAGCACGTTGTCCGCCGACGCGATCTGGTCCTGGAGGCCGACGTCGGAGAGCGCGAGGTTGTCGAGCACGGCGCTCACCGGCGCCAGCGCGCGGAAACCGGCGAGGAAGGTGAGGTATTCGCGCTCCGATCGCTTGCGTGGGTTGAAGAACTCGCTGTCCGTGCCGTTGGTGCCCTTCTCCACCTTGGACACCAGCCGCTCCTTCCACCCCTCCGGCACCTCGTAAACGTACTCCGCCGCGTCCTTCTTGCTCGCGTTGCCGCCGTATCCACCGTAGTTGGCCGCGCTCGCCGCCGTGCCGTAGTACACCCTGAAGTCCGGGTCTGCGCTGGACGGCGCCGCCAACGCCGGGGACAACACGAGGAGGCCGGCCGCGGCCACCGCGGTCAGCGTGGTGGCGAGCGGCTTGGCCGCCGGGAGCCTGACAGCTTGCGGTGGGGCTGGCTGCTGCGACGTGGAGGAGGATGAAGCGGCGGTGGTGAGGACGGAGGAAACGGGGAGGAGGGACGCGAGCATGGTCATGGCAGCCGTCGACGTGGACCAGGTCACCAGGAGGGAAGGTGGGGTGGTCGGCGCGCGTAGTGTGTGGTTTTGTGTCGCCGAGAGGATAGGAGAGATCGGCGTAGCTTATCCGGTGCGACGACATGTCAGCATGGCACTCGATTGCTCGGTCGCCGAGCGAAATCGGCCCAGCGAGCGGGAAAAAATTATATGGGAGGGCCTAACCCCCCCATGTAAGCCCTCTCTAATGTTTATCACGTGAAGAAGTATATCCGATGATTGAAATGAGAAAGCCGGTGGCGTGAGGTTGCCGGGACGGCGTGGCCGACGGAGCGCCAGTGCAGTGGGTGTCATGGGAGCAGCGTGAAGGCAGACGAACCTCATCGTACGGGCGGCACGGTCAGAAGCCGAGGCAGTGAGGCCAGGAGGCCAGTGATGCGGAGCGTGGATCTAGTGGATCAGTCTTAGGGTCCCTTTGGTTGAGCTTTTGGAAGCAGCTTTTGCTTCCTAAAAGCCAGAAGCTCAACCAAAGGGTTATACCCAGCCAACCAGCTTTTTTCAAAAGCAGCTTCTGTTTTAGTGTAAAATTGAAAGCCCGTATGGACCAGCTTTTGGCAGCTTCCCATCTCACCTCCTTCACCGCCGCCGCACTCTCAGGCTCCACCCACCCTCTCACGCGTGCGGTTTCTCAGATCCAGCGTCCAGGGCGTTGTTCCGATTGTCGCCGGCGTTCCTCCCCGTCCGTTGCTATATGTAATTTATTGATTGTTATAATATTTTATAACCATTTTATATATAATCAACGTTTGAAATATACATGGGCATTACAGACTTTTTACACTTCTCACAGCAGCTTTTCCACAGCCCACATGCCACAGCAGCTTTTTCCCACAGCCACAGCTCAACCAAACACACCCTTAGTCGATAGCTCCGGATCTTCACAGACGCACCTCCACGCGCGGCCTCACATTGTTGGTGCGCACCACTCCGTCCTCGCCACATTGCTCTTGCCAGCGCGCCACCCGTGCTACCCTACCCCATGGCCTCCTGTCGTCGCCGTGCTACTCCCGTCAGCCGCGGAGCCCTAGCCGCCCCGCGTCACCTGCTTTGTGAGGGGCTTATGCTAGGATTTGGCCCATTAGAATCCTGGCTAGAGCCTGCATATTGCAGGTGAGAAAATTTTCTTGGGCACGTTAAAGTGATCCATACTTTCTTCTACTTTACTTTACGAAGAATTTATTTCGAGGATTTATGGTGTGTTTGGTTGGTATTATCAACTCTATCAAAATCTGTTCTACTCCACATAATTCACATATAATTATATTGTTATTTTATTATGGAGTACCCGCCTTTCAAAGTGGATCAAATTAGATAGGAATGTATTATTTTGCCATGAGATATTATATGCTTTATTTCTTGACATATTTTAAAATAATTATACCATAACAATAATGTTTTGACATTTTGTACATGTAAACAATAATAATTTGTATTACTCGAGTAGTAATCAAATATTTGTACGTTTGTAGGACCGAAAGTAGCGACCAGAGGGGGGTGAATGGGCGCCTAAAAATTCTTTCGAATCAATGGCCTGCTCCCAATACCCAACGCAACTCAAAAGACTAAGCAGCAAAGCATGAACAGATTGTCTAAGTCTAAAGGTATCTAGCCTAGAAGCAACTGATGTTAAAAAAAAAGAGAAACACCAATACAGTGCTAATAGACAAATAAACAGAATACACAAGACATGGCAAATCAAACTTCTCAGTACAACAATCTAAGTGCACAAAGAGTGGGATGAGAAGTTACTGTTCTAAATCTGTCTCATGTTCGAAACTTGGCGAAGCCTGCTTCGCAGTGTCGAAGCCTGCTTCGGAGTCCCTTGTCGAAGTCGAGCGAAGGTTGTCGTTGACGTGCCGAAGGTTTGTTTGGTCTAGCCTAGTTCGAGTGTGGCAGAGAGCGAAGTATGCTTCGAAGCGAAGTATGAGAGTATCGAAGCTTGCTTCGAACAGTGTACTTCGAAGCCTAGACTTCGATCAGAAAGGTTCGAACAAGCTCACAGAAAAGCAACCTCCGAAAGAGAAGCGAAACTCGACACACGGCAGAAAAATCAAAACGAAGCCTACACTCTACCTTCGACGCTAGCAAGATCGAAGAAAGATTGCTGAAGTGATGACCTTTGACACACACAGATCAACTTCGAAACAAAGTCTGCATGTGTTGTCACTCAAGAAATCGAAGGCCACAAACACACTTCAAATGACAAGCTTTGAACTCACAAACTGAGACCTTCGGAAAAGACCACAACGGAAACACCACAGAGAGCATACTCCGAACGAAGTCTACTAGAAAGACATGCTTCGATGCTCACTTCGAAGCTTGTCCAAGCATTGACTACCGCTCGAGTCGGAGTATACCTTCGAAAGAACTGTCGAAGTATGCTAAGTTCGAAGCTAGGTTCACAGTTCTAAATCGGAGCCGAAAAACTCTAACAAAGCTTTCGAAGAAATCTGATCGAAGCCTGCCTCACGGAGCTGAGGGACTTCAAATAGTGAAGGGGGCTTCGCCAGAAACAGCCAGAAAGTGACAAGGTCCTGTCTACTCGATCAAAAAGGCTACACAGGAAAAGCAATGCTAGAGACAAGTGTATTGTTGCTACAGAGAGTAGTACTACTTGCTACAGTGCGCAAGAACTAGTACTCACGAGAAGAACAAAACGAAGCAACAGAGATGTGCGTAGAGCTCAGGAATAAAATAGCTGCACTCAAACCGAAATCACAGATCTGCACATGAAGTGCTGCACACGAAACAGCAGGCATAAAAACTCGTGAAGAATAGACAACATTCACAGGAAAAAAATCACATAACAGAGCTTGGCGGCGCAAGAACAGGAGAATGAGCAAGAGAGAGAATGACCCAAGGAATTGATTAAAAAGTGATTTCAGCAAAAAGGGTGACCTAACCCTAGGGATTGGGGTCCTATTTATAGGCTGCTCAATACTAGGAATATTCCACCAGCCCCTTAGGGTTTTTTACCGACGCTGAAATAAAGGAAAAGACTAAACTGCACTTAGGATTGTTTACAGACTTTACTGTATGACTGTGGGCCTAGGGACAAAATAGAAAATTCCTATTTACAGATGACTTATCCGAAAGCTAAGCTTTCGTAGCGATTACGGCTTCTCTTCTGGACAGTCCGATACAAGATCAGCGGTCGTCAGTTTTGCGCCGAAACTGACAAAGCCTCCACCAACTTTGTACCAGGTACCCGGATTGGGCCGACCCAATTCCGCAGCTCTCTCAGCCCGGCAATCGCTCACCGCCCGTGTACCTGAGTCAATCCTGGTCAACAGCCTAGTGGGTCTTCTGCTGCTCCTAGACCATGTACCCGGATTGGGCCAGCCCGACTTCGCGGCTCTCTCAGCCCAACAGTCGCTCGCTGCCCGTGTACCTGAGTCACACGCGGCCCATGAAGCAGATCTCCTGTCTTCTTTTGTCCTCTTTGACTATCGTTGACAATGACTCATCACATCTGGAGTCATGAGGCCCACACTATTCAGCACGGCTCCACAATCTCCCCCTTGATGAGTGCATTGTCAATACTTCACTTCTTCAGCTCTTCAGTACCTACAAGCAACCGTGGAAACACAAAAACAAAACACAAGAAAACAAAGAGGAAGAAAATAAAGTAAAAGTTTAACCCTAATGACCAAAAGCCAAACAAAAAGCAAGAAATGGTCATTATGGTTAACCAAAACGTAAAAGCTCAAAATGAGTGCGATCTCAGAAACATCAACAAGGATATCAAAAGAGTAAGGACAATCGGAACAAAAACTCCCCCTGAAACAAATCCCAGAGAAAGCCAAAACTCCCCCTTGAACCTCTTATCCCAGAATTTCTCCCCCTTGTTGACAAGTGAACTCATCAAGCACTCAAAAGAGACACAGACTCCCCCTGAAATGCAACTCCTCTTCAAAATACGCAATGAATGCAACTGGGGTGCAGGTGGAGTGTAAAAAGCCTGCTTCTCATATATGATTGACTGCAGTTACAACATCTAACAGATATAGCAAAAGACATACTGTCTAAGACACATGGCATGATCAGTACAACAGATGATATCTAAAGAAATTCATTAGCACACATTTTCAATTTTTGCAAACAAAAGCATCACCAAATTTTCCAGTTGACAAGCAAGGTAAAGCATGAGATGCAAAAGCTAACTGATATCTACCAAGATAAGCATTGTCCAAAACAAAGTGTTTCAGCAAACTTGTTATCATTTCAATTTTCAGGCTTTTTCTTTTTCCTTTTTCATTTTTGCCAGGGGTTATTTGTTAGTCAAACCTTATGCTGACCGACCAAGTCAAGCCTAGGCCAGAACTAGACCATCAGAAGCTTAAGACATCTGTCTTGGCATACACTACACTGTCCTAGTTCATACCAAAGTGCTATGGTACGCAGTCCAGAACAATGCAATGCGACAAAACAAACCCTCCTGGATCTTTTCAAGTTATGCATAAAAAGGCATGGAATTTTCATTTTTTTTATTTTTCATCATTTTTATAGCACATTTCCATGTTTTAAAGCAGAAAGATGTCCAAGTTGCATGTTTGCATCTGAGAAACCAAGGGTGGTTTCGGTGTTGTGATGAGTGATTGACAGGCTTTCACCCTCTGATTCGAAGGGTACCTCCGGAGGGGCTTCAGAGGTGGTACCTCCGAAGGGTGTTCGGAGGTGTGTCACCGGAGTGTGTTCGGTGTTTGCTTGCTGCAGCTGTGCAGCGGAGTGTGCCTGTCGGAGGGGTCCGGCAGTACACGATGACTGGGTTCGTACCGATGGCTTCGGTACTTTGGGCGGTACACCGGAGTGTGTACCGGAGGTTGCTAACCCGGAGAGGTCTCCGGAGTATTGGATACACTTGTTTGCTTGTCGGTGGTACGCAGGGACTTCGGAGGCGACGGACAAGGTTCGAGCCAAGTGAACCTGGGTCAGGCGGGAGGCTTGATGCCAGGGGAGCGGGGAGCTCCGTCACGGTGGCTGCGAAGGTGGTCTGGGTCGGTCCTCGGGTCGAGGCGTGCCAGGTGAAGGCAGAGAGTGCGGAGCGTGGCTCCGGCTGAAGGTACTCCGAGACAAAGTCCTCGGAGGTGAGGCACTTCGAAGGTACTCCGGATGGAGTGACTTCGGAGTTGGATGGAACAAGTCCGATGCAGAGGCATGGAATTCGAAGTGTGCTCCGGAGGGAGACATTCGAAGGTTACCCGACGAAGGTCTCAGAAGTCGAGGCGCATCGAAGGCATGGTCCGGGTGAGGCTCGTCGTGGAGTGTGCTCGGGGAGAGGCACTGCGACGGAGTGCTCATGGAATGCTTCATGCGGAGGCCTTGGACGAAGGAGGGACTTCAAAGGGTGGTACTCCGAAGGTGGGGCTTCGGAGTGAGGATGACTTGTGGTGCTTCGGCCATGCATGGCTTCGGTACACGGACGGACGGTGTTCGAGCTCGGAGTAGCTGCGAAGCCGTGGTGATCCACTCCGGAGGTGGTGGTGCGAAGGCCCAAGGGGCTTTGACGGCTTCGGCTCAAAACCGTCACTGTATCGAAGGACTTCTTCGGCGGAGCGAAGGCCAACAGGCGGCAGGCTTCTCGCCGAAGCTACCGCACCCTCTGGTGCGAAGGGAGGTTCCAGAAGTCAACACTGTAAAGGCTGACACTGTCTGTTCTGAAAAAGGCTGACACTGTCCCCTCTGCAGCTGACAGAGAAGCCTCCAAAATAAAGGTGGACTACCTTTTGTACCCCTTAGTTCTGTAGAGACAAATCTGTTGTAAACCCTAGGGGTAATGTAGTCACTTCCTTAGGATGAAGCCGTGGGCTATAAATATGGGGGCTCGGTAGGTAACATTTAACACTTTGAGCATTTACTGTTGAGCTCCTGTAGACAGACCTCGCTGTATTCATTCTGAGTTCAATTTATTTCAGTGTTCCTTGTTCAAGCGGCGAAGCCCTGTTTCTGTGTGCTTTTGCTTGAGCTCGCGGTGCATACCTCGCTAGTTTTTAGTTCACCATAGCCTGTCTTGGCGAAGGGTGTTTTTCTCGCGAAGTGTACTTTTCAGTGTGCTGTCGCTCTGTGTAACACGAGGCAAGTCCTCGCTGCTTACTAACGAAGCCCTGTTCGTTTCCCGTAGTGCTTCTTGTGTCGAAGCCTTTAGCATAGTCCGTGTTGTGTGCGTGTAGACCTTCGCGTACGAAGCCCAGCACCAGTTGCTGTCGCCAAGTACTTGGTCGAAGTCCTCAGAGGGCTGTCCACTCTTGCGAAGGGTGAAGTGCGAAGCCTGCTCGAAGCACCCTGTGTGCGGAGCCTGCACTGACTTAGCAGAGTAGATTTTCGAGGGTTGTGAGTGGAGCGAAGTCTTCTTGACTTCGAACTTTTGCTCCTCCGAAGCCTGTGTTCGAAGGTGTCGAAGTACCTCCGAACCAGACCTTCGAAGGTAGTGTTCGAAGCCTGTTCCGCAGGAGACAAAACTGAAACCGAAGGCTAAGTTTTTAGCCCGAAATTTTAATAGCTCCCATTCACCCCCCCCCCTCTGGTCGCCGTTTCCGGTCCAACAATTGGTATCAGAGCTTGGTTAAGATCACCAGTTGACCTTAACCGGTTTTGTGATCTGTTGGCGACATGGATAGAGGCAGTAAAATTCCTCTGTTCGATGGGACAGATTTTGCATACTGGAAGGTGCGCATGGAGGCTTACTTGTTAAGCCAAGGAAATGCAATTTGGGAGATTGTGGACTCACAATACTCCATCCCTGATACCCGCACCACTCAAACCGAAAAAGATCAATATATTGCCAACTCGAAGGCAAGGAACATTCTGTTCATTGGTTTGAGTCGGAGTGAGTTTGATAGGGTGCAGCACCTTAGGACAGCTAGGGAGATTTGGACAACACTCACTGTCTTTCATGAGGGCTCTGCTCAGATTAAGGCCAGGCGCCAAAGCACCTACAATCAACAGTATCAGCTGTTTGTGCAGGCACCTGGTGAATCTGTAGATGCCATGTTTTCTCGCTTTGACGCGATAGTGAGTAACTTGCGATCCAACGGGACGCTTGCTTACAGTGATCACGATAGGGCTATCAAGCTTCTCTATGCTCTTGACCGTAGCATATGGGAGGTGAAGATATCCAGCATTGAGGAGTCCACAGGCTATGACACATTGACCTGTGATGAACTCTTTAGCAAGCTGAAGTCCACAGAGATTGCCAAGGCATCTCTTGCAGTGCACAGAAGCTCTTTGCCACAGCCATTGGCATTGGTTTCTAGCACTAGCCGTGGCACCACTGCAGAACCAAGCACATCAGGCACTTGTGTTCTTGCAGATGGTTTTGCTTTGTCCTCCCTGGTCTCCGTCACAAAGGAGCAGGTGGACACTCTAGCTGATGATGAGCTTGCTCTCATTGCCCGGAGGTTCACCCGCTTTCATCATGAGAGACGGGATCAGAGGAGAAGTGGTTTTAGTGGCTGCTATGAATGTGGCGACACCTCTCACATTAAGGCCAATTGCCCCAAGGTCAAAAAGAGAGATGAGAGTGAGCGCCCCAAATTCCACAAAAAGGAGAGGAAGCCCTTTGTGAAGGGCAAGCACGGCAAGATGGCTAAGAAAGTAGCCAAGGCCGCTTCCAGAGCCTTTGTTGCTGCTCTCAGCGACATTGACACTTCCTCAACTGAGGAGTCGAGCTCTGAGGAGGAGGAGTCCCCAAGGAAGGAGGACAAGAAGGACAAGAAGGGACGTGACTTCACCGGCCTTTGCTTCATGGCCGACAGCGATCACAGCGGCGATGAGCTTGACTCATCTGAGGTAAACCTATCATCTGATCAGCTTCTAATTAAATTGGATGAACTGAATGAAGTTGTGCTAGGTCAGGATAGATTACTTGTGCAAGCCGCTAGAGAAAGAAAAGACCTTAGACTTAGGCTAGAAAACATTACTACTGAATATGCCATGCTTAAGTCTAAGTTTGATGATGCTGAATGTGAATCATGTTCTGTTGTCATGAGTGAGCTTGCTCAGTTGCGTTCTGTTCATGCTCAAACTCTTTCTGAGTTTGAGACTGCACAGAAGCAGCTTTTGGAGGTGGATTCTAGACCTCATGATATTATTGAATGCATGAACTGTTCTTTATTACGCGATAGCATTAATTTACGTGATAAGCATGTTCATGATTTAGAGGCTAGATTGGAGAGGGCCGGTAGTTCTAAGGATGTGCAACCTGTTTGTGACACTTGCATCACCCTTAAGGACCAGCTAGGCACTGTTAGAGAGCGAGCTGAGAACCTCATGTCAGAAAATGAATACCTTCTTTCTGTGGTTAACAAATGCACTGAGGGAAAGGGTAGGATGGATTTGCTCTTGGCCAAGACCAAGTTGTGTGCTGATAGAGCCGGGGTAGCTCTAGGTTTGGGTTTTGAGAGGATAGCTTCAGACAGTAAGGCCAAAACTGTTTTTACCTCTCCTACCACCCTAGAGAAAGAGAGAGCTCTATTAGACACCCCATCAGCCAAAAAGCCTACCCATCCACCAAAGAAAACCACTCCTCCTACCAAGAAAAATCCTCTCAAGAAAACCACACAGAAGAAACCCAAGGAGCCTGTGAGAGTTGCTCCTGTGACCCATGAGAGTGCCCCCAGGAGAGTGTTTCATTGTTCTTATTGTCAGCGGGCGGGTCATTTGATTGGTTTCTGTTTCCGTCGCATCAAGGATGAGCGACGTGCACAGGCAATGAGCTATCAGGACATGCATTACCCATCTTTAGGTATGCATGAGTCTGAGTTTTACTCTCGTCCTGTTTTTGAGGCTCCTCGTGCTTCTCGGAGAGGTTTTGCTCCTCGAGGTGTTCACCATGTTCCATATGGTGGTAGACCTCGGGCGAGTAGCTTTGTACCTCGTCAGAGTAGGAGACCTCGACATGCTTTGCGTTCTTTGCATGTAGGTAGACCTCGCACTTTGCATCAGTCTGATTATTATGTGCGTAGACCGTCTGCTTTTACTGTGCCTACTACTCGTGTCACTCAGTGCTGGATGCCTCGTCATTATTTTACTCACCCCAGCACTGAGCGATCGAGGCGTTCTTATCATGTGTAGGCGACAGGTCGAGGCTTGGAGGGCACGTGGATCATGGACTCCGGTTGTTCGCGCCACATGACCGGAGATGCAAATTGGTTCTCCAGCCTCACCACAACCAAGCAAAGGGAACATATCACCTTCGGAAACAATCGAAGGAGTAGAGTGAAAGGTAAAGGTGTGGTAAGAATTAATTCGAACTTCACTCTCAAAGATGTTGCTTTGGTTGAGAACCTGGGATACAATTTGCTGTCTGTATCTCAGTTGCTTGATGAGGGCTTCGAAGTGCGATTTCATCGCGATACTTCGCAAGTGCTCAATTCGGATGGCGTTGTGGTGTGTAAGATCTTTAGGGTTGGGAGAGTTTTTGGAGCTGATTTTTCAGAGTCGTCTGGTTCTTCTCATTGTCTTGTTGCACATTCGACTTCTGAGCTTTGGAAGTGGCATAGGAGACTAGGGCATATGAGCTTTGATTTGCTCGCTCGTCTGAGCGCCCTAGGCCTGATCCGAGGATTGCCCAAGCTCAAGTTTGAGAAGAATTTAGTTTGCGCTCCTTGTCGACATGGTAAAATGATTGCCGCTTCGCATTCGCCAGTCACCACAGTGATGACTGATCAACCCGGAGAACTTCTCCATATGGACACTGTAGGTCCTTCTCGGGTTAGTTCTTTAGGCAGCAAGTGGTATGTTTTAGTTATTGTCGACGATTTCTCTCGCTACTCTTGGGTCTTCTTTCTTGCCAGCAAGGACGAAGTGTTTTCACACTTTCGGAGCTTGGCTTTGAGACTTTTCACTGAACTCCCTGGTGCATTAAAATTCATTCGAAGTGATAATGGCACTGAGTTCAAAAATAGTCTCTTTGTTGACTTTTGCATGGAGCATGGCATAGAACATCAATTCTCTGCTCCGCGGGTTCCTCAACAGAACGGTGTTGTTGAGAGGAAAAACCGCACTTTGGTTGAGATGGCTAGGACGATGCTTGATGAGCATAGGACTCCTAGAAAATTCTGGGCTGAGGCCATGAACACAGCATGTTACATCTCAAACCGAATTTTCTTGCGCTCAATTTTAAATTTGACATCTTATGAGCTGCGTTTTGGGAGACAGCCCAAGGTTACTCATCTTCGAGTTTTTGGCTGTCGCTGCTTTATCCTAAAGCGTGGAAATTTGGATAAATTTGAGTCGCGATCTTCTGATGGGATCTTTCTGGGCTATACTACTCATGGTCATTCCTATCGTGTTTATAACTTGGAAACAAACACTGTCATCGAGTCATGTGATGTGACTTTTGATGAATCAACCCCCTCTGTTAGTTCTGCTCTTGAACAGGCAAATGAACACGACATGGAACAGACCTTATTCGAAGACGAAGATCCCGGAGAATTCGAGGATGAACCCCTACTACCCTCGACATCGACCCCCGAAGCTGACCCCGCTTCTACTACTTCGGCACAAGGTCCCGAAGCGACTACCTCAACATCGGTCATCTTGGACCACCCCAACGCACAAGTTGAGGGGGAGACTGCATCCCGCCGCGAGGCTCCACATCATGTCCAAAGGATGCATCCTCCCGAGCAGATCATTGGTGAGCTTGATCAAAGGGTAACACGTTCTCACGCTCATTTCACTAATGCTGCTTTTGTTGCTTCTTTCGAGCCTTTAGATGTTAGTCATGCACTTTCTGATTCTAGTTGGATCAATGCCATGCATGAAGAGCTTGAGAATTTTGAAAGAAACCAAGTCTGGACTTTAGTTGATCCTCCACCAAATGTTCATTTCATTGGAACAAAATGGATTTTCAAAAATAAACAAGGGGAGGATGGAACAATTGTTAGAAATAAGGCTAGACTGGTAGCTCAGGGCTTTTCTCAACTAGAAGGGATTGATTTTACTGAAACTTTTGCACCTGTTGCTCGCCTTGAGGCCATTAGGATTTTGCTTGCCTTTGCGACATCCCGGGGATTCAAACTCTATCAAATGGATGTCAAAAGTGCTTTTCTTAATGGCTTCATGGGTGAAGATGTTTATGTCAAACAACCCCCTGGTTTTGAAAACCCCAAGTACCCACATAAAGTCCTTAAACTTCATAAGGCTCTTTATGGACTCAAGCAGGCCCCTCGGGCGTGGTATGATAGACTTAAGTCTTTTCTGCTTGAGCGAGGGTATTTGATGGGCTCTGTTGATAAAACTTTGTTTACTCTCAAGCATGGCAAAGATTTCCTCCTAGTTCAGATTTATGTGGATGATATCATCTTTGGTGGCTCTTCTCATGCCTTGGTTGCCGAGTTTGCAGATACCATGAGCAGGGAGTTTGAAATGTCAATGATGGGTGAACTCACCTTTTTCCTTGGTTTGCAAATCAAGCAAAGCAAACAAGGTACTTTTGTCCACCAGACAAAGTACACCAAGGACCTGCTCAAGAAGTTCGACATGTCCGATGCGAAGCCCCTCGCCACTCCAATGGCTACATCTGTAGCATTGGACCCTGACGAAGATGGAGAAGCCGTAGATCAGAAGGAGTTCCGAAGCATGATCGGCTCCCTCCTCTACTTGACTGCCACGAGGCCGGACATACACTTCGCTGTGTGTCTGTGCGCTCGTTTTCAGGCTTCACCACGAGCTTCGCACCGCCAAGCGGTTAAGCGCATCTTAAGGTATCTCAAACACACCCTTGAATTTGGCATATGGTATTCATCATCTTCATCCTTATGTCTTAGAGGTTATTCAGATGCGGATTTTGCTGGGTGTAGAATTGATAGGAAGAGTACCTCTGGTACTTGTCATTTTCTGGGTACGTCTCTGGTTTGCTGGTCTTCCCGCAAACAGTCTAGTGTTGCACAATCGACGGCTGAAGCCGAATATGTTGCTGCAGCTAGCTGTTGCTCTCAGATTTTGTGGATGGTTTCCACTTTGCGGGATTTCGGGTTAGATTATAAGAGTGTTCCACTTTTCTGTGATAACACTAGTGCTATTTGTATTGCAAACAACCCGGTTCAGCACTCCAGAACCAAACACATTGATGTGAGATATCATTTTCTTAGAGATCACAATGAGAAGGGTGATATTGTACTTCAATATGTTGATACCCAACACCAGCTTGCCGACATTTTTACAAAACCCCTCGATGCTTCTAGATTTGCTTACTTGCGTGGGGAACTTGGCATTTGTCACCCTTACGGCATTTTGTGAGGGGGAGCTGATTTTAATTGTCTTGCATATGCTCATTATGTGTGGAATTGTACTTACATCTTTTGCTATTATATGCCTGCTTTTAATTCAAAGAAATCATGACAGCTCAGCTCTATGAAATATGTCTGGAACATTGATTGTGCATGAAGTTTTATTTTCTAAAATCAAAACTTGCTCACCGCACAATCTTGTATCTAGCTTGTTTAGGCTGGACTGATTTTAGCTATCTTTTATCTACTTGACAGCAAGACACTGTTCTTTGGATGCGGAATTTTGCAACTTGAAAAATGTGTTCATTATTCATGGATATTCATCACAATATTTCATTCATCTGAATCAAAATCAAAATCCATGATTTGCCTGGTCTAAATGAAAAGATCCAGGAGGGTTTGTTTGTCGCACTACTCTATTCTGGACTGCTTACCATTGCACTTTGGTCTGAACTGGGATAGTGTAGTGTATGCCAAAATCACCGCCTTAAGCTTCAGATGGCTTTCATGCCTAGGCTTGGCTTGATTGGAAAGTATAAGGTGGACAAACAAATAACCCCTGGCATTAAGAAAAAGAACAACAAAATTAATTGATCATCAAGTTTGCTTTGACAGCTACTTTTGAACAAGACTTGTCTGTCTAGGGTAGAATTTGTTAGCTTTGCGCAGTCCTTGCCTTCACATGTCTAGCTGCTTTGATTAAGTGGTGATGCTTTTTCCTTCAAAATGACACAATCACATGCCATCATCTTGTTTCACAGATTGTTAAATTGAGCTGAGCACATGATCATTTGTGTTAAGTTTGGCATATTTTTGCATTATATGTCTTTGCAATTCTATTCATTTCGACGCTTTGCATCTTTTAACTGCTCCTTGATTCTTGCATTGCCAAAGGGGGAGAAGGTTGCTATGTGGTTGCTATGTTCTCTGTCGCAAGAAGGCATAATTTTGAAGGGGGGAGAGATTTTTGACATAAAGGGGGAGAAAAATTTGCTTAACTCAGGGGGAGTTCTTATCAAGGGGAGATTTGCCGAAGGGGCTTTTACTCTTTCACTAAGGGGGAGAAAAATTCTTTTATCAAGTGACATGATTTGGCTCTTTTCTGAGTTTTTATGGTCACTTGTGTGCTGAAAGTTTTTAAATTTTCTTGAACTTCGATTTGGTTGTCAATGCACTCATCAAGGGGGAGACTGAGAAACCAAGGGTGGTTTCGGTGTTGTGATGAGTGATTGACAGGCTTTCACCCTCTGATTCGAAGGGTACCTCCGGAGGGGCTTCAGAGGTGGTACCTCCGAAGGGTGTTCGGAGGTGTGTCACCGGAGTGTGTTCGGTGTTTGCTTGCTGCAGCTGTGCAGCGGAGTGTGCCTGTCGGAGGGGTCCGGCAGTACACGATGACTGGGTTCGTACCGATGGCTTCGGTACTTTGGGCGGTACACCGGAGTGTGTACCGGAGGTTGCTAACCCGGAGAGGTCTCCGGAGTATTGGATACACTTGTTTGCTTGTCGGTGGTACGCAGGGACTTCGGAGGCGACGGACAAGGTTCGAGCCAAGTGAACCTGGGTCAGGCGGGAGGCTTGATGCCAGGGGAGCGGGGAGCTCCGTCACGGTGGCTGCGAAGGTGGTCTGGGTCGGTCCTCGGGTCGAGGCGTGCCAGGTGAAGGCAGAGAGTGCGGAGCGTGGCTCCGGCTGAAGGTACTCCGAGACAAAGTCCTCGGAGGTGAGGCACTTCGAAGGTACTCCGGATGGAGTGACTTCGGAGTTGGATGGAACAAGTCCGATGCAGAGGCATGGAATTCGAAGTGTGCTCCGGAGGGAGACATTCGAAGGTTACCCGACGAAGGTCTCAGAAGTCGAGGCGCATCGAAGGCATGGTCCGGGTGAGGCTCGTCGTGGAGTGTGCTCGGGGAGAGGCACTGCGACGGAGTGCTCATGGAATGCTTCATGCGGAGGCCTTGGACGAAGGAGGGACTTCAAAGGGTGGTACTCCGAAGGTGGGGCTTCGGAGTGAGGATGACTTGTGGTGCTTCGGCCATGCATGGCTTCGGTACACGGACGGACGGTGTTCGAGCTCGGAGTAGCTGCGAAGCCGTGGTGATCCACTCCGGAGGTGGTGGTGCGAAGGCCCAAGGGGCTTTGACGGCTTCGGCTCAAAACCGTCACTGTATCGAAGGACTTCTTCGGCGGAGCGAAGGCCAACAGGCTGCAGGCTTCTCGCCGAAGCTACCGCACCCTCTGGTGCGAAGGGAGGTTCCAGAAGTCAACACTGTAAAGGCTGACACTGTCTGTTCTGAAAAAGGCTGACACTGTCCCCTCTGCAGCTGACAGAGAAGCCTCCAAAATAAAGGTGGACTACCTTTTGTACCCCTTAGTTCTGTAGAGACAAATCTGTTGTAAACCCTAGGGGTAATGTAGTCACTTCCTTAGGATGAAGCCGTGGGCTATAAATATGGGGGCTCGGTAGGTAACATTTAACACTTTGAGCATTTACTGTTGAGCTCCTGTAGACAGACCTCGCTGTATTCATTCTGAGTTCAATTTATTTCAGTGTTCCTTGTTCAAGCGGCGAAGCCCTGTTTCTGTGTGCTTTTGCTTGAGCTCGCGGTGCATACCTCGCTAGTTTTTAGTTCACCATAGCCTGTCTTGGCGAAGGGTGTTTTTCTCGCGAAGTGTACTTTTCAGTGTGCTGTCGCTCTGTGTAACACGAGGCAAGTCCTCGCTGCTTACTAACGAAGCCCTGTTCGTTTCCCGTAGTGCTTCTTGTGTCGAAGCCTTTAGCATAGTCCGTGTTGTGTGCGTGTAGACCTTCGCGTACGAAGCCCAGCACCAGTTGCTGTCGCCAAGTACTTGGTCGAAGTCCTCAGAGGGCTGTCCACTCTTGCGAAGGGTGAAGTGCGAAGCCTGCTCGAAGCACCCTGTGTGCGGAGCCTGCACTGACTTAGCAGAGTAGATTTTCGAGGGTTGTGAGTGGAGCGAAGTCTTCTTGACTTCGAACTTTTGCTCCTCCGAAGCCTGTGTTCGAAGGTGTCGAAGTACCTCCGAACCAGACCTTCGAAGGTAGTGTTCGAAGCCTGTTCCGCAGGAGACAAAACTGAAACCGAAGGCTAAGTTTTTAGCCCGAAATTTTAATAGCTCCCATTCACCCCCCCCCCCTCTGGTCGCCGTTTCCGGTCCAACAGCATCTAAGTCAGGAACTAGCTACAAGGCATGTAATAGATAGCAAGGACATTCAGCCTACGCATGCTAGTTACCAGAAGCAATGGTGATCATTTTTCAAGTTTTTAAAGCATAAAAGCCATGCATATGACAGATATCAGACATATCAAGTGAACTGAACCAAAGCATGATCATTGACAAGTATTCAAAAGCATGTACCAGCTAGAATAAGTAAAGCAGTTCAATCATATAATAGAAGCAGCTTAAAAGTGTGATATGTGAATATGTATGATATGAACACACACAAAAAGACTCAAGAAAAAAGTAAAGAAGAAAGAAAACTGACTCAAAATATCCTAAAAAGGATACACAACACCCAAATCCCCTCGTAAACGCTCAAAGGTAGACTGATCTAGGGGTTTGGTGAAAATGTCAGCCAACTGATGATGAGTATCAACATGAACAAGGTCAATGACACCTTTCTCATATTGATCTCGCAGAAAATGAAAGCGCACATCAATGTGTTTGGTTTTTGAATGGAGACAAGGGTTTTTCCCTACACTAATTGCACTAGTGCTGTCGCAAAACAGAGGAACTCTGGTAGGAAAGAACAACCCAAAATCTCGCAATGTGGAAATCATCCAAACTAACTATGAGCAGCAGCTAGCAGCAGCTACATACTCAGCCTCAGTGGTCGAAAGAGCAACTCCATATTGCTTTCTAGAAGACCAAGAGACAAGAGAAGGCCCAAGAAACTGGCAAGTACCGGAAGTCGACTTTTGATCCAACCGACACCCACCAAAGTCAGCGTCCGAAAAGCCAAATAGATCAAAAGATGATGATGCTGAATAGTAAAGACCGAGATCAGGCGCATAAGTGAGATACCTGAAGATGCGCTTGACAGCCTGCCGATGAGACGCGCGTGGTGAAGACTGGAAATGCGCACAAAGTCCCACGGCGAACTGTATGTCCGGTCTTGTCACCGTCAAGTACAGCAGTGAACCGATCATCCCTCGAAACTCCCTCTCGTTGACCTTGACGCCGCTCTCATCCTTGTCCAGACCCCCAGATGTGCCCATTGGGGTCATCTGCGGCTTCAGTTCCCCACCAAAGTCAAATTTTTTCAACATGTCGCGAGTGTACTTACCTTGGTGGATGAAAGTGCCGTCCTTGGTCTGCTTGATCTAAAGCCCTAAGAAGTACTTGAGCTCACCCATGAGGCTCATCTCAAACTCGCTGTGCATCTGCTCAGAAAACTTGGACACAAGAGAATCAGTAGTACCGCCAAAAATAATATCGTCCACGTAAATCTGAGCAACTAAGAAATCTGAAGCAACTCTGAGCAAAAAGAGAGTTTTATCCACAGAACCCATCACAAAGCCCTTCCCCAACAAAAACTGCTTCAACCGGTCATACCAAGCCCTGGGGGCTTGCTTCAACCCGTATAAAGTTTTTGTAATTTAAACACATGTCGAGGAAACTTAGGGTTTTCAAAACCGGGGGTTGCCTAACATAAACCTCCTCCTCTATGTACCCGTTCAGAAAAGCACTCTTGACGTCCATTTGAAAATGCATGAAACCCTTTGAAGCGGCAAAAGCTAAAAGAATGCGAATGGACTCAAGACGGGCAACAAGAGCGAAGGTTTCTTCAAAGTCAATACCTTCCTTCTGGCAAAAACCCTGGGCAACTAGTCGAGCTTTGTTTCGCACCACAACCCCATCTTCACCTTGTTTGTTCTTGAACACCCACTTGGTGCCTATGGGGTTGCATCCTGGTGGCGGCTCAACTAGTGTCCAAACCCGATTACGGACAAAATTCCCAAGCTCTTCTTGCATAGCATTAATCCAATTAGAATTAGAAAGAGCATGAGAAACATCTTTGGGCTCAAAATATGCAACAAAAGCAGATTCAGCAAACACAGCAAGAGAGGTATCAGATGAACGCAAAGTTCTCTCAGTCAAATCACCAATGATGAGCTCTGAGGTGTGATCACGCTGAACTGCTCGGGATCCTTGGTGATCTGAAGTCACCTCACCAGAGTCAGCAGCTGACACCTCTAGACTCAACTGAGGGGGCTCGATCGAAGTGGAAGAAGTGATCAGAGGTCCTCCCTCGTCCTCAGTCGAAGTCTCAGAAGGTGTGGGCTCTGTAGGAGGCGCAGAAGGCCCACCCTCATCAGCAGCTGGAGTATCCTCATCTTCCTCGAAGATGGACTCTCCGAGCTCATCAACACCAGAAAGCTCAAAAGAAAGAGTCAAAGAAGGCAAGGACTCGTCAAATGAAACCTCACAAGTCTCGACAAGCTGCTGGGAGTCGAGGTTCCAAACAAGGAAGCCTCGAGAATGTAACGCATAGCCAAGAAAAACTCCATCCCAGCAACGAGACTCAAACTTGTCCAAATGCCCTCCCTTCTTGAGCACAAAGCACTTGCAGCCAAACGCTCGCAAGTGGCTCACCTTGGGCTGTCTGCCAAACCGCAACTCATATGAAGTCTTACCAAGGTAAGCCCTAAGAAAAACGCGGTTGGCCAAATAGCAAGCCATGTTCATAGCTTCAGCCCAAAAATGCCTAGGAGTCCTGTGCTCATCGAGCATCGTCCTGGCCATCTCGACTAGCGTGCGGTTCTTTCGTTCCACAACACCGTTCTGTGGGGGAGTGTAAGGAGCAGAAAACTGATGATCAAGACCCTGATCACTACAGAAGTTGACGAACTGAGAATTCTTGAACTCAGGGCCGTTGTCGGAGCGAATTGCTCACATCCGACCATTGTTCTTGTTCTTCAGCTTCAAAATCAGGTCATGAACAAACTGAAAAGTTTCATCCTTAGACTCCAAAAAGAAAACCCACGAAAATCGAGAAAAATCGTCAACAATCACAAGCGTGTACCACTTCCCATCGACTGAGCACACCCGAGCTGGACCAACAGTGTCCAAGTGTAATAGCTCGCCCGGATATGAAGTCATCACCTGAGTCACAGGTGAGTGAGAAGCGGCAACCATTTTCCCATGACGACAGGGATGGCAAACTAGATCTTTCTCCATTTTAAGCTTGGGCAATCCTCGGATGAGGTCCATAGAGCTTAACCTGACTAGCAGATCAAAGCTCAAATGACCTAACCTCCTATGCCACTTCCAGAGCTCAGAAGAAGATCCAGCAATCAAACAGCGAGACGGGCCAAAAGAACTAGAGAAGTCAATTCGAAAAACTTTACCAAATGGTAAGATCTGGCAGATCAAAGACCCTCTAGAATCAAACACAGAAGAAATGCCCTTCTTAAAACGCACTTCCAAACCATCCTCAAGAAGTTGCGAAACAGAAATCAAGTTAAAGTTCAAATTTTTAACCAAGGCAACATTCTTCAAAGAGAAATGATCTGAAATGTGAATTGAGCCGATGGCACTTACTTTCCCTTGACCACTGTTCTCGAAAGTGATGTACTCTTTGGAGCTCGGGGGAGTGAGACTGGAGAACCATCTGCGATGTCCCATCATGTGGCGGGAGTACCCTGAGTCCATGATCCAAACGTCCTCCAGTCCTCGATCCTGCACAATCAATGGATGTAAGGAGGAGCAAATGGTCCAACACCAGGTTTAGCAAACGAACTAAACCAGTGTCGAGCCATCTGCTCAAAAGACGGAAAGCGAAAACCATCAGAAGAGTTTGGACCAAAGCGCGACTCAAAGCATGGTTCATAGTTCTGCCCTAAACCTCGGCCACGAGGTCTAGGACCGTAGCCAAAATGGCCTGGAGCTCTACCGGAATGAACACCACCAACTGGAGCACGAACATGAAAGCCGTCTCCTCTACCACCACCTACACGACGCGGCCTGGCCTCTAGCCTCTCCCAGCGTCGAGGAACACGCAGTCTACCACCCTGCTAGTAGAACTGCTCCTGACCACCACGAGCTCTTTCTGCTCTCTCAACCCGCTTCCTCCTGAAGAAAAACTCCGCAAGATGCCCGTCTCTCTAACAGTACTCACAATGATAGGTAGGCTTCTTGGGATGTGGTTCAGGCTTGGGGTTCTTGGGTTTAGTGGTGTTTGGTGTAGTCTTCTTGGGTTTAGAGGGTCCTGGGAGAGAGTCAAGAGAAGTGTGGAGGTGTTTGGGCTTTGGAACCCAGATGGGCTTCTTGGGTGGAGCTTTGGGCTGTTCATGAATCACTCCATCCTTGGGCTGACAAGCCTGGGAAGACTCAGTAGAGTGAGTCTTGGGATATCTCTGCTCAGGAGTCATTTTACTCCACTCCACTGCCTGGCTAATGGCACTCTCAAAGTCAGCCTTGGTGTAGGTGTAGCCTACCCCAAACCCATCCTGCCTCTTGAACTGCTGGATCATCATGCCGAGTTGTGGCTCTCGGGCACTGATCCAACTCGGGATAGAAACGAAGGTAAAAATTCTCATTCTGAGAATCAGCTAGCTCCTCTCTCAAGGAAGCTAGAACCTCCACCTGAGACAAGCAGGTCTCACACTCGCTATCTACCTGGACAGATTTCTTGGCTTTCAGCTTTATCAATTCCATTCTAAGAGACAAACAGTTCTCACAGACAGTGGGTGGAACTGACAGTGTCTCAAGCTCTAGCCTAGTCTGCGCCAGCTCAGCTCTCACTCTCTCCAAATCACCCAAATGCTCATCGCCCTTGGCTTTCAGCTCAACTAAGACAGCTAGATGAGATGGGCAATCAGTACAGGGTGTGACGACAGTGGCGTGAGCATCTTCTAGCTCCAGCTGAGCGCTTTCAAGCTCAGTGGCCAAAGCGTCCCTCTCATCAACCCTTTTTGTGTACTTGGACTTCAGAGTCGATAAGTCACACAGAAGCACCTCACACTTAGGGCACTCACTGCTATCACCCAAGTAGGGGGAAGAATATAGACTCTCAATTCTGTCGTTGGCCACGACAAGCTCACTCTCTAACTCATCTATCCTCTTCTTAACTCCCCTAAGCAGTTTTTCCCGATATTTTAACTCCTGACGATTGCTTTCAAGTAAATCAACGATTTTGCGTTCATAAGATGATACCTTTTCGTTGTCGTCATCGTCGGAGTCATCGGAGGATCTCTTCTCTTCCTTATCCCCAAGAGCCATTGAGCAGAAGCTCTTGCGGGATCTTCGGCGCTGATGTGAGCGGCTCTTCGGTCTGTCCCCGAAAGTCATGAAGCAAAGGCTCGCCGGATTGTCCTTGTCCTTCCCCTTCCTGATGACAATCTCCTCATCGCTTGAGCTCGATGAAGAGGAAGAAGACGTGGACCGCTTGGAGTAGCTCTTCTCCATCTTGGCGAAGAAGGCCTTGTCGCGCTTTTTGTTCTCACGCCAATAATCCTTCAGGGCCTTTCTGAAGAATCTGGTCTTTGGCTTGCCCTTGTTGAAGGAGGAGCTCTTGTGCTTGCCGGAGTCATAGAAACCACCACCGGTGCCCTTCTTGTGGCCATTGTGCTTGGGGCAGTCGGCGATGAAGTGTCCTGGGTCACCACACTCAAAGCACCCGGATTTCACGCCGTGTCTTTTGAACATTCTCTTGTCATAAACACGACGCACCCGGTTGTTAAAAAGACACAAGTCATCATCTCCCAAAGACTCAAGCTGGTCCTCAGTGATAGACATCAAAGAGAACCCAGCACAGCTCACAGAAGTGGGATCAACAGAAGGTGTAGCAAGGGCCAGAGATTTCGAACGAGAGCCAGTGAGATTTGATCTAACTAGATATCAACCTCAGTGGCCTTTAGCTTGCTAAACAACTCAGAAATGGTCAAGGTATCATAAGAAGTGCTCTCAATACTAGAGGATACCTTGATCTCCCAGATCTTTGGGTCCAAGGTATGGAGAACCTTGAGCGCTTGCTCGTGATCTGAGACTAACTGAGCACCCTCAGCCTTGTTGTCCCGAAGCTTGTTTATGATCGATTGAAAACGACCAAACAACACTTCAACAGATTCACCTGGTTTTTTTGGTGAAGTTCTCATATTCACGCCGGTAAGTCTGATAGAGCCGAGCATTGACCTGGGCTGTCCCCTCATGGTGTGCCTTGAGGGTAGCCCAGATCTCTCTCGCAGTGGAAAGATGGCTCACACGCTCAAACTCAGTGGGACCTAAACCAGAAAATAGAATGTTCATAGCTTTACTATTGCTCAGATGCTGGGCAATGATACCAGGAGTACCATGCTCAGCAACTGGCAATATAACAAACGTATCATGAATGCAAATGTCCCAGATGTCCGAGCCTTGGCTCATAAGATAGGCTCGCATGCGAGTCTTCCAATAGTTATAGCCATAAGCTTCTAAGGACGGGACCTTGCCAGGAGACGTCATGATCACTACTGGGGTTTAGAACCGGTTAAGGTATAGAAAAACCCTAACCAGGCTCTGATACCACTTTTAGGACCGAAAGTAGCGACCAGAGAGGGGTGAATGGGCGCCTAAAAATTCTTTCGAATCAATGGCCTGCTCCTAATACCCAACGCAACTCAAAAGACTAAGCACCAAAGCATGAACAGATTGCCTAAGTCTAAAGGTATCTAGCCTAGAAGCAACTAATGTTAAAAACAGAGAAACACCAATACAGTGCTAATAGACAGATAAACAGAATACACAAGACATGGCAAATCAAACTTCTCAGTACAACAATCTAAGTGCACAAAGAGTGGGATGAGAAGTTACTGTTCTAAATCTGTCTCCTGTTCGAAACTTGGTGAAGCCTGCTTCGCTGTGTCGAAGCCTGCTTCATCGTGTCGAAGCCTGCTTCGGAGTCCCTTGTCGAAGTCGAGTGAAGTTTGTCGTTGACGTGCCGAAGGTTTGTTTGGTCTAGCCTAGTTCGAGTGTGGCAGAGAGCGAAGTATGCTTCGAAGCGAAGTATGAGAGTCTCGAAGCTTGCTTCGAACAGTGTACTTCGAAGCCTAGACTTCGATCAGAAAGGTTCGAACAAGCTCACAGAAAAGCAACCTCCGAAAGAGAAGCGAAACCCGACACACGACAGAAAAATCAAAATGAAGCCTACACTCTACCTTCGGAGCTAGCAAGATCGAAGAAAGATTGCTGAAGTGATGACCTTTGACACACACAGATCAACTTCGAAACGAAGTCTGCAGGTGTTGTCACTCAAGAAATCGAAGGCCACAAACACACTTCGAATGACAAGCTTTGAACTCACAAACTGAGACCTTCGGAAAAGACCACAACGGAAACACCACAGAGAGCATACTCTGAACGAAGTCTACTAGAAAGACATGCTTCGATGCTCACTTCGAAGCTTGTCCAAGTATTGACTACCGCTCGAGTCGGAGTATACCTTCGCAAGAACTGTCGAAGTATGCTAAGTTCGAAGCTAGGTTCACAGTTCTAAATCGGAGCCGAAAAACTCTAGCAAAGCCTTCGAAGAAATCTGATCGAATCCTGCCTCACGGAGCTGAGGGACTTCGAACAGTGAAGGGGGCTTCGCCAGAAACAGCCAGAAAGTGACAAGGTCCTGTCTACTCGATCAAAAAGGCTACACAGGAAAAGCAAGGCTAGAGACTAGTGTACCATTGCTACAGAGAGTAGTACTACTTGCTACAGTGCGCAAGAACTAGTACTCACGAGAAGAACAAAACGAAGCAACAGAGATGTGCGTAGAGCTCAGGAATAAAATAGCTGCACTCAAACCGAAATCACAGAGCTGCACACAAAGTGCTGCACATGAAACAACAGGCATAAAAACTCGTGAAGAACAGACAGCATTCACAGGAAAAAATCACAAAACAGAGCCTGGCGGCGCAAGAACAGGAGAATGAGCAAGAGAGAGAATGACCCAAGGAATTGATTAAAAAGTGATTTCAGCAAAAAGGGTGACCTAACCCTAGGGATTGGGGTCATATTTATAGGCTTCCCAATACTAGGAATATTCCACCAGCCCCTTAGGGTTTTTTACAGACTCGACTGACTGACTATGGGCCTAGGGAAAAAATAGAAAATTCCTATTTACAGATGACTTATCCAGAAGGTAAGCTTTCATAGCGACTACGGCTTCTCTTCTGGACAGTCCGATACAAGATCAGCGGTCGTTAGTTTTGCGCCGAAACTGACAAAGCCTCCACCGACTTTGCACCAGGTACCCGGATTGGGCCGGCCCGATTCCACAGCTCTCTCAGCCCGGCAATCGCTCACCGCCCGTGTACCTGAGTCAATCCTGGTCAACAGCCCAGTGGGTCTTCTGCTGCTCCTAGCCCATGTACCTGGATTGGGCAGCCCGACTTCACGGCTCTCTTAGCCCGACAGTTGCACACTGCCCGTGTACCTGAGTCACACGCGGGCCATGAAGCAGATCTCCTCTCTTCTTCTATCCTCTTTGACTATCGTTGATGATGACTCATCACATCTGGAGCCATGAGGCCCACACTATTCAGCATGGATCCTCAACGTTTAGTAGCACTGCTATCGTTAAATACTCTCTTTGGCTTTGTGGTGGATTATGATAATTTTGTTTGGTGTAATATCTTTTGTTCGTTTTGTTGTTTGACAAACCCGTTTTTCTTCAAATTTATGTTCTAAATTGCTAGACAAGCTGACAAATATCCTCCGGCTTCAATACAATGCATCCCATGACAAAGTAAAACGAGCAAACAGTTTAGGGAATTTCTAGCCTTTAAAATATGTTCCAAAAATACTATTGTTTGACAAATAATAAAGTTTTTGTTGGTGTAAAAGATTATGTTAACATGTTTGAATAACCTCAAAGGGTTATCGAGTGAGATGGTTGATTGCGGACTGTTCCAGGCCTCCGAGTAGGATAATAGCCGAGAACAGTTCGAAGTGTCTATACCTTAGTAAAGAATGGGTATTTATAGGCAAGAATACATAAAGAGAAGATCATTCTACCCTCTAGTTACAATCGTCATAGAGGGCACTATTCTTTAACCTTCGTAGGGCTAAAAAGGTAAAAGGTCGTGTGAACACTTGGGTAAAGCAGATGTCACGTCCATCTTGGCGGCGCCCCTTCAGGAGGATACCTTTTGGGGGAATTCTCCTGGACCAAAACCTCGTTGAACCCTTGGGCTTGTAACCCTTCGGAAAAACTCCCTTTAGCGGAGCCTTGTCGATCACCTACGTCTCTAAGGAGTGAAGCTTTGGCTCCTCTTACCCTTCGAATTAGGCCTACAGAGAGGATTCCTGTTTACTATGTGGATGGAAGTATTTTCCCCAACAATATGTTTCTAAAAATTCAGCATCATTATTATACAAACCCTTCAAACTCTCAAGACCCAATACCTTGAACTCGAGTTGATTCAATAACACGCTCTTTCGAGACAAAGTATCGGCAACCATGTTGTCCTTACCTTTCTTGTACTTAACAATGTATAGAAATGTTTCGATGAATTCAACCCATTTGGCATGTCGATGGTTTAGCTTAGCTTGTCCTTTCAAGTACATCAAAGCTTCATGATCGGAATGAATAACAAATTCCTTCGGCCATAAGTAGTGTTGCCATGTCTCAAGTGCACGCACCAAAGCATACAACTCTTTGTCATACACAGAATAATTTAATTCGGCACCTCCCAATTTTTCACTAAAGTATGCTACTGGTTTTTCTTGTTGCATTAAAACTCCTCCTATCCCAATTCCACTAGCATCACATTCTACTTCAAAAGTTTAGTGAAATCAGGAAGAACAAGTAATGGTGTTTCAGTCAAATGTTTCTTTAATTCTTGAAAAGCTTTTTCTTGTGAGTTTCCCCATTTAAAATCAATCCATTTCTTCGTTAATTAATTTAAAGGAGCAGCAATGGTACTGAAATTCTCACAAATCTTCTATAAAAACTAGTAAGACCATGAAAACTTCTTACTTGACTTACATTTGTAGGAGTAGGCTAATTCTTGATGGCTTTCACCTTTGATTCATCCACTTGTATTCCTTTTCTTAAAACAACAAAGCCAAGAAATACAACATAGTTTGTGCAAAAACTGCACTTCTCAAGATTAGCAAATAATTTCTCCTTTCTAAGCTCATCCAAGACGTGTCGAATGTGTTTTACATGCTATTCAAAAGATTTGCTATAAATCAGAATATCATCAAAGCAGACAACAACAAATTTCCCAATGAAAGCTCGCAGGACATAGTTCATCAATCTCATGAAAGTACTAGGAGCATTAGTCAAACCAAAAGGCATAACTAACCATTCATACAAACTAAATTTTGTTTTGAATGCAGTTTTTCATTCATCTCCTGCTTTCATTCTAATTTGATGGTAACCCCTTCTCAAGTCAATTTTCATAAATATTATGGAACCACTTAATTCATCAAGCATATCATCTAACCGTGGAATAGAATGACGATAACGAATAGTGATATTGTTTATAGCTCTACAATCAACGCACATCCTCCAAGAACCATCTTTTTTGGCACTAATATCATAGGCACAGCGCAAGGACTTAAGCTTTCACGAACAAAACCTTTATCAAGAAATTCTTATACTTGCCTTTGTATTTCTTTTGTTTCTTCAGGATTTGTGTGGTATGGTGGTTGGTTAGGGAGTGTAGCCCTTGGTAGTCCGACCGGTGTTTCTTCTTGGAAAATGTCTTTATGGTCATGTAAAAGATGAGACACAACACTAGGAAGAGCGGTGATATTGTTAAGTGAAAATAAAATGTCTTTGCACACAAGTACAAAGAGCACTTGATCTGGGTTATTCCTCACTTCTCTTAGCTCAGATTTTGTGGCTAACATAACTAGATGATCTCCCTCTCCTTTCTTTTTATCTCTCAAATTTAGTTTGTGGCACTCACTCACCGAATTGTGGATGCCACTCAATTTCTTTTGTTCTTCTCCTCTTTGACTTGCCAGACTAATTTCATATTTCTTTTGTAAGTGCTCGGCCATGGTTTGTTGAGGCATCATAGGCTTGAGTACAAACTTTTTCCTTTTTAAATCTAGTGTATACTGGTTTGTTCTCCCACAATGTTATTATCTCGATCATATTGCCAAGGTCTTCTAAGCAGCATGTGACACACTGACATCAGTGACACATCACACTCCACTGTGTCAATATATTCACCAATTTTGAATGGAACCTTTACTTTACATCCAACCTTAATATCTCCTGAGTCATTTAACCATTGGACATGATATGGATGAGGGTGTCGTTGTAGCTTCAAATGAAGCTTGACAATCATCTCCCAACTGGAAAGATTATAGCAGCTCCCGCCATCAATGATCACCTTCACTACTTTGTCTTGCACTCTAGCTCGGGTTTAAAAAAGATTATGTCGATGTCCATCTTCAGCATCCTTCTCTTGAACACTCAAATAGATCACGCTTGTAATAACGAGGGACAAATCTTGCTCTCATCTCAACCTTCATTTCAGTCCACGATGCTACATGAGGTTCGTCATGATCCTCTCTTTGATTCTGAATTTGTTCCCACCAAATCAGTGCATAATCTTCAAATTCAAGTGATGCCATTGCAAGCTTCTTTTCTTCCGTGTAGTTGTGCATCCGAAAGATTTTGTCGACTTTTAGTTCCCAAGTTAAGTATTCTTCAGGATTATTGGTACCTGCAAATTTAGGCATAGAAAATTTAAGTTTACCAAACCTATGTTCATCATGATGATTGTTGTTGTTGTGATGATGGTGTTGATTTGCTTGATTGTGCGGGGGTATGTTAATATGTATTGGTTCATATGCAGCTCTTCCACGACCCACGCCACGACCACGCTCCCTTCCTGCATTATTATTATTATTATTTTCATCACCAACCCTTATATTTGTAACAGGTGGAGGGTTTATATTAACAGCACGAGCCCTTCGAGCAGCGGCTTCCTCATCGGTCTCATTTATTAAAGGTTCTTGTTCAGCTTGTGGTTGTAGTTTCCGTACAATGTCAGCAACTATGTTAGTGTGGAATACGTTCAGTTGTTGATTTATTTCAATTTGAAGATCTTGTATGGAGTTATTCAATTCTTCTCTCAGCTGCTCATTTCCAACAGTGATCTCTCGTCGTAGTGTGTCTCTCAATGCACAATATTCAGTCCAGTTAACTACGGCATCTGGAGCACGTCCACTGTTCCCTGAATTTTCACCTTGACCTGACATGGTTAGTTGGGCAAACAGCAAATGAAGAAAAAAAATATATGTGTGGATAGTACTCTCAACCTCACTTATCCTTACCACCGAAGTTCTTACTTACCCTCTGCTGATTGATAAAGGAATTCACACATGAATGGAGAGGCAGAACAATTAGAGGTTTAGCGAACTCACAGCTGAGATCAAAGCCTACAACGATTTTATTTGTGGAGCTTGGTAGGGGAAATTTTGTCCTACACAATCTAAATTCTCGATGTAGTCTTACTAAGTAGTTATCCACATGAGAACGCACAATCTAGATGCTGAACACAAGGTTTGGAAGATAAACAAAATCAACTCACACACAAAGATAATGGAACCAAATGCAATCAAAGGGGTGAGCCAACAGTATATATGAGTTACAAAAAATGGCTCAATTGAAATGGTTATGGAAAGACGCTAGCTGATTAAACTGATTTAAAATAGGGCACAAGATTGTACCAACAGAACTGTTCTCCCAATAATGCAAAGAAAACAATAGCCCCTCTCTTCTTCTTTTTCACATAGTAGGCTGTCTTTCTTTTTTTAGCATGCAAAACAGTAACTTCAGTTTTTTATTATACTCTTGTCATCTGTTTTTTTATACTCTTGTTATCTTTCTTTTCTTGTTAAAAGTGTGAGAACAAGATCACCAAGTGCAGCCCTATAGAACAGATCAGCTAGTCTTTGTAGGATCAAAGTATTCGCAAAGGGCAGAATGGTTATCAAAAGAATTCAGACTTTTCTTTTCAATAGTAAGAAGCCAATAATTTGACAACTTAGTAGGATTTTTTTTTTATTTTCCAACAGAGATGGGTAAACAATAATCTGAGTTTACTTGTGGGAATTACTACTGATATAGTAAGCTGATCAATGGGGATTAAAAATAAGTAACGCGAAGGACAATGAACCGTTCAGCAACAAGAACACGATCTCTTGGATTAAAACTTAGCAGAACGCACAAGAACAACAGATCGTAAACTATGGTTCAATATTTTTGTGAGGCCATTTTCAGATAGGACGAAAATGAAACTACAACTAGGGATAAAGATTCTACCATGACAACTGAGGCTCTGATACCAAATGATACAAGGATGCGCCCAACCTTCACGACGTAGAATCAAAGATACTCGTGAAACCTGACAAGTCTTGTGCAGCCAACCGTTGCATGTGCAACAACCTGCAGCACGGAGTTCGCCCAACCTCACGTTGTCCACTCAACCAATTCAAGCGGATTACAATCCTCGTTGCAATCACAAAGGGCTTGCAAGAACAACGGGAAGGAATGCACAATTCTCAGAGATGATTCAGCTAGTAGCTAGAACACTCAAGAACATGCATAAATCATAGTTGTTTCATTCTCAAAATTATGTTCCCTCTACACATTGAGAAAGATCCTATTATATAGAAGGGATTGAGAGGGAGATGGAGAGGTGTTCAGGACGTTTTACATGGCATTAAGCCAATATTGGTGCGCAGCACCCTAATTAGAGTAAATGAAACGTTTTTGACAGTTTCTGGTCTCCACATTAAGTCGGCGATAACTCTCTATTCCGGTGGAATTATTGGGTGAGGCCAGATCCGTTGGAAAGCTTATGAAGTAAGCGTTCCAAGCTGTGGTCGAACACATTTATTGGATTTAATATGCGATTTCTATGAGCATTTTATTCCATACTGGTCACTTGAATCCGAAAGGGTTTTCATTGCATTCATTGCTTGATTGATGGCTGTTGATGAAGTGCTGCTCCTTTGGCCACTCTTCAACGTTGTCATACCTAAGAATAATTAAATTACTGGCATTAGGTAGCAACTGATTTATATGTGTAATGCTATTCTTATTTAGGAGCGAGTTCACCTGGTGATTTATTTGCTTTGCACGAGCACGAGTTATTGCTCCTTCAAAATGATTTGGAATATCTTGATCATTGAGGGAAATAAATGTTGTTGATGCTAGGTTGTCCGTATCAAAGGGGTTCGATGTAAATTGGAGGATTGTGTGCCGAGGGTTTCGGTGGTGCGTCGCGTTCTTGTTTTGGCTTGTCTTGGATGTGCAGGGTGGAGATGCTGACCAACTGTCGATGGCGAGTGATCAAGGGTCAAGCGGGAAGCTCGATGCCAGAGGATCAGGGAGGCCGGGTGAAGTTGGAGAATATCTCAAGAGTGCACGAAGAGACAGAGTAAGACTTGGATGGACGGATGGAAGCGACGGCGTGACGACCGGGTCTACGAGAGGGAGGTCAGGGCAAGCATTCAAGCGGCTCAAGGGGATCGAGAGCGGAAGTGTCTTGATGGTACTCGGAGTCACAAAGCGGTGTCATGAGTCAAAGGGTTGAGAGGCGTTGTCGGTTTTTGCTGAAAACCGTCGCAATTCTAGTTATGGTAATTTCGATAGTTATGAGTCCTTTTTAGCGGTGAGTCTTTGTGTAATAAACTAGGTTTAATTTTAGTAAAGTGTCTAGAGCAAGTGTACTCCTTTGGTATATTTTTCGGAATTTCTTAATTCTGAAAATATATTACAAGGAATAGGACCTTTGTGTAATTTCTTAATTCTAGAGGGTTCTTTTCAGAAAATACCCCCCATAGTTGGCCTATAAATAGAGGACCATATCCATGAGCAGGTGGCTGTTCTTTTTGTCTGAACCAAAATATCCAATTCATAAAATTTCTGCTATATTCTTGCTTTGCAATCAATCCTGCGTTCCTGTTCACAATCCGGCAAGAGCTATAGGAAATCAGCGATGAACAAGGAATTGGGCGCAGGTAAGTGGTTTAGTCTAGATTCAATTTTTGTGTGCATTTTCTGATGAATCCAGTGTAGAACATGTGATATATGCATATGTAACTTTTGTTGAGGATGATTTGAATGTTCCATTTTCGAAAGTTGCAACTAGTTTCTGTGATTCTGTCTTGATTCTTTTGCTGATCAAAAGTGGTACCTCTATTCTGATTTTGAGAAGATCTGTTTTTCTCTGTTTAGGGCTGAACCCCCTTTTTGGTGTTTGGCAAAATGTCTCTACTGATGTTCATCATATGATGTAGAAATTTTTTTGCTCTTTGATTGTGTTGAATCAGAAACTTCAGATTTATTATAAAGTTTCCTTCACATGTGCTATTCATTTGCACCTAGTCTTCAGTTTTTGAGTAAATTCAGTGCAGTCTGAAGTTTGATTGTTTGAAACTGAATCTTTCAAATCATCTTGTGTATTTTGAGCATATTCGAAAGCTTGTATAGACAGAGTGTTGTTCTGAATTTTGATTTGTGATTCAAACTTGTTTGTGAAAACTAAAATTACCAAGTCTTTCTCTAATTTCAGCAAACTGTTCTGAAATAGGTTCCATGTTTCTCTGTTTTGTGGTTAAATAGTTTTTCTGCTGAACAGTGGTTATCTGAAATAGAACTTGGAAAATTTTGATATCAGATCCTGTTAAAATTGCACTGAATCAAACCTATTCTAGTCTCAATTCAAGTCTAGTGTGTCACATACACTTTAAAT
This sequence comes from Zizania palustris, assembly GCA_019279435.1. Taxonomy (NCBI): domain Eukaryota; kingdom Viridiplantae; phylum Streptophyta; class Magnoliopsida; order Poales; family Poaceae; genus Zizania; species Zizania palustris. Next base: position 40,705,683 of record JAAALK010000290.1, read on the forward strand.
TGGAGAGCTGAACTAATTGCCATTTCTGTCCATCTGAAATGACATGTTCTGTGTGAAAGTTTTATCCAGTTCTGTTTTCTCTTTAGAATTCTTGTGCAGATCAAGAGCTTCTATGAGATAAACCTCTTTCAAGAGCTTAGGTTCAGTTAAAACAGTTTTCCTGCATGATTTGTGTTCTGAATTTTTTCAGAGAGTTTATACTTGAACTATCTTGTCTGAAACATGGTTTCAATTTTCAGATGTGTGTCAAGAATCTTCATCATTTATTGTGAATATGTTTTACTAAAAGTGATTAGCTCATTATCAATATTCTGAATGTGTTTGAAGTGTTGAATTTGAGTTTTTCTTATAGATCTCTGATTACATTTTCAGAAACTCTTAGTTGTGATTGAAAATCCTGATAATACTGTTCCAGTTCAGATTAGTTTATTTTGAATGTCTAGATTTTATTTCAAGCACTGTTTTGAATCTGAATTAGGTTTGTAGTGTTTCTCAAGTATTGTTGCTTGTTTAGATAGGTTCAGAGTCTAATGCTGAGCTCAACTAAAGTCAGAATTGGTTGAATCAAAGTTCTGAGTATAATGAACTAAATCTCTGTCTTCAATTTTCAGTTTTAGATATGTTTGTTCAGAACTGATTCTTCTTTGAACTTTATCTTCTACTTCTATTTTCAGTGTATATGCTAAGTCGGTACTGATTTTGAATTCAGTTTTATCAATCTTGAATATATTTTCTATTTAGAATTACAATTCAAATTCAATAATATAAATTCAGAACTGAAACTTGTTGTCTAGACCAAATCAAATCTGTTCAAGTCCTGATTTCAATCTGTTGAATTTCTATATCTGAGTTGTGTTTTAGCAATAATATTCATCCACATGCAGTTTGTATCAAATATCCAATTGAATGCATCTTGTAATTGCAGCAGCTGACTTTTGGGTCTGAAGTTACTGTTTCATATCAAAAATATTTTCTCAGTGCTCAGCTTCTTTGAAACTGATCTGTAGTTGAGTAATCTGATTGGAATTTGAAAACTTGAAAACTATAATTTTGAATTGAGCACAGTTACAAAACTGAATTCTGTTTTCTGATTTGAGTTGAAATTATTCAGTACTATTTATGATTTCTAGTATGAATGAATTATCAGCAAATCTGAACTAATTTGAAATTTATTGTGAAGCAGCAAGTAATTTTCTGAATTTAAATTTGTTAATACCATTCATCTTCAAGCTAGTTTCGGAAATTGAATTTATCCAACTGAACTCAAAGTGTATACTGAATCAAGTTTGTTGATTGAACATTTTTGCTCAGATCTGAGTTTTCTGAATCTCTTAAACCTGTCGGAGTTTCAATGATCAACACCTTCCTGTCGACTGTTCATTTGCCGAAATAGCACCTGTATTTCGGAGTTTCAAATACTGACTATACAGATCGACTGTTCAAACTCCGATCTAGACAAAAATCTTGATTGAGGTTGAATTCTATTCTGGTTGTGTACAGTGAGTCATAAATCTGATTTTGTATTGTTAGAGGAGCGTTGGGGTGTTCTGAACATGCCATAATATTCGCAAGAATTTGTCGAGGCGCCTATTCACCCCTTTTAGTTGCCATTCTGATCCCACAAAGGGTCACCTGACGAAGGTCTCGGAAGTCGAGGTGCATCGAAGGCATTGTCCGGGTAAGGCTCTTCGGGAGTGTGCTCTGGGCGAATACACTACGAAGGAGTGCTTATGGAAGTGCTTCATGCGGAGGCCTTAGACGAAGGAGGGACTTCGGAAGGTGGTGAAGGTACTTCGAAGGTGGGGCTTCGAAGTGTGGATGACTTGATGTACTTCGGCCATGCATGGCTTCAGTACACGGATGGGTGGAGTTCGATCTTGGAGTAGCTGCGAAGCCTTGGTGGTACACTCTAGAGTTGATGGTGTGAAGATTCAAGGGTTTTGACAACTTCAGGTTAAAACCGTCACTATATCAAAGACATACTTCAAAAGTAACGAAGGCCTACGGGTTCGAAGCCTACTACCGAAGCTATTGCAGTACTTCATGTGCGAAGGGGGGCTCCGAAGATTCTAGTATGCAAAGCTGACACCAAAAGGAGCTTCTAATAAAATAGACTACCATGTGTACCCTCATGACTGTTAGATGTAGTAAAGTTGTAAACCCTATGGGTATAGTAGTCTATTCGCATATTAGAGTAGTGCCTATAAAAGGAGAGGCCGACTGAGGACTATGGTAACACTGTGTACTCCACTTTTAGAACCTTTTGTTTTCCCTGTAGCTTTGGCCAGCCGCCATGAAGTGTTCTCTTGATCTGTGAGTTTTGTGTTCCCTATTCTTGCAATGAAATTTCTTTTCGGTTTTCCATTAATTGGATGAACTTGTATGTGTGTTTTACACATTGTCTGAGTTGAGTTTTCTGCATTTCTTTTCACTCTGTGCAAACCATAGTTCTTACTATGTGTTCTTCTCGATGAAGTGTTTTGTCTCACATGTGTACGATCTATGTGAGTGATTTTGGGGTATGTTCGCTCTGTGTAAATCGGAGGTTAGTCCTCACTAATTACTAGCGAAGCACTTTGTGATGTGTGCATTCGAGGCATGTTCTCTTCTCGTAGCCAAAGTCCTCTTTGCAGTCAGTTTGCTTGCTCCTGTTTAGAGCACTCCATAATGCGAAGCCTAGTATCTTTTACTAGTGCGGAGTATTTGTTCGAAGTACTTTGAGGGAAACGTACTTGTGTGAAGTACAGTTGTGCGAAGCCTGCTCGAAGGCACCTCGATGTGCGGAGCCTGCACAATCTTTGTGGAGTTTAGTGCGTTTTGTTGTTTCTGAGTGCGAGTGAATTCTTTTGAACTTCAAACTTTTACCTAGTGCGAAGCCTGTGTTCGGAGTTTGTTCAATACCTCTGAACCGGACACTTCAAAGGATGTGTTCGAAATTGATTCATTTAAAGAGAAAATTTATAAGATCTCATTCACCCCCCCTCTGGTCGCCTGTTTCGGTCCAACACAAGGACTTGTTGTTCTTAGCATCTTGCTGCAATTGTCATTCACCTTTTGTTGCTTGATGTACCAAATCAATAAGATGATGGTACGACTGAAACTCAACAATGCGTTGAATATTGCGATGTAACCCAGTCATGAAACGTGCAATAGTTTGCTCTTCATCTTCATACACATTGGCTCTAATCACTGTCTTCTCCATCTCTTTATAATACTCCTCAATAGAGAAACTTCTTTGCTTCAGATTCTTCAATTTATCAAAAAGTTCACGACGATAGTGCTTCGGTACAAAACGAATTCTCATCTCTCGCTTCATCTCATCTCATGTTGCAATATGATTTTCTCCATCTTCTCAATTATGGAGAAGTTGTTCCCACCAAATCAGGGTATATCCATCAAATTCAAGGGATGTCATAGCTAATTTCTTCTCCTCTGAATAATTATGCAAGAGGAATATCTTATGCACTTTTAACTCCCAAGTTAAGTAAGCTTTAGGATTAGATCCTTCAAATTTTGGCATGGTAAATTTCAGTTTGCCAAATCTCTCCTCATGGTTGCCTCCTTTATGACGTCGGCGACCAAAACGAATTTGGGAATGACTATCTCCATCCATATTTATTTATTCGACCTCGTTCTCTTCCTCTACCATGTGCAGCACCTCGGTGCCTTTTTTCTTGTTCTCTTCAAGCAGCAGGACCTCCATCACTATTTTCTCCATCTCCACTATGGTTACTTGCACCATCATGAGGCTGATGTCGCCCTCTAGTTTCAGCCATAAGAGCCCAAAGATCTTGGGTCAGTCGGTCTTATTTTTCCTCCATGCTTTGTCGGAGTTCATTAAATTGTGCTGTAGTAACGCTATTTTCTTCCTCAATATCTTTCATCTTCCTGTGTAAGGTTAGTTCAAATATGAATAATAGGTATTTGTGGATAAAATTTTGGTAGCTCCCACAACCTCACCTTCTCTTACTGACCAAAGCTCTTATAAGTTCCCTGCAGATTACAGAAGTACTTTGTGTGGTGGTAACAGAGTGATGGTTAAGCGAATATCAACTGGTTTTTAGTTTTACAGTGGCTTATTTGTGGAGCTCGGTGGGAAAAGATGCACAAGGAGCAATCTAAATTCTAGTTTTTATAAATATAAGTGGCAATCCAAACTAGAGATCCAATGCATAGTGTTGATCACGAGATATGAATGATGTAACCAAAGCAACACACGCACAAACGAAATTTCACCGATAGAAGAATAACAATCTGATTACACAACTTGATGTGCAAGTTCAACACTTGTGCATTTCGACAATCTGATAGTTCTTTATTTCCAATACTTTTTTTCGCAACTTTCTTTCTTATTCTTTTTTCACTCTTTTTTTGCACGATACTAATCAAGATCAAATATAATACTTGCACAAATGAAGGATAAAACCAAATATTTCAGTAGCTATTTTCACAGGATAAAGATAGATGTAAAGGATAATTTAATTTTTTTGTGGGTATATAAAAGGGACAAAGGACAGACAAATGATGATATGATCAGCAACTAAACAAAGTGTTGGACCAAAATAGGCGACCCGAGGGGGGTGAATAGGAGCTTTTAAAATTTTCTTCTGGTGAACAGACTTCGAACACAGCCTTCGAAGTATCTGGTTCGGAGGTATCGAACGCACTCCGAACATAGGCTTCGAAAAAGGTAAAAGTTCAAAGTTCAGAGGACTTCGCTCACACTCAGAAACCCAAAAACACATTGTACTCTGCAAAGATAGTGCAAGCTCCGCACACGGAGGTGCCTTCGAGCAGGCTTCGCACTACCGTACTTCGTACAAGTATGTTTCCCTCACAGAGTTCCGAACCAATACTCCGCACTAGTAACAGGTACTAGGCTTCGCACTTCAGAGTGATCTAAACAGGAACAAGCAAACTGATAACAAGAAGGACTTCGGCTGAGAGAAGATAAAAAGCTTCGAACGCCCACTTCACAACGTGCTTCGCTAGTAATAAGTGAGGATTAACCTCTAATTTACACAGAGCGAACTAGCACAAAATCATTCACACACATCAAACACATGTGAGACAAAATACTTCATTGACAAGATATAGAGCAAACACTTTGATTTCACAGAACGAAGTGAAATGCAGAAAACTCAACTCACATAGTGCAAATAACACAGATACAAGTTCATGCAAGTAATGGAAAACAGAATAGAGATTTCATTGCAAGAACAGAAAACACAAAAAGACTCATGGAACTGAGTACATGAGAATAGTGGCTGGCTCTAGAAGCTCTAGAATGATTTCTCAAAGTGTTGCCTAGACACAGCCGGCCTCACTATTTATATGCACAACTTAGTCATGTGAATAGACTACTTTACCCCTAGGGTTTTACATCGTTTTTGTCTCAAGCAGACACGGGGGTACAAATGGTAGTCTACTTTATTGGAAGCTCATTTTGTTAGCTTCGCAAAACAGAGGGTATAAGTTTTTGCAAAGCAGACACGATCATCTTTTGTAAAGCGGAATTTTTTGGAGCCCCCTTTGCACATGAAGTGTGCAGAGGCTTTAGTGGCATGCTTCAAACCCAAAGGCCTTCGCTCCACCAAAGTCAGTCTTCGATACATTGACGGTTTTGAGCCGAAGCCATCAAAGCCCTTGTGCCTTCGCACCATCACCTCCGGATTGGACCACCATGGGTTCGACGCTACTCCAAGCTCGAACTCCACCCGTCCGTGTACCGAAGCCATACATGGACATAGTACATCAAGTCATCCAAACTCTGAAGCCCCACCTTTGAAGTAACTTCACCACCTTCTGAAGTCCCTCCTTCGTCCAAGGCCTCCACATGAAGCACTTCCATAAGCACTCCTTCGTAGTGTCTCTGCATAGAGCACACTCCCGAAGAGCCTTAACTGGACCATGCATTCGATGCACCTTGACTTATAAGACCTTCGTCAGGTGTCCTTCCAAATGTCTCCGTCTGGAGCACACTTGGAAGCCTTGCCTCATTCCTAAGGCATTGTCCGCCAGCCTTCGAAGTTACTCCTTTGGAGTCCATCTTCGAAGTGCCTCACCTCCGAGGACTTTGCCTCGGGGTACCTTCAGTCAGAGCCACCCTCCGCACTTTCTGCCTTCACCCGATGCAGCTTGACCCCAAGAACGACCTCGACTCCACGAGCCTCCGTGACCGAGCTCCCTGCTTGACCCAGGTTCACCTACTGTGAACCGTTCTGTCACCTCCGAAGTCACCTACATGCCAATGACATGCAGACAAGTGTATCTGATACCACGGAGACCTCTCCGGGTAAACACCCTCTGTACCGTTTGAAATACCGAACCCTTCGGTATAATCTTTGAAATGTATTCTGTCGGACACCTCCAACAGACATACTCGGCTGCACACAAGCATCAAACCCTTCGATGAAACACCTTCGAAACCCCTTCGGAGGGACCCCTTCGCCTAGAAGGAAACTTGTCAATCACTCATCACACACTTGAAACCAAGGCACATCTCAACTTGGTTTCTCAATCTCCCCCTTGATGAGTGTAGTGACAACCAAATTTAAGTTCAAGAAAAATTGAAACTTTTCAGCATACAAGTGACCATAAAAAACTCAGAAAAGAGCCAAATCACGTCACTTGATAAAAGAGCTTCTTCCCCTTTCAAATAAAAAGGCCCTTTGGCAAAACTTCCCCCTTTGGCAATGCATACAAGCACATTTCTTTCCGTTTGGCAGCAAAAACCCCCCTGATATAAAACTCTCTCCCCCTTTGGCATTGCAAAAATCAAGGAGCAATTAAGGGATGCAAAGAGAGGTATGAGAGGGAGTGCATATGAAAGCTTCTGAAACATGATTAGCAGCAATGACAATACAAAATTAGCATTTGCCTTGAATATTGTCTAAAAATAATGCATGATAAGCTCATATGAATCATATCCAAGGAAATGCACGAGCAAGCATTTTTAGGATTTTAGCAAAAGAAAGCATCACCACTCAGACTAGCATACTAGAGAAGGTAAAGCATGGAATGAAAAAGCTGGCAAATACTACCCATACATGCATAGTCAAATAACATGGAGCTTCAGCAAACTTGAAATTATTCAATATTTTCAAGCTTTTATCCTTTTTTTGATCTTAATGCCAGGGGTTATTTGCATGTCAACCTTATACTAACCGACTAAGCCAAGCCTAGGTCAAGTAAAGACCATCAGAAGCTTAAAGCATTAGTCATGGCATACACTACAATGTCCCAGTTCATACCAAAGTGCTATGGTAAGTAGTCTAGAACAAAGCAGTGCGACGAGGCAAACCCACCTAGATCTTTTCAATGTTAGTACAAAAGACATGGATATCAATTTCATGATTTTAATCAATTTTCCATAAAAGATGTTAATGCAAAGCATTAGAATGTTCAAGTTGTATGTTTGCATCCAAGTGTAAAGGACATAGCTACCAAGCATGTAAAAGGTAGCAAAAGTACTCAGCCTACTCATGCTAGTTACCAGACTAAGCAGTGACCATGTTTTAATTTTGAAGAAATAAAAGCTATGCTCATGACAAATATTAGATATTTTCAACAGAGAAAAATCATCATGATTAAAGGAAATTATTCAAAGGCATATACAGACAAGTACATTAAACAACAGTTACTCATATGACAGAAGCTTATGCAGTGACATACAACTCCCTCTCACAAGATTTCATAGGGATGACAAATATCAAGTTCCCCACGCAAATAAGCAAATCGAGATGCATCGAGTGGTTTGGTAAAAATATCGGCAAGTTGGTTCTGGGTATCAACATATTGAAGTTCAATATTACCCTTCTCATTGTGATCTCTGAGAAAATGATATCTCACATCAATGTGTTTGGTTCTGGAATGTTGAACCAGGTTATTTGCAATACAAATAGCACTACTGTTATCACAAAAGAGTGGAACACTCTTATAATCTAACCCAAAATCCCACAAAGTGGATATCATCCACAAAACCTATGAGCAACAGCTAGTTGCAGCAACATATTTAGCCTCGGTTGTAGATTGCGCAACACTAGACTGTTTGTGGGAAGACTAGCAAACCAACGAAGTATCCAGAAAATGACAAGTATTGGAGATACTTTTCCTATCAATTCTACACCCAGCAAAATCCGCATCCGAATAACCACAAAGGCACAAAGAAGAAGATGTGGAATACCAAATGTCATATTCAAGGGTATGTTTGAGATACCTGAGTATGCACTTTACCGCTTGGCGGTGCGAAGCCCTTGGCGAAGCCTGAAAACGAGTGCACAGACACACATCTGGCCTCGTAGCAGTCAAGTAGAGGAGGGAGTCGATCATGCTTCGGAACTCCTAATCTACGACTTCTCCATCCTCATCGGGATCCAATGCTACCGAAGTATCCATCAGAGTGGCAAGGAGCTTCGCATAAACCATGTCAAACTTCTTGAGAAGATACTTTGTGTACTTCGTCTGATGGACGAAGGTATCTTGTTTTCTTTACTTGAATTGCAAACTAAGGAAAAACGTGAGTTTGCCCATCATGGACATCTCGAACTCCCTACTCATGGTATTTGCAAACTCGGCAACTAAAGCATGAGAAGAGCCACCAAAGATGATATCGTTAACATAAATCTGAACTAGGAAGAAATCTTTTCCATGCTTAAGAGTGAAAATGGTTTTATCAACAGATCCCATCAAATACCCTCGCTCAAGCATAAAAGACTTAAGTCTATCATACCATGCTCGAGGGGCCTGCTTGAGTCCATAAAGAGTTTTATGAAGTTTAAAGACTCTATGGGAGTATTTGGGGTTTTCAAAGCCAGGGTGTTGTTTTACAAAAACATCTTTGCCTATGAAGCTAATAAGAAAAGCACTTTTGACATCCATTTGATAAAGTTTGAAACCATGGGATGCCGCAAATGCAAGTAAAATTCTAATGGCCTCAAGATGTGCAAGAGGTGCAAAAGTTTCAGTAAAATCAATCCCTTCAATTTGTGAAAAACTCTGAGCTACAAGTCTAGCTTTGTTTCTAACCACAAACCCATCGTCCCCTTGCTAGTTTTTGAAAATCCATTTTGTTCCAATAAAATGAACATTAGGAGGGGGATCTACAAGAGTCCAGACTTGGTTTCTCTAAAAATTTTCAAGTTCTTCGTGAATGGCATTGATCCAACTAGAATCAGATAAAGAATAACTCACATCTAAGGGCTCGAAAGAAGAAACAAATGCAAAATCAATGAAATGGGTGTGGGAACGTGTTACCCTTTGATCAACCTCACAAATGATCTGCTCAGGAGGATGCATCCTTTGGATGTGGTGTGGAGCCTCCCGGCGGGATGCAGTTTCCCCTTCAACTTGTGCCAGGGAGTGGTCAAAGATTACCGATGTCGAGGTAGTAGCTTCAGGGCCTCTTGCCTAAGTGGTCGAAGCGGGATCGGCTTCGAGGGTTGATGTCGAGGGTAGTAGGAGATCATCCTCGAAGTCTTCGCGATCTTTGTCTTCAAAGATCATTTGTTCCATATCGTGTTCACTTGCCTGCTCAAAAGAATAGCTAACACAGGGGGTTGATTCATCAAAAGTCACATCACATGACTCAATGACAGTGTTAGTTTCCAAATTGAAAACACGATAAGAATGACCATGGGTTGTGTAACCCAAAAAGATCCCATCAGAAGAACGTGACTCAAATTTTTCCAAATTTACACATTTTAGGATAAAACATCGACAAGCAAATACATGAAAATAAGTGACTTTGGGTTGTCTCCCAAAATGCAGCTCATAAGAAGTTAAGTTCAAAATTGAGCGAAAAAAATTCGGTTTGAGATGTAACAGGCGGTGTTCAAATCCTCAGCCCAAAACTTTCGAGGAGTCCTGTGCTCATCGAGCATCGTCACAGCCATCTCAAACAAAGTGTGGTTCTTTCTCTCAACAACACCATTCTGTTTAGGAACCCGCGGAGCAGAGAATTGATATTCTATGTCATGCTCCATGCCAAAGTTAACAAAGAGAATATTTTTGAACTTTGTGCCATTATCACTTCAAATGAATTTCAATGCACCTATAAGTTCAGTAAAAAGTCTCAAAGCTAAGCTCCGAAAGTGTATAAACAATTCATCCTTGCTAGCTCAAAAGAAGACCTAAGAGTAGCGAGAGAAATCGTCGACAAAGACAAGGATGTACCACTTGCCACCTAATGAACTCACCCGAAAAGGACATACAATGTCCATATGGAGAAGTTCTCCGGGTTGTTCTGTCATCACCATAGAGACAGGTGAATGCGAAGCACCAATCATTTTTCCATGTCAACAAGGAGCGCAAACTAAATTCTTCTCAAATTTAAGCTTGGGCAATCCTCAGATTAGTCCTAGGGCACTCAATCGAGCTAGCAACTCAAAGCTCATATGCCCTAGTATCCTATGTCACTTCCAGAGCTCAGAAGTAGAATGTGCAACTAAATAGTGAGAAGAATCAGATGACTCAGAGAAATCAGCTCCAAAAACTCTCCCAACTCTAAAAATCTTGCAAACCAAAATGCCATCTGAATTGAGTACTTGCGAAGTATTGCGTTGAAAACACACTTCGAAGCCCTCATCAACCAACTGAGACACGAAGAGCAAATTGTATCCCAAATTTTCAACCAAAGCAACATCTTTGAGAGTAAAAATTGAGTTGATTCTTAGCACACCTTTACCTTTCACTCTGCTTCTTCGGTTATTGCAGAAGGTGATTAGCCCCTTTTGCTTGGTTGTGGTGAGGCTGAAGAACCATGATGAGTTTCTAATCATATGGCGCGAACAACCGGAGTCCATGATCCACGTGCTCTCTAAGCCTTTGTCTGGCACCTACACAACATGAGACAGCCTCGATCGCTCAGTGCTGGGGTAAGAGAAAAAATGACGAGGCATCCAGCACTAAGAGACACGAGGAGTAGGCAAAGTAATAGTAGACTGTCTACGCACAGGAAAAGTAGAATGATACAATGTGCGAGGTCTACCTACAAGATGGAAGCTAGACAAATGACGAGGTCTCCCAACCTGTCGAGGTACAAAGCCACTAATGCGTGGTCTATCACCATATGATACACGGTGTACACCACAATGGGCAAAACCTCTCAAGCGAGCATGGGGAGCCTCGAAAACAGGACGAGAGTGATAAACAGACTCATGCATACCTAAGGATGGGTAATGCATGTCCTGAAAACTCATCTCCTGTGAGCATCGCTCATCCTTGATGCGACGAAAACAGAACCCAACCAAATGACCCAGCCGCTGGCAATATGAGAAATGAAAAACTCTCTTTGGGGTACTCACATGGGTCATAGGAGCAGTCCTCACAAGCTCCTTGGGTTTCTGCTGAGAATTTTTCTTGGGTGGAGGAGGTGGAATTTTCTTGGAAGGCTAGGTAGGCTTCTTGGTTTTTGTAGAAGTGTCTAACTGGGCTCTCTCTTTCTCTAAGGTAGTGGGTGAGGAAAACACAGTTTTGCTCTGAATGTTTGTGGTGTTTCTATTAAAACCCAATCCTAGAGCTAACCCTGCCCTGTCAGCACACATATTGGTTTTGGCCAAGAGCAAATCCACTCTACCCTTCCCTTCAATGCATGTATCCACAACAGAAAGAAGATAATCGTTTTCTTTCATGAGTTTTTCAACTTGCTATCTAACAATACTGAGTTGGTCATTAAGGGTGATACATGTAGGGTAAGTAGGTAGCACATCCCTAGAACACTCAGCTCTATCCAATCTAGCCTCTAAATCATGAACATGCTTATCCCTCAGATTAATACTTTCAATAAGTAAAGGACAGTTCATGCATCCATTAACAACATGAGAGCTAGACTCCACCACCAAAAGTTGCTTTTATGCAGTCTCAAGCTCATTAATAGTTTGAGCATGAAATGAACGCAACTGAGCAAGCTCACCCATGACAACAGTGCAAGATTCACATTCAGCATCATCAATCTTAGACTTAAGCATGGCATAATCAGTTGAAACAGATTCTAGCCTTTGTCTAAGGTCTTTTCTTTCTCTAGCAACCTGAACAAGTAATCTATCCTGACCAAGAACTACCTCATTCAGTTCATCTACTTTGGAAAGATGGTCATAGGATAGAGGTACCTCAGATGAGTCAAGCTCATCGCCATTGTGAGTGCCGTCGGCCATGAAGCACATGCCGGTGAAATCTCTTGCCTTCTTCTCCTTCTTTTCCTCCATCCTCAGAGGCTCTTCCTCCTCATGAGAGCTCAACCCCTCACTTGAGGAAGTGTAACGCCCTGAATTTTATCAGGCGTTAAAAATAAAATAAAGTAATTAATAAATGAATTTCAAGAAAAGGATTCAGTATAAATCGATAAATAAGAAAGCTAAAATACAAGCTTAAAATTTCATTTAAAAATAAATCACAGCTAGTGTATTTTTTCCCAAAAATCACCTAGCCTTAAATTGTGTCCCAAAAATTTTTCGGAATTTTAAGCGTAAAGGAATTAAATATAATCAATATCATTTCATCATAAAACTATAACACTAATTAATAAAATATATTTCAACAAGAATGTTGTATGAATAAAATATATGATAAATCATTTCAATTAAAAATAATATAAGATCAAATAAAATTCGGCTAGAGAAATTTCAAGTAAATTTCTCACGCCTCTAATAAATTTAGGTTTTTATTAAGGATTTTTATAACTAGAATAGTAATCCATAATATTTCAATGAATAACTTTAATAAAAAAGTAATTAAATCACTCTCTTTCTAATATAATTTGAATCATAATTTCCGAATATCTATATCTTTTCCCGATCAAAAATCCGGAGGAATCAACATTCTATTTTCGTTCGCGAAATTAAAATCCCATTTTAACCGCGTGTTTAAATTACATTAAAAATAACTTAAAAAAATTATTTTTATATTCCTAAAAATGAATTAAAAACCTTGTTTTGGTGTTAATGTTCGGAATTTGTAATTTCGACGCGAATACCAAATTATTTGATCTTCCAAACTGGCGTTTGTTCATTAAATTATTCGCGCGTTATTTCTTTGAAATCCAAGATTTATCAATTTATTTTAAATTCCAAAATTTACAAAAAACTTTTCACTTTAACTTAAAAATTCAAATTTGAATTTTCAGGAAAATATTTTCCTATTTTTTTCCTCCTTTCCTTTTCTTTTCTTTTTTTTCCTTTTTCCCTTTTTATCTTTCCTTCTCTTTCCTTTCCCTTCTCTCTCTTGCTTTCTTTTTTCCTGCGCACCTCCCATCTTGGCTGCACGCAGCCACCTCCACTCCCTCCTACTTCCATTTCTCCATTCCCCTTCCTTTTTTCATCTTTCCTTCTTCTCCCTCTATTTTCCTTCCTTTCTCTTTCCATTTCTCTCTCTTTCTATTTCTCCCTCCTCTTTTCATTTCTCCCTCCTCTTTCCATTTCTCCCATAGCCCTTCTTCCCCCTATAAAAACCATGCCACCCTCTCCTTCTCCCCACACCACCCTCTCCTCCTCCCTATGCCACCGTCTCATCCTTGGCCAAAACCATCCATGTCGGTTGCGCAGCCCTGCTGTCCCGCGCCCCGTGCGCCATCCACTGTGCAGCGTTATGCCGATGCTCAACATCGTCGTCTCTTGTTCCCTCTCGGTGAGGACACATTTTCTTTTGATTCACTTGCTCTTATCAATTAAATTATTCCGCTATGTCATCTTGTTCATCGATACGTTTCAACCATTAATTAATATTGATCCTAAAATGTCATTATCAAAACCCGATGATCCCTCTTTGATCTATTTTAATCTTAGCCGTAGGATTTTCATTAAATCTTGGTCGTCCGTCGCCATTCAATTAATTTGTTATACCATTTTATTCTAGTGCGTTCATCATCATATAGTTATGTCTATTTATTTAAATCTATTTGTTACTTCATTAAGATTAGATAAACCATCATCAATTGAATAATTACTATCTCGATTTAGCATACCCATGTATTTGTGATAATTAATTCAAATTTATAAATCCGGTGACTCTGTTCTAAATTATTTAACCCGGTGGTTCCATTCCGGTCTAATTTATTTCATTGTTATTTATGATATAAATTCATGTTGAGCTATTTTCGTTGATTTATCCTCTATCGATTTCTATTTGTATCGTACCGGTGTTCCGCGTCCAACTAACCTTGAAAATAGTTCTCTTTATCTCAAGAGCATCCGGTGTTCCACTTCGTTCCCATGTGTTCCGTCCCAGAGGTCATATTTTCCATAAGCTGTAGATCATCATCATTCCATTTCTCATACCGGAGTTAATATCCATCGTCATTCATCGTCAATCATCGTGGATGAATGCCGCCTTACTCTCCTTTATTTTGATCTAAACCATCGATTATGACTTGATTTATGTTTGGTAATCGTACTCGCCACGTTCATCGATGGTCGTCACCGATCGTCGATTGCTCGTAGTCGTTCGTTACCATCCATTATCGAGTTTCATCGATTTAATCTAATCCCATCGACATGGTCTCTAAGGCTTAATCGGTTAAGCCTTTACGCGTGCCTTTAGTCGATCGTCTCTTTATCCTAAATCGAATGGACTACGTTGTCCAATGGTCACAACCTATCCAAATCAATAGAATAAATCCATTTGTACCCTTTTGTTTCTAATCAATCAACACATTCAATTCGACCCATCCTTGTTTTCAATTTAATCATAACCTATCGATCTACCCTTGTCTTAACTCAAATTTAATCATTCTATTTCATTCTATCTAAGTGAATGTGTTGATCACATGTCGACCCTCTCATTTAATCCGAAGGAATAATCTTGAGATTATTTCCTTTCTTTTTAGAGTTCTATCATGAATTTGGACTTCTAAAATTCATATATTTTCCATTTGAACTCAAAATTTCATCATTCAAAATCTAGAAAATCCCTCCTTTAATTCCCTATAACTTTAACCAATTTAATTGAAATGTTTGTAATGTTTATTTTATTTATTTTAATAGTTATTTGTTCTCATTTCGCGTACCGAGAAGATTACGACGCAGTCGAAGAGCCAGAATATTTTCTCGAGGTTCCACCATCTCCATTCACTAATCAGAGTATGCAATCTTTTCGAAAAGCCGAGCCCACGATCAAGGGTGGGTTGTGTGACTTCTCGCAGTTAGATTACCATTGTTTGAATGAAAGTGTTATTCATGGCATGTAACGACTGTTGAGCAAGGGTGGGCTCACTGTACCTCTCGAGTTAGAAGATGATGCATATACATGTTTATGTTTCTGTATTAATAACTTGATCACATTAATTGCTTTACAAATTATGCTTTTCCGCAAAATTAGCCACTACCACCCTTGTTATTACTCTGGAAGGAGGCGTTCATCTAGGACCCTTATTTTATTAGTTTCTCTTTACATTAACACTTTTGTACTAATATGGTCTACGAACCATGAATGCTTGTCGTATTTTGCGTGGTCGTGTGATGAATGTCTTGATTTATTGATTTTCTATGGAATTTTAATAAAGGTCCGAATTTATTAAATCTGGGCGTTACAGGAAGTGTCGATGTCGCTAAGTGCTGTGACAAAAGCTCTAGAAGCGGTCTTGGCTACCCTCTTAGCCATCTTGTTGCGCTTACCCTTTGTGTAGGGTTTTCTCACCTTTTTGTGGTGTTTGGGGCGCTCACTCTATTCTCTCCTCTTAAGCTTAGGACAGTTAGCCTTGATGTGAGAAGTGTCACCACACTCAAAATACCCACTAAAGCCACTTCTCCGCTGATCCCATCTCTCATTGTGAAAATAGGTGAATCTCCTGGCAATGAGAGCAACCTCTTCATCATCAAGAGTATCCACCTGCTCCTTAGTAATAGAGACCAGGGAGGACAAAGCAAAACCTCCTACAAGAACACAAGTGTCATATGAGCTTGGTTCTGTAGTGGTGCCACGGCTAGAGCCAAAAACTAGTGCCAAAGGCTAAGGCAAAGAGTTTTTGTGCCCTACAAGAGATGCCTTGGCAATCTCTATGGACATCAGCTTGTTGAAGAGTTCATCACAAGTCAATGTGTCATATCATGTGGACTCCTCGATGCTGGATATCTTCACTTCCCATATGCTACGATTGAGAGCATAGAGAAGCTTGATAGCCCTATCATGGTCATTGTAAGCAAACGTCCCAGTGGATCGCAAGTTACTCACTATCACATCAAAGCGCGAAAACATGGCATCTACAGATTCGCTAGGGCCTTGCACAAATAGTTGATACTGTTGATTGTACGTGCTATGGCGCCTAGCCTTAATCTGTGTAGAGCTCTCATGAAAAACAGTGAGTGTAGTCCAAATTTCCGGAGCAATCCTAAGGTGCTGAACCGTATCAAATTCATTCCTGCTCAAGCCAATGAACAATATATTTCTAGCTTTGGAGTTAGAATTATACTGATCCTTTTCTGCCTGAGTAGTGTGAGTCTCAAGGATGGAGTATTGTGAATCCACAATCTCCCATATTGCATTTCCTTGGCTTAGCAAGTAAGCCTCCATGCGCACCTTCCAGTATGCAAAATCAGTTCCATCGAATAGAGATATTTTACTAACTCTGTCCATGTCACCAAAAGATCACAAAACTGGTTAAGGTCAACTAGTGATCTTAACTAAGCTCTGATACCAATTGTTGGACTAAAATAGGCGGCCAGAGGGGGGTGAATGAGAGCTTTTAAAATTCTCTTCTGGTGAACAGACTTTGAACACACCCTTCGAAGTGTCTGGTTCATAGGTATCGAACACACTCCAAAGGTAGGCTTCAAAAGGGGTCAAAGTTCAAACTTTAGAGGACTTCGCTTACACTCAGAAACCCAAAAACACACTGTACTCTGCAAAGATAGTGCATGCTCTACACACGGAGGTGCCTTCGAGTAGGCTTCGGACTATCGTACTTTTCACAAGTATGTTTCCCTTACAGAGCTTCGAACCAATACTCCGCACTAGTAATAGGTACAAGGCTTCACACTTTAGAGTGCTCTAAACAGGAACAAGTAAACTGATAGCAAGAAGGACTTAGGCTGGGAGAAGATAGCAAGCTTCGAACACCCACTTCACAATGTGCTTCGCTAGTAATCAGTGAGGATTAACCTCAAATTTACACAGAACGAACTAGCACAAAATCATTCATGGACATCTCACACATGTGAGACAAAATACTTCATTGAAAAGATATAGAGAAAAAACTCTGATTTTCACATAACAAAGTGAAATGTAGAAAACTCAACTCACATAGTGCAAATAACACAGATACAAGTTCATGCAAGTAATGGAAAACATAATAGAGATTTCATTGCAAGAACAGGGAACACAAAAAGACTCACAGAACTGAGTACATGAGAATGGCGGCTGGCTCTAGAAGCTCTAGAATGATTTCTCAAAGTGATGCCTAGACACAGCCGGTCTCACTATTTATAGGCACAACTCAATCATGCGAATAGACTACTTTACCCCTAGGGTTTACATCATTTTTGTCTTAGGCGTACACAAGGGTACATATGGTAGCCTACTTTATTGGAATCTTCTTTTGTCAGCTTCGTAGAACAGAGGGTATCAACTTTTGCAGAGCAGACATGATCGACTTTTGCAAAGTGGAATCTTTCGGAGCCCCCTCCGCACACGAAGTGTAGAGGCTTTGGTGGCATGCTTTGAACCCGAAGGCCTTCGCTCCACCAAAGTCAGTCTTCAATATATTGACGGTTTTGAGTCAAAGCCGTCAAAGCCCTTGAGCCTTCGAACCATCACCTCCGGATAGGACAACCACACCTTCGACGCTACTCCAAGATCAAACTCCTCCCGTCCATGTACCGAAGCCATAAATGGCCGAAGTACATCAAGTCATCCACACTCCAAAGCCCCACCTTTGAAGTACCTAAACCACCTTCCGAAGTCCCTCCTTCGTCCAAGGCCTCCGCATGAAGCACTTCCATAAGCACTCCTTCGTAGTGTCTCTACCCAGAGCACACTCCTGAAGAGCCTTACCCGGACCATGCCTTCGATCCACCTTGACTTCTGAGACCTTCGTCAGGTGTCCTTCCAAATTTCTCCATCTAGACACACGTGGAAGCCTTGCCTCATTCCTGAGGACTTCGTCCGCCAGCCTTCAAAGTTACTCCTTCGGAGTCCCTCTTCGAAGTGCCTCACCTCCGAGGACTTTGCCTCAGGGTACCTTCAGTCGGAGCCACCCTCCGAACTTTTTGCCTTCACCTAATACACCTCGACCTGAGGACCAACCTCGACTCCACGCATCCTCCATGACTGAGGTCCCCGCTTTCCTAGCATCAAGCTCCCTGCTTGACTCAGGTTCACCTACTATTAACCATCTCGTTGCCTCCAAAATCACCTACACACCAATGACAAGCAGACAAGTGTATTCGATACCCCGTAGACCTCTCTGGGTAAACACTCTGTGATACACACTTCAATGTACCGTCCGAAATACCGAACCCTTCGGTATAATCTTTGAAATGTATTCTGCCAGACCCCTCCGACAGATATACTCCACTGCACACAAGCACTGAACCCTTTGGTGAAACACCTCTGAAACCCCTATAGAGGGACCCCTTCACCTAGAAGGAAACTTGTCAATCACTCATCACAGACTTGAAACCAAGGCACATCTCAACTTCATTTCTCACAAAGACTTGAATGGATTGAAACTTAACAAGACTCACTAGATAAATATATCGTAACAAAAGGCTATGACAATTTTTTTAGGCTTTTTGGTGGATAGGATGAAGGCAAAAATATATGTAGCTAAGGGTAAAGAATCCTACCATGGTAACGAAAGCTCTGATACCAGATGATATGACACGATGTCCTGATCTTCACGACGTAGGATCATTCACCAGATAACTAGTTGTAGAACAGCCTAACTTGCTACAAGTAGTGATAACTAGTGCAACCTAGGAAATAAAACTCAAAGCCAACTACCGTCTTGAACCGACAACCTGAATTGAGGATTCATCCAACCACACTCTCAAGAACCAACTAACACAACCTACAATCAATCAAGGAAAAATCTTGAAGGGAGTAGGAGCACCAATTGGGAGCGAATGAAGCCGCTGCTTCTGTAATCCCGCGAAGAAAATCACAAGAGCAAAGGGGTAGATATCTCTCTCAAGTTTGTTAGCACTCGACTAAACAAAGGGGGTTTTGTTTATCAATTATCAAAACTCTCCTCTTGCTCAAGAGTACATGGATATTTATACTAGGAACAAACCTCCTAGATAGGTATGAAAGAGAAATGTAGACAAACCGATAAACCTTATGAAATGTCTCCTCGGAACAGTTTTCCCGAGTAGTTCGCGAGTGGTCTGAGTGGTTCGCGAGTGGTCCGAGTGGTTCTGCCTGGCTGTTGCTCTTCTGCGCAGTCTTTAATGTTTTGGTCATAACTCCATCTTGGGAAGTCCAAATGAAATGTCGTTGATTGTGTTGGAATCATGACTTGATTACCTTTCACGTCATGTGCATTATGTGGCACTAAATACTATACATTAATGCAGTTTTGAATGGAAAGTTGAATGTTTGATAGGTTGTTAATCTTTTCTGACCAATCTTCACAAATCTGATAGGATCTCAATAATGTAAATTCCAAACTGGTCGACCCTGATGGCATTGAAAACTAGACTTGATAAGCTTTCCAAAAGGTGCTCATTCACCTCAATATCTTCTAGGAATCAAAAGTTCTGTGATTCACAAGTATGGTCTTCCCTGCAGTCATCGCCTTGCATGTTCTTGTACTCCTCTTGGGTGAACCTGAGTAATAACAATGTGCACGACTTAGGCAATATATAATTCTCCGTTGGCGTGCTTTTTGGTCACGCACTGATACACACGTGGCCTAGGAGATTTGCTTGACTCCAGTGCACGTCTTAGAAAAGGATTCAGGGCGTGACAATCAGTTTGACCCTGCAACTGATAAGAGATCGGAAAAAATAGATGTTAGTAGCATAGATGATCAGCTAGCAAGCCGATGATTGTGGCAGGAAGGATAAAACCATGAATCAGTGCACCGATCAGCCATATGGCCGATATCCTGAGTTGGCCAAATCGAGCGAGCATGCCATTGGCCAATATGGAACGACAAAATATGCATGTAGGACGATATGCACCCTTCGACGGTGAAAATGATACGAAAATGAATTAAAGATAACCTATCAGCTTGTATTCTGATGGAAATAAATAAATCATGCTAGATAACAGATCTATACAATGGAAATCAACACAATAACTAGATCAGACCTAACCGATACACTAGCTAGTCATGATTATCTGAACAATATATCAACGAATCGGGCAAACTTTATTTAAATGAATAGTATACGACATGAAGAAGATACAATAGCAAGAGATGTCAGACTTAACCGATGAAGCCTCAAGCTACCAAACCCAGATCACTTCAATCTAAGAGATCAAACCTAAGTGATGCAGCCTTAGACCTAGCCAAATAGACTGAGAACAACCGGTGACCGTGCTGTTTCACCATTCTCCTCAAGAGATCGGACTGAACTGATGCAGTCGTGAGGGTACTAACCTAGTTGGTACGAACGTCGAGGGTGGCGGGACTCACCTCTTCGCCGAAGATCAAATTGATGCAGCCCAACTCTAAGAGCCCGAGTCCCGCTAGATAACCTTGGGGCACAAGGGTGGCGATGCGCCAATTGTTGATTGAATGAGAGTTAAACTAATCATAACTTAAGGGATACATATTTATTGTTGATTTCGAATGAATCTGTGACCATCTTCTATTTTTACCTCCATCGGCTCCCCTTTCAATCATTCAGCTATTGCGGATAGACTCCTTTGACTGGATCTTCTTGACCTTCTATTGATCGCGCGCCTTCCTTGGTGGGCCTTGGGCTTTACCAATTCTTGGCGTCAACATCCTCATTAATATTAAATTAATCTTCATAAAGTAGCGCGTTCACCTCTTGTTGTAGCTTTTTTGCTCAACTACGTGTGATCGGGCCATCAAAGGCTTGGGCTGGTGTTGAAGTAGGTGATACTTGAGATGGTGTTACTTGTTTTGGGGTTGTAACATGTTTGTTGTTGGCGTTTTCATATCGCATACGATTCTAGAAATAATTTCGGCAGCATCTCCCCGCAGTTCTCCAAATACAAGTCTTGACTCAAGATTGAGAGGGTTGTATATTTGGAGAACAACTGGGAGAGACCACCAAAACTATCTCTAGAACCGTACGGGACCACGTGATCTAGCTACGCGTGCCACACATCCTTGGACTGCCCAAGCGTGGACAATTCGAGAGCGTATTCCTATAAATATGCCCAGTTGCCTAGTCATATTTATAATCCAACACTCCCGAACGGGAGATGACGTAATTGGTTATGCAACTCTAACATATTTTTCAAAATTTGTTACAACAAGGTAAGAAACAAGAGACTCTTGAAAAACCAATTGAAATAATAACTAGAATAAAAAATATGTAACAAATATCATTAGATTATAAACTGAAATACAAATAATATAATGAGCACAATGTTATAACTGAAATAAAAACAAATATCATTAAATATAGTTGAACATGATTGCTCTCATATGTCCGGCTACCAACTTAATGGCCGCCTCGCCACTAAGCTACAATATAAATCAAAGGTGTGTGTGACAACTAGTAATATTGAGCACAAAAATAAACAAAGCATCATAGAGCACAAATTAATGAGAGAGCATTGCATTGCACGAATAAATACTTGAAAACAACAAAATTAAACTAAATTGTCACACACACCCTCCAATTGCACAAATTAATAGCATTATCTTTATTGAGAAAATTAATTAACCATCATAGAGAAAATATTGAGCACAAAAATGAACAAAACATCATAGAGAACAAATTTGAAGTATATGCCCAAGAAAATTCCGTGTATCAAAAGTTCTGATAGGAAGTATCAGAAGTTCCGGTTATTTCCTGGTCTCGATACAAAGAGTAAATGTTTCTTCAGAAGTTCCGATGTGGTATCGGAAGTTTCGATGAGCCAGAAGTTTCAATTCAGAATCGAGGAATTTGTACTGATCGGAAGTTCCGATATGGTATCAAAAGTTTTGAGGTGGGCGATAATAGATTGGATATGTTGCGTGTCGTACTGTATCGGGAGACCTAGAATACCCTATTGGAAGTTCTGATACAGGATCGGAAGTTCTGATGTGGGTGAACAGATTGGATCTGTTATGGTTTCAAGGGTTTCGAGATGAGCACGACTAAGGGGCTCTCAGCCCTATAAAAGGAGAGGAGGAGGATGTCTTGGTACCAAGGAATAAGCCTAGATTAGAGCTAGACACAGAAGGTTCTCTCCTCCCTTTCTTGATCTCAATTGTTGAGGTCAAGGATCCCCGTCTCTCACGTGTGGTGCTAGAACGCTGTCGTGGGAGGTTCTCCATCCCTGTACGTGTGGACTCCATGGAGACGTTGCTCTAATAGTGATGCTCATGGATATCTAGATGCGAACAACTACATCGTCTTCATCGATCGAATTGGTGAAGGATGGTAAGGACGAAGCTAAGATAGTCTTGATGCGCTACTCAGACAACTTCTTCCACTGCACCTAGCACATCTCGTGCTAGAAGGTAAGGATCCATGATCTCACACGCGCGTGAGTCTTCGGCTTAGGGCATAAATTTTGAATTTGCCGGCTGGCATAGCTCCCCTATTCCCCTACATTGCTATCAGAGCCTACGTTTGTAGTGTTCGATCTGGATCCCTCATGTATAGAGATACATGGTGGAAAAACAGATTATATCTGTTTTTGTCCGTGGCAGATTGGAAGTTCCGATAATGATCAGAAGTTCCAATGGTGATCAGATGTTCCGACATCAAATAATGATTCGATACAAAAAGGAATTGTTGCGGTGTGGGATTCCGATATTGATTGGAAGTTCTGCGGATCGGAAGTTTCAATGCTAGATCAGAAGTTCCAACACAACCGAATTTGAAAAACCGAGCCTGTTGAGCCAGGTTTTTTAGATCCAGAATCCATTCACTTGTAGATTGCTCGCCTAACTTTGTTTTATAGAGAATGATGTGACTGGCATGGCCTTGGATAAATGTGATGTATGAGATGCATGCAATGAATGTAAATTAAATATGGCATGTGTGTCATGGTTATTTATAGCCCAAGGCTGATGTAAAATTTATTACGGCTTGCATGTCATTTCCGCGGTGCTTCGACCCATGTAATTAGTATAGGCTATGCGAGATAGACTAGTACTCTTCATGAAGGCCGACAGCACACACTCAATGACTGGAGCCATGGAGATGGAGATCGGTATGAGAAGAAGGTCATGCTATGTCACAATTAATATGATTGTCTGTGATGCTTTCTTTTGTTTCTGTTATTCTATTCTTGTATGTTTCATGTGCACTAGGGACGTTACAGTGCTAGAATTGTTTTCCCTCAAAAAATTAAGTGTTAATTCTCTTCCCAATAGCTGCACCCACCAAAGTTCATGCTCATCGATAGTGGGTCTACCAAAGTAGAGTGCTATCTTTTATCTCAGCTAGTTGGGGCAGAAGTCGAACTTCTGCACGCATAGTATTTGTTCACTTGACAATGCTATCAAAACGGTTTTGGGACTTGGAGCATAGGAGTTGGGGTCGAGCATTGGATGATTCTACAACAACAAAAGTCACATACAATATGATTAGCAAGGATTTTCTTACCTATATCAACTAGCTTCTAGCAATGATGCCAAAGCTCACTACGAGATAGTGTGACCATGGATCTTGTGCCACTATTAGTCATTAGAGGGAAAGTGACTTGGTTTAAAATAGTGGAACATCTTTTATTAGATAGAATATAAATATTGCATAATGCTAAACCTTGCATTTAATCTTTTGTAGATCATGGCACCTACTACTTCTACTATTAAGAGTACTCTAGTTTTTAATTTGCGATCTATACTTGAACGTGAGAAACTGTTGGACCGGAAACGACGACCAAAGGGGGGGTGAATGGGAGCTTTTAAAATTTCAGACTAAAAATAGTCTTCTATTTTAGTTCTGTCTTCTGCGAAACAGGCTTCTAACACACCCTTCGAAGTTCTGGTTTGGAGGTATTTTATAGCTCCGAAATCAGGCTTCGCAAGGAGCAAAAGTTTGAAGTCAAGAAGACTTCGCTCCACTCACAACTCCGAAAATCCAACTCTGCTAAGTCAGTGCAGGCTCCGCACACTGGGTGCCTTCGAGCAGGCTTCGCACTACACCCTTCGCAAAAGCAGACTTCCCTCTGAGGACTTCGACCAAGTACTCATCAATAGTAACTGGTGCTAGGCTTCATACTTCGAAGGTCTAAACGCACACTGAACACACTTCGCCGAGGACTTCGACAAGGGAAGAAATACGGTCTTCGACTCAAGCCAGACAGTGCTTCGCTAGTAATCAAAGAGGTCTAGCCTCCAGTTTACAAAGAGCAAACAGACACTGAAAAACACACTTCACACGCACAAACCTCTCACACACTTCTCCAAAAACAATCTAGTGCAATAAACTCAACACAGGAAGAAATGAGACAGAGAAATCAAAGCATGCAGTGTGAAGTAAGCATACAAGTTCAAGCAGTAAATGAAAACAGAATCAAAGCTTCATTGCTTGAACAGGGAACATAAAATGAACTCACAGACTGAATACAAAGTGTGGTGGCTAGCACAGGAACTCAAAAATGGCTGCTCAAAGTGTTGATGTGACCTTAGCTAGCCTCCACTATTTATAGACACTATTCAGCCCTATGAATAGACTACTTTACCCCTAGGGTTTACACTGTTTTTGTCTCATCAGAACAGGGGGTACAGCTGGTAGTCTACTTTATTTGGAGGCTTCTTTTGTCAGCTTCGCAGAGGGGACAACATCAGCTTTTGCAGAGTAGACACGGTAAGCCTTTGCAGTTTTGGAGCCTTCAGAAGCCTCCCTTCGCACGCAAGGGGTGTGGTATCTTCGGTGAGAAGCCTTGAGCCTGACGGCCTTCGCTTCACCGAAGTCAGCTTTCGCACCAACACCTCCGGAGTGGACCACCATGGCTTCGCAGATTCTCCTACCTCGAACTCCGTTAGTCCGTGTACCAAAGCCATGCATGGCCGAAGTACCTCAAGTCAGCCTCACTCCGAAGCCCCACCTTCGGAGTACCACCCATCGAAGTCCCTCCTTCGTCCAAGGCCTCCGCATGAAGCATTCAATGAGCACTTCGCCGTAGTGTCTCTTCCCGAGCACACTCCTCGACGAACCTCACCGGACCATGCCTTCGATGCACCTCGACTTCTGAGACCTTCGTCGGGTATACCTTCGAGTGCCTCCCTCCAGAGCACACTTCGAACACCTTGCCTCATTGTTGAGGACTTTGTCCACCATACTCCGAAGTCACTCCATTTGGAGTACCCTTCAAAGTTCCTCGCCTCCGAGGACTTCGTCTCGGGGTACCTTCACCTGGAGCCATGCTCCGCACTCTCTGCCTTCGTCTGGCGCACCTCGACCCGAGGTCCAACCTTAAACCCTTTGTAGCCTTCGTGACCGAGCTCCCTGCTCGCCTGGCATCAAGCCTCCCGCTTCACCCAGGTTCACTTGCTGCGAACCGTCCGTCGCCTTTGAAGTCACCTGCGCACCACAGACAAACAGACAAGTGTATCCAGTATCCCGGAGACCTCTTTGGGTAAACAACCTTCTGCACACACTCCGGTGTATCGCCCAAAGTATCGAACCCTCCGGTACAACCCAGTCATCGTGTACTGTCGGACCCCTCCGATAGGCACACTCCACTGCAACAGCTGCAGCAAATAAACCCACCGAACCCTTCGATGAAACCACCTCCGAGCCACTTCGGAGGGACCCCTTCGAATTAGAGGATAAAATCTGTCAATCACTCATCACAGACTTCGAAACCAACCCTTGGTTTCTCAATCTCCTCCTTGATGAGTGCATTGACAACCAAATTCAAGTTCAAGAAAATTTGAAAACTTTCAGCACACAAGTGACCAAAGAAACTCAGAAACGAGCCAAATCATGTCACTTGAAAAAAAATTTTCCTCCTCCTTTTCAAAAGAGTAAAAACCCCTTCGGCAAATCTTCCCTTTGCAAGATAAAAACTCCCCCTGAGTTATTTTACCCCCTTGCTACAGAGAACTCAAAAATTTCCCCCCCTTTGGCAATGTAGGCATCAAGGAGCATTTAAAAGATGCAAAGCTTCGAAATGGACAGAATTGCAACGACATATAAAGCAAAAATATGCCAACTTTAATACCAATTTTCATATGCTCAGCTTAATTTAACATCCTCTAAAAAACATGATGATAACATGTGATTTTATCATTTTGAAATAAAAGCATCACCACTCAATCAAGGTAACTAGACAAGTAAAAGCAGGGACTACGCAAAGCTAGTCAATTTCTACTCTAGATAGACAAGTCCAGTTCAAGTGGAGCATTGAAAGCAATCTTGATGATCAATGAGTTTGTTGTTCTATTCATAAAGCCAGGGGTTATTTGTTTGTCTACCTTATACTTTCCAATCAAGCCAAGCCTAGGCATGAAAACCATCAGAAGCTTAAGGCGGTGATTTTGGCATACATTACACTATCCCAGTTCGGACCAATGTGCAATGGTAAGCAGTCTAGAATAGAGTAGTGCGACAAACAAACCCACCTGGATCTTTTCACTTGTAGCATGCAAATCATGGAGTTTTGGATTTTAATTAAGTGAACAATTTGTTTAGCACTTGATGAATATCCATGAGTAATTTTTCAAGTTGCAATGTTTAGCATCCAGAGAAAAGGAGTCTTGCTATCAAGCAGACAAAAGATAGCTAAAGCAATCCTGCCTAAACATGCTAGATTCAAGACTAAGAAGTGAGCATGAATTGATTTTGGAAAGAAAAATCATGCACATAATGTTTCAGACATAGTAAATAGAGCTGAGCTGACATGATTTCATGAATTAAAATCGGGCATATAAGTGCAAAAGATGTAAATGCAATTTCACACATAATGAGCATATGCAAGACAATCAAAATCTGCTCCCCCTCACAAAATGTCATAAGGGTGACAAACACCAAGTTCCCCACGCAAGTAGGCAAAACGAGAAGCATCGAGGGGTTTTGTGAAAATATCGGCTAGCTGGTGTTGGGTATCAACATATTGAAGTTCAATATCACCCTTTTCATTATGATCTCTGAGGAAATGATATCACACATCAATGTGTTTGGTTCTGGAATGCTGAACCGGGTTATTTGCAATACAAATAGCACTAGTGTTATCACAGAAAAGTGGAACACTCTTATAATCTAACCCAAAATCCCGCAAAGTGGAAACCATCCACAAAATCTGAGAGCAACAGCTAGCTGCAGCAACATATTCGGCCTCAACCGTCGATTGTGCAACACTAGATTGTTTGCGGGAAGACCAGCAAACCAGTGAAGTACCCAAAAAATGACAAGTACCAGAGGTACTTTTCGTATCAATCCTACACCCAGCAAAGTCCGCATCGAAATAACCTCGAAGACACAAAGAGGAAGATATAGAATACCAAATGCCAAATTCGAGAGTATGTTTGAGATACCTAAGAATGCGCTTTACCGCTTGGCGGTGCGAAGGTCGTGGTGAAGCCTGAAAAAAATATCACAGACACACTGCAAAGTGTATGTCCGTCCTCGTAGCAGTCAAGTAGAGGAGGGAGCCAATCATGCTTCGGAACTCCTTCTGATCTACGACTTCTCCATCTTCATCAGGATCCAATGCTATGGATGTAGCCATTGGAGTGGCGAGTGGCTTCGCATCAGCCATGTCGAATTTCTTGAGCAGGTCCTTGGTGTACTTCGTCTGATGGATGAATGTACCTTGTTTGCTTTGCTTGATTTGCAAACCAAGGAAAAAGTGAGTTTGCCCATCATGGACATCTCGAACTCCCTGCTCATGGTATCTGCAAACTCGGCAACCAAAGCATGAGAAGAGCCACCAAAGATGATATCATCCACATAAATCTAGACTAAGAGGAAATCTTTGCCATGCTTGAGAGTGAATAGGGTTTTATCAACAGATCCCATCAAATACCCCTGTTCAAGCAGAAAAGACTTTATGTGAGTATTTGGGGTTTTCAAAGCCAGGGGGGTGTTTTACATAAACATCTTCGCCTATGAAGCCATTAAGAAAAGCACTTTTGACATCCATTTGATAGAGTTTGAATCCCTGGGATGTCGCAAATGCAAGTAAAATTCTAATGGCCTCAAGACGAGCAACAGGTGCAAAAGTTTCAGTAAAATCAATCCCTTCTAATTGAGAATAACCCTGAGCTACAAGTCTAGCCTTGTTTCGAACTACAGTCCCATCCTTCCCTTGTTTGTTTTTGAAAATCCATTTTGTTCCAATGAAATGAACATTTGGTGGAGGATCAACTAAAGTCCAGACTTGGTTTCTCTCAAAATTTTCAAGTTCTTCATGCATGGCATTGATCCAACTAGAATCAGAAAGTGTATGACTCACATCTAAGGGCTCGAAAGAAGCAACAATAGCGGAATCAATGAAATGAGCATGAGAATGTGTTACCCTTTGATCAAGCTCACTAATGATCTGCTCGGGAGGATGCATCCTTTGAATATGATGTGGAGCCTCGCAGCGCGATGTAGTCTCCCCCTCAACTTGTGCGTTGGAGTGGTCCAAGATGACCGATGTCGAGGCAGTTGCTTCGGGACCTTGTGCCGAAGTGATTGAAGCGGGGTCAGCTTCGGGGGTTGATGTCGAGGGTAGTAGGGGTTCATCCTCGAACTCTCCGGGATCTTCTTCTTCAAAGATGGTCTGTTCTATGTCGTGTTCATTTGCCTGTTCAAAAGTGGAACTAACAGAGGGGGTTGATTCATCAAAAGTCACATCACATGACTTGATGACAGTGTTAGTCTCCAAATTGTAAACATGATAAGAATGACCATGAGTAGTGTAACCTAGAGAGATCCCGTCAGAAGAGCGCAACTCAGGTTTATCCAAATTTCCATGTTTTAGGATAAAACAACGACAGCCAAAAACTCGAAGATGAGTAACTTTGGGCTGTCTCCCAAAACGTAGCTCATAAGATGTCAAGTTAAAAATTGAGCGCAAGAAGATTCGGTTTGAGATGTAGCAAGCAGTGTTCATGGCCTCAGCCCAGAATTTTCTAGGAGTCCTGTGCTCATCGAGCATTGTCCTAGCCATCTCATCCAAAGTGCGCTTCTTTCTCTCAACAACACCATTCTGTTGAGGAACCCGCGGAGCAGAGAATTGATGTTCTATGCCATGCTCCATGCAAAAGTCAACAAAGAGACTGTTCTTGAACTCAGTGCCATTATCACTTCGAATGAATTTCAATGCACCAGGGAGTTCAGTGAAAAGTCTCAAAGCCAAGCTCCGAAAGTGTGAAAACACTTCATCCTTGCTGGCAAGAAAGAAGACCCAAGAGTAGCGAGAGAAATCATCGACAATGACTAACACATACCACTTGCCGTCAAAAGAACTAACCCGAGAAGGACCTACAGTGTCCATGTGGAGAAGTTCTCCGGGTTGTTCAGTCATCACCGTGGTGACTGGCGAGTGCGAAGTGGCAATCATTTTTCCATGTCGACATGGAGCACAAACTAAATTCTTCTCAAACTTGAGCTTGGGCAATCCTCGGATCAGACCTAGGGCACTCAGACGAGCAAGCAACTCGAAGCTCATATGCCCTAGTCTCCTATGCCACTTCCACAGCTCAGAAGTTGAATGTGCAACCAGACAATGAGAAGAACCAGATGACTCAGAAAAATCAGCTCCAAAAACTCTCCCAACTCTTAAGATCTTACAAACAACAACGCCATCAGAATTGAGTACTTGCGAAGTATCGCGATGGAATCGCACTTTGAAGCCCTCATCAAGCAATTGAGATACAGAAAGCAAATTGTATCCCAAATTTTCAACCAAAGCAACATCTTTGAGAGTGAAATCCGAGTTAATTCTTACTACACCTTTACCTTTCACTCTACTCCTTCGATTGTTGCTGAAGGTGATATGTTCCTTTTGCTTGGTTGTGGTGAGGCTGGAGAACCATGCTGCATCTCAGGTCATGTGGCGCGAACAACCAGAGTCCATGATCCATGTGCCCTCCAGGCCTCGATCTGGCGCCTACACATGATAAGAAAATCTCGATCGCTCAGTGCTGGGGTGAGTGAATACATGACGAGGCATCCAGCACTGAGTGATACGAGTAGTAGGCATAGTAAAAATAGACCGTCCACGCACAGGATAATCAGAATAATGCAAAGTGTGAGGTCTACCTACAAGCTGTGACCCAGATGCATGACGAGATCTCCTACTCTGCCGACGTACAAAGCTACTCGCCCCGGGGTCTACCACCATATGGAACTTGGTGAATACCTCGAGGAGCAAAACCTCTCCGAGAAGTACGAGGAGCCTCGAAAACAGGACGTGAGTACAACTCAGACTCATGCATACCTCGAGATGGGTAATGCATGTCCTGGAAACTCATCGCCTGAGAGCGTCGCTCATCCTTGACATGACGAAAACAGAACCCAACCAGATGACCCACCCGCTGATAATAGGAACAATGAAAAACTCTCCTACGGGCACTCTAATGGGTCATAGGAGCAAATCTCACAGGCTCCTTGGGCTTCTGCTGAGTGGTTTTCTTGGGAGGAATTCTCTTTGCACGAGGAGTGGTTTTCTTTGGAGTTCGGGTAGGCTTTTTGGCTGATGGAGTGTCTAAAAGAGCTCTCTCTTTCTCTAAGGTAATGGGTGAGGTAAAAACAGTTTTGTTTTCACTGTCTGAAGGAATCCTCTCAAAACCCAATCCTAGAGCTAACCCTGCCCTATCAGCACACATCTTGGTTTTGGCCAAGAGCAAGTCCATCCTACCCTTTCCCTTAGTGCATTTGTTAACCACAGAAAGAAGGTATTCATTTTCAGTCATGAGGTTTTCAGCTCGCTCTCTAACAGTGCCTAGCTGGTCCTTAAGGGTTATGCATGTGTCACACACAGGTTGCACATCCTTAGAACTACCGGCCCTCTCCAATATAACATCTAAATCCTGAACATGCTTATCACGTAAATTAATGCTCTCACGTAATAATGGGCAGTTCATGCATTCAATTTTATCATGAGGACTATAATCAACCATCAAAAGCTGCTTCTGTGCAGTCTCAAGCTCAGAAAGAGTTTGAGCATGCACAGAACGCAACTGAGCAAGCTCACCCATGACAACAGTGCAAGATTCACATTCAGCATCATTAACCCTAGACTTAATCATGGCATAATCAGTAGAAATAGATTCTAGCCTAAGTCTAAGGTCTTTTCTATCTCTAGCGGCTTGCACAAGTAGTCTATCCTGACCAAGAACCACTTCGTTCAGTTCATCTAATTTAATTGAAAGTTGGTCATAGGATAGAGGTACCTCATATGAGTCAAGCTCATCGCCGCTGTGATCGTTGTCGGCCATGGAGCAAAGGCCGGTGAAATCTCGTCCCTTCTTGTCCTTCTTCTCCTCCTTCCTTGGGGACTTGTCCTCCTCATCAGAGCTCGACTCCTCAGTTGAGGAAGTGTCGATGTCACTGAGAGCAGCAACAAAGGCTCTGGAAGTGGCTTTGGCTACTATCTTAGCCACCTTGTTGCGCTTGCCCTTCACAAAGGGTTTTCTCTCCTTCTTGTGGTATTTGGGGTGCTCACTCTCATCTCTCTTCTTGAGTTTAGGACAATTGGCTTTGATGTGAGAAGTGTCGCCACACTCAAAACAACCACTAAAACCACTTCTGCTTTGATCTCATCTTTCATGGTGAAAACGGGTGAACCTTCTAGCAATGAGAGCAAGCTCATCTTCATCCAGAGTAACAACCTGCTCCTTAGTGACGGAGACCAAGGAGGACAAAGAAAAACCATCTACAAGAACACAAGTGCCTGATGTGCTTGGTTCTGCAGTGGTGCCACAGCTAGTGCTAGAAACTAGTGCCAATTGTTCTGGCAAAGAGTTCCTATGCACTGTAAGAGATGCCTTGGCAATCTCTGTGGACTTCAGCTTGCTAAAGAGCTCATCACAGGTCAATGTGTCATATCCTGTGGACTCCTCAATGTTGGATATCTTCACTTCCCATATGCTACGATCAAGAGCATAGAGAAGCTTGATAGCCCTAAAGTGATCATTGTAAGCAAGCGTCCCGTTGGACCGCAAGTTACTCACTATCGCATCAAAGCGAGAAAACATGGCATCTATAGATTCACCTGGAGCCTGCACAAACAACTGATACTGTTGATTGTACATGCTTTGGCGCCTGACCTTAATTTGTGTAGAGCCCCCATGAAAGATAGTGAGTGTAGTCCAAATCTCCCTAGCTGTCCTAAGGTGTTGCACCCTATCAAACTCACTCCGACTCAAACCAATGAACAATATATTTCTTGCCTTGGAGTTGGCATTATACTGATCCTTTTCTGTTTGAGAGGTGCGAGTTTCAGGGATGGAGAATTGTGAGTCCATAATCTCCCAAATTGCATTTCCTTGGCTTAGCAAGTAAGCCTCCATAATCGAACAGAGGTATTTTACTAACTCTGTCCATGTCGCCAATAGATCACAAAACCGGTTAAGGTCAACTGGTGATCTTAACCCGCTCTGATACCAATTGTTCGACCGAAAACGGCGACTAGAGGGGGGTGAATGGGAGCTTTTAAAATTTCATACTAAAAATAGTCTTCTATTTTAGTTCTGTCTTCTGCGGAACAGGCTTCGAACACACCCTTCGAAGTTCTGGTTCGGAGGTATTTTATAGCTCCGAAATTAGGCTTCGCAAGGAGCAAAAGTTCGAAGTCAAGAAGACTTCGCTCCACTCACAACTCTGAAAATCCAACTCTGCTAAGTCAGTGCAGGCTCTGCACACTGGGTGCCTTCGAGCAGGCTTCGCACTACACCCTTCACAAAAGCAGACTTCCCTCTAAGAACTTCGACCAAGTACTCAGCAATAGCAACTAGTGCTAGGCTTCGTACTTCGAAGGTCTAAACGCACACGGAACACACTTCGCCGAGGACTTCGACAAGGGAAGAAATATGGGCTTCGACTCAAGCCAGACAGTGCTTCACTAGTAATCAGAGAGGTCTAGCCTCCAGATTACATAGAGTGAACAGACACTGAAAAACACACTTCACACGCACCGACCTCTCACACACTTCTCCAAAAACACTCTAGTGCAATAAACTCAACACAGGAAGAAATGAGACATAGAGAAATCAAAGCATGCAGTGTGAAGTAAGCATACAAGTTCAAGCAGTAAATGAAAACAAAATCAAAGCTTCATTGCTTGAACAGGGAACACAAAATGAACTCACAGACTGAATACAAAGTGTGGCGGCTAGCGAAGGAGCTCAAAAATGGCTGCTCAAAGTGTTGTTGTGACCTTAGCTAGCCTCCACTATTTATAGACACTATTTAGCCCTATGAATAGACTACTTTACCCCTAGGGTTTACACTTTTTTTGTCTCATCAGAATAGGGGTACAGCTGGTAGTCTACTTTATTTGGAGGCTTCTTTTGTCAGCTTCGCAGAGGGGACAACATCAGCTTTTGCAGAGTAGACACGGTAAGCCTTTGCAGTTTTGGAGCCTTCAGAAGCCCCCCTTCGCACGCAAGGGGTGCGGTAGCTTCTGTGAGAAGCCTTGAGCCTGACGGCCTTCGCTTAACCAAAGTTAGCCTTCGATACAGTGACGGTTTTGAGCCGAAGCCGTCAAAGCCCTTGGGCCTTCGCACCAACACCTCCGGAGTGGACCACCACGGCTTCGTAGCTTCTCCCAGCTCGAACTCCGTCAGTCCGTGTACCTAAGCCATGCATGGCTGAAGTACCTCAAGTCAGCCTCACTCCGAAGCCCCACCTTTGGAGTACCACCCTTCGAAGTCCCTCCTTCGTCCAAGGCCTCCGCATGAAGCATTCCATGAGCACTTCTCCGCAGTGTCTCTTCCCGAGCACACTCCTCGACGAACCTCACCTGGACCATGCCTTCGATGCACCTCGACTTCTGAGACCTTCGTCGGGTATACCTTCGAGTGCCTCCCTCCGGAGCACACTTCGAACACCTTGCCTCATTGCTGAGGACTTTGTTCACCATACTCCGAAGTCACTCCATTCGGAGTACCCTTCGAAGTGCCTCGCCTCCGAGGACTTCATCTCGTGGTACCTTCACCCGGAGCGATGCTCCACACTCTCTGCCTTCATCTGGCGCACCTTGACCCAAGGTCCGACCTTGACCCCTTCGTAGCCTTCATGACCGAGCTCCCCACTCGCCTGGCATCAAGCCTCCCGCTAGACCCAGGTTCACTTGTTGCGAACCGTCCGTCGCCTCCGAAGTCACTTGTGCACCACAGACAAACAGACAAGTGTATCCAGTACCCCGGAGACCCCTCCAGGTAAACAATCTTCGGCACACACTCCGGTGTACCGCCCAAAGTACCGAACCCTCCAGTACAACCTTGTCATCATGTACTATCAGACCCCTCCGACAGGCACACTCCGCTGCAACAGCTGCAGCAAACAGACCCACCGAACCCTTCGGTGAAACCACCTCCGAACCTCTTCAGAGGGACCCCTTCGAATCAGAGGATAAAATCTATCAATCACTCATCACAGACTCTGAAACCAACCCTTGGTTTCTCAGAAACTATATTGGACAAACTTTATGGATTGGTATCAAAATTTGAGAATTATTTTTAAATAAGAGAAAAAGGATTATGTTCTTGAGGAACCTCACCCTGATGAACTAGGAGAGGATGCTTCTGCAGTAGACAAATGTGCTTATGAGAAGCATGCTAGTGATTCCGTGGATGTCAGATGTCTGATGCTTGCCTACATGTCCCCTGAGTTTCAGAAACAATATGAGGAACGTGATTCTTACGATATGATCGTAGATCTTAAGGGCATGTTTCAGAACCCGGCAAGGGCAGAGAGATACAATGTGTCTAAGTGCTTGTTTGGTAGTAGGCTGGCTGAAGGGAGCCCAGTGAGACCTCATGTGATCAAGATGATTAGTTGCGTAGAGACTCTAGAGAGACTAGGCACTCCACTGGATCAATACCTAGCTATTGATTTCATTCTCTAGTCACTCCCACTGAGCTTTGAGCCGTTCATCATGAATTATAACATGGTTGGACTAGAGAAGACACTAGCTGAGTTGCATGGGATGCTAAAAACTGTTGAGGAGAGTATCAGGAAGTCTCCTAATCAAGTGATGTTTGTTCAGAAGGACGGCAAAAATAGGAGAAAAAAGGCTAAGACTACAGATTTGATCTCTAGTACGAAGTCTAAACTGACTAGAAAGTCCAGGTCTGGTCCTGCCAACTCTGATGTGTGCCACCATTCCCACAAGCTTGGGCATTGGAAGCACAATTGCAACGTGTACCTAGAAGAGCAGAAGAACAAGAAGGGAAGTGGGACTTTCGCTTTAGGTATTAATGTTATTGAAATTAATCTTGCTACTCGTCCAAATGATTCATGGGTATTTGATACCGGATCGATGATTTATACTTGCAAATCATTGTATGGGCTGAGTAGAGTAAGAAAGTGTGCAAGTTGAGAGTTGGATTAGTTTATTCACTATCGCTACCGTTAGGACTAGTTTGGAGTTAAATAATTATTATTTCATTGCCGCCTTAGGCAGAAACATTATCTCTTCTTCGTGTTTAGAGGAAGATGGTTTTGAATTCATAATAAAGAACAAGAGTTGTTTAATATTTTCGAATGGCATGCTCTATGGTGTTTGTCCATTAGTGTATGGATTGTATATTCTGAGTCTTGGTGATGCACACTTTTATAACATTAGTGCTAAGAAACAACAACTCAATGAGTTAAATCCTACCTACATCTTGCATTGTCGTTTAGGTCATATAAATGAGAAGCACATGTAGAAACTCCATAGCGATGGACTTTGGGAGTCATTTCATTTTGAATCATATGACACATGCGAGTATTGATTACTTGGCAAAATGACAAAGACGCCTTTCACTGGACATAGTGAGAGGGTGAGTGAGCTATTGGCCATAGTACATACTAATGTGTGTGGACCAATGAGTCACACGGCTAGGAAAGGCTTTCAGTACTTTATCACTTTACTGACGACTTTAGTAGGTATGGTTATGTCTACTTAACAAGGCATAAGTGGGAATCCTTCGAAAAGTTCAGGGAGTTCCAGAATGAAGTACAAAATCATACGGGCAAGACAATTAAATTTCTACGATCTGATCGTGGGGGTGAATATTTGAGCCATGAGTTTAGTGAGCTGACTCCACCCGGCACGCCCTAATGGAATGGGGTGTCCGAGCAGAGAAATCGCACTTTGTTGGACATGGTCTGGTCCATGATGAGTCACACTGATCTTCCATTATCCTTTTGGGGTCACGCCCTAGAAACATCAGCTTTCACGATTAATAGAGTTCCATCTAAGTTAGTACAGAAGACGCCATATGAGATGTGGCCCGGGAGGCATCCCAGTTTGTATTTTCTAAAGATTTAGGGATGTGAGGTGTATGTCAAATGTATGGCATCTGACTAGCTTAGTCCTAAGTCTGACAAGTGCTTCTTTGTGGGGTATCCTAGGGAAACCAAAGGATATTATTCCTATAATAGAGAGGAGGGCAAAGTGTTTATCGCTCGGAATGGTGTGTTCCTTGAGAAAGAATTTCTCTCAAAATGAGTTAGTGAGAGGATGGTGCATCTCGAAGAGGTTCGAGAGCCGCTAGAAAGTGTTCCAAATCCCATTAAACAACAACAGGATGAGCAAAGTGTTGCGGAGCCTGTTGTACATGCGTCATCCCCATGAAGGTCTAGGAGAGTAGTCCATGCGCCAGAGAGGTACATGTTTTTGATCACTGGGCATCGCGACGTGTTGTTGTTGGACAATGATGAGCTCAAGACATATGCGGAAGTAGTGATGGGACCAGACTCTGAGAAATGGCTTGGAGCCATTAGATCTGAGTTAGAGTCCATGTGAGTCAACCAAGTTTGGAACTTGGTTGATCCACCCGATGGTGTAAAAACCATTGAGCGTAAATGGATATTAAAGAAAAAGATAGACGTTGATGGAAATGTTCACATCTATAAGGCACGATTGGTGGCAAAAGGTTTTAGACAGATTCAAGGTGTTGATTATGATGAAACGTTTTTGTCCGTCACTATGCTTAAGTCTATTCGGATCATCCTAGCAATTGCTGCATTTTATAATTATGAGATATGGAAAATGGATGTCAAGATGACTTTCCTGAATGGAAACATAAGTGAGAATGTGTACATGACACAGCTTGAAGGTCTTGACGGTCCGGGAAACGCTGAGAAAGTTTGCAAGTTTCTAAAGTCCATTTATTGATTAAAGCAAGCTTCTCGAAGTTGGAATCTTCGCTTTGATGAGGTAGTCAAAGGGTTTGGCTTCATCCAGAACGAAGAAGAGCCTTGTGTTTACAAAAAGGTTAGTGGGAGCTCACTCGTATTTCTGGTCTTATATGTGGATGACATATTGTTGATCGGAAATGACATTCCTCTCTTGAATGTTGTCAAGACTTCATTGAAAAATAGTTTCTCGATGAAAGATCTTGGAGAGGCAGCATAAATTTTAGGCATACAGATCTATAGAGCTAGATCAAAACGGTTAATTGGATTAAGCCAAAGTATGTACATTTACAAGGCTTTGGAACGGTTCAAAATGCAGAATTCTAAGAAGGGTTTTTTGCCAATGTCACATGGTATTTCTCTTAGTAAGACTTAGTGTGCTACGACACCTAATGAGCTAGAGAAGATGAGTGTGATCCCGTATGCCTCCACAATTGGATCCATCATGTATGACATGCTATGTACACGCCCAAATGTGTCATTTGCTCTAAGTGTTACGAGCAGGTACCAATCGAACCTGGGTGAAAGTTACTGGGATATAGTAAAGAGTATCCTCAAGTACTTGAGAAGGACTGAGGAAATGTTCCTAGTATACAGTGGTGAAGAGGAGCTCATTGTATGTGGTTACCCGGATGCTAGTTTTCAGACCGATAAAGATGATTCTCGATCGTAGTCTAGCTTTGTGTTCTGCCTCAATGGAGGCGCAGTGAGTTGGAAGAGTTCCAAGCAAGAGACGGTGACCAATAGTTATCATCTCAGATGGTGTACCTGTAGAGTCCTTGGACCTTAGATCGTCATTTGATTCTAGAATGCGTAGTGACACACTTAGATGCTTCCTAACGCTATTCCGTAATTGGGTAGTAATAAGGGTTGTTTTTAAGTGTGTTGTGATACATGTCTTGGGATATGAGCGGTCAAGATGGAATTTACCGCTCCTAAATAACGGGAGAGTCATCTCTAGGCCCCTTGAGGTATTGGATTGGAAAAGAGCATGGCCATGCCACTATGACTAAGAAGTTAGTCATGATTTAAATCCGATACTTGATCAACTGAAATGTCGAGCTAACCAACAAGGGTGGCACGTATCTTGCCTTGAGCTTGACTAACGGCGTGTGGTAAAGGGATTGGTGCTTGTGTATATGAAGTTTCATGAAAATTTGATTTTGTACGCTTTCGGGGATCAATATGTACTGCTAGGTACTGCTATTGATCGGTTAGTCGGAAATGGTTTCTGGTGAAACAACCGTTAGTGTATGAACCTATCGGGTCACACACTTAAGGGGAGGGATCAGAAACATGCAAAGAATTGGTTCTTGTGTGTAACACCCCAAATTTCCATAAGGTAAAAAGATAATTTAATTATACTTTTCTAAAAAAGGAATTATTTTTGAATTTCCTATAAAGCCGAAAATGCTAAAATAAATAGAAATCTAGAGAAATAATCCAAACCAAGGTCTGAGAAAATTATGTTATGATCTTAGGACCAAGACCTATTTTTGAGATTTTTTACAAATTTTTATCACCTTGGCAAGCAACCCAAATATTTTAAATCAATTTCAGCAATTATTTGTATTTAGAAATTCAATTTAAACAGTCTTGGGCCACACTACCCCTTTCTCTCTCCGTAGGTCGGCCCATCCCACTCCATCCCCGCGCCCCTCACTGACACACGGACCCCACCCGTCAGCACCCCCCCCTCTCTCTCCGCGCTGCGCCTGAGCCCCTGGCCCCACCTATCGGCGCCAAAGACCCACGCCCGAGCCCGACCCCACCCGTCAGACCCAACCATTGCCACACCTGTGCGCTCACGCACTCGCTGACAGTGGGCCCTTCGAGAAACAAAGTTGAAATGCACCTTGGTTTCAAGTCTGTGATGAGTGATTGACAAGTTGCCTTCTGGGCGAAGGGGTCCCTCCGAAGGGGTTCAGAGGTGTTTTCTGAAGGATGCGGATTTAGCTGGCTGCAGCTGTGCAGTGGAGTGTGTTTGTCAGAGGGGTCCGGCAGAGCACGATGACTGGGTGGTACCAAAGGGCTCGGTACTTTTGGCGGTACATCGGAGTGTGTACCGAAGGTTGTTTACCGGAGAGGTCTACGGGGTACAGGAAACCCTTGTCTATTTGTCGGTGGTGCGCAGGTAACTTCGGAAGTGACAGATGGTTCGCAGCAAGTGAACCTGGGTCAAGCAGGAGGCTTGATGCCAGGCGAGCAGGGATCTTGGTCACGAAGGGGTCAAGGTCGGTCCTCGGGTCAAGGTGCGCCAGGCGAAGGCAGAAAATGCGGAGGGTGGCTCTGGCTAAAGGTACCCTAAGGCGAAGTCCTCGGAGGCAAGGCACTTTGAAGGGTGCTCTGGATAGAGTGACTTCGGAGTATGGTGGACGAAGTCCTCAGCATTGAGGCAAGGCGTTCGAAGTGTGCTTTGGATGGAGACACTCTAAGGGACACCTGACGAAGGTCTCGGAAGTAAAGGTGCATTGAAAGCATGGTCCAGATAAGGGTCTTCGTAGAGTGTGCTTGGGGCTGAGATACTGCGAAGGGTGCTTATGGCTATGCTTCATGTGGAGGCCTTGGATGGAGGGACTTCGAAAGGTGGCGAAGATACTCTGAAGGTGGGGCTTCGGAGTATGGCTGACTTGAGGTACTTCGGCCATGCATGGCTTCGGTAAACAGACTGATGGAGTTCAAGATGGGAGTAGCTGTGAAGCCATGGTGGTCCACTCTGGAGGCGATGGTGCGAAGGCTCAAGAGCTTTGACGGCTTTGGCTCAAAACCGTCACTATATCGAAGGCTGACTTCGGTGAAGCGAAGGACTACGGGTTCAACCATGTCACCGAAGCTACTGCACACCTCACGTGCGAAGGGGGCTTCAGAAGACTCCAAATCTACAAAGGCTGATAGTGTTGGCTCTGCAAAAGCTGATGTTGTCTTCTCTACGAAGCTGACAAAAGAAGCCTCCAGAAAAGTAGACTACCATCTATACATCCCTGTCTTGCTGAGACAAAAACAGTGTAAACCCTAGGGGTAGAGTAGTCTATTCACAGGGTTGAATAGTGCGTATAAATAGTGAAGGTTGGTTAGGTCTAGGTAACACTTTGGGAAGCCATTTCTAGAACTTCAGAGCTAGCCGCCATTTCCATGTACTCAGTCTTGTGAGTCTTTTGTGTTCCCTATTCATGCAATGAAAGTTTCATTATGTTCTTCATTTGCTGCTTGAACTTGTATCCCTATTTTTGCACTGCGTGTGTTGATTTCTTTATGCTCCACTTCATTCTATTCAAGCCAGAGTTTTTGCTCTGTTTATTTTCGAGAGAAGTGTGTGAGTGTTTTGTTGGTGTGATGTTTGTGTATCACACAGTGTGAGTTCGCTCTGTGTAAACTAGAGGCAAGCCCTCTCTGATTACTAGCGAAGCACTCAGTGAAGCTGAGATCGAAGCTTGTTTTTCTTCCTTCAGCAAAATCGGTTTTGTTTTCATTTAGGCCTTCAAAATACGAAGTCTAGTACCAGTTGCTAGTGCGAAGTATCTGGTAGAAGTCCTCAGAGGGAAACCTTCTTATACAAAGTGTGTAGTGCGAAGCCTACTCGATGGCACCTAGTGTGTGGAGCCTGCACTATCCTAGCAGAGTTGTGTTTTTAGGTTTGTGAGTGCGAGCGAAGCCTTCTTGACTTCGAACTTTTGCTCTTTGCAAAGCCTGATTTCGGAGCCATAAAATACCTCCGAATCAGATCTCCGAAGGGTGTGTTCGAAGCCTGTTTCGCAGGAGACTGATTTGAAACAGAAGGCTAGTTTTAGCCAGAAATTTTAAAAGCTCCCATTCACCACCCCCTCTGGTCGCCCTTTTTGGTGCAACAATTGGGATCAGAGAAGGTTAAGATCACCGGTTGACCTTAACCGGTTTTGTGATCTTATGGCGACATGGACAAAATTAGTAAAATACCTCTATTCGATGGGACTGATTTTGCATACTGGAAGGTGCGCATGGAGGCTTACTTGCTAAGCCAAGGAAATGCAGTTTGGGAGATTGTGGACTCACCATACTCCATCCCTGAAACCCACACCACTCAAACAGAAAAAGATCAGTATAATTCTAACTCCAAAGCTAGAAATATATTGTTCATTGGTTTGAGCCGGAGTGAGTTTGATAGGGTTCAGCACCTAAGGACAGCTAGGGAGATTTTGACTACTCTCACTATTTTTCATGAGAGTTCTACACAGATTAAGGCTAGGCGTCAAAGCACATA
Organism: Zizania palustris; assembly: GCA_019279435.1. Classification (NCBI taxonomy): domain Eukaryota; kingdom Viridiplantae; phylum Streptophyta; class Magnoliopsida; order Poales; family Poaceae; genus Zizania; species Zizania palustris. Next base: position 40,747,278 of record JAAALK010000290.1, read on the forward strand.
CAATCAACAGTGTCAGCTATTTGTGCAAGCGCCTGGTGAATCTATAGATGTCATTTTTTCCCTCTTTGATGCAATAGTGAGTAACTTGTGGTCCAATGGGACGCTTGCTTACAATGACCATGATAGGGCTATCAAACTTCTATATGATCTTGATCATAGCATATGGGAAGTGAAGATATCTAGCATTGAGGAGTCCGCGGGTTATGACACATTGACCTGTGATGAGCTCTTCAGCAAGCTGAAGTCCACAGAGATTGCCAGGGCATCTCTTGCAGTGCACAGAATCTCTTTGCCACAGTCATTGGTACTAGTTTCTGGCTCTAGCCATGGCATCATTGCATAACCAAGCACATCTGATACTTGTGTTCTTGCTGGCGGTTTTGCTCTATCCTCCCTGGTCTCCATCACTAACGAGCAGGTGGATACTCTGGATGATGAAGAGCTTGATCTCATTGCCAGAAGGTTCACCCGTTTTCACAATGAGAGACGGGATCGAAGGAGAAATGGCTTTAGTGGTTGTTTTGAGTGTGGTGACACTTCTCACATCAAGGCCAATTGTCCTAAGCTCAAGAGGAGAGATGAGAGTGAGCGCCCCAAATACCACAAGAAGGAGAGGAAACCCTTTGTGAAGGGTAAATGCGGCAAAGTGGCTAAGAGGGTAGCCAAGGCCACTTCCAGAGCTTTTGTTGCTGCACTCAGCGACATCGATACTTTCTCAATTGAGGAGTCGAGTTCTGACGAGGAGGAAGAGTCCCCAAGAAACGAGGAGAAGAAGGAGAAGAAGGCATGGGATTTCACCGGCCTTTGCTTCATGGCCGATAGCAGTCACAGTGGCGATGAGCTTGACTCATCTGAGGTACCTCTATCCTATGACCAGCTCTCAATTAAGGTAGATGAACTGAATGAAGTAGTTCTTGGTCAGGATAGATAACTTGTCCAAGCTGCTAGAGATAGAAAAGACCTTAGACTTAGGCTAGAATCTATTTCTACTGATTATGTCATGCTTAAGTCTAAAATTGATGATGCTGAATGTGAATCTTGCACTGTTGTCATGGGTGAGCTTGCTCAGTTGCGCTCTGTGCATGCTCAAACTATTGATGAGCTTGAGACTGCACAGAAGCAGATTTTCATGGTGGATTCTAGACCTATTTATTCTGATGCTTGTTCAAATTGTCCATTATTGATTGATAGCATTAAGTTGAGAGACAAGCATGTTAAGGAATTAGAGGCTAGATTGGAGAGTGCTGAGTGTTCTAAGGATGTGCAGCCTGCTTTCCCACCTACATTACCCTTAAGGACCAACTCAGTTTTACTAGAGGGCAAGCTGAAAACCTTATGACTTAAAATGAATACCTTCTTTTTGTTGTTAACAAATGCACTGAGGGAAAGGGTAGGATGGATTTGCTCTTGACCAAGACCAAGATGTGTGCTGATAGAGCAGGGTTAGCTCTAGGATTGGGTTTTGAGAGGATTCCTTCAGACAGTGAGAACAAAACTGTTTTTTACCTCACCCACTACCTTAGAGAAAGAAAGAGCCCAGTTAGACACTCCATCAGCCAAAAAGCCTACCCAAACTCCAAAGAAAACTATCCCTCCTGCCAAGAAAATTCCTCCCAAGAAGAACTCTTTGATAAAACCCAAGGAGCTTGTAAGGATTGCTCTTATGACCCATGAGAGTTCCCCTAGGAGAGTGTTTCATTGTTCTTATTGTTAGCGCGTGGGTCATTTGGTTGGGTTTTGCTTTCATCGCATCAAGGATGAGCGACGCTCTCAGGCATTGAGATTCCAGGACATGCATTACCCACCTCTAGGTATGCATGAGTCTGAGTTTTACTCACGTCCTGTTTACGAGGCTCCTTGATCTTCTCAAAGAGGTTTTGCCTCTCGTGGTGTTCACCATGTTTCATATGGTGCTAGACCTCGTGTTAGTGGCTTTATGCCTCGTCGGGTTGGGAGACCTCGTCATGCATTTGAGTCACATTATGTAGGTAGACCTCGCACTTTGCATCATTATATTTTTCCTGTGCGTAGACATACTACTTTTACTGTGCCTACTGCTCATATCACTCAGTGTTGGATGCCTCGTCATGCTTTCACTCACCCCAGCACTGAGCGATCGAGGTTTTCCCATTTCATGTAGGCATCAGACCGAGGATTGGAGGGCACGTGGATCATGGACTCCGGTTGTTCGCGCCATATGACCAGAAATACAACATGGTTCTCCAGCCTCACCACAACCAAGTAGAAGGAGCAAATCACCTTCAGCAACAACCGAAGAAGTAGAGTGAAAGGTAAAGGTGTTGTAAGAATCAACTCGAACTTCACTCTCAAAGATGTTGCTTTGGTTGAAAACTTGGGATACAATTTGCTTTCTGTATCTCAATTGCTTGATGAGGGCTTCGAAGTGTGATTCCATCGCGATACTTCGCAAGTACTCAATTCTGATGGCGTTGTGGTCTATAAGATCTTTAGAGTTGGGAGAGTCTTTGGAGCTGATTTTTCTGAGTCATCTGGTTCTTCTCACTACCTTGTTGCACATTTGACTTCTGAGCTTTGGAAGTGGCATAGGAGACTAGGGCATATGAGCTTTGAGTTGCTCACTCAACTAATTGCCCTAGGATTGATTCGAGGATTGCCCAAGCTCAAATTTGAGAAGAATTTAGTTTGCGCTCCCTGTCGACATGGAAAAATGATTGCCGCTTCACACTCACCAGTCACCATGGTGATGACCGAACAACCTGGAGAACTTCTCCATATGGATACTGTAGGTCCTTCTCGGGTTAGTTCTTTAGGCGGCAAGTGGTATGTGTTAGTCATTTTCGACGATTTCTCTCGCTACTCTTGGGTCTTCTTTCTAGCCAGCAAGGATGAAGTGTTTTCACACTTTCGGAGCTTGGCTTTGAAACTTTTTACTGAATTTCCTGGTGCATTGAAATTCATTTGAAGTGATAATGGCACTGAGTTCAAGAACAATCTCTTTGTTGACTTTTGTATGGAGCATGGCATAGAACATCAATTCTCTGCTCCGCGGGTTCCTCAACAAAATGGTGTTGTTGAGAGAAAGAACCGCACTTTGGTTGAGATGGCTAGGACGATGCTCGATGAGCACAGGACTCCTAGAAAATTCTAGGCTGAGGCCATGAACACTGCTTGCTACATCTCAAACCGAATTTTCTTGCGCTCAATTTTGAATTTGACTTCTTATGAGCTGCGTTTTGAGAGACAACTCAAATTTACTCATCTTCGAGTATTTGGTTGTCGATGATTTATCCTAAAACGTGGAAATATGGACAAATTTGAGTCGCGCTCTTCTGATGGGATCTTTTTGGGATACACTACTCACGGTCATTCTTACCGTGTTTTCAATTTGGAACTAACACTGTCATCGAGTCAAGTGATGTGACTTTTGATGAATCAACCCCTTGTGTTAGCCCTTCTTTTGAACAGGCCAATGAACATGATATGGAGCAGACCATCTTCAAAGATGAAGATCCTGGAGATTTCGAGGACGAACCTCTACTACCCTCCACATCGACCCCTGAAGTTGACCCCGCTTCGATCACTTCGGCAAGAGGCCCCGAAGCTACAACCTCAACATCGGTCATCTTCGACCATTCACAGGCACAAGATGAGGGGAGACTGCATCCCGCCGCGAGGCTCCTCATCACATTCAAAGGATACACCCTCCCGAGCAGATTATTGGTGAACTTGATCAAAGGGTAACACGTTCTCATGCTCATTTCATTGATTCTGCTTTTATTGCCTCTTTTGAGCCCTTAGATGTGAGTCATGCTTTATCTGATTCTAGTTGGATCAATGTCATGCATGAAGAACTTGAAATTTTTTAGAGAAACTAAGTCTGGACTCTTGTAGATCCTCCACCTAATGTTCATTTTATTGGAACTAAATGGATTTTCAAAAACAAACAAGGGGAGGATGGGATGGTTGTTAGAAACAAAGCTAGACTTGTGGCTCAGGGTTATTTTCAGTTAGAAGGTATTGATTTTACTAAAACTTTTGCACCTGTTGCTCGTCTTGAGGCCATTAGAATTCTACTTGCATTTGCAGCATCGCGTGGTTTCAAACTCTATCAAATGGATGTTAAAAGTTTTTTTCTTAATGGCTTCATAGGCGAAGATGTTTATGTAAAACAACCCCCTAGTTTTGAGAACCCAAATACCCACATAAAGTCCTTAAACTTCATAAGGCTCTTTATGGACTCAAGTAGGCTCCTCGGGCTTGGTATGATAGACTTAAGTCATTTCTGCTTGAGCGCGGGTATTTGATGGGATCCATTGATAAAATCTTGTTCACTCTCAAGCATGGCAAATAATTCCTTCTAGTTCAGATTTATGTTGACGATATCATCTTTGGTGGCTCTTTTCATGCTTTGGTTGCCGAGTTTGCAGAAATTATGAGCAGGGAGCTCGAGATGTCCATGATGGGCGAACTCACATTCTTCCTTGGTTTGCAAATCAAGCAAAGCAAACAAGGTACCTTTGTCCACCAGACAAAGTATACCAAGGACCTACTCAAAAAGTTTGACATGGCTAATGTGAAGCCACTCACCACTCCAATGGCTACATTTGTAGTATTGGATCCTGACGAGGATGGAGAAGCCGTAGATCAGAAAGAGTTCATAAGCATGATCAGCTCCCTCCTCTACTTGAATGCTACGAGGCCGGACATACACTTCATTGTATGTCTGTGTGCTTGTTTTCAGGCTTCGCCACGTGCTTCGCACTGCCAAGCAGTAAGGCGAATTCTTAGGTATCTCAAACATACCCTCGAGTTTGGCATTTGGTATTCTGCATATTCCTATTTGTGTCTTCGTGGTTATTCAGATGCAGATTTTGCTGGATGTAGAATTGATAGGAAGAGTACCTCTGGTACTTGCCATTTTTTGGGTACTTCTCTTGTTTGCTGGTCTCCCCGCAAATAGTCTAGTGTTGCGCAATCTACGGATGAGGCCGAATATGTTGTTGCAGCTAGCTGTTGCTCACAGATTTTGTGGATGGTTTCCACTTTATAGGATTTTGGGTTAGACTAGACTATACGAGTGTTCCACTGTTTTGTGACAACACTAGTGCTATTTGCATTGCAAACAACCCGGTTCAGCATTCCAGAATCAAACACATATATGTGAGATATCATTTTCTCACAGATCACAATGAGATGGGTGATATTGAACTTCAATATGTTGATACCCAGAACCACCTTGACGACATTTTTACCAAACCACTTGATGCATCCCGATATGCTTATTTGCGTGGGCAACTGGGTATTTGTCATCCTTACGGCATTTTGTGAGGGGGAGCATGTTTTATGTGTGTTGCATTGGCTTCCTTATGATGATTTGTTGAGGCATCTTGTTGCTTTTATATGCATTTGCATGATTGTCATTATCATGATATCTCAGCTCTATTTAATATATCTAACTTCAAAATGAGCATGCTTTTAATTTACAAAATTCAAAGCTTGATCACTGCTTAGTCTTGTGTTTAGCATGTGTAGCACAGAATTGCTTTAGCTATCCTTTATCTGCCTGGTAGCTAGATTCCTTTACTATGGATGCAAAATTGAAACTTGAGAATAATATTGCTACTCATGGAATTATACAACAAATGTTACACGATAAAAATCAAATATCCATGATTTATGTGCTAAAAATGAAAAGATCCATGCGGGTTTGCTTGTCGCACTTCTTTATTCTAGACTACTTACCATTCTAGACTACTTGCCAAAATCATTGCCTTAAGCTTCTAATGGTCTTTCTTGACCTAGGCTTAGCTAGGTTGGAAAGCATAAGGTAGACGAGCAAATAACCCCTGGCAATATAAAAGAATTGTGAAGTCTGAATCACTTGCTAATCAAGCTTGCTAAATGCACCATGACTATTGGACTTGCTTTCCTAGGTAGAAATTGTTTAGCTTTTGCAATTCTCGTTTTCACATGTCTAGATGACTAGACTAGGTGGTGATGTTTTTATTTTAAATAATTTGAAAATCTCATGCATCAAACATTGAGCTTGGAATATATTACCTTGAGCTGAGCATCTGAGCCTAACACTATGATTTAACATATTTTTGCACCATATGTTCTCATACTTTTCATCATCTCGAAGTCGTGCATCGTTTCTTGCTCCTTGATTCTTTCATTGCCAAAGGGGGAGAAAAATGTCTGGTTTGCTTACCTAAGGGGGAGAACAAGTGATGAAACTGATCAAAGGGGGAGAAAAACTTTTGCTGCCAAAAGAAGGAATTATTGCCAAAATGGCCTTTCATGACTCATGTTGATAGAAATGAATTTGTCGAGTGACATGTTTTGGCTCTTTTTGGAGTTTTTATGGTCATTTGTGTGTTGAAAATTTCCAAATTTTCCTGAACTTGAATTTGGTTGTCAATGCACTCATCAAGGGGGTCATTGAGAAACCAAGTTGAAATGTGCCTTGGTTTCAAGTCTGTGATGAGTGATTGACAAGTTGCCTTGTGGGCGAAGGGATCCCTCCGAAGGGGTTCGGAGGTGTTTTTCCCAAGGATGTGGATTTAGCGGGCTGCAGCTGTGCAGCGGAGTGTGTCTATTGGTGGGGTCTAGCAGAGCACGATAACTTGGTGGTACCAAAGGGCTCGGTACTTTGGGTGGTGTGTACCGAAGGTTGTTTACCGGAGAGGTCTCCGGGGTACTAGAAACATTTGTTTGTTTGTCAGTGGTGCCCAAGTAGATTCGGAGGCAACGGATGGTTCGCAACAAGTGAATCTGGGTCAAGCGGGAGGCTTGATGCCAGGCGAGCAGGGAGCTCGGTCATGAAGGCTACGTGGGGCCGAGGTCAGTCCTCGTGTCAAGGTGTGCCAGGCGAAGGCAGAAAGAGCGGAGGGTGGCTCCAGCTGAAGGTACCCCGAGGCAAAGTCCTCGGAGGCAAGGCACTTCGAAGGGTGCTCCAGACAGAGAGACTTTAGAGTATGGTGGACGAAGTCCTTGAGGAGCCATGTTGAAGAGCATGGGCCTCATGGCTTTAGATGTGATGAGTGATTGTCAATGGAAGTCAAGAGGGCAAGAAGAGAAGATGAGACTTGTTGTGTCTAGGCCGCGCGTCACTCAGGACCACGGGCAGCGAGTGACTGTCGGGCAGAGGGGCCACGAAGTTGGGCTAGGCTAATCCAAGTACATGGGCTAGGAGCTGTAGAGGATCCACCAGTCTATTGACTGGGATTGACTCAGGTACACATGCGGCGAGAGATTGCTGGGCTGAGGGAGCCGTGGAATCGGGCTGGCCCAATCCGAGTACCCGGTGCGAGGACGGTGGACGCTTTGTCAGTTTCGGCGCAAAACTGACGATCGCTGATCTCGGATCTGACCATTCTAAGGCAAAGCCGTAGCTGCTACGAAAGCTCCACATCAGGACAAGTTATCTTTATTTAGGATTTTACTATTTTGCCTTTAGGCCCATAGTCTGTCAATCGAGTCTGTAAAAAACCCTAAGGGCATTTTGGTCTTTTCCATTTTTGTTTCAGCATCTGTTTAAACCCTAGGGATATTTTTTATTTTCCCATTTATTGGGCTGCCTATAAAAAGGCCCCAACACCTAGGGTTAGGGTTACCCATTTTTCAGAAATCAATTATTCGGGTCACTTTTTCTTTGTGTTCTTCCTTTCTCTGTCGCCGGCGTTTTTATTTTTCCTCTGAAATCGCCGCCGCATGTTTTGCCTCTTCTCCGCTTCTTCCAATCACGAATTGCACGGTCTAGCAGCTAGTTTTGCTGCAGCATAGTTGTGGCGGTAGCAGCTAGCGTATCAGCTAGACCATGCATAGGCTACAGCCTAGCTTTGCCATGATGCGATGCTACGCTGGATGCATGTGACTGTGTGGATCCTCACGTGCGGCAGCCTGGGTGCTGTGTAGCGAGTGGAGAAACCTAGGAGCTCGGGTGGCAGGCTGGGAAGCCAAGGGCGCACGGCATCTCCTGCTTCGGCAGCTGCACAGTGTGGGTCCCACAAGCACTATTCATCCGGTTTATTTCTTCTATTGAAAACCGGAGTCTCCGTGAGCCCATTGATTCGTAGCCGCGCATGTGGATTGCCGCTGGAATCCGCACAGTGCCACTGACTTCGCTGGATCTTGGATGGTGTCGCATATCGCATGAAGCCAGGATCAGAAGGCTGCACAGGGCCTTCGCGTGGGGCTTCTACGTCCAGGCAAGCAGGCTTCGAAATACACATGCACAGGCTTCAACTTCCACGACGAGTGAACAGTAACTACTTACCTCGATTTTGGTGCACTTGTAGTTAATCTCTGGATAGATTCATTTGCTGCAAGAAGTTTATTTCAGAGTGCACTATGATTGATCATTGATATGTTTCTATATTATTAGTGCACTTTATTTTATTTTATCTGTAAGAGAAATTTTTCATGAACAGTTATTTTGTTTGATTAAATATATGTGATGATTATCGCTATGATACGTGAAATGCTTATGTCTTGATTGCACTGTTGATCTGCCTTTAAGCACTATGTTGGTGTCTTTTCAACTAGGACACCGATTGTTTTTAGGCTAGATTATTTTAGTACCTATGATTGCTTATTACTTCTGTTGTTTGTCTGTTGAGGTGCGTTGGGTGTTGGGAGAAGGCCATTAATTCGCAAGAATTTTTTAGGCGCCCATTCACCCCCCTCTCTGGTGGCTACTTTTGGTCCTACAAGTGGTATCAGAGCCTGGTTAGGGTTTTTCCATACCTTAACCAGTTCTAACCCAAGGTAGTGATCATGACGTCTTCTGGCAAGGTCCCATCCCTGGAAGCTTTTGGCTACACTTATTGGAAGACTCGCATGCGAGCCTATCTCATGAGCCAGAGCTCAGACATTTGGGACGTTTGTGTTCACGCTACTTTTACCATACTTTCTGTTGTTGAGCGTACATCCCCCGAGATAATTTCCCAGCATCAGAAGAACAACAAAGCGGTGAACATTTTGTTTTCTGATTTAGGTCCCACTGAGTTTGAGCGTGTGAGCCATCTCAGCACTGCTAGAGAGATCTGGGCTACCCTCCAGGCACACCATGAGGGGACAGCCCAGGTCAAGGCTTGGCTCTATCAGACCTACTGGCGTGAATATGAAAATTTCACACAGAAGCCAGGTGAATCTGTTGAAGCTTTGTTTGGTCATTTTCAATCGATCATCAACAAGCTTTGGGCCAACAAGGCCGAGGGAGTTCAGCTGGTCTCAGATCATGAGCAGATGCTTAAGGTTCTTCATACCTTGGACCCTAAGATCTGGGAAATCAAGGTATCCTCTATCATTGAGAGCACCTCTTATGATACCTTGATTATATCAGAGCTTTTCAGTAAGCTCAAGGCCACAGAGGTTGATATCTAGTTGAGATCAAATTTCACTGGTTCTAGCTCAAAAACCGTGGCCCTTGCGACACCGTCTGCTAACTCTTCTTCTTTGAGCTGTGCTAGGTTCTCCCTGATGTCTATCACTGAGGACCAGCTTGAGTCGCTAGGAGATGATGATCTGTGTATTTTTAACAACCAGGTGCGTCGTGTCTATGATAAGTGAATGTTCAAAAGACACGGCAAAAAATCTGGATGCTTTGAGTGTGGTGATCCAGGTCATTTCATCGCCGACTGCCCCAAGCGGAATGGTCACAAGAAGGGTATCGGTGGTGGCTCCTACGACTCCAGCAAGCACGACGGCTCCACCTTCACAAAGGGCAAGCCCAAGACAAGATTCTTCCGAAAGGCCCTGAAGGACTACCGGCGTGAGAATAAGAAGTGGGACAAGGCCTTCTTCGCTGAGATGGAGAGAAGCTACTCCAAGCGGTCTTCATCTTCTTCCTCTTCATCAAGCTCAAGTGATGAGGAGATCGTGATCAGGAAGGGGAAGGACAAGGACGATCCGGCGGGCCTCTGCTTCATGGCCTTCGGTGACAAGCCGAAGAGCCGCTCGCATCACCACCAAAGATCCCGCAAGAGCTTCTGCTGAATGGCTCTTGGGGATAAGGAAGAGAAGGGCTCCCCCGACAACTCCGACGATGACGACGATTAAAAGGTATCCTCCTATGAACAAGAAATCGTTGATTTACTTGAAGAGAACCGTCAGGAGTTGAGGTATTAGGAGAAACTGCTTAGAGGGGCTAAGAAGAGGATAGATGAGCTTGAGAGTGAGCTTGTCATGGCCAATGGCAGGATTGAGAGTCTATCTTCTTCCCCTTGCTTGGGTGGTAGCAGTGAGTGCCCTAACTATGAGGTGTTACTGTGTGATCTGACGACTCTGAAGTCCAGGTACACAGAGAGGGTAGATGAGAGAGACGCTTTGGCCACTGAGCTTGAGAGCGCTCAGCTGGAGCTAAAAGATGCTCATGCCATTGTCGTCATGCCCTGTGTTGACTGCCCATCCCATCTAGCTAGTTTAGTTGAGCTGAGAGCCAAGAGTGATGAGCAGTTGGGCGAGTTGGAGAGAGTCAAAGCTGAGTTGGAGTAGACTAGGCTAGAGCTTGAGACATTGTCAGTTCCACCCACTGTTTGTGAGAACTGCTTGTCCCTTAGATTGTACTTGATCAAGCTGAAAGCTAAGAAGTCTGTCCAAGTCGATAGAGAGTGTGAGATCTGCTTTTCTTAGGTGGAGGTGCTAGCTTCCTTGAGAGAGGAGATAGCGGATGCTCGGAATGAGAATTTTTACCTTCGTCAGATCCTGAGTTGGGTGAGTGCCAGAGAGCCACAACTCGGCATGATGATCCAGCAGTTCAAACGGCAGGATGGGTTTGAGGTAGGTTACACCTATACCAAAGTTGACTTTGAGAGTGCTATTAGCCGGGCAGTGGAGTGGAGTAAGATGACTCCTGAATAGATATATCCCAAGACTCACTCCACTGAGTCTTTCCAGGCTAGCCAGCCCAAGGATGGAGTGTTCCAAGAACAACCTAAAGCTCCACCCAAGAAGCCCATCTGGGTCCCAAAGCCTAAACATCTCCACACTTCTCTTGACTCTCTACCTGGACCCTCTCACACTAAAGAGCCTATACCCAACACCACCAAGCCCAAGAACCCCAAGCCTCAACCACATCCCAAGAAGCCTACCTATCACTTTGAGTACTGTCAGAGAGACGGGAATATTGAGGAGTCTTAATCCGGGAGGAAGCGGGTTGAGAGAGTAGAGAGAGTAGAGAGAGCTCAAGGTGGGCAGGAGCAGTTCTACTAGCAAGGTGGTAGACAGAGAGTCCCTCGATGCGGGGAGAGGCTAGAGGCTAGGCCGCATCATGTAGGTGGTGGTAGAGGAGACGACTTTCATCCCCATGCTCTGGAGGGTGGTTTTCACTCCGGTAGAGCTCCAGGTCGTTCTGGATACGGCTTTGGACCTCGTTGCTGAGACTTTAGGCAGAACCGAGGACCGCGCTTTGAGCCTCGTTTTGGTCCGGACTCTTATGATTCTTTCTTCTTTCCTTCTTTTGAGCAGATGGCTCGACATTGGTTTAGATCTTTTGCTAAACATGGTGCTAGACCATTTGCTCCCCCTTAAGACCACTGATCGTGCAGGATTGAGGACTGGAGGACGTGTGGATCATGGATTCAGGATGCTCTCACCAAATGACGAGACAACGCAGATGGTTCTCTAGCCTCACTTCCCCGAGCTCCAAGGAGTACATCACTTTCGGGAATAGTGGTCAAGGGAAGTTACTTGGCATTGGCTCAATTCGCATCTCTGATCATTTCTCTTTGAAGAATGTTGCTTTGGTTGGAAACTTGAATTTTAATCTGATTTCTGTTTCACAACTTCTTGAGGATGGTTTAAAGGTTCGATTTAAGAAGGGCATGTCTTGTGTTGTTGATTCTATAGGATCTTTGGTTGGTCAGATCTTACCCTTCGGTATGTTTTTTGGATTGATTTCTCTAGTTCTTTTGACCCTTCTCGCTGTTTGATTGCTGGATCCTCCTCTGAGCTCTGGAAGTGGCATAGGAGGTTAGGTCGTTTGAGCTCTTATTTGCTAGTCAGATTGAGCTCTATGGACCTTATCCAAGGATTTCCCAAGCTTAAGATGGAGAAGGATCTAGTTTGTCATCCCTGTCATCATGGGAAAATGGTTGTCGCTTCTCACGCACCTATGACTCAGGTGACGACTTTGTATCCGGGAGAGCTGTTACACATGGACACTGTTGGTCCAGCTCAAGTACGCTCAGTCGGTGGGAAGTGGTACGCACTGGTGATCATTGACGATTTTTCTCGATTCTCGTGGGTTTTCTTTTTGGAGTCTATGGATGAGACTTTTCAGTTTGTTCATGACCTGATTTTGAAGCTGAAGAATGAGAACAATGGTCGGATGCGAGCAATTCGCTCTGACAACAGCTCTGAGTTCAAGAACTCTCAGTTCGTCAGCTTCTGCAGTGATCATGGTTTTGAGCATTAGTTTTCTGCACCTTACACTACCCCACAGAACGGCGTTGTGGAACAAAAGAACCGCACGCTAGTAGAGATGGCCAGAACGATGCTGGATGAGCATAGGACTCCTAGGTGCTTTTGGGCTGGAGCCATGAATACGGCTTGCTATCTGGCCAACCACATTTTTCTTAGAGCTTACTTAGGTAATACATCATATGAGTTGCGGTTTGGCAGACAACCCAAGGTGAGTAACTTGCGAGCGTTTGGCTGCAAGTGTTTTGTGCTCAAGAAGGGAGGGCATTTGGACAAGTTTGAGTCTCGTTACTGGAATGAAGTTTTTCTTGGTTGTGCTTTGCATTCTCGAGGCTTCCGTGTTTGGAACCTTGACTCCCAGCAACTTATCGAGACTTGCGAGGTTTCTTTTGATGAGTCCATGCCTTCGTTGACTCCTTCTTTTGAGCTTTCTGGAGATGGTAAGCTTGGAGAGTCCATCTTCGAGGATGATGATGACGCTCCTACTGTTGATGAGGGTGGGCCTTCTGCATAGCCTGCAGACCCCACACCTTCTGAGACTTCGACTGAGGACAAGGGTGGACCTCTGATCACTTTTTCCACTTCGATCGAGCCCCCTCAGTTGAGTCTAGAGGTGCCAGCTACTGACTCTGGTGAGGTTACTTCAGATCACCTTGGATCCCGAGTAGTTCAGCCTGATCACCCCTCAGAGCTCATCATCGGTGATCTCACTGAGAGAACATTGTGTTCTTCTGTTGACTCGCTTGCTGTGTTTGCTGAATCTTCTTTTGTTGCCTCTTTTGAGTCCAGATATGTCTCTCATGCTCTTTATGATGCAAATTGGATAAACGCCATGCAAGAAGAGCTTGATAACTTTGTTCGCAATCGGGTTTGGACACTGGTTGAGCTTCCACCTGGATGCAACCCCATAGGCACCAAGTGGGTGTTCAAGAACAAGCAAGGTGAAGATGGGGTTGTGGTGCGCAACAAAGCTCGACTAGTTGCCCAGGGTTTTTGCCAGAAAGAGGGTATTGATTTTGAGGAGACTTTCGCTCCTGCTGCCCGTCTTGAGTCCATTCGCATTTGGCATTTGTTGCTTCTAAAGGTTTTAAACTTTTTAAAATGGATGTCAAGAGTGTTTTTCTGAATGGGTACATAGAGGAGGAGGTCTATGTTAGGCAGCCCCTGGTTTTGAGAACCCTAAGTTTTTTCGACATGTTTTCAAGCTACAGAAGCTTTATATGGTCTGAAGCAAGCCCCCGGGGCTTGGTATGATCGCCTAAAGCAGTTTTTGTTAGGGAACGACTTTGTGATGGGTTCTATGGACAAAACACTTTTCTTGCTCAGAGATGGCTCAGACTTCTTGATTGCTCATATTTACGTGGACGACATCATTTTTGGTGGTTCTACTAATGAGCTTGTGTCCAAGTTTTCTGAGAAGATGCACAGCGAGTTTGAGATGAGCCTCATGGGTGAGCTCAATTACTTCTTAGGGCTCCAGATCAAGCAGACCAAGGATGGCATCTTCATCCACTAGAGTAAGTACACGCGGGACATGCTAAAAAAATTTGACTTTGGTGGAGAGTTGAAGCCTCAAATGACCCCAATGGGTACATCTGGGGGCCTGGACAAGGACGAGAGCGGAGTCAAGGTCAACGAGAGAGAGTATCGATGGATGATCGGATCATTGCTGTACTTGACGGTGATGAGACCGGACATTCAGTTTACTGTGGGACTGTGCGCGCGCTTCCAGTCTTCACCACGCACATCTCATCGGCAGGCTGTCAAATGCATTTTCAGGTACCTTACCTATGCGCTTGATCTAGGTCTTTATTATTCAGCATCATCGTCTCTTGATTTATCTGGCTTTTCTAACACTGATTTTGGTGGGTGCCAGCTGGATCGCAAGTCGACTTCTGGTACTTGCCAGTTTCTCGGTTCTTCGCTTGTTTCTTGGTCTTCTCGAAAACAATCTGGAGTTGCGCTTTCTACCACAGAGGCTGAGTATGTAGCTTCTGCTAGCTGTTGCTCACCGTTGGTTTGGATGATTTCTACTCTGCGAGATTTTGGGTTGTTCTTCCTTGCCAGAGTTCCTTTGTTTTGTGATAGCACCAACGCGATTAGTGTAGGGAAAAACCCATGTTCTTATTCAAAAACCAAACATATTGATGTGCCCTTTCACTTTCTAAGGGATCAATATGAGAAAGGTGTCATTGACCTTGTTCATGTTGATACCCATCATCAGTTGGCTGGCATTTTTACCAATTTTGAGCATTTTCGAGAGGATTTTGGAGTTGTGTATCCTTTTTAGGATATTTTGAGTCGGTTTTCTTTCTTTTTTTACTTTTCTCTTGAGTCTTTTTCGTGTGTGTTCATATCATGCATAATCACATATCACACTTTGAGCTTGCTTCTGTTATATGATTGATCTGCTTTATTTATTCTAGCTGGTATATGCTTTTGAATACTTGTCGATGATCATGCTTTGCTTCAGTTCACATAATATGTCTGATATATGTCATACGCATGGCTTTTATGCTTTAAAATTGAAAAATGATCACCATTGCTTCTGGTAACTAGCATGTGTAGGTTGAATGCTTTTGCTATCTTTTACATGCCTGATAGCTAGTTCCTCACTTAGATACAGATATGCAACTTGGACATCTATATGCTTTAACATGGAAAATGTGCTATAAAAATGATAAAAAATCAGAAAAAATGAAAAATCCATGCATTTTTATGCTTAATTTGAAAAGATCTAAGTGGGTTTGCTTTGTCGCATTGCATTGTTCTGGACTGCTTACCATAGCACTTTGGTATGAACTAGGACAGTGTAATGTATGCCAAGACTAATGTCTTACGCTTCTGATGATCCAGTTCTGGCCTAGGCTTGACTTGGTCGGTTAGCATAAGGTTGACATGCAAATAACCCCTGGAAAATGAAAAAGGAAAAGAAAAAGGCTGAAAATTAAAAAAGATAATAAGTTTGCTGAAGCACTTTGTTCTGGACAATGCTTATCTTGGTAGATATCATCTAGCCTTTGCATCTCATGCTTTACCTTGCTTGTCGACTAGAAAATGTGGTGATGCTTTTGTTTGCAAAAATTGAAAATATGTGCTAATGACTTTCTTTAGATATCATCTGTTGCACTAATCTTGCCATATGTCTTAGACAGTATGTGAGAAACCAAGGGTTGGTTTCAGAGTCTGTGATGAGTGATTGATAGATTTTATCCTCTGATTCGAAGGGGTCCCTCCGAAGGGGTTCGGAGGTGGTTTCACCAAAGGGTTCAGTGGTTTCACCGAAGGGATGAGTTTTTGGTGTTGTGGGTGGAGCGAAGTCTTCTTGACTTCAAACTTTTGCTCCTTGCGAAACCAGGTTTCGGAGCTGTGAAATACCTCCGAACCAGAACTTCAATGGGTGTGTTCGAAGTCTGTTCCGCAGAAGACAGAATTAAAACAGAAGGCTATTTTTAGTCTGAAATTTTAAAAGCTCCCATTCACCCCCCCCTCTGGTCACCGTTTCTGGTCCACAGTATGTCTTTTGCTATACCTGCTATATGTTGTAATTGCAGTCAATCATATCTAAGAAGCATGCTTTTTACACTCCACCTGGACCCCAGTTGCATTCATTGCATATTTTGAGGGGGAGCTGCATTTCAGGGGGAGTTTGAGTCTGTGTTTTTTTAGAGTGCTTTTAGTCTCACTTGATGAGTCCAATTGTCAACAAGGGGGAGAAATTTTTTATTACTCAATCTTTTAGAAGAGTTTAGGGGGAGTTTTTTGGCTTTCTCTGGGATTTGTTTCAGGGGGAGTTTTAGTCTCTTTTTCCTTTACTCTTTGGATATCCTTATTGATAATTCTGATATTGCACTCGTTTTGAGTCTTTATTTTTGGTTAACCATAATGACCGTGTTCTGGTTTTTGTTCAGTTTTTGGTCATTATGGTTAAACCTTTTATTTTATTTTCTTCTTTTGTCTTCTTGTGTTTTTTTTCATGTTTCCACATGTGCTCGCAGGTTCTAAAGAACTGATGAACAGAAGTGTTGACAATGCACTCATCAAGGGGGAGATTGAGGAGCCATGTTAAAGAGCATGGGCCTCATGGCTCCAGATGTGATGAGTGATTATCAACGGAAGTCAAGAGGGCAAGAAGAGAAGATGATACCTGCTGTGTCTGGGCCGCGTGTGACTCAGGTTCACGGGCGACGAGCGACTGTCGTGCGGAGGGGCCGCAAAGTCGGGCTGGCCCAATCCGAGTACATGGGCTAGGAGCAGCAGAGGATCCACTAGTCTGTTAACCGGGATTGACTTAGGTACATGGGCGGTGAGTGATTGCCGGGCTAAGGGAGCCGCGGAATCGGGCCAGTCCAATCTGGGTACCCGGTGCGAGGAAGGTGGACGCTTTGTCAGTTTCGGCGCAAAACTGACTACCGCTGATCTCGGATCTGACCGTTCTGAGGCAAAGCCGTAGCTGCTACAAAAGCTCTACATCAGGACAAGTTATCTTTATTTAGGATTTTACTATTTTGCCTTTAGGCCCACAGTCTGTCAGTCGAGTCTGTAAAAAACCCTAAGGGCATTTCGGTCTTTTCCATTTTTGTTTCAGCGTCTATTTAAACCCTAGGGGTATTTTTGATTTTTCCAATTTATTGGGCTGCATATAAAAAGGCCCCAATACCTAGGTTACCCATTTTTTAGAAATCAATTATTTGGGTCACTTTTTCTCTGTGTTCTTCCTTTCTCCGCCGCCGGCGTTTTTCTTTTTCCTTTGAAATCACCGCCGCCTGTTTTTCCTCTTCTACGCTTCTTCCAATCGCGAACTACACTGTCTAGCAGCTAGTTTTGCTGCAGCATAGCTGCGGTGGCAGAAGCTAGCACGTCAGCTAGGCCATGCATAGGCTACAGCCTAGCTTTGCCATGATGCGATGCTGCGCTGGATGCATGTGACTGTGTGGATCCTCGCATGTGGCAGCCTGGGTGCTGTGTAGCGAGTGGACAAAACCGAGGAGCTCGAGCGGTGGGCTGGGAAGCCAAGGGTGCACGGCATCTCCTTCTTCGGCAGCTGCACAGCGTGGGTCCCACAAGCACTGTTCATCTGGTTTATTTCTTCTCTTGAAAATCGGAGTCTCCGTGAGCCCATTGATTCGGAGCCGCGCGTGTGGATTGCCGCTGGAATCCGCACGGTGCCGCTAGCTTCGTTGGATCTTGGACGGCGTCACATATCGCACGAAGCTAGGATCAGAAGGCTACACAGGGCCTTCGCGCGGGGCTTCTACGTCCAGGCAAGCAGGCTTTGGAATACACACGCACAAGCTTCGACTTCCACGACGAGTGAACAGTAACTACTTACCTCGATTTTCGTGCACTTGTAGTTAATCTTTGGATAGATTCATTTGCTGCAAGAAGTTTATTTCAGAGTGCACTATGGTTTATCATTGATATGTTTCTGTATTATTAGTGCACATTATTTTATTTTATCTATAAGAGAACTTTTTCATCAGCAGTTATTTTGTTTGATTAAATGCCTGTGATGATTATCGCTATGATACGTGAATTGCTTATGTCTTGATTGCACTGTTGATCTTCCTTTAAGCACTATGTTGGTGTCCTTTCAACTTGGACACCGGTTGTTTTTAAGCTAGATTATTTTAGTACCTGTGATTGCTTATTACTTCTGTTGTTTGTCTGTTGACGTGCATTGGATGTTGGGAGAAGGTCATTAATTCGCAAGAATTTTTTAGGCGCCCATTCACCCCCCCCTCTGGTCACTACTTTCGGTCCTACAGTCCTCAGCATTGAGGAAAGGCGTTCGAAGTGTGCTCTGGATGGAGACACTCAAAGGGACACCTGACAAAGGTCTCGGAAGTCAAGGTGCATCAAAGGCATGGTCCGGATAAGGGTCTTCGTAGAGTGTGCTCGGGGGTGAGACACTGCGAGGGGTGCTTATGGATATGCTTCATGCAGAGGCCTTGGATGGAGGGACTTCAAAAGGTGGCGAAGATACTCCGAAGGTGGGGCTTCGGAGTATGGCTGACTTGAGGTACTTCGACCATGAATGGCTTCGGTACACGGACTGATAGAGTTTGAGCTGGGAGTAGCTGCGAAGTCATGGTGGTCCACTCCGGAGGTGATGGTGTGAAGGCTCAAGAGCTTTGACGGCTTCGGCTCAAAACCGTCATTGTATCGGAGGTTGACTTTGGTGAAGCGAAGGCCTACGGGTTCAAGCATGTCACCGAAGCTACTGCACACCTCACATGCGAAGGGGGCTTCAGAAGACTCCAAATCTGCAAAGGCTGATAGTGTCGACTCTACAAAAGCTGATGTTGTCTCCTCTGCGAAGCTAACAAAAGAAGCCTCCAGAAAAGTAGACTACCATATGTACCCCCTTGTCTTGCTGAGATAAAAACAGTGTAAACCCTAGGGGTAGAGTAGTCTATTCATAGTGATGAATAGTTCTTATAAATAGTGAAGGCTGGCTAGGTCTAGGTAACACTTTGGGCAGCCATTTCTAGAACTCCAGAGCTAGTCATCATTTCCATGTACTCAGTCATGTGAGTTTTCTGTGTTCCCTGTTCATGCAATGAAAGTTTCATTCTGTTCTTCATTTGCTGCTTGAACTTGTATCCCTATTTTTGCACTGCGTGTGTTGATTTCTCTGTGCTCCACTTCTTTCTGTTCAAGCCAGAGTTTTTGCTCTATTTCTTTTCTAGAGAAGTGTGTGAGTGTTTTGTTGGTGCGATGTGTGTGTATCACACAGTGTGAGTTTGCTCTGTGTAAACTAGAGGCAAGCCCTCTCTCATTACTAGCGAAGCACTGAGCGATGCTGAGATCGAAGCATGTTTTTCTTCGGCAAAATCGGTTCTGTTTGCGTTTAGGCCTTCAAAATGCGAAGCCTAGTACCAGTTGCTTGTGTGAAGTATCTGGTAGAAGTCCTTAGAGGGAAACCTTCTTGTGCGAAGTGTGTAGTGCGAAGCCTGCTCGAAGGCACCTAGTGTGCGGAGCCTGCACTATCCTAGCAGAGTTGTGTTTTTAGCTTTGTGGGTGCGAGCGAAGTCTTCTTGACTTCAAACTTTTGCTCTTTGCGAAGCCTGATTTCGGAGCCATAAAATACCTCCAAATCAGATCTCTGAAGGGTGTGTTCGAATCCTATTTCACAAGAGACTGATTTGAAACAGAAGGCTAGGTTTAGCCAGAAATTTTAAAAGCTCCCATTCACCCCACCTCTGGTCGCCCTTTTCGGTCCAACACCCTCACTGTCAGCTTCGTCTTCCCCACGTTGCCCCATCCCCACATTCGGCCAGGCTGAAACCCTAGCTCAACCGTTACCCGATGTCGGCCCCCTTCCTTAAAATCGACGCCGGATTAATGCTCCTCATGATTCGCTGACCGTTCCCCCCTAACGCCGATGCATAATTGTCCCGAAATCGTCGCGCGCATGCACGGAAATAGCTCGCCAGAGTTTTGGAAAGTGCTCCTCGGGGTTCCTTGTATACACTTGCCATACTCCCCTTTGGCTACCCCTATAAAACCCCCCGGCCACCACATCTTCGGCCCTCACGTGCAATTGTGCCTCGCCCGAACAAAACGCCTGCAATCCCATTTTTAGCGCCGCCCTTCTGCTCAGACTCTAGCCACCGCTCGCCGTTGCCGAAGGCCCTCACCGCCGACGTTGGCCATCCCTCCGTTCCCGCTGAAGACCACTAGAGATCCCCCGCCGACGAGGACACAAACACTCTCGCCGCACCCGCACGTTGTCGGTCATCGCCTGACGTCCTCAGGCCCCTGCAATGGTTCCATCATGCTCCCCTTGTTCTCCTATTTCCATTTCTGCGCTCGAATAGGACCGCTGACCATCGTCGTCGCCGCTAGCCAATTGCCATCATTCGATCGTCGCCGGAGAAGACAACTGACATGGGTAAAATACCCGTGTTGTGTCGTATTCGATCGCGACAGCACGATCTCGATCAGGCGACAGAGATTAATGCGCATGTGGGATTTAATCCCAGTCGTCCATCTGGATCGAAGGGGTATCAGTGCATCTTGGCCATCCGATTTATTTTAAAACCCGCTTTTAATCTGGGCCATCCATCGCATACCGTTTCAGCGTTTTAATCTCAGTCGTCGGTTTTCATTTAAAATACCCGCCTCGCCCGCAGCTGCTCAATCTAGATCAGACGGCTGATCTGGATTCGGCTCACGCGCACAGTGCACGGGTTCACGGTGGACTCAGCTCACCGTAGACCAGCGACTGTTTTAGGATTTAAATTAAATTCCAGAAATTGATTTAAAGTTCAAAAATTCATAACTTCTTCAAATTAACTCCGAATTTTACCATTCAAATTTTGGAAAATTCACCATTTTATTCTCTACATTCTGGACCAATTTACTTGACATGTTTATACTGATTATTGTCCAAAAATAAAAACTAAGGTTAATGTTTTAATCTTTATAAATTCATAATTACCCCTTTTAACTCCAAAATTTCTCATTTTGATTTTTAGAGAGACTCCCTTCTGTTGTCCACAACTTTAGTCAATTAAAATGAAATGATTGTATTGTTTATCTTTATATGTTTAAATTGATTGTTATTCTCATTTTATGTGCCGCGAAGACTACGACGCCATCGAGGAGCCGGAGCACTACCCGGAAGTCCCCCCATCATCATTTGCCGAGCAAGGCAAGTCACCAAACATAATTTTTGAGCATATTGAACCTAGTTTTCTTAAAATTGAAAGCCTTGCATTATATTTATTTAGATCTCCGACCTTGAAGTGCAAACCCGAGCCACACTATTGAGCCTAAACTCCTTGTCACCATAATAATATTATTATTATATAGTGTCTAATGTATTGACACAACCACTATAGGATAAAAAATGAGTCGTAGATACATTGATTCTATTATATGATCCACATGATTTCTCTCACCCCTGGAATTCTATTGAATATGGAGTTTTCGTTTAGTGTGTTAGAATGGTGGGTTCCAGGTGCAAGCGAGGACATTGGTTAGTCGCACCTGGGGCACTATAAGGACCGGTCTATGGGATCCATTGTAATAAACTTTCATACTAACCAAAAGTCTAGTGGGTAAGTCCTAACTGAGGTATGGGGTGTTCCAACCCGAGGCACCACATGGGGATGGGTCAAGCAACACCTGCGGGTGGCTTGTACCGACGTGGCAAAAAGGGGGGTGCGACGTTGTCCAGTGCGCTGGCGCGCCGGTGAAACCTAGAGCGGGTGTTATCGGATTGGAGCATCTCATGCTAAGGTTTTGGTACGAGTTCCCATCGTATGGGTCATCTCGTTACACTTTGGTGTGAGGGATGAGTGTGTGCCTTGTGGGTACAGTAGTACACCTCTGATCTGAGTTTAAATCTTTTCAAAAAGCCGAGCCCACGGTCAAGGGCGGGTTGCGTGACATCTCATAGTTAGTTTATATTTATGAGTGTTGCATGATGACTTGGCATGTAAGGACTGTTGAGCGAGGAGGGAAAACGTACTCCTCGAGTTAGATGATGTTGCACTGTTCATGTTTATTATTCTATACAATTAAATTTTACCACATTAAATGCTGTAACTTGAAAATGTACTTTTTCGCACTTTAAACCCTTATCATTCCCTTGTTATTCCCCTGCATTATTATTGCATTCTCGGTGGCTTGTTTAGTACTTCTGTACTCATACCCATTGGAAAACACTTTAGAGACAGCGTACTATGAGGAGGAGGGTCTGGAGTAGCAACCCAGTCAACGACGCGAGACTGGCCATATGTACGTTGTCGCATGATGGACATCTTATTATTATTGTTTTTCTGAGGAAAAATTCAATAAAGTCTGGATGTTGATAAATCCGGGCGTTACATTGTGCAAGTAGGAGATTGAAGTATATGCCTAAGAAAATTATGTGTATCAAAAGTTCCCATAGGAAGTATCGGAAGTTCCGGTTATTTTTTGGTCTCGATACAGAGAGAAAATGTTGCTTCAGAAGTTTCGGTGTGGTATCGAAAGTTCCGACGAGCCAGAAGTTCCGATTCAGAATCGGGGAATTTTGTACTGATCGGAAGTTCTGATATGGTATCAGAAGTTCTGAGGTGGGCGATAACAGATTGGATCTGTTGCGTGTCGTACTGTATTGGGAGACCTAAAATACCCTATCGGAAGTTCTGATCTAGGATAGGAACTTTCGACATGGGCGAACAGATTGGACCTGTTACGGTTTTGAGGGTTTCGAGATGATCATAGACAAGGGGCTCTCAGCCCTATAAAGGGAGAGGAGGAGGACGTCTTGGTACCAAGGAATAATCCTAGATTAGACCTAGCCACCAAAGAGTTCTCTCCTCTTTTTCTTGATCTCAATCGTTGAGGTCAAGGATCCCCGTCTCTCACATGTGGTGCTAGCATGCTGCTGTGGGAGGTTCTCCATACCTGTACGTGTGGACTCCGTGGAGGCGTTGCTCCAATAGAGACGCTCGTGGACATCTACATGTGAATGACTACGTCATCTTCATCGATTGGATTGGCGAAGGACGGCAAGGACAAAGCGAGGATACGCTTAACAAGCTATTCCGACAACTTCTTCCACTGCCCCTAGCGTGTCTCGTACGAGAAGGATTACAAGAGCACAAGCAATGTACTGTAGTCCATCCAAAAATTCCCTCAGAGTGTAGTTCACGGTCAGGAATTCATATCTCAGGGAATGTTCTTTGGTTTTTGATTCAAATTTGCCGAGCAAAATTTTTCTTCTCATTAATCTGATCGGCCAGCAGGTTGGGGATAAATATCCCACCTGCCCAAGTTTCTAGAAGACCCAGTTTTACACTTTGCCCCCTAGAAAATTCTGAAAACACAAATCTGAAAATACCCTATTTGACCCTAAAAGAAAAAAATATAAAAGGACCCCTTTTTAGTATATTTTCAGAATAGAGACATTCCAAGAATACACTAAAAAGACCACACTATGAAACTAAAAAATTAAACCAATACATGTCACAATTTTATTGAATTAGTAAAAACATTTAACGTTTCGATTGTTTTCAGCAAAAACCGACAAAGCCTCTCAACTCTTCGACTCGTGACACCGCTTCGCGACTCTGAGCGCCAGCAAGACACTTCCGCTCTCGATCCCCTCGAGCCGCCTGAATGCTTGTCCTGGCCTCCCTCTCGCAAACCTGGCCGTCACGCTGTCGCAGTCAATCGTCTGTCCAAGTCTCGCTCTGTCTCTTCGTGCACTCTTGAGATCTTCTCCAACTTCGCCCAGCCTCCCTTATCCTCCGGCATCGAGCTCCCTGCTTGACCCTTAATCACCCACCGTCGATAGTTGGTAAGCATCTCCTCCCTGCACAAACAAGACAAGCCAAAACAAGAACACGACGCACCGCTGAAACCCTTAGCAGCCAAACCTCCATTTCACATCAAAACTCTCGATGCACTCAAACCACTCTCAACCACTCAACCGCCTAGACGCTCATCCTTGTCAATCACTCATCATCTAGACCGAAACCACCCTTGGTTTCTCAATCTCCCCCTTGATGAGTGCATTAACAACCCCAAAGAAAAGACATGATGAGGATAGCAAGTTACACGCACAAGTGACCATAAAAACTCATAAAAGATAAAAACATGTCACTTGGTAAAAGATCTCCTTGCTTGGGCAAAAACCTTATGCAAGGCAAAGCAAGAGTGCAACATGCAAAGCAAAACATTTTCAACTCCCCCTTAACCAAGCAATCCAAAAGCCAAAGCATCATGTAGATCATGTCTCCCCCTTTGACAATGCAGGCATCAAGGAGATAAAAAGGTGCAAAGAGGGAAATAAGGGTAAAGCAAATATGTGAGCTTCTGAGACATGAGCAGCTGCAATTACAGTACAAACAAGCATTCACCTTGAATATTGTCTAAAAGTACTGAAAGACATCCTCATATGTATACCATCTACACAAAAGGCATGAGCAAGCATTTTCAGACTTTAGCAAATAAAAGCATCACCACTCAGACTAGTATACTAGACATGTCAAGGCATGAAATGCAAAAGCTAAACAAGCACACACACTAGATAAGCGTATCGCACTTCAAGGTGCTTCAGCAAACATGATATGCAATGAATTTAAAATTTCTCATTTTTGTGCCAGGGGTTATTTGCATGTCAACCTTATGCTAACCGGCCATGCTAAGCCTAGGTTGAAACCATCAGAAGCTTAAAGCAATGGTCTCGGCAAACACTACAATGTCCCGGTTCTTACCAAAGTGCTATGGTAAGCCGTCCAGAACAAAATAGTGCGACAAAGCAAACTCACTTGGATCTTTTCAATTTTAGCACACAATAGACTGGATATCAAGTTGCGTATTAGCATCCAAGATAGAAAGGACCTAGCTATCAGGTGTGTAAAAGCTAGCAAAAGCACTCAACCCATCCAAGCTAGTTTCTAGACTAAGCAGTGATCATGATCAAATTTTTCACAAATAAAAGCCATGGTCATGACAAGTATCAGATGAAGACATGTCAAGTAGTCAACAGTATTAAAGACAATAGTTCAAAGGCATTACAAAGCATGTACTTGTAAAAGCAATTAATCATATGACAGAAGCTCATGCAATGCTACACCGCTCCCCCTCAAAACATGCTAGAATCTCTCGGATGCTTAGTGAGAGGGTGAGATAAAAATTGTTTTGGAATCCAGCAGCGCAAAACTCAAGATCCAGGCAAGGTAGTAGACTGACCATGCATAGGAGATAAACCAAGATAAAGAGTGTGTGGTCTAGCAATAAAGCGCGAACCTAGAAAACGACGAGATCTCCCAACCTGTCGAGCATCAAAACCTCTTACACGTGATCTATCACCATATGAAGCATGGTGTACACCACGAGGGGCAAAATCACTCTCAAAACCATGTGGGGCCTCAAAATCAGGAAAAGAGCGGAAAGCATACTCAAGCAAATCAAGTGAAGAATAATCATGAAAGTCCAAAGCATGAGCCCGACGTTCATATTTCATGCGTCGATAGCAAAAACCAATCAAATGACCTACACGATGACAATAAGCGCAATGAAAAACTTTCCTGGGTGAAGGTTTATAGGTTTCTGGCACGAACCTCACAGTTTTCCTAGGTTTTTGCTTGGAGTCTGTCTTGAGTGAAGAAATGATTATCTTTTTGGGTTGTGTAGGATTTTTGGCTTTTTGAGATGTGTCTAACTGGGCTCTATCTTTCTCAAGGGTAGTAGATAGAGTGAACACGGTTTGGCTTGGGGTATTAGAAGAAGTTCTCTCATAACATAACCCAAGAGCTAACCCTGCCATGTTAGCGCACATTTTTGTTTTGTCCAAAAGCAAATCCATTTTCCCTTTCCCTTTCGTGCACTTGTCTACCATGGAAAGCATATAATCATTCTCACACTTCAGTTTTTCTACTTGCTCTCTCGCAAAGCTGAGTTGGTCCTTAAGGGTGACGCAGGTGGGACACGTCGGCTGCACATCCTTAGAACACTCAGCACTCTCCAATCTAGCCTTCAGTTCATCGATATGCTTATCTCTCAGACTAATGCTTTCAATCAGTAAAGTGCAGTTTGAGCATTCATCGATGGCACAAGGACTAGACTCCACCACCAAAAGTTGCTTCTGAACATTTTCAAGTTTTTCAATGTTTTGAGCATGTATCAGACACAACTGAGCAAGTTCATCCATAACGATAAGACAAGACTCACAATTAGCAATTTCAGACTTAGACTTCAATAAAGCAAGTTCAGTAGAAAGTGATTCAATTTTGAGCTTTAGTTCTGTTGGACCGGAAACGGCGACCAGAGGGAGGGTGAATGGGAGCTTTTAAAATTTCGGGCTAAAAACTAGCCTTCGGTTTTAATCCTGTCTTCTGCGGAACAGGCTTCGAACACTACCTTCGAAGGTCTGATTCGGAGGTGTTTTGACAACTCCGAACACAGGCTTCGCAGGAGCACAAGTTCGAAGCCAAGAAGACTTCGCTCCACTCACAACCCTCGAAAATCTACTCTGCTAAGTCAGTGCAGGCTCCGCACACAGGGTGCTTCGAGCAGGCTTCGCACTTCACCCTTCGCAAGAGTGGATGACCCTCTGAGGACTTCGACCAAGTACTTGGCAGCAGCAACTGGTGCTGGGCTTCGTACACCGAAGGTCTAAACGCACACTCACAGGCTTCGCTAGGTACTCAGACACGATAAAAGCGCGGGCTTCGATCAGGGCTTCGCTAGTAAGCAGCGAGGTCTCACCTCCTGTTACATAGAGCGAACGCACACTGAAAAGCAACCTTCGCACAAAACACACTTCGCCTAGACAGGCTTCGGTGCACTAAAGCTAGCGAGGTATGCAAACAAGTTCAAGCAGAAAGACAACACAGAAGCAGGGCTTCGCCGCTTGAACAAGGAACACAATAAAAATGAACTCTGGATGAATACAGAGAGGTGGTGGCTGGTACAGGAGCTCAACAGTAAATGCTCAAAGTGTTAAATGTTACCTACCGCGCCCCCATATTTATAGCCCACAGTTCACCCAAAGGAAATGACTACTTTACCCCTAGGGTTTACATTGGTTTTGTCTCTACAGAACTGAGGGGTATAAAAGGTAGTCAACTTTATTGGAGGCTTCTCTGTCAGCCTTTGCAGATGGGACAGTGCCAGCTTTTTGCAGAGCAGACACTGTCAAACTTGCAGCCTTTGACCTTTCTGAAGCCCCCCTTCGCACGCAAGGGGTGCGGTAGCTTCGGTGAGAAGCCTTGAGCCAGATGGCCTTCGCTTCACCGAAGTCAGCCTTCGATACAGTGACGGTTTTGAGCCGAAGCCGTCAAAGCCCTTGGGCCTTCGCACCAACACCTCCGGAGTGGACCACCACGGCTTCGCAGCTACTCCCAGCTCGAACTCCGTCAGTCCGTGTACCGAAGCCATGCAGGCCGAAGTACCACAAGTCATCCTCACTCCGGAGCAAGTCTCGCTCCGAAGACTTCCTCACTCCGAAGCCCCACCTTCGGAGTACCACCCTTCGAAGTCCCTCCTTCGTCCAAGGCCTCCGCATGAAGCATTCCATGAGCACTTCGTCGCAGTGTCTCTCCCCGAGCACACTCCTCGACAAGCCTCACCCGGACCATGCCTTCGATGCGCCTCGAACTCTGAGACCTTCGTTGGGAACCTTCGAATGTCTCCCTCCGGAGCACACTTCGAACCCTTTGCCTCCGCAGAGGACTTGATCCACCAAACTCCGAAGTCACTCCATCCGGAGTACCTTCGAAGTGCCTCACCTCCGAGGACTTTGTCTCGGAGTACCTTCACCCGGAGCCACGCTCCGCACTCTCTGCCTCCACCTGGCGCACCTCGACCCGAGGACCAACCCAGACCCCTTCGCAGCCACAGTGACGGAGCTCCCTGCTCCCCTGGCATCAAGCCTTCCGCTTGACCCAGGTTCACCTGCTACGAACCTGTCTGTCGCCTCCGAAGTCCCTGCGCACCACAGACAAACAGACAGGTGTGTCCAGTACTCCGGAGACCTCTCCGGGTTAGCAACCTCCGGTACACACTCCGGTGTACCGCCCAAAGCACCGATGCCTTCGGTACAGACCCAGTCATAGTGTACTGTCGGACCCCTCCGACACGCACACTCCGCTGCAACAGCTGCAGCAACCAAACCACCGAACACCCTTCGGTGAAACCACCTCCGAACACCCTTCGGAGGTCCAACCTCCGAACCCCCTTCGGAGGTACCCCTTCGAACCAGAGGGTAAAATCTTGTCAATCACTCATCATAAACACCGAAACCAACCCTTGGTTTCTCAAGTTCCTTTTTGTTCTTTAGCAGCAAGTTTAAGCAGTCTATCTTGTGAAATAATTGCATCATGTAATTCATCGTTTTGAACAAGTAATTGGTCATGTGATAGACTAACTTCAGACGAGTCAGGCTCATCGCTGTTGTACTTGTCATTGGTCACAAAGCAAAGCCCATTGAAGTCCTTCGTCTTTTCCTTATTTTCTTCATTCTTGTAAAATTCTTCTTCATCAGATCTTGGCTCTTCACTCGAGGTGTTGTCGATGTTGCTGAGTGCAGCCACAAAAGCTCTAGCCATCCTTTTTGCCACTTTTCCTCTTTTGCATGTGAAGAAAGAATTTTTGTCTCTTTTCTGGTGTTTCAGTTCATGTTCATTCTTTGAGTTCAGTTTTAGGCAATTAGCTTTAATATGATTAGGATCACCGCACTCAAAACACCCTCGAAAGCCTACTCTTCTTTGATCTCTTCATCATTGTAGAACCTATTGAACTTTTTGACTATAAGAGCAAGCTCTTCATCATCCAATGTGTCCACTTGTTCCTTTGTGATAGAGACCAATGAAGACAAAGCAAAACCCCCAGATAAAGCGCAAACTCTAGACACACTACCTCCATATGAGGTGCCACTATCGGAACCAGAAACTAGTGCCATGGATTGTGGAAAAGAGTTCCTAATCCCAAAACGAGATGCCTTGGCGATCTCGGTGGACTTAAGCTTACTAAAGAGTTCATCGCATGTCAAAGTATCAAAACTCGCAGACTCTTCAATGCTTGAGATTTTTACTTCCCATATGCTACGATCCAGAGCATAGAGAAGTTTGATCGCTCTATCATGATCAGAGTAAGCCAAAGTCCTAGTGGCGCGCAAATTACTCGCAATTCCATCAAAACGCGCAAACATGGCATCTACAGATTCACCAGGGACTTGCACAAACATTTGGTACTCTTGATTATATGTGCTTTGCCTCCTAGCCTTAATCTGAGCAGTGCCCTCATGAAAAGTTCTCAAAGTGGTCCAAATTTCATGCGCAGTTCGAAGGTGCTAGACCCTGTCAAACTCTTTTTGACTCAGGATGACAAAAGGTATGTTTCTCGCTTTGCTGTTGTACGCATACTTTGATTTATTAGACTCTGAGATTCGAGTTTCAGGAATCTCATATTGGGAATCGACGATATCCCAAATAGCACTACCTTTGCTTAGTAAATAAGCCTCCATGCGCACCTTCCAATACAAATCATGACCATCAAACATCGGGATTTTTGTGTTTCTCTCCATGTCGCCAAAACAAGGATCACAAACCGGTTAAGGTCTACTGGTGATTTAACCGGCTCTGATACCAATTGTGGGATCGGAATGGCGACTAGAGGGGGGTGAATAGGCGCCTCGATAATTTCTCGCGAATGTGATGGCCTAATCAAATCACCCAACGCTCCTCCAAAATATCACAGAATCAATTTGAAGTTCACAGTATACATTCAGAACACACAACAACTCCAAATAAATTTTTTGTCCAAATCGTTACTTGAACAGTCGATCTGAAATTGTTGGTGGATGAAACTACGAAACAGACTTCCCAGATCGACACTTGGTTTGTCGACAGGAGCCTGTCGGTAATTGATCAGTCGACAGAGTTCAGAACTCAGCAGAAACTTAGAGATTCAAGTTTTCAATTCAGATTAAAAATTGAAGTTTCAAACAACTCAGTCAAAAACTTTAGTT
This sequence comes from Zizania palustris, assembly GCA_019279435.1. Lineage (NCBI taxonomy): Eukaryota > Viridiplantae > Streptophyta > Magnoliopsida > Poales > Poaceae > Zizania > Zizania palustris. The sequence goes on from JAAALK010000290.1 coordinate 40,777,159, forward strand.
TTACTTTTAGTACTCAATACATAAGTTCTGATATTAGTCAATTGAGATGTTCATCACTGAAAACAGCACTAAAACAAATCACTGATTTCACACTGATGCAGAATCAACTTTTCCTCAATACAGAACCTATTTCATCCTAAACAGGATTTGAGCCAATAAACAACTTGACACAATTTAATTTGAAAGCAATTCAACCCACTGAAATATTCTGGACGGAGAACAGTAGAGTCAGTTTCAGAACAATTCAGATTTTAGGATTTGATTCAAAATGCAGATTTCAAAACTTGAGCAAATTTTGATTTCAAACCTTCAAACTTCAAACTTCAAACAGATTCAAATCTGAACTTGTCTATAGCACCAAGTCAACAGAATCTCTTTTAGAAATCAGGACAAATCAGAACAGAGACTAAGATACCTTTCTGATTCTTGCAGTTCTGAAAATAGGAACTCAGATATAACTAAATGCTACTATAGCTGTCTGACACAGTGAGACACACATTTTTCAATTGAAAAGTTGATTCAACTTTAGACAAGAAACCACATTCTGGTCACAACTAACAGAAAACAGACCTGAGGTTCAGTTTATCATGTAAGAAAAACAGATTGCTAAAATTATGTAATCTGAAACAATTAGAATGATATTCAACAATGTACACTCTAATCAGTATTCAAAAACTATTCACCTCTAAACATGATTCAAATGCAAGATCTGATCCTTGCCAAAACAGGCACTCAGCTCTTGAGTAAATCAGAATTAGATCAAGTTAAAGCTAAAAACAACTTGATTCAGATTCAAATATCAAGGATATGAAACTCAATTCTGATTGTTGTAAACTCAAACAAGTTTGTATAGCATTCAGATCTGATGGAAAATTGTTCAACTGATCAAGACTTCAAATAAACAGTATCAACACTTCTGAAACCAGATTGTAGATAGTAAACCGAATTTATCCTTTAGATTTTCAAAACTGAAGTTATGGATTGAACACAAGCAGTAAAGATCAGCAGCAAATCTGAAGATATTCAGAGTAGACATCAGATTAGAACAGAAATTTTCTAAATCCATTCAACACAAGACAAACAATCAGAGGGAACCTTAAACATGACTTCAAAACCTGCAACTAGATCAACATCACACATTTCACATAGCAACCATTCTATTGCAGAAATGGAATACAAGTTCTACCAATGAATCATGACATTCCATGGCCTAAACTGAAAGGATTCAAGAATCTAAACTCTTCAGCATAGATCACAGGTATTTCAAGATGTAGAATCACAAGCAATCACTCAAGGTCATCAAGAAATTTCATGAAAAACAGGAGGAAACTTACCAGTTTACTTGCTGAAATCAGGATTCTCCTTACACTGAACAAGGTTTTCAGAACACCTGCAGCTTGTCTGAAAATCATTCTGCCAAAACACTGTAACTCATCTAACATTCTGAATTCTCAAGATTTGAGTGAAAATTCTATGCCCAAAGGTTGTTTAACACATTTTGGTTTGAAATCCTGTTAGAAAACTCAGCTAACACATTTCCTAGATGAAGAACAGTGGTAGCAACAATTTAACAAACATGTTGCATGCAAATACAAAACTGAAACTCAAATCATTTTCAGAACTGAGGTGTCTACTTTGGTCAGCAAAATAATTCAGAAGGACTTACAGAAACATATTGCAACTTTCAAAAATGGAACGTTCAAACTATTCCCAACAAAAGATGTATAAACATCAACAGCAAGTTCTGATCAAAATTCTCTAGAAAAAGACTCACAAAAACGATTTCAACCACAAAAATACTCTGCATTGGAGAACTTACAGAACACAAGCGTTGTATTGTAGTCCATCCGAAAATTCCATCGGAGTGTTGTTCACGGTCAGGAATTCATATCTCAGGGAATGTTCTTTGGTTTTTGATTCAAATTTGCTGAGCAAAATTTTTCTTCTCATTAATCTGATCGGCCAGCAGGTTGGGGATAAATATCCCACCTGCCAGAGTTTCTAGAAGACCCAGTTTTACACTTTGCCCCCTAGAAAATTCTGAAAACACAAATCTGAAAATACCCTATTTGACCCTAAAAGAAAAAATACAAAAGGACCCCTTTTTAGTATATTTTCAGAATAGAGACATTCCAAGAATACACTAAAAAGACCACACTATGAAACTAAAAAATTAAATTAATACATGACACAATTTTATTGAATTAGTAACAACATTTAACGTTTCAACGGTTTTCAGCAAAAACCGACAAAGCCTCTCAACTATTCGACTCGTGACACCGCTTCACGACTCCGAGCGCTAGCAAGCCACTTCCGCTCTCGATCCCCTCGCAAACCCGGTCGTCACGCCGTCGCAGTCAGCCGTCCATCCAAGTCTCGCTCTGTCTCTTCGTGCACTCTTGAGATCTTCTCCAACTTCGCCCGGCCTCCCTGATCCTCCGGCATCGAGCTCCCCGCTTGACCCTTGATCACCCGCCATCGACAGTCGGTCAGCATCTCCTCCCTGCACAAACAAGACAAGCCAAAACAAGAACACGACGCACCGCCAAAACCCTCGGCAACCAAACCTCCATTTCACATCGAAACCCTCGATGCGCATGCACTCAAACCACTCGCAACCACTCAACCGCCCAGACGCTCATCCTTGTCAATCACTCATTATCCAGACCGAAACCATGATCTCGCACGCGCATGAGTCTTGGGCTTATGGCATAAATTTTGAATTTGTCGGCTAGCGTAGCTCCCCTATTCCCCTACAAAATTAATGAGAGAGCATTGCATTGCATGAATAAATTTGTGAAAATAACAAAATTAAACTAAATTGTCACACACATCCTCATATTGCACAAATTAATAGCATTATCTTCATTGAGCAAATATTGAACATGAAAATGAGGAGGACCTTAGGAGGAGAAGGATGCAACTGAGGTGACGCCCGGTGAGTAGGGTCGTCCACGCGCAACAGAATGGACGGCGGAGCGGAGGCCACATGCGACGGAACGGATGGCAAGAAGAAGGCCACATGGGACGTAACGGACGGCCACGCATGACGGAACAGATGGCCTGGATGGAACGGAGAATGGTGGGGGCGGCGTGGAGCACGAAAGCGATGACGACAGCAGTAGAGGTGCTATGGTTAGGGTTGCAAGATTGAAAGCATACCGATTCACTTCAGGGCCTACCTATATATAAGCGGGAATCATTAGTGATGGGTGGTAACTATCACTCGTCACTGCGGGGAGTCATCAGTGACGGATGGTAACTACCACCCGTAACTATGGGGAGTCATCACTGACGGGTCATAGTTACCACCCGTCACTGATGACTCCCATAGTGACGGGTGGTAACTACAACCTGTCATTGATGATCAAAGAGAGCACAACACTTATGCAGTCACATATAAAAGTGACCGCACAAGTGTTTGTGATACTGCTATTACTAATGCCACCACACAAGTATTGTGCTTCTAGTAAATGTAGGCATGTCATAGTTTGTGAGGAATAAAGCAAGGTCCTATGCTTCCACATGCTTGTGGATGCGTCGAGCCAGACAACATCCACCAAAAACTCCCATGGCAAAGAAAGAAGAAAGAAGAGTAAGAGCAAAAATCTGATGTTTTGAAGTCCAAATGCAAGCAACCAGTGTATTTAAAGGATGACAATAGCAATTAATGTGTCAGCTACTTACCTCCACTAACTACCAGCAGTAATGTGATCAAAGTAGTACTTTCACGAAATAATATTTAGTGATGGGCAGTATTGTTTCCCTGTCAGTAATGCTCATTAGTGACGAGCAGTAATTGTTGCCCATCACTAATGAGTAGTATTTCCAGAATTCAAGTTATGGCACAATAGATTGCATATATATATATATATTACATATCAGTAGTGGTGTAGCAATTGCATTAGCTACAGTAGGTTTTATGTGTATATGGTGTATAGAGTGAACCTCGAAGGGTTCTCACAGAGAGAGAGGATTTATACTGGTTCAGGCCTCCCCGAAGGAATAATAGCCCTACATCTAGTCTACAGTGGATTTGGCATAGTTTGTCTCTGCTGAACCTAAAATGGATCCCCTGTTACAAGGGCATGGCCTTTCTTTTATAGGCACGTAGGCCAAAAGAAAAAGACCTAAATGCCCTCTACAGGTCATAGGCCTTATAGGGGCAAGAAGGGAAAAATGACTAGACTACTGTACAAACAACTTACAGACGTGTCAGATAAACGTCACTTCTGAGCAGCTAAACGACATATTGGGGGTAGAGGGGCCCCGGTATGGCTCTGCACTGTAGCGGAGTGGAGATATTTTCCTGGTTCAAGGTAGTTGCCGAAGCTATTCGGGCGGAGATTGCGATTAAGGCTTCGAAGGGAACTTCGAGGTGGACTTCGAAGTATGCTCCGAACTGAACTCCGAATGGACTCCCAGAGACTTAGCTTCGAATTGACTAGAAGGGGTCCGGAGATTGGCTCTGGGGGACTCTGAAGGAAGCCCGGAGCTTAGGCTCCAAAGGACTCCGAAAGGAGTCCGGAGGCTAGCTCCGAAGAGAGCTCAAAGGCTAGGCTCTGGAGGACTCTGAAGGGAGTCCAGAGGCTAGCTCCGAAAGGAGTCCGGAGGCTAGGCTTCGGAGGACTCCGAAGGGAATCTGGAGGCTAGCTCCAAAGAGAGCCCGGAGGCTAGGCTCCGGAGGACTCCGAAGGGACTCCGGAGGCTAGCTCCGAAGAGAGCCTAGTGGCTTGGGCTAAATACTGCTTGGAAATAACTTCGGCAGGAGGGTTATGCTCTGACTTCTTGCTTCGGCGGTGCCAAGCTCCGGGCCTGAGGCTGGCGGAGGCTGACGTCATTTGGGCCCTATTTGGGGGAAAACTTATTCCCCCAACAAGTACTACTTCTAGATTTCAAGTTATGACACAGATTGTAAATATATATTACATAACTAAATCAGTATAAATTTTACAAATCACCCACGTATCTCACTATTTGAACACTACATGTACAACACTTTGTTGAAGAATATGGTTTTGATATTCCAGATGTGATGAGTGATTGTCAACGGAAGTCAAAGGAAGGGAGATATGAAGACCTGCCGAGTCTGAGGCGCATGTGACTCAGGTACACGGGCAGCGAGCGACAGCCGGGCAGGGGACCCGCGGAGTCGGGCTGGCCCAATCCGGGTACATGGCTAGGAGCGACAGATGATCCACCGATCTGTTGACTGGGTTTGACTCAGGTACACGGGCGGCGAGCGATTGCCGGGCTGAGGAAGCTGTGGGGTCGGGTCGGCCCAATCCGGGTACCCGATGCGAAGACGGTGGACGCTTTGTCAGTTTCGGCGCAAAACTGACAACCTATGATTAATTTGTTTTTAGGATATTAATATTAAGTTTTTAAGTTTAGAATATTTTTATTTGAGTCGGGTGATTTTTCTAATAATTTTTTAGTAATTTTTGGAATTTATTTTAGAGTCAGTTTAATTTACCCTAGGGGTAAATTAGTCTTTTCATGTATTAGGATTCGCCTATAAATAGGCCCCTATCCCCCTGGGGATAGTGGACTGCTTTTTCTCGAGATTAATTTTTCAGTCCATCACAAATTTTTCATCTACTATTTTTCCTCCAGGTTCAATCTGCATCGCCGCAGTACTGTTCTTCGAAGATCATTATTTACGCCTGCCGGTGCAAAGCAGAGAAGCAGCTCTGGCTAAGCACCTGTGTGCGGCAGCGACTGAGTAGACCGCGCGCAGCAGCGTTGTTTTCCACGCGTGGAGGCAGGTTACAACCGCTTTGAGCCACGTGCATCCGGGCGGGCCCCACGACGTCTTCATCCTCACGTAGCTACGTCTCCCTGCCGCGTGTGGGTCCCACGGGAGCCGGCTAGCTGGCCAGGCTATGCAGATGGCTTTGCCTTGACGAGCTACGGACGAGACCATGCACGGCAGCCGAGAGGAGAGAAGCAGCAGCGTGGGACCCACGCGAGATTGCCTCACGGGCACAGGATTCCACGGCGGCATTTGTTTTCTTTCATGGCGCGGCTACAGCTCGCGCGGAAGAAGCAGCAGCATGGCTTTTCACACCAAAATCTGTGACAGTGGCTTTCCGGCAATTTCCACACCTCGGTTGCTGATCTCCACGGCGGTTTGTTTTTTAATTAGTTCTACACGCACGGCGAACATCGATGCAGGTTAGTTACGTTTAATCCCCTATTTTTTAGTTGTTTAACTAAATCAACAGTGATCTATTTTCAACTAGCAGTAAATTCGTTTTTAGTATTTTCGTAGATCAATTTTATAGATAATCATCTATTAATAAATGAGCTGAAAATCTATTTAGAAATTCGTTGTTAATTTAATCTGTTAATTTTTTATTTGTTATCTCGTATTATTTTTACCAGCTTAATCTGCTCATATAAAAAATAAAGAAAAAATTATTAGTTGCAGTTAGATTTTATTCTATTCTTTACCTGCAATTTTTTTTAGGTTTAGTTCTGAATTAATTTTTAATGATCCAAGATTTATTCATTTGATTAGTATTTTATTTCTAGACTGAAATATTATTATTTCAAGTTTTTATCTAGGTGTTTTTATTTACTGCAGTAATTTTATTCAGTTTATTTTCAATATCATCTTAATTAGGACACCAGTAATTTTTAGGCTAGACATCTATAGTACCAGCAATTTGCCTTGCTAATATTGTTTGTCTGGTTAAGTGGGTTGGGTGTTGGGTTTAAATCATAATATAATAAGAAATTTTTAGGCGCCCATTCACCCCCCCTCTGGTCGCTACTTTCGGTCCTACAAGTGGTATCAGAGCAAGGTTAGGTTTTGTCTAATATCTTAACCGATTCTAAACCTAGGTAGTGACCATGATGTCTTCTGGTAAAATCCCGTCCCTAGAAGCTTTTGGCTATACTTATTGGAAGACTCGCATGCGAGCATACCTTATGAGCCAGAGCTTGGACATATGGGAGGTTTGTGTTCATCCTAGTTTCACCATAACGACTATTGCTGTGGATACTACTGCAGATGTAATTACCCAGCATCAAAATAATAGTAAGGCGGTGAATATTTTATTTTCTAGTCTAGGTCCTAGTGAGTTTGAGCGTGTTAGCCATCTCACCACTGCTCGAGAGATCTGGGCTACCCTCCAAGCACATCATGAGGGGACAGCTCAGGTCAAGGCTAGGCTTTATCAGACCTACCGGCGTGAGTATGAGAATTTCTCACAGAAGCCGGGTGAGACGGTTGAGACTTTGTTTGGTCGTTTTCAATCAATCATTAACAAGCTTCGCGTTAACAAGGCCGAGCGTGATCAGCTGGTCTCGGATCATGAATAGGCGCTTAAGGTACTCCATACCTTGGACCCTAAGATCTGGGAGATCAAGGTCTCTTCTATTGTTGAGAGCACGTCTTATGATACCTAGACCGTCGCAGAGATTTTTAGCAAGCTCAAGGCCTCAGAGGTCGATATCCAGTTGAGATCAAATCTCACTGATTCTGGCTCGAAGACTCTGGCACTTGCGACACTGTCGGCTGATCCTAATGCCATGAGTTGTACTGCCTTTTCCTTGATGTCTATCTCCGAGGAACAACTTGATACTCTCGGAGATGATGATTTGTGCCTGTTTAACAATCGGGTGCGACGTGTCTATGATAAGCGGATGTTTAAAAGACATGGCACAAAATCCGAATGCTTTGAGTGTGGTGATACAGGTCATTTCATTGCCGACTACCCCAAGCGGAAGAATTACAAGAAGGGAACCGGCGATAACTCCTACGACTCCGACAAGTACGACAACTCTACAAAGGGCAAGCCCAAGACGAGATTCTTTCGGAAGGCTTTGAAGGACTACAGGCGTGAGAACAAGAAACGAGACAAGGCTTTCTTCGCCGAGATGGAGAAAAGCTACTCCAAGAGATCCTCGTATTCCTCCTCATCTTCGAGCTCAAGTGATGAAGAGATCGTGATCAGGAAGGGGAAGGACAGGGATGATCCGGCGGGCCTCTGTTTCATGGCCTTTGGGGACAAGCCGAAGAGACGCTCACATGACAGCCGAAGACCCCACAAGAGCTTCTACTCAATGGCTCTTGGGGAGAAGAAAGAAAATGACTCCTCCGACGACTTCGACGACGACGACAATGAGAAGGTATCATCCTATGAACAAGAAGTTGTTAATTTATTAGAATAGAACCGTCGGGAGTTGAAATATAGGGAGAAACTGCTTTTGAGGGGCTAAGAAGAGGATAGATGAGCTTGAGAGTGAGCTTGCCACGGCAAATGGCAAGATTGAGAGCCTGTCCTCTTCCCCTTGCTTGGGTGATAGTGGTGAGTGCCCTAACTGTGAGGTGCTGTTGTGTGACCTGATGACTCTTAAGTCCAGGTACACAGAGAGAGTGGATGAGAGAGACGCATTGGCCACTGAACTAGAGAGCGCTCAGCTGGAGCTAAAAGATGCTCATGCCACTGTCGTCGCACCTTGTGTAGACTGCCCATCCCATTTAGCTAGTATAGCTGAGCTGAGAGCCAAGAGTGATGAGCAGTTGAGCGAGTTAGCTGGAGTGAGAGATGAGTTGGAGGAGACTAAGCTAGAGCTTGAGACCTTGTCAGTTCCACCCACTGTTTGTGAGAATTGTCTGTCCATTAGAATGGAGTTGATCAAGCTAAAAGTGAGAAGTTCTGTCGTAGTTGATAAAGAGTGTGATATCTGCTTGTCTCAGGTGGAGGTGTTAGCTTCTTTGAGAGAGGAGATAGCTAATGTTCAAAACGAGAACTTTTACCTCCGTCAGATCCTGAGTTGGATTAGTGCCAGAGAGCCACGGCTCGGCATGATGATCCAGCAGTTCAAGAGACAGGATGGGTTTCGGGTAGGTTACACATATACTAAGGCTGATTTTGAGAGTGCCATTAGCCGTGCAGTGGAGTGGAGTAAGATGACTCCCGAACGGAGATATCCCAAGACTCACTCCACTGAGTCCTTTAAGGATAGTCAGCCCAAGGATGGAGTGATCCAAGAACAACCTAAAGCTCCACCTAAGAAGCAGATCTCGGTTCCAAAGCCTAAAACTCTCCACACTTCTCTTGATTCCTTACCTGGAACCTCTCACACCAAAGATGCTACATCCAACACCACCAAGCCTAAGAACCCTAAGCCACAACAACATCCCAAGAAGTCTACCTATCACTGTGAGTTTTGTCAGAGAGACGGTCATCTTGAGGAGTTTTGCTTCAGGAGGAAGCGGGTTGAGTGAGCAGAGAGAGCTCGAGGTGGGCAGGAGCAGTTCTACCAGTAGGGTGGTAGAAAGAGAGTCCCTCGACGTAGAGAGAGGCTAGGCCACGTCGTGTAGGTGGTGGTAGAGGAGACGGTTTTCATGACCGTGCTCCGGAGGGTGGTTTCCATTCCGGCAGAGTTCCAGATCGTTATGGATACGGTTTTGGACCTCATGACCGTGATTTTAGGTAGAACAGAGGACCGCGTTTTGATCCGCGTTTTGGTCCAGACTCATGTGATTCTTTTTGCTCCCTACATATGAGCAGATGGAACGACACTGGTTTAACACTTTTGCTAAACCTAGCATTGGACCGTTTGCTCCCACTTATGATTATTGATTTTGAATTGAGAGTTGTGTATCCTTTTTGGGATATTTTGAGTCAGTTTTTTTACTTTCTTCTTTATTTTTTATTGAGTCTTTTTGTGTGCATTCATATCATGCATTATCATAAATCACATTTTGAGTTTGCTTCTGCCATATGATTAATCTGCTTTACTTTCTCTAGCTAGTATATGTTTTTGATTACTTGTCGATGATCATGTTCTGTTTTAGTTCACAGGATATATCTGATATTTGTCATATGCATGGCTTTTATGTTTTAAAATTGAAAAATGATCACCATTGCTTCTGGTAACTAGCATGTGTAGGCTGAATGCTTTTGCTATCTTTTACATGCCTTGTAGCTAGATCCTTACTTAGTTGTAGATATGCAACTTGGACATCTATATGCTTTAAATATGAAAAATGTGTTATAAAAATGATAGAAATTCAGAAAAATGAAAAATTTATGCATTTTTATGATTATTAGAAAAGATCCAGGTGGGTTTGCTTTGTCGCATTGCATTGTTCTGGACTGCTTACCATAGCACTTTGGTATGAACTAGGACGCTGTAATGTATGCCAAGACCAATGTCTTAAGCTTCTGATGGTCCAGTTCTGGCCTAAGCTTGACTTGGTCGGTTAGCATAAGGTTTGACATGCAAATAACCCCCGGCAGAAATGAAAAATAAAAAGAAAAAAGTCTAAAAAATTTAAAAAGATGACAAGTTTGCTGAAGCACTTTGTTTTGGACAATGCTTTTCTTGGTAGATATCAGTTAGCTTTTGCATATCATGCTTTACCTTGCTTGTCAACTAGAAAATGTGGTGATGCTTTTATTTGCAAAAATCAAAAAATGCGTGCTAATGACTCTCTTTAGATATCATCTATTGCACTGATCATGTCATGTATCTTAGACAATATATCTTTTGCTATACCTGTTAGATGGTATAATTGCAGTTAATCATATCTAAGAAGCATGCTTTTCACACTCCACCTGCACTCCATCTGCATTCATGGCATATTTTGAGGGGGGCTGCATTTCAGGGGGAGTTTGTGTCTATGTCTCTTTAGAGTGCATTTACTCTCACTTGATGAGTCCAATTGTCAACAAGGGGGAGAAATTTTGGAGTACATTTTTTAGCTTTCTTTGGGATTTATTTCAGGGGGAGTTCTTTGTTGGTAATTCTGAGATTTGCACTTGTTTTTGAGTCTTTATTTTTGGTTAACCATAATGACCATTTTTGAGTCTTTATTTTTGGTTAACCATAATGACCATTATTCTTGCTTCTGTTTGGCTTTTGGTCATTAGGGTTAAACTTTTATTTTCTTTATTCTATTTTCTTTTGTCTTTGTTTTCTTGTTTCCACATGCTTTGCAGGTTCGGAAGATTAGCTGAAGAGGGTGTTGACAATGCACTCATCAAGGGGGAGATTAAGAAACCATGTTGAAGAATATGGTTTTGATATTCCAGATGTGATGAGTGATTGTCAACGGAAGTCAAAGGAAGGGAGATATGAAGACCTGCCGAGTCTGAGGCACATGTGACTGAGGTACACGGGCAGCGAGCGACAGCCAGGCAGGGGAGCCGCGGAGTCGGGCTGGCCCAATCCGGGTACATGGCTAGGAGCGGCAGATGATCCACCGGTCTGTTGACTGGGTTTGACTCAGGTACACGGGCGGTGAGCGATTGCCGGGCTGAGGAAGCTGTAGGGTCGTGTCGGCCCAATCCGGGTATCCGGTGCGAAGACGGTGGACGCTTTGTTAGTTTCGGTGCAAAACTGACAACCTATGATTAATTCGTTTTTAGGATATTAATATTTAGTTTTTAAGTTTAGAATATTTTTATTTGAGTCAGGTGATTTTTCTAATAATTTTTTAGTAATTTTCGGAATTTATTTTAGAGTCAGTTTAATTTACCCTAGGAGTAAATTAGTCTTTTCATGTATTAGGATTCGCCTATAAATAGGCCCCTATCCCCCTAGGGATAGTGGACTGCTTTTTCCCGAGATTAATTTTTCAGTCCATCACAAATTTTTCATCTACTATTTTTCCTCCGGGTTCAATCTACATCGCCGCAGTACTGTTATTCGAAGATCATTATCTACGTGTGTCGGTGCAAAGCGGAGAAGCAGCTCCAGCTAAGCACCTGTGTGCGGCAGCGGCTCGGCAGACCGCGCGCAACAGCGTTGTTTTCCACGCGCGGAGGCAGGTTGCAGCCGCTTTGAGCCACGTGCATCCTGGCGGGCCCCACGACGTCTTCATCCTCACGTAGCTGTGTCTCCCTGCCGCGTGTGGGTCCCACGGGAGCCGGCTAGCTGGCCAGGCTATGCAAATGGCTTTGCCTTGACAAGCTGCGGACGAGTCCATGCACGGCAGCCGAGAGGAGCGAAGCAGTAGCGTGGGACCCACGCGAGATTGCATCACGGGCACAGGATTCCACCGCGGCATTTGTTTTCTTTCACGGCGTGGCTACAGCTCGCGCAGAAGAAGCAGCAGCACGGCTTTTCACAGCAAAATCTGCGGCAGCGGCTTTCCAGCGATTTCCACGCCTCGGTTGCTGATCTCCATGGCGGTTTGTTTTTTAATTAGTTCTACGCGCACGGCGAACATCGATGCAGGTTAGTTACGTTTAATCCCCTATTTTTTAGTTGTTTAACTAAATCAACAGTGATCTATTTTCAACTAGCAGTAAATTTGTTTTTAGTATTTTCGTAGATCAATTTTATAGATAATCATCTATTAATAAATGAGCTGAAAATCTATTTAGAAATTCGTTGTTAATTTAATCTGTTAATTTTTTATTTTTTATCTCGTATTATTTTTTACCAGCTTAATCTGCTCATATAAAAAGTAAAGAAAAATTTATTAGTTGCAGTTATATTTTATTCTATTCTTTACCTGCAATTTTTTTAGGATTAGTTCTGAATTAATTTTTAATGATCCAAGATTTATTCATTTGATTAGTATTTTATTTCTAGACTGAAATATTATTATTTCGAGTTTTTATCTAGGTGTTTTTATTTACTGTAGTAATTTTATTCAGTTTATTTTCAATATCATCTTAATTAGGACACCGGTAATTTTTAGGCTAGACATCTATAGTACCAGCAATTTGCCTTGCTAATATTGTTTGTCTGGTTAAGTGGGTTTGGTGTTGGGTTTAAATCATAATATAATAAGAAATTTTTAGGCGCACATTCACCCCCCTCTGGTCGCTACTTTCGGTCCTACACGGAGGCTAGGCTTCGGAGGACTCCGAAGGGAATCCGGAGGCTAACTCCGAAGAGAGCCCGGAGGCTAGGCTCCGGAGGACTCCGAAGGGACTCCAGAGGCTAGCTCCGAAGAGAGCCTAGTGGCTTGGGCTAAATACTGCTTGGAATTAACTTCGGCAGGAGGGTTCTGCTCTGACTTCTTGCTTCGGCGGTGCCAAGCTCCGGGCCTGAGGCTGGCGGAGGTTGACGTCATTTGGCCCCTATTTGGGGAGAAACTTATTCCCCCAACAAGTAGTACTTCTAGATTTCAAGTTATGGCACAGATTATAAATATATATTACATAACTAAATTAGTATAAATTTTACAAATCACTCTCGTATCTCACTATTTGAACACTACATGTACAACACTTGCATGTATATATACAATTTAAATTTTACACTTTTCAACACATGTACGTCTTTGTTTTCTCACTTCCTTAACACACAATCCTTTAGAATAGTCAGAGCGTAGGTACAGAGTTTGCTCTTCTGGTTTGACTTCTGGCATAATTGAGGTGGCGAAAGGTGGTATCTCATCAAACTGATTTTACTCGTCCTCATCAACCATATTTTCAACACCCACAATCCATCTCTTTCTAGATAGGACAACATAAAGTTTCTTATTTGTCATATTAGGCACATAGAAAACTTGAGCAACTTGTTTAGCGAATATGAAAGGTTCGTCTTTATAGCCGACCTGACTTAGATTAACACTAGTGAATCTATACTTTTCAACCGTAATGCCTTTTGTACCATTGACCCAGCGGCATCGAAACAGAGGTACCTTAAACCCTAGGTAGTCAAGTTCCTAAATCTCCTCTATCTGACCATAATATGTGCTCTTTACATCGTTGTTGTCGTAGGTATCAATACGAATACCATTGTTCTGGTTTGTGCTCTTGATATCTTGATCAACTGTGTAGAATGTATAACCATTTATATGATAACCTTGATATGTTGTAATAGTGTATATAGGTCCTATTGCTAGTTGCTTGGTCGATTCGCTCACTAGGGTTGTTTTCGATCGTGTGATCCGATCCCAAAACCAGGTATTGAACCTTTTCATATCTTGTTTTGTGCTCCAAGCTTCGGTACGAGATGGGTTCTCTGCACATAGCATGTGCTTGTGCTCAATGATGTATGACAACACTTTGTTCGATTGTTGCAACATGAGGAAATGAGATTGGTCATATGCCTTTTGATCCGGAGTAATTGTTTGCTTGCCCAAGAACCCTTGACCTGCTAGTCTATCCTCATGGCGAGAGTGAGACACACCAATTGGGTTTTTCGGGTCTGTGTACTCGACACACCACTCTTCTACCTCCTTGTTAGAGTAACCTTGTGCGATGCAACTCACGGGTGAAGAATGAATCCTAACATATTTCTTTAGAACACCCATGTATCTCTCGTACGGGTACATATATTGCAAGAAAATAGGTCCAAGAAATAATATTTCTTTGAGAAGATGTGAGGTCATATGTACCATAATATCAAAGAATGATGGAGGAAAGTACATCTCAAGAATAGAGAGGGTCAAGTATTGTTTTTCTCTAGTTCTGCTAGCATTGTTGGGTCGAGTATTTTTTGTCCAATTGCATTGAAGAAAAAACAATGACTCACTATTGCCTCTCTTACCCCCACCGGCAACACATTTCTTATTCCGACAACAATCATTTGAGTAAGCATCACATAACAATCATGAGTCTTCATTCCACCAACCATCTTAAGCTCCATCATGGTGACAAGTTTGTTGATATTCGATGAGTAACCTGATGGAACTTTAATGCTATGTAAAAATTCACAAAACTCCTTCCTCTCCTTTCTAGAAAGGTTGATGTAAGATGGAGGCAAGAACTTCCCTCTATCTATCAGTTGTGAATGTAGCTCCGGTCGTAAACCCATCTCCTCAAGATTCGCTCTAGCAATCTCGTGATCTTTTGTTTTGCTTGGCATATTTAGCATTTTTCCAAGGAGAATGTCACAAACGTTTTTTTCCACATGCATTGTATCAATGGAATGGCGAACATTGAGATATTTCCAATATTCAAGCTCCCAAAAAATTGATTGCTTGTTCCACATTCCATCACAAGTTGTGGAAGGCCATTTTCGCTTACCGAGTATAACATTTATGTCCTTCACCTGGTCATATACCTTTGTGCCTCTGAAATGCCTAAGAGGCCCTCCTTTCTCTCCAGAGCCATCAAACTATAGCTTCATTCTTCTGTATGGATATTTCATTGGAAGAAAACATCGATGTCACATGTACACCATTTTTTAGAATAGTTCAACCATGTGCTTGATGTTTCCTCCAAGCACCGTGGGCACGATTCACCTTTCCTTTTGCTTTGACCAGATAAGTTACGATGAGCAGGTAGATCATTTATTGTTACAAACAACATGGCATGTAGCTAGAAGTACTCTCGGATGTACTCGTCCTACACCTCAACACCTACATCCCACAGAATTTTCAGATCATCCACCAAGGGTCTGAGGTACACGTCAATGTCATTGTCGGGTTCTTTAGGATGAGAGATCAAGATCGACAACATGATATATTTACGCTTCTTACAAAGCCAAGGGGAAAGGTTGTATATAGACAATAACATTGGCCACGTGCTATGCATACTGCTCATGTTACCAAAAGGGTTCATGCCATCGGTACTGATGGAAAATCTAATATTCCTGCAATCATTAGCAAACCTTGGAAATGTGGCATTAATTGTTCTGCATTTAGCATAATCTGTTGGGTGTCGTATCATCGAGTCATTCTTACGACCCTCTTTGTGCCACCTCAATCATTTTGACTCGTTGGCATTTGCAAACATGCGCTTTAGATGTGGGATTATAAGGAAATATCATATCACCTTCCTTAGAACTTTCCTTATATTACACTCATCGTCTAATTCATCATCGTCTTTTCTATTCTTGAATCAATATGTCCCACATGTTGGACATTTGTCAAGGTCTGCATACTCTCCACGAAATAGAACATAATCATTCATACATGCATGTATTTTCTCTATATCCAACCCTAAAGGACATATGATCTTCTTGGCACTATACATAGTGGTAGGAATCTTATTCTCTTCTAGCACTAGGTCCCTCGGCAAATTCAGTAATGCTTTGAAACTCATATCGCACCATTCATATGTCGCCTTTATTTGTATCATTGTCAAGATAGTGTATAAGATCATGCACTTTTCTTTGCAACCAAGATATATCAGTGTTTTTGAGTCTTGTACAAGTTTTGGGAACTAGGCAAACTCCCCTTTAGAATATGCAACTTATTCCTCCGCATCACGCACCATCTGATCAACATTATCCACAATATCAATATACTTATCTTATGGAATACCTAAAATGTCATTGTTGCTCATGCAATCTGTATCAACAACCCCACTTTTATCTTTACTACCAATTTGATCTACTTCACCATCATTTTCTCCTTCTTCGCCATGCTTGTTCCATATATGATATCCCTTCTTGAATCCACGTCTCAACAAATGGTGAAAAACTTCACCCCACTGAGGAGCCATGTTGAAGATCATGGGCCTCATGGCTCTAGAAGTGATGAGTGATTGTCAACGAAAGTCAAAGAGAGAGATTAGGAGATGAGACCTATCAGTTCTTGGGCCACATGTGACTCAGGTACACGGGCGACAAGTGACTACCGGGCAGAGGGGCCGCGGAGTCGAGCTAGCCCAATCCGTGTACATGGGACAGGAATGATAGGGGATCCACTGGTCTATTGACCGTGTTTGACCCAAGTAGATGGGCGGTGAGCGATTACCGGGCTAAGGGACCTACAGAATCGGGCCGGCCCAATTTGGGTACCTAGTGTGAAGACAGCGGACGCTTTGTCGGTTTCGGCACAAAACCGATGCCCCAATCTGGAACGGCCATCGGAGATCCGATGGTCTTGAAGTGAAGTCGTAATAGCTACGAAAGCTCCGCGTCAGGACAAGCTATCTGTAGATAGGATTTTACTATTTTGCCCGTTGGGCCTGCGGTTTTATTTTTGCATCTGTTTGTAATTTACGTTAGGGGTAAATATGTCTTTTCCCTTTTTTGAACTGCCTATATAATGTGCTTGTACCCTTAGGGTTTTAACAACTCACCTAAAATCTGAGTTCCTTTTATAAAAAGCTAATGTTTCTTCCTTCTTTGGCCGTCGATCAGAAATTACCGCCGTCGCCTCTTTCATGTCCTCCCCTGGCCAGTTTTCTGAAGGAGCTACCCTAGCCGGTTTTCTCAGGGACTCCCCTATAGCCGGTTTTTCATCAGTCACCATACACCAGCGGTGCTCCCGTTGTTCTTTCTTCGACGTGGGTTGGCGCAGGACTCCAGTTTAGAGACCACGCAGAAGCAGCACATCCGTCGATTTTCTTCCGGCGCGAGCGAGGAGCACGAGCGCTTCACTTGGCTAAGCGCTTGCCACGCGAGAGCAGCAGTGCTGCGATAGGCCACCGAGTTTGCTATTCCTGACAGATTGTAGGTCTAATCCTTCCTTCTTTTGCACATTAAAAGTATTACGTTTTGCATGCACTTGTTAATTACTGTTGATGGCAAAGTTGTAGTACACAATACATTCTTGATTATGTTCGGTTAAGACTTTTGTGTTCCATAAAATTGATTTGCTCTGAATAAAGCTTTTCACTTTATTTTGTTAGTTAATCCCATGTCTCAAACTGAATCAATATTTGTTGGTTTAAATAATTGATTAAATGCCGGTAGAATGTGATTGCTCATATCTTACTTGATGTATTGTCTAAGATCTGATGAAATGCATGTTAAACGTCTAATCACTTTATGAAATGTCTATCTGATTTGTGAGTTAGGTTAATCTGCCTTTAAGCACTCTATTGATGTCTTTTAGATTAGGACATCGGTCGTTTTTAGGCTATATTATATTTAGTGCTTGAGATTCGTTTTGTTTCTGTTGATTGTCTTTCGAGGAGCGTTGGGTATAAAGGGTAGGCCATCGATTTGAAAGAATTTGTTGAGGCGCTCATTCACCCCCCTCTGGTCGCTACACTCGGTTCTACAAGTGGTATCAAAGCCTGGTTAGGGTTTTTTCATATCTTAACCAGTTCTAACCCAAGGTAGTGATCATGACTTCTGCTAGTAAGGTTTCGTCCCTTGAGGTCTTTGGCTATAACTTTTGGAAGACTCATATGCAAGCCTATCTATTGAGCGAGAGCTCAGGGATATGGGACATGTGTGCTCATGCCACATTCATTGTGCTTCCGGCTGTTGAGCGTACTACTCCTAAGATAGTTGCTCTGCATTACCTGAACAACAAGGCAGTGAACATACTATTTTCTGGTTTAGGTCCCAGCGAGTTTGAGCGTGTTAGCCATCTCGACACTACTCGAGAGATCTAGGCTACCCTCTAGGCACACCATGAAGGGACAGCTCAGGTCAAGGCTAGGCTCTATCAGAACTACCGATGTGAGTATGAAAATTTCTCACAGAAGCCAAAGAGAGACTGTCGAAGCTTTGTTTGGTCACTTTCAGTCGATCATTAACAAGCTTCGGGCCAACAAGGTCGATCGAGATCAGTTAGTCTCGGATCATGAATAGGCACTCAAGGTTCTTCATACCTTGGACCCTAAGATCTAGGAGATCAAGGTATCATCCATTGTTGAGAGTGCTTCTTATGATACATTGATTGTCGTAGAGCTTTTCAGTAAGCTCAAGGCCTCGGAGTTTGATATCTAGTTGAGGTCAAATCTCAGTGGTTCTGGCTCAAAAACCCTGGCCCTTGCGACACCTTCTGCTGATCCTGCTTCTTTAAGTTGTGCTTTATCCTCTTTGATGTCTATCACTAAGGACCAATTGGATTTGCTAGGAGATGATGACCTGCGTCTTTTCAATAGCCGGGTTCATCGTGTCTATGATAAGAGAATGTTCAAATGGCATGGCACAAAACTTGGTTGCTTTGAGTGTGGTGATTTGGGTCATTTCATCATCGACTTCCCCAAGTGGAACACACATAAGAAGGGCACCAGCGGTGGCTCCTATGACTCCAACAAGCACGACAGCTCCACCTTCACCAAGGGCAAGCCCAAAATGAAGTTCTTTTGAAAGGCCATGAAGCACTACCGGCGCGAGAACAAGAAGCGAGACAAGGCCTTCTTCGCCGAGATGGAGAGAAGCTACTCCAAGCGATCATCATCTTCTTCCTCTTCATCAAGCTCAAGCGATGAGGAGATCATGATCAAAAAGGGAAAGGACAAGGATGATCCAATGGGCCTCTACTTCATGGCCATCGGAGACAAGCCAAAGACTCACTCGCACTACAGCCGAAGATCCCGCAAGAGCGTCTGCTCAATGGCTCTTGGGATAAAGAAGATAAGGGCTCCTATGACAACTCTGACGATGACGATGAGAAGGTATCTTCCTATGAATGTGAAGTCGTTGAATTACTTGAAGAGAACCATTAGGAGTTGAAATATCGGGAGAAACTGCATAGAGGGGCTAAGAAGAGGATAGATTAGCTTGAGAGTTAGCTTGCTATGGCCAATAGTAATATTAACAGTCTATCTTCTTTCCCTTATTTGGGTGAGAACAGTGAGTGCGCCAATTGCGAGGTGTTGTTGTGTGACCTGACAACTCTGAAGTCCAGGTACACTTAGAGGGTAGATGAGAGAGACACTTTGGCCACTGAGCTTGAAAGCACTCAGTTGGAGCTGAAAGGTGCTCATGCCTCAGTCATCGTGTCCTATAGAGACTGTCCATCCCACTTATCGGATCTAGCTGTGCTGAGAACGAAGTGTGATGAGCAGTAATGTGAGCTAGAGAGAGTGTGTGCTGAGTTAGAGCAGACTAAGCTTGAGCTTGAGACATTGTTAGTTCCACCCACTGTCTGTGAGAATTGCTTGTCTTTGAGGTTGGAGTTCATCAAGATGAAAGCTGAAAAGTCTGTTCAAGTTGATGGAGAGTGTGAGATCTGCTTGTCTTAGGTGGAGGTGCTAGCTTCCTTGAGAGAGGAGCTAGCTGATGCTCAGAACAAGAACTCTTACCTCCGTCAGATCTTGAGTTTGGTGAGTGCTAGAGAGCCTCAGCTCGGCATGATGGTCCAGTAGTTCAAGAGGCAGGATGGGTTTGGAGTAGGTTACACCTACACCAAGGCTGACTTTAAGAGTGCCCTGAGCCTTTCCTTGTAGTGGAGTGGAGTAAGATGACTCCAGAGCAAAGATATCCCAAGACTCACTCTAGGAGTGAGTTTTTCTAGGCCTATCAGCCCAAGGATGGAGTGTTCCAAGAACAACCTAAAGCTCCACCCAAGAAGCCTATCTGGATCCTGAAGCCCAAGCACCTTCACACTTCTCTTGACTCTCTATCTAGACCCTCTCACACCAAAGAGCCTACACCCAACACCACCAAGCCTAAGAAACCCAAGCCTCAACCACATCCTAAGAATCCTACCTATCATTGTGAGTTATGTTAGAGATATGAGCATCTTGTGGAGTTTTGCTTCAGGAGGAAGCGGGTTGAGAGAGTAGACAGACCTCTAGGAGGATAGGAGCAGTTCTACCAGCAGAGTGGTAGATTGAGAGTCCCTCGACAAGGAGAGAGGCTAAAGGCCAGGTCTCATCGTGTAGGTGGTGGTAGAGGAGACGACTTTCATGCCCGTGCTTCGAAGGGTGGTTTTCGCTCCGGTAGAGCTCCAGGTCATTTTGGATACGACTTTGGACCTCGTCGTCGTGACTCTAGGCAGAACAAAGGACCACGCTTTGAGCTGCGCTTTGGTCCAGACTCTTACAATTCTTTCTGCTTTCTATCATTTGAGCAGATGACTCAACACTGGTTTAGCTCTTTTGCTAAACCTGGTGTCAGGCTGTTTGCTCCCCCTTATGACCATTGATTTTCTAGGATCAGGACTTGGAGGACATATGGATCATGGATTCGGGATGTTCTCGCCACATGACAGGACATCGCAGATGGTTCTCCAGCCTCACATCCCCAAGCTGTAAGGAATACATCACCTTCGGGAACAATGGTCAAGGGAAGGTACACGGTTTTGGCTCAATTCGGATTTCTGAGCATTTATCTTTGAAGAATGTTGCTTTGGTTGGAAATTTGGGCTTTAATTTGGTCTCTGTTTCACAACTTCTTGAGGATGGCTTAGAGGTTCATTTTAAGAAGGGCATGTCTTTTGTTATTGATTCTAGAGGATCTTTGGTTTGCTAGATCTTACCTTTTGGTAAGGTTTTTCGGATTGATTTCTCTAGTTCTTTTGGCCCTTCTCATTGTTTGATCGTTGGATCCTCCTCTGAGCCCTGGAGGTGGCATAAGAGGTTAGGTCATTTGAGCTTTGATCTGCTAGTCAGATTGAGTTCTATGGACCTCATCCGAGGATTGCCCAAGCTTAAGATGGAGAAGGATATAGTTTGTCATCCCTATCATCATGGAAAGATGGTTGTCGTTTCTCACGCACTTGTGACTCAGGTGATGACTTCGTACCCAAGAGAGCTATTACACATGGATACTGTTGGTCCAACTCGAGTACGTTCAGTTGGTGGGAAGTGGAACGCACTTGTGATAGTTGACGATTTTTCTCAATTCTCATGGGTTTTATTTTTGGAGTCTAAGGATGAGGCTTTTCAATTTGTTCATGATCTGATCCTGAAGCTGAAGAATGAGAACAATGGTCAGGTGCGAGCAATTCGCTCTGACAACGGTTCTGGGTTCAAGAATTCTCAGTTCATCAATTTCTATAGTGATCAGGGTCTTGAGCACCAGTTTTCAGCTCCTTACACTTCCCCATAGAATGGCGTTATGAAACGAAAGAACTGCACGATAGTCGAGATGGCCAGGACGATGCTCGATGAGCATAGGACTCCTAGGCAGTTTTGGGCTAAAGCTATGAACACAGCTTGCTATCTGGCCAACCACATTTTTTAGATCTTACCTAGGTAAGACATCACATGAGTAGCTGTTTGGCAGACAGCCCAAGGTGAGCCACTTGCGAGCATTTGGCTATAAGTGCTTTGTGCTCAAGAAGGGAGGGCATTTGGACAAGTTTGAGTCTCATTGCTGGGATGCAGTCTTTCTTGATTATGCTTTGTATTCTTGATGCTTCCGTGTTTGGAACCTCGACTCCCAGCAGCTTATCGAGACGCATGAGGTTTCCTTCGATGAGTCCAAGCCTTCGCTTACTCCACCTTTTGAGCTTTCTAGTGATGATGAGCTTGGAGAGTCCATCTTCGAGGAAGATGATGAAACTCCTGTTGTTGATGAGGGTGGGCCTTCTACACAACATGCAGACCCCACACCTTCTGAAACTTTGACTGAGGATGAGGTCGGGCCTCTGATCACTTCTTCCACTTCGATCGATCCCCCTAAGTCGAGTCTAGAGGTGCTAGCTACTAACTTCGGTGAGGTGACATCTGATCACCTAGGATCCCGGGCAGTTCAGCGTAATCATCTGTAACATCCCAAATTTAAAAATAAAATAAAAGTGAGGGAAATAAAATTTCATGATTTAAAAGGAATTATTTATTTAGAGAAAAGGCTAAAAGAACCCAAATAAAGTAAAAAAGAGAAAAATAATTCAAATTTAAAGCTGAAAAATTTATGGTGGAATCTAGAGGCCAAGAAATATTTTTGAGAATTATTACAAAATTTTAGCAACAAAGATTCAAGCACAAAACAAATAAATGATTTTCTAGAATTAATTTAAATGGAAAATACATTTTTAATAGTTTTGGGCCGCAACCCTCAATTCCCCTCGGCCCAGCCCAGTTCGATACCCATGCTCGCTGATAGGTGGGGCCACCCTGTCAGTGCTCCCCCTCTCACTCCGCCGCACCCGCGCCCGCTTGGTCCCGCATGACAGCCGCACGCGCTCCCCCTCCCGTCGCTGACCGTCCGGGACCATCTGTCGGCCTCTTTCCTTTCCCCGTTCGCCCGCTGACAGGTGGGACCCACCTGTCATATCCTTCTTCTTCGGTGGAAGGGGATCCCCCTTCCATTTCCGACAACACCCTTTCTAAATCCCGCCGCCGGCCGCCGCCCGCCGCCAATCATCGAATTGGATCTAGTTTCGTGCTGCCCTCTCGTTGGTGATTACTTTCCCCCGAAAACCAACACGTATCTGGTTCATTTAGTAGGTACCCGAGTGTATGGAAACCTCGCCGGCGCCATTTTGGAAGCCCTCGGGTTTCCTCCATTCACCTTACCAAATCAACGTCGGTGACCCCCCTATAAGAACCCACGGCGCTCACCGCAACCCGCCACACCGAAATCGCCCAAGCCATCGCCGTCCTGAGCCACCACTCCGTGTTTTCGGCCTTTTCCTCTAGTTCTGCTCCGGCAGCTCCTCGCAGGCGTCTCGAGTCGCCGCCACCCTCACCGTCGCCACCGCTTGGGCCGAATCACCACCGGAAGACCATCACCACCGCTAACCCGAGGGACCCCCGTCGCCCACCCTCGTCGCTGGCCGCGTCCGACCACCACACGCTCCATTTTCCGGTACCCTTGTGTTCCCCCTACCGTCCTCTTTCCGTTTTGGCCGCTAGTTAGGGCCTTAGGCCTCGCCGTCGCCGGGAATTGCTCACCATTGCGCTGCTGAAGTCAGGAACGAAGGGGGTACTTACCCCTTCAGCGCGTGCCATGCCGGACGTAGTCCTGGCTGCACGATCGCGCTTGGATGGCAGGGATTAAATCCCTCGTGGGATTTAATCCTAGCCGTCCATCTGCGCCGAAGAGGTATCGGGCAGTATGGGCCGTTGGATGCCACTTACTCCCCGCCGGCCCACGCGCACAGTCAAGGGTTCACGGTGAACCCAGTTCACCGTTGACTAGAGAATGATTTCCGGTTTAATAAAAATTCTAAAAAATAGTTTAAAACTTCAAAAATTCATAACTTGCTCAATTTAACTCCAAATTTGACCATTCAAATTTTGTAAAATTTGTCTCTTTATTCTCTACACATTTATGCAATAAAAATAGTATGTTTAGTTTGCACATTTTATTCCTATTAAATAATAATTCAAAGACTCTTTTAGGATAAATATTTACTTCATATAATAAAAATTCAGAACTCCCTGAAAATATCTTAAAAATTTAGATAATAATTTCAGAGGACGTAATAACTTCATTTTGCTATTTTAATGCCATAGAACAGTAGTGTTGCTTTATGCATTGTATTCACCTTTTAAATGGGAAAATAAAAACCTCTTAGGGTAAATACTTATTTCAATGTATAAAATTCAGAAATCCCATAAAAATTAATCTTAAATATTTAGGTAATAATTTCATAGAGTTTACGTCTTTATTTCCTTTATTTAATACAACAAAAACATGTATGCTTGTATTGGTGATTTTTGGAGTGTTTATTGAATGTCGTGTTTATTTTTTGTACCGGAAGACTACGACGCCGTCGAAGATCCGGAGTTTTACCCCGAGGTACCACCTTCACCGTTTGCGTATCAAGGCAAGTCACAACCCTCATTTTGATCATAATTGAGCTCATGTTTTAATAAATTATCGCTATAACTCATAGGATAATATTGCATTAGTCTAATCTCAAGCCCTAAATTATATTTATTAGATCCTCGTCCTTGTGTGTAAACCCAAGCCATTCTTATTAAGCCTAAACTCCTTGTCACTCTACAATATTATATTAGCTAGTGTCCAAGATACCGACACAACTGCTATAGGATAAAAGAATGAGTCGTAGATAGATGGATTCTACTATATGATTTTTCCACGTTATTCTCGTCTCTGGATTCTGTTGGAGTTGGCTATGTTATAAGTATGGTGGGTTCCAGGTGCAAGCTCGGGAATTGGTTGGTCGCACCTGGGGCACTATAAGGACCGGTCTGCGGGATCTGTTGCAAAACACTTCCGTACTAACCACAAGTCTAATGGGTAAGTCCTAACTGGAGGTATAGATCAAACCAACTTGATGCACCATAGTGGAGGGGGCAAGGGGCAACCTGCGGGTGACTTGTACCGACGTGGTTCAAGGGGGGGTATGGTGTTAGCCCGAAGTGACTGGGGCACCATATGAAACCTATAAGAGGGTGTTGTCGAATTGGTGTGTTCCATACTAAAGGTTTTGGCACAAGTTCCCGTGGTATGGGTCATCTCGTTACACTTTGGTGTATGGGATGAGTGTGTGCCTTGTGGGTACAGTAGTACACCTCTGATCAGAGTTTAAATCTTTTTGAAAAGCCGAGCCCATGGTCAAGGGCGGGTTGTGTGACTTCTCGTAGTTAGTTTACTATTGCTTGAATGCTTGTGTTATTCATGGCATGTAAGGACTGTTGAGCGAGGGTGAGCTGACTGTACCCCTCGAGTTAGAAGATGATACATGTACTCATGTTTAATTTTTTTGTACTAATAATCTGCTTACATTAAATGCTTTACAATTATGCTTTTCCGCAAAAGTAGCCACTACCTTCCTTGTTATTACCTTGCATTATAATTGCATTCAGTGGCTTGCTGAGTACGATTGTACTCACCCCCGTTGACTTACGCCACCAGAGACAGTCTACTACGAGGAGGGTGACGGTCTGGAGTAGCGACCCAGTCAAGGCTCGAGACTGGAAGAAGACGTTCATCTAGGAAATCTGTTTTATTAGTTTCTCTTTGTTTTAACTCTTTTGTAATAATATGGTCTACGAACCATGATTGATTGGCATATTGTACGCAGTCGTGTGATGAGCGTCTTGTATTTATTGATTTTCTAGGGAATTTCAATAAATTCCCAATTTTATTAAATTGGGGTGTTACATCATCCTTCAGAGCTCATCATTGGTGATCTCACGACGAGATCTTTGTGTTCTCTGTCTGGTTCTTATGCTGTGTTTGTTGAGTCTGCTTTTGTTGCCACCTTTGTGCCTATAGATGTTGTTCATGCTTTATCTGATGCAAATTGGATAAATGCCATGCCTATAGATGTTCGCAATCGGGTTTGGACACTAGTTGAGCTTTCACCAGGTTGCAACCGCATAGACACCAAGTGGTGTTTAAGAACAAGCAAGGTGAAGATGGGGTTGTGGTGCACAACAAAGCTCGATTAGTTGCCCAGGGTTTTTTTCCAAAAAGAGGGTATTGATTTTGAGAAGACTCTCGCCCCTGTTGCCTGTCTTGAGTCCATTCACATACTTTTGTCATTCGCTGCTTCTAAAGGTTTTAAGCTTTTTCAAATGGATGTCAAGAGTGCTTTTCTGAACGGGTACATAGAGGAGGAGGTCTATGTTAGGCAGCCCCCGGTTTTGAAAACCCTAAGTTTCCTTGACATGTTTTCAAGTTGTATAAAGCTTTATATGGTCTAAAGCAAGCCCTAGGGCTTGCTATGATCGATTAAAGTAGTTTTTGTTGGGGAACATCTTTGTGATGGGTTATGTGGACAAAACTCTTTTCTTGCTCAAAGTTGGCTCTGATTTCTTAATTGCTGAGATTTACATGGATGACATTATTTTTGGTGGTTCTACTAATGAGCTTGTGTCCAAGTATTCTGAGAAGATGCACAGCGAGTTCGAGATGAGCTTCATGGGTGAGCTCAAGTATTTCTTAGGGCTCTAGATCAAGCAGACCAAGGACAACATCTTCATCCACCAAAGCAAGTACACGTGAGACATGCTGAAGAAGTTTGACTTCAGTGGAGAGCTGAAGCCTCAAATTACCCCCATGGGAACATCTGGGGGGCTGGACAAGGACGAGAGAGGTGTCAAGGTCAACGAGAGAGAGTATCGAGGGATGATCGGATCGCTCCTGTACTTGACGGTGAAGAGAACAGACATACAGTTTGCCGTGGGATTGTGCGCGCGCTTCTAGTCTTCACCACGCTCATCTCATCGGTAGGTTGTCAAGCGCATTTTTAGGTATCTTACTTATGCATCTAATCTTGGTCTTTACTCTTCAGCATGGTGGGTGTCGGCTGGATCGCAAGTTGACTTTCGGTACCTTCTAGTTTCTCGGTTCTTCGCTTGTTTCTTGGTCTTATTAAAAACAATCTGGAGTTGCGCTTTCTACCACAGAGGCTGAGTACGTAGTTGTTGCTCATAATTGGTTTGGATGATTTCCACTTTGAAAGATTTTGGGTTGTCTTTCCTTGCTAGAGTGCCTTTGTTTTGTGATAGCACCAGTGCGATTAGTGTAGGGAAAAACCCATGACTTCATTCAAAAACCAAACATATTGATGTGCGCTTTCACTTCTTAAGGGATCAATATGAGAAAGGTGTCGTTGACCTTGTTCATGTTGATAACCATCATTAGTTGGCTGACATTCTTACCAAACCCCTAGATCAGTCTACGTTTGAGCATTTGCGAGGGGATTTGGGAGTTGTGTATCCTTTTTAGGATATTTTGAGTCTTTTCTTTCTTCTTTACTCTTTTATTGAGTCTTTTCGTGTGAGTACATATCATGCATATCCATATATCACACTTTGAGCTTCTTATGTTATATGATTGATCTGCTTTACTTATTCTTCCTAGTATATGCCTTAGAATACATGTCAATGATCATGCTTTTCTTCAGTTCACATGATATATCTGATATCTGTCATATGCATGGCTTTTATGCTTTAAAATCAAAAAATGATCACCATTGCTTCTGATAAATAGCATGTGTAGGATGAATGCTTTTGCTATCTTTTACATGTCTGGTAGCTAATTCCTTTCTGAGATGCATATATGAAACTTGGACATCTATATGCTTTAACATGCAAAATATTCTATAAAATGGTAAAAATCATAAAAATGAAAAATCCATGTATTTTATGCATAAGTGAAAAGATCCAGTTGGGTTTGCAGTGCCGCATTGCATTGTTTTGGATTGCTTACCATATCACTTTGGTAAGAACTAGGACATTGTAATGTATGTCAAGACCAGTGTCTTAGGCTTCTGGTGGTCTTGTTCTGGCCTAGGCTTGACTTGGTCGGTTAGCATAAGGTTGACAAGCAAATAACCCCTGGTAAAAATGAAAAAAGAAAAAGAAAAAGCCTGAAACTAAAAAGATAACAAGTTTGCTGAAGCTCTTAGTTCTGGACAATGCTTATCTTGTTAGATATCAACTAGCCTTTGCATTTCATGCTTTAACTTGCATGTCTACTAGAAAATGTGGTGATGCTTTTATTTGCAAAAATCTGAAAATGTGTGCTAATGACTTTCTTTGGATATCATCTATTGCACTGATCATGTCATGTGTCTTAGACAGTATTTTATGCTATACTTGCTAGATGTTGTAATTGCGGTCGATCATATCTGAGAAGCATGTTGTTTACACTTCACTTGGACCCCAATTGCATTCATTGCATATTTTGAGGGGAGCTGCATTTTTTTGAGGAATAGACATGGCACAAAGGCCACGCTCGGCTTTATTTGAAAGCCATAATAGTTACCCAGTTTACGCTGGGGTTACCAGCTAACAAGTACGAGGATAGCCCAATAGCACAAGTATCTCCCAACACAGAACAAAGCACATGGAAAAGATAACAAGTCTAGAACACCAGAAAGGCACCACCTCCCAACAGTGGGGGAAACAGACTATAAAAAGAAGAACCCAAATAGCCGAACAAACCAAAAAGCGGCCACGATAAACAACGACTACCAGATGACTGCCGGACGAAATGAACACAACCCGCCTGTTAAATCAACCGTTTGAACTTCTTGTTGGTCCAGAAACGTCGACCAGAGGGGGGTGAATGGGAGCTTTTAAAATTTTAGACTAAAATAGCCTACTGTTTTAATTCTGTCTTCTACGGAACAGGCTTCGAACACACCCTTCGAAGTTCTGGTTCGGAGGTATTTCACAGCTCCGAAACCAGGCTTCGCAAGGAGCAAAAGTTCGAAGTCAAGAAGACTTTGTTTCACCCACAACACAAAAAACTCAACTCTGCTAAGTCAGTGCAGGCTCCGCACACTGGGTGCCTTCGAGAAAACTTCGCACTTCACCATTTGCAAGAGCAGACTTCCCTCTGAGGACTTTGACCAAATACTCTGCACTAGAAACTGGTACTAGGCTTCGTATTTCAGAGGTCTTGAACGCACACTGAACACACTTCACCGAGGACTCCGAAAGGGAGGAAAACAGGCTTCGAGTTAACCCAAAAACAGTGCTTTGCTAATAATCATATAGGACTAGCCTCAGTTTACACAGAGCAAACACACACTGAGAAAAACACACTTCACAAGCACAGATCACTCACACACTTCTCCAAAAACACTACAGTGCAATAAGCTCAACACAGGAAGAAGTGAGGCACAAAGAGATCAAGACATGCAGTGCAAAGTAGGCATACAAGTTCAAACAGTAAATGAAAACAGAATCAAGATTTCATTGCTTGAACAGGGAACACAAAATGAACTCACAGATCTGAACATAAGAGAGTGTAGCGGCTAGCAAAGGAGCTCAAAAATGACTGCTCAAAGTGTTACTGTTGCATAGCTAGCCTCCACTATTTATAGGCATTATTCAGCCCTGTGAATAGACTACGTTACACCTAGGGTTTACACTGGTTTTGTCTCATCAGAACAGGGGGGTACAGTTGGTAGTCTACTTTATTTGGAAGCTTCTTTTGTCAGCTTCGCAGAGGAGACAGCATCAGCTTTTGTAGAGCAAACACGATCAGCCTTTGCAGTCTTGGAGTCTTCTGAAGCCTCCCTTCTCACGTGAGGGGTGTGGTAGCTTCGGCGAGAAGCCTTGAGCCTGATGGCCTTCGCTTCACCGAAGTCAGCCTTCGATACAGTGACGGTTTTGAGCCGAAGACGTCAAAGCCCTTGAGCCTTTGCGCCATCACCTCCGGAGTGGACCACCACGACTTCGCAGCTACTCCCAGCTCGACCTCCGTCAGTCCATGTACCGAAGCCATGCATGGCCAAAGTACCTCAAGGCAGCCACACTCCAAAGCCCCACCTTCGGAGTACCACCCTTCGAAGTCCCTCCCTCGTCCAAGGCCTCCGCATGAAGCATTCCATGAGCACTTCGTCGCAATGTCTTTCCCTGAGCACACTCCTCGACGAACCTCACCCGGACCATGCCTTCGATGCACCTCGACTTCTGAGACCTCCGTCGGGTATACCTTCGAGTGCCTCCAACCGGAGCACACTTCGAACACCTTGCCTCATTGCTGAGGACTTTGTCCACCATACTCCGAAGTCACTTCATTCGGAGTACCCTTCGAAGTGCCTCGCCTCCGAGGACTTCATCTCTGGGTACCTTCAGCCGAAGCTACGCTCCGCACTCTCTGCCTTCGTTTGGCGCACCTTGACCCGAGGACTGACCTCGACCCCTCGCAGCCTTCGTGACCGAGCTCCCCGCTCGCCTGGCATCAAACCTCCCGCTTGACCCAGGTTCACTTGTTGCGAACCGTCCATCGCCTCCGAAGTCACCTGCGCACCACAGAAAAACAGACAAGTGTATCTAGTACCCCGGAGACCTCTCCGGGTAAACAACCTCCGGCACACACTCCGGTGTACCGGCCAAAGTACCGAAACCTTCGGTACAGCCAAGTCATTGTGTATTGTCGGACCCCTCCGACAGGCACACTCCGCTGCAATAGCTGCAGCAACCAGACCCACCGAACCCTTCGGTGAAACAACCTCAGAACCCCTTCGGAGGGACCCCTTCGAATCAGAGGATAAAATCTGTCAATCACTCATCACAGACTCCGAAACCAACCCTTGGTTTCTCACTTCTTGTTACCCGAGCTTCCGCAAACATATCCCTGACCTTCAACGTGAGCAGATCGCTTGCTTTTGCAGCATCTGGTGATTGTCGCGCCGGCCCCAGCACCTTCCACTGTGACACAAGACAAGCCATTTTGTAAGGAAGGGAAAGAACATTGAGATTAAGAATATTATTAAAAATGAACTCATTACGGGACAACCAAATGGACCACAATCCTGCAGCAAAAATCCTCAAAGCAATAATTTTATCACGGAGACTAATCCTTCCGCCAAATACCTCAAACAGAAAACTACGTGACATCGGACTATAGTCCTAGCCCAAAGCATCTCGCACAAAACACCAGAGAAACTTAGACACAACACACTGAAACATGAGATGATCAACAGTTTCTGGTAGATTACACATTTTACAAGCCAGGTCCCCTGGCCAATTCCTTTTTTTCAATTGGACCCCACACTGAATTCTTCCTTTAAGAGTTAGCCGGAGAAAGATTTTTTCTTTCAAGGGCACAGCACATCGCCAAATCAGTTTGTGATCCTCCACTAGTACGCCTCTGAAAGCCAACCATTTATAAAGAGAGTTAGTCGAGAAGCCTCTTTTGAGATTAAGCCCCCACCTGATCTGATCATGAGAATTGTCAAGAGCCACCTCTTCTAGCAAATTTTGTAACGACACCCAAACCTCTTCTTCAGATACCGACAAAGATCTTCTGAATTAAATGGTCCAATTGTTTTCCCAAACTTTATCCACCAGGTGAGGAGCCATGCTGAATAGCGTGGACCTCATGGCTCTAGATGTGATGAGTCATTGTCAACGATAATCAAAGAGGACAAAAGAAGAGAGGAGATCTGCTGTTTCTTGTGCACTGTTGCAAGTAGTACTACTACACTGTAGCAACAGTACACTAGTACTCAGGCTTTGCTTTTTCTGCGTAGCTTTTTGATCGAAGCGGACAAGACTGAATACCTTTTCTGGCTGTTTCTAGCGAAGCCCCTTCTCTATGTTCGAAGTCCCTCAGCTCCGTGAGGCAGGCATCGATCTAACATTTTCGAGGACTTCGTTTTTCGATTTCACTCTGTGTTGTTGACTTCGAAGTATGGTTTTGTGCTGTCTGTTGGCTTAACACACTTCGACAACCTTTGCGAAGGTATTCTCTGTTTTGAGCTGTTCGAAGTTGATACTTTGACAGGCTTCGAAATTGGCTTCGAAGCTAGTCTCTTTGATAGACTTCGCTCGGGGTTTGCAGCTGTCTGTTTCGAAGATCTAAATGTGTTAGTTCAAAGGTTGGTTTTTTCGAAGGTAGAGTGTAGGCTTCGAATTTGGTTTCTCTGTCGTGTGACAGGCTTCGCTACTCCTTCGAAGGTTGTTTTTATGTGCGTAGTGTTCGAAGCTCTGTTCGAAGGTTGTACTTTGAAGTACTCTGTTCGAAGCAAGCTTCGTTACCCTCGTACGTTGCTTCGAAGCATACTTCGCTTTTTCCACTTGAGCTAGGCTAGACCAATTCAACCTTCGGCTCGTATTTGTCAACCTTCACACGTCTTCGTCAACCATCTCCGAAGTAGGCTTCGACCAGCAAGGCAGGCTTCGACCACCGAAGCAGACCTCGACCGGCGAAGCAGGCTTCGCCAAGATCCGAACAGGAGACAGATTTGAACAGTAACTTCTCTTCTCATTCATAGTGCACTTAGATTGCTTTTCTGAGAAGTTTATCTAGCCTTGTCTCGTGTACTCTGTTTATCTGTCTATTAGCACTGCATTGGCATTTCTCTGTTTATCAACAGTTGCTTCTAGGCTAGATACCTTTAGACTTAGGCTATCTGTTCATTCTTTGTTGTTTAGTCTTTAAAGGTGCGTTGGGTATTGGGAGCAGGCCATTGATTCGAAAGAATTTTTAGGCGCCCATTCACCCCCCCCTCTGGTCGCTACTTTCGGTCCTACAAGTGGTATCAGAGCCTGGTTAGGGTTTTTCCATACCTTAACCGGTTCTAAACCCCAGTAGTGATCATGACTTCTCCTGGCAAGGTCCCGTCCTTGGAAGCCTATGGCTATAACTATTGGAAGACTCGCATGCGAGCCTATCTTATGAGCCAAGGCCCAGACATCTGGGACATCTGTGTTGACGATACGTTTGTTATTTTGCCAGTTGCTGAGCATGGTACTCCTGGTATTGTTGCCCAGCATCTGAGCAATAGTAAAGCCGTGAACATTCTCTTTTCTGGTTTAGGTCCCACTGAGTTTGAGCGTGTGAGCCATCTCTCCACTGCGAGAGAGATCTGGGCTACCCTCAAGGCACATCATGAGGGAACAGCCCAGGTCAAGGCTCAGCTCTATCAGACCTACCGGCGTGAGTATGAGAACTTCACACAAAAGCCGGGTGAATCTGTTGAAGCCTTGTTTGGTCATTTTCAATCGATCATTAACAAGCTTTGGGACAACAAGGGTGAGGGTGCTCAGTTAGTCTCAGATCACGAGCAGGCGCTCAAGGTTCTTCATACCTTGGACCCAAAGATCTGGGAGATCAAGGTATCCTCTATCATTGAGAGCACTTCTTACGATACCTTGACCATTTCTGAGTTATTTAGCAAGCTGAAGGCCACTGAGGTAGATATCCAGTTGAGATCAAATCTCACTGGTTCTGCTGGATCAAAGTCCCTGGCCCTTGCTACACCTTCTGTTGATCCCTCTACTATGAGTTGTGCTGGGTTCTCTTTGATGTCTATCACTGAGGACCAGCTTGAGTCTTTGGGAGATGATGATTTGTGTCTTTTTAATAACCGGGTGCGTCGTGTCTATGACAAAAGAATGTTCAAAAGACATGGCACGAAATCCGGGTGCTTTGAGTGTGGTGATCCAGGACACTTCATCGCCGACTTCCCCGAGCGCAATGGCCACAAGAAGGGCACCGATGGTGGCTTCCACGACTCCGGCAAGCATGAGAGCTCCTCCTTCAACAAGGGCAAGCCGAAGACCAGATTCTTCAAGAAGGCCCTAAAGGACTACTGGCGAGAGAACAAGAAGCGTGACAAGGCCTTCTTCGCCGAGATGGAGAAGAGCTACTCCAAGCAGTCCACGTCTTCTTCCTCTTCATCGAGCTCAAGCGATGAGGAGATCATCATCAGGAAGGGGAAGGACAAGGACGATCCGGCGGGCCTTTGCTTCATGGCTTTCGGGGACATACCTAAGAGCCGTTCACACCAGCGCTGAAGATCCCGCAAGAGCTTCTGCTCAATGGCTCTTGGGGATAAGGGAGAGAAGAGCTCCTCCGATGACTCCGACAACGACGACAATGAAAAGGTATCATCTTATGAGCGCGAAATCGTTGATTTACTTGAAAGTAATCGTCAGGAGTTAAAATATCGGGAAAAACTGCTTAGGGGTGCCAAGAAAAGGATAGACGAATTAGAGAGTGAGCTTGCCGTGGCCAATGGCAGAATTGAGAGTCTATCTTCTTCCCCCTGCTTGGGTGATAGCAGTGAGTGCTCGAAATGTGAGGTGCTTCTGTGTGACTTGTCGACTCTGAAGTCCAAGTACACAGAAAGGGTTGATGAGAGGGACACTTTGGCCACTGAGCTTGAAAGCGCTCAACTAGAGCTGAAAAATGCTCAAGCCACTGTCGTCGCACCCTGTGTTGATTGCCCATCTCATCTAGCTGCCTTAGCTGAGCTGAAATCCAAGGGCGATGAGAATTTGGGTGATTTGGAGAGGTTGGGAGCTGAGCTTGCGCAGACTAGGCTAGAGCTTGAGACACTATCAGTTCCACCCACTGTCTGTGAGAACTGTTTGTCTATTTGAATGGAATTGATCAAGCTGAAAGCCGAAAAGTTTGTCCAAGTAGAGAGTGAGTGTGAGACCTGCTTGTCTCAGGTGGAGGTTCTAGCTTCCTTGAGAGAGGAGTTAGCTGATTCTCAGAATGAGAACTTTTACCTCCGTTCTATCCTGAGTTGGATCAGTGCCAGAGAGCCACAACTCGGCATGATGATCCAGCAGTTCAAGAGGCAGGATGGGTTTGGGGTAGGTTACACCTACACCAAGGCTGACTTTGAGAGTGCCATTAGCCGGGCAGTGGAGTGGAGTAAAATGACTCCTGAGCAGAGATATCCTAAGACTCACTCCACTGAGTCCTCCCAGGCTTGTCAGCCCAAGGATGGAGTGATCCATGAACCATCCAAAGCTCCACCCAAGAAACCTATCTAGGTTCCAAAGCCCAAACACCTCCACACTCC
The DNA here is from genome assembly GCA_019279435.1 of Zizania palustris. Lineage (NCBI taxonomy): Eukaryota > Viridiplantae > Streptophyta > Magnoliopsida > Poales > Poaceae > Zizania > Zizania palustris. The sequence goes on from JAAALK010000290.1 coordinate 40,811,867, forward strand.
TCTAGACTCTCTTCCTGGACCCTCTCAGCCCAAGAAGACAACACCTAACACCACTAAGTCTAAGAACCCCAAGCCTCAACCACATCCCAAGAAGCCCACCTACCATTGTGAGTACTGTCAGAGAGACGGGCATCTTGCGGAGTTTTTCTTCAGGAGAAAGCGGGTTGAGAGAGCAGAGAGAGCTCGTGGTGATCAAGAGCAGTTCTACCAGCAGGGTGGTAGACTACGGGTTCCTCGATGCGGGGAGAGGCTGGAGGCCAGGCCGCGTCGTGTAGGTGGTGGTAGGGGAGACGGCCTTCATGCCCATGCTCCAGATGGTGGTGTTCGTTCCGGCAGAGCTCCAGGCCGTGTTGGCTACGGTCCTGGACCTCGTGGCCGAGGCTTTAGGCAGAACCGAGGACCGCGCTTTGAGCCACGATTTGGTCCGGACTCTCATTACGATTTCTGCTTTCCGTCTTTTGAGCAGATGGCTCGACACTGGTTTAGCTCTTTTGCTAAACCTGGTGCCTGACCATTTGCTCCCACTTATAGCCATTGATTGTGCAGGATCGGGGACTGGAGGATGTTTGGATCATGGACTCAGGGTGTTCTCGCCTCATGACGGGACATCGCAGATGGTTCTCCAGTCTCACTCCCCCGAGCTCCAAAGAGTACATCACATTCGGGAACAGTGGTCAAGGGAAAGTAAGTGGCATTGGCTCAATTCGCATTTCAGACCATTTTTCTTTAAAGAACGTTGCTTTGGTTAGAAACTTGAACTTCAATTTGATTTCTGTTTCGCAACTTCTTGAGGATGGTTTGGAGGTGCGTTTTAAGAAGGGAAACTCTTTTGTGGTTGATTCTAGAGGGTCTTTGATTTGCCAGATTTTACCATTCGGTAAAGTTTTTCGAATTGACTTCTCTAGTTCTTTTGGCCCTTCTCGCTGTTTGATTGCTGGATCCTCCTCTGAGCTCTGGAAGTGGCATAGGAGGTTAGGTGTAGCGCCCCGATTTAACAAATCGAGACATTATTGAATTTCATAAGAAAAACAATAATACAAGAGGTTCATCATGCGACAATCGTACATACAATAGTGTTCATGGTACGCAGACCATATTTATTACATCATTGTTTTAATAAAAACAGTAAAGTAAAATAATTAGAAAACGGCATGACGAACATCTTCTTCAGGATTTTTCTTCCCGACTGGGTCGCTACTCCAAACCGTCTTCGTAGTAAGCATCCTCTGTGGGGTCCAACGGGTATGAGTACAAAAAGTACTCAACAAGCCACCGCAAATGCAAATAATAATGCGGGATAATAAACAAGGAAGGATAATGGCTAACATTGCGGAAAAGTACAGTTGCAGTTATTGCATTTAGTGTAATCATATTTTAATCATGCGGAAAGTAAACATGAACATCATCAACATCAACTAACTCGAGGGGTACAGTCAGCCCCACCTCGCTCAACGGTCCTTACATGTCAATCCATCATGCACATACATATTCAAAGTAAACTAACTGGGGGATGTCACGCAACCCGCCCTTGACCGTGGGCTCGGCTTTTCGAAACGATTTTAGACTCTGATCAGAGATGTACTACTGTACCCACATGGCACGCACTCATCCCAAACGAGATGACCCATTTCACGGGAACTCGTGCCAAAACCTCAATATGAGATGTTCCAAGCGATAACCACCCGCTCTAGGTTTCGCCGGCACGCCGGGCCGCATCCCGGCTAACGTCGCACCCCCTTTTGCGCCACATTGGTACAAGTCACCCGCAGGTGCAACTTGACCCATCTCCAAATGGTGGCCTCGGTTTGGAACAACCCATACCTTAGTTAGGACTTACCCACTAGACTTGTGGTTAGTACGTAAGTGTATTGCAACGGATCCCTCAGACCGGTCCTTATAGTGCCCCGGGTGCTACCGACCAATGCCCTAGCTTGCACCCGGAACCCACCATGCATACACTCACAACCATAACTCATCACCAACAGAATTTCCAAGGATAAGAAGTAACGGGGATCATATAATAGAACCATTTTGCTACGACTCATTTTTATCCTATAGCGTTCGTGTCAATACATTGGACACTAGCTAATATCATTGATCATATGGTGACAAGGAGGTTAGGCGAGATATCATGGCTTGGGTTGCACATCAAGGTCGGGGGATCCTAAATAAATATAATGTAAGGGTTCATTTGACTAATGCATATATAACCTATGTGTTTTAGCGATAGTTTAATCAAACATGGGTTCAATATGCTCAAAAGATTGGTTTGGTGACTTGCCTTGCTCAGCGAAAGGCGAGGGAGGGACTTCCGGGAAGTATTCCGGCTCCTCGGCGACGTCGTAGTCTTTTTAATATAATAAAGCAAAATAAAAAAAGAACACATTCAATCAAACAATATAACATTACATTATAAGCACATAAGTTACAGTTGGTTTGATTAAAAATGAAATAATTTCAACTGTTAAGGTTCTGAAATTTATTTCATAATTAATTTTAAAGGGATTAAAATGAAGGATTGTCCTTTTTAGAAAACAAGTGTCTAAATGTGAATAGTCTCATATTAAGTTCCTTAATGATTTATAAAATGAAAAGCTCATGTCATTTTGAGGGCTTTCAGTACATGGACAGGAAAGAATTAATATAAATTTGTCTGAAGTTTAAATGTTTAAATTCATATTTTAATCATATGGGCATTTGAATACTTATTTAAATAAACATGAAAAATCAAAGTAAGCCTACTGTTTTTATTGTATAAACATGTAGAGAATAATATTATGAATTTTCTAAAATTGGAATGGCAATTTTTAGAGTTCACATGCGCCAGATATGAATTTTACAAGTTTTAAACCTTTTCTGGAATTTATTTTAAATTTTAAACCCTCTCGGGTCCACGGTGAGCCAGGCTCACGGTGAACCCGCGCACTGTGCGCGTGCGCCGGGTCGATCTGGACCGTCGGATCCAGATCTGACGCGCGAGGGCGAGGCGGGGCGCGTAAGTTGACACGGACGGCCAGGATTAAAACGTTCGAAGGGGTACCACGTGGACGCACGAGATCGCACGCTGGATTTAAATGAAAACGAACGCGTGAGATCTCACCGTACCGCTTCACTCGGATCCGACGGCCCGGATTAAACCGAACAGATGATTTAATCCCGAGCGTTGGATCTAGATCGCACGGCCAGGATTGAATCCAGCACAGTGCGTGTCGGGGGGGTAAAGTACCCCTTCTTCCCCGACTCCGGCGATGCGACGGCGAGCGATTCCGGCGAGGTCGAGGGTTATCTAGTCTATCTAGGACTAAAAACGGAAAGGGGGTACCGAGGGGAACAAAAGGGTACCCTTGCGGTGGTCCGGGGTCGACGGGGTGAGGCCGGCGACGAGCGGTGGCGGCGAAGGTTCTCGGTTCCTCGGCGGGGACGGCGATCCGGCGAGGTTCGTCGTCGATGGAGCGGTGGCCGGGGTTGGTGAGGTCCTGGCGGTCATGGCGGTGCGGTCGGTGCGGACAGAGAAGGGTCCCGGCGACGGCGAGCGGTGGCTAGAGGCGGAACCGAAGGAGTGCGCTAAAAAGTGAACTACGGGTGCTCTGTTTTGTCCAAGGTTGCGAGGGTGTGGGGGTCGAGCGCGGCGGAGGCAGGGGGGTTTAAATAAGGCGTCGGAGGGGGCTCGCATGCAAGGAAAGCCGGGGGAGAGCTTTAAGTCGCCGGCGAGGGCTCGGCCATGCACGGAGCTGCGTTCCCGGGGGCTTAAACGCGTGCCTTTATGGGTTTAAATGGGCGGTGGGCCTCGGGGAGTTAATGGCCGGCGTCGGTTTAACGGGAGGGGGAGCCGGCGAGCGGATCCGAGGCGAGGTTCTCGCCGGCGGGATTAGGGGGGCCTGGCGCGAGGTTGATGGCGAAGCTGACAGGTGGGGCCTACTGGCCAGCGGGCGCGAGCGAGCGGGGTGGCGACTGACGGGTGGGGCCGCAGTGTCAGGTTCGCGCGCGAGGGGAGGAATTCGGCGCCGACGGGTGGGGCCGGGTTGTCAGTCTAAGGCGCGCGATAGAACGGGCTGGGCCGGCCGGGAGAGAGAGAAAGGGGGGAGGGAGCCCATTACTGTTCGAAATTATTTTCTGATTAAAAACAATTGCAGAAAATAGATTAAACCTTTTGGGGCATTTCCAAAGTGGGTAAAAATTTGTAAAAATTCTCAAAAACATTTCTTGGCCTTGGGAGTCTATACAAAAAATTTCAGTTACTGGTTTGGCCATCTACTCTATGTTGTAGTTCAAAAGGGTATAAAAGACGATTAAAAGTATTTTCAGAAATATAAATTCCAAGAAATTGAATTTAATAATATTTTTATTGTTTTGAAAATTTGGGGTGTTACATTAGGTCATTTGAGTTTTGATCTGCTAGTCAGGTTGAGCTCTATGGACCTCATCCGAGGATTGCCCAAGCTTAAGATGGAGAAGGATCTAGTTTGCCATCCCTATCGTCATGGGAAAATGGTTGCCGCTTCTCACTCACCTGTGACTCAGGTGATGACTTCGTATCCTGGCGAGCTATTACACTTGGACACTATTGGTCCAGCTCGGGTGCGCTCAGTCGGTGGGAAGTGGTACGCACTTGTGATTGTTGATGACTTTTCTCGATTCTCGTGGGTTTTCTTCTTGGAGTCTAAGGATGAAACTTTTCAGTTTGTTCATGACCTGATTTTAAAGCTGAAGAATGAGAACAATGGTCGGATGCGAGCAATTCGCTCTGACAATGGCTTTGAGTTCAAGAACTCTCATTTCGTCAGCTTCTGTAGTGATCAGGGTCTTGACCATCAGTTTTCTTCTCCTTACACTCCCCCACAAAACGGCGTTGTGGAACGAAAGAACCGCACGCTAGTCGAGATGGCCAGGACGATGCTCGATGAGCACAGGATTCCTAGGCATTTTTGGGCTGAAGCCATGAACACGGCTTGCTATCTGGCCAACCGCATTTTTCTTAGAGCTTACTTAGGTATGACCTCATACGAATTGCGGTTTGGCAGATAGCCCAAAGTGAGCCACTTGCGAGCGTTTGGCTGCAAGTGCTTTGTGCTCAAGAAGAGAGGGCATTTGGACAAGTTTGAGTCTCGTTGCTGGGATGGTGTTTTTCTTGGTTACGCTTTGCATTCTCGAGGCTTCCGAGTTTGGAACCTCGACTCCCAGCAACTTGTCGAGACTTGTGAGGTTTCGTTTGATGAGTCTTTGCCTTCTTTGACTCCTTCTTTAGAGCTTTCTGGTGATGATGAGCTCAGAGAGTCCATCTTCGAGAAAGATGAGGATACTCCAGGTGCTGATGAGGGTGGGCCTTCTGCGCCTCCTGCAGAGCCCACACCTTCTGAGACTTCGACTGAGGATGAGGGCGAACCTCTGATCACTTCTTCCACTTCGATCGAGCCCCTCAGTCGAGTCCAGAGGTGCCTGCTGCTGACTCCGGTGAGGTGACTTCAGATCACCAAGGAACCCGAGCAGTTCAGCGTGATCACCTCTCAGAGCTCATCATCGATGATTTGACTGAAAGAACTTTGCGTTCATCTGGTAACTCTCTTGCTGTATTTGCTGAATCTGCTTTTGTTGCATCTTTTGAGCCCAGAGATGTTTCTCATGCTCTTTCTGATTCTAATTGGATTAATGCTATGCAAGAAGAGCTTGAGAACTTTGTCCGCAATTGGGTTTGGACACTAGTTGAGCCGCCACCGGGATGCAACCCCATAGGCACCAAGTGGGTGTTCAAGAACAAACAAGGTGAAGATGGGGTTGTGGTGCGCAACAAGGCTCGATTAGTTGCCCAGGGTTTTTGCCAGAAAGAGGGTATTGATTTTGAAGAAACTTTCGCCCCTGTTGCTCGTCTTGAGTCCATTCGCATTCTCTTAGCTTTTGCCGCTTCGAAGGGTTTAAAGCTTTTTCAAATGGACGTTAAGAGTGCTTTTCTGAACGGGTTCATAGAGGAGGAAGTTTATGTTAGGCAGCCCCCCGGTTTTGAGAACCCTAAGTTTCCTTGACATGTTTTTAAGCTTCAAAAGGCTTTATACGGGTTGAAGCAAGCCCCCAGGGCTTGGTATGACCGGTTGAAACAATTTTTGTTGGGGAAGGGCTTTGTGATGGGTTCGGTGGATAAGACTCTCTTTTTGCTCAGAGTTGCTTCAGATTTCTTAGTTGCTCAGATTTACGTGGACGATATTATTTTTGGCGGTACTACTGATTCTCTTGTGTCCAAGTTTTCTAAGCAGATGCACAGCGAGTTTGAGATGAGCCTCATGGGTGAGCTCAAGTATTTTCTAGGGCTCCAGATCAAGCAGACCAAGGACGGCACCTTCATTTACCAAGGTAAGTACACTCGTGACATGCTTAAGAAATTTGACTTTGGTGGAGAATTGAAGCCGCAGATGACCCTAATGGGCACATCTGGGGGTCTGGACAAGGACGAGAGCGGCGTCAAGGTCAACAAGAGGGAGTTTCGAGGGATGATTGGTTCGCTATTGTACTTAACGGCGACAAGACCAGACATTCAGTTTGCCGTAGGACTTTGCGCACGTTTTCAGTCTTCACCACGCGCGTCTCATCGGCAGGCTATCAAGCGCATCTTCAGGTATCTCACTTATGCGCCTGATCTCGGTCTTTACTATTCTGCTTCATCATCTCTTGATTTATCTGGCTTTTCGGATGCCGACTTTGGTGGGTGCCGGTTGGATCGCAAGTCGACTTCCGGTACTTGCCAGTTTCTTGGTTCTTCTCTTATTTCTTGGTCTTCTCGAAAGCAATCTGGAGTTGCTCTTTCGACCACTGAGGCTGAGGATGTAACTGCTGCCATCTGCTGCTCACAGTTGGTTTGGATGATTTCCACTCTGCGAGATTTTGGGTTGTTCTTTCCTACCAGAGTTCCTTTGTTTTGTGACAGCACCAGTGCAATTAGTGTAGGGAAAAACCCATGTCTTCATTCAAAAACCAAACACATTGATGTGCGCTTTCACTTTTTGCGGGATCAATATGACAAAGGTATCATTGACCATGTTCATGTTGATACCCATCATCAGTTGGCTGACATTTTCACCAAACCCCTAGATCAGTCTACCTTTGAACATTTACGAGGGGATTTGGGTGTTGTGTATCCTTTCTAGGATATTTTGCGTCAGTTTTCTTCTTCCTTACTCTTTTCTTGAGTCTTTTTGTGTGTTCATATCTTGCATATTCACATATCACACCTTAGAGCTGCTTCTGTTATATGATTGAACTGCTTTACTTATTCTAGCTGGTACATGCTTTTGAATACTTGTCTATGATCATGTTTTAGTTCAGTTCACTTGATATGTCTGATATCTGTCATATGCATGGCTTTTATGCTTTAAAACTTGAAAAATGATCACCATTGCTTCTGGTAACTAGCATGTGTAAGCTGAATGTTTTTGCTATCTGTTACATGCCTTGTAGCTAGTTCCTGACTTAGATGCAAACATGCAACTTGGACGTCTTTCTGCTTTAAAACATGGAAATGTGCTATAAAAATGATGAAAAATCAAGAAAAATGAAAATTCCATGCCTCTTTATGCATTACTTGCAAAAGAACCAGGTGGGTTTGCTTTGTCGCATTGCATTGTTCTGGACTGCGTACCATAGCACTTTGGTATGAACTAGGACAATGTAGTGTATGTCAAGACCAAAGTCTTAAGCTTCTGATGGTCCAGATCTGGCCTAGGCTTGACTTGGTCGGTCAGCATAAGGTTTGACATGCAAATAACCCCTGGCATAAATGAAAAAGAGAAAAGAAAAATCCTGAAAATTGAAATGATAACAAGTTTGCTGAAGCACTTTGTTTTGGACAATGCTTATCTTGGTAGATATCAGTTTAGCTTCTACATCTCATGCTTTACCTTGCTTGTTAACTGGAAAATATGGTGATGCTTTTGTTTGCAAAACCTGAAAAAATGCGTGCTAATGACTTTCTTTAGATATCATCTGTTGCACTGATCATGCCATGTGTCTTAGACAGTATGTCTTTTGCTCTACTTGTTAGATTTTGTAATTGCAGTCAATCATATCTGAGAAGCATGCTTTCTTCACTCCACCTGCACCCCAGTTGCATTTATCGCATATTTTGAGGGGGGGTTGCATTTCAGGGGGAGTCTGTGTCTCTTTTTAGTGCTTGATGAGTTCACTTGTCAACAAGGGGGAGAAAATTTGGGATAAGAGTTTAAGGGGGAGTGTCTATCTCACTTATTCTTACTCTATCGATATCCTTGTTGTTCTGAAATCGCACTCATTTTGAGCTTTTATGTTTTGGTTAACCATAATGACCACTTCTTGCTTTTGTTTGGCTCGGTCATTAGGGTTAAACTTTTGCTATATTTTATTTTTCTTTGTTTTCTTGTGCTTTGTTTTCGTGTTTCCACATGTGTTCGCAGATTCTGAAGAGCTGAAGAAATGAATTGTTGACAATGCACTCATCAAGGGGGAGATTGAGGAGCCATGCTGAATAGCGTGGGCCTCATGGCTCTAGATGTGATGAGTCATTGTCAATGATAGTCAAAGAGGACAGAAGAAGAGAGGAGATCTGCTGTTTCATGGGCCACGTGTGACTCAGGTACACGGGCAGTGAGCGACGGTCGAGCTGAGAGAGCTGCGGAGTCGGGCTGGCCCAATCCGGGTACATGGGCCAGAAGCAGCAGAAGACCCACTAGGCTGTTGACCAGGATTGACTCAGGTACACGGGCGGTGAGTGATTGCCGGGCTGAGAGAGCTGCGGAATCAGGCCGGCCCAATCCGGTTACCTGGTGCAAAGTCTGTGGAGGCTTTGTCAGTTTCTGCGCAAAACTGATAACCGTTGATCTTGTATCCGACTGTCAAGAAGAGAAGTCGTAGTCGCTACGAAAGCTTAGCTTCCGGATAAGTCATTTGTATCTCTAGGCCCACAGTCAGTCAGTTGTGTCTGTAAAAATACCTAAGGGCAGTTGAGTCATTTCCTTTATTTAGCGTCTGTAAAAACCCTAAGGGGTTGGTGGAATATTCTAAGCCATTGGGCAGCCTATAAATAGGGCCCCAATCCCTAGGGTTGGACTACCCTTCCAGAATTTACTTTTCAATCATTTGGGTCAGTTTGTTCCTGCGTGTTTGTCTCTCTCCTGCTGTGCGCCGCCAGGCTTCCTCTCACACCATTACTGCATCTTTGTTGTTCATCTTATTGCTGTGAAGCTTTATTTCCTGTTGATTTCATTCGGTGTGCAGTGTTTGTTTTGAGGAGTAAATGCTTCGGTTTACATGCGCAGCCTGATTTTATTTGGGAACAGAAGCTTCTCTGTTGCGTCGTTTTTGTTCTTCCGTGAGTACTCGTTTTTGTGCACTGTTGCAAGTAGTACTACTACACTGTAGCAACAGTACACTAGTACTCAGGCTTTGCTTTTTCTACGTAGCTTTTTGATCGAAGCGGACAAGACTGAATACCTTTTTTGGCTGTTTCTAGCGAAGCCCCTTCTCTATGTTCGAAGTCCCTCAGCTCCGTGAGGCAGGCTTCGATCTAACATTTTCGAGTACTTCGTTTTTTGATTTCACTCTGTGATGTTGACTTCGAAGTATGGTTTTGTGCTGTCTGTTGGCTTAACACACTTCGACAACCTTTGCGAAGGTATTCTCTGTTTTGAGCTGTTCGAAGTTGATACTTTGACAGGCTTCGAAATTGGCTTCGAAGCTAGTCTCTCTGATAGACTTTGCTCGGGGTTTGCAGCTGTCTGTTTCGAAGATCTAAATGTGTTAGTTCGAAGGTTGGTTTTTTCGAAGGTAGAGTGTAGGCTTCGAATTTGGTTTCTCTGTCGTGTGACAGGCTTCGCTACTCCTTCGAAGGTTGTTTTTATGTGCGTAGTGTTCGAAGCTCTGTTCGAAGGTTGTACTTCGAAGTACTCTGTTCGAAGCAAGCTTCGTTACCCTCGTACGTTGCTTCGAAGCATACTTCGCTTTTTCCACTTGAGCTAGGCTAGACCAATTCAACATTCGGCTCGTATCTGTCAACCTTCACATGTCTTCGTCAACCATCTCCGAAGCAGGCTTCGACCAGCGAAGCAGGCTTCGACCACCGAAGCAGACCTCGTGTAGGATCAATGTACCGACTAGAGGGGGGGTGAATAGGCGGTTTCTAAAACTAATTCAATTTTAGCTAAGCAATAAGCAAGGACCTAAGGCAATGGTAGCAAACAGCTTGAACATATAGTGCAACCTAAGATGACAAGTAGATTACTCTAGAAAAGTAAGCTTGCACACTTTAACTTGCTCAAAATAAAAAGGGACAAGAGACAACCGAATTTTATCCCGAGGTTCGGAAATTTGCCAATTTCCTACGTCCTCGTTGAGGCGAGTTTCACTTGACCGCTCTCTTCACCAAGCCTCGGATTTCTCAAAGAGAAATTTACTTGAAGATGAGCCGGCACCAGAAGTGTAACTCTCGGGCCTCGATCACTAGTGGTAGCTCTTCTCCACTCCGGATAGGCAAGCTCCAACCTTCACAACCTCCCGGGTCTCCTCCACAACCTTCTAGGAGAGATCACCGGTTTCTTCTCTAAGCCATCTAGGAGATGGCAATCTCCAAGAGTAACAAGCTGCAATCAAAGCTAGGAGAAGAGGATCAAGTGCCAAAATGTCAATGCAATGCAATCAACTCAAACACTTGATCACCCTTTTTCTTCCCAACGTCACTAGTGCTCAAATTAGTGCTCAATGGTGGGAGAGACTCTCTTGTGCTCAAGTATGCTCAAATGAATGCCAAAAGTCTAGCAAAGGAGCTGTAGCAAGGGTTTATATAGCCACACACCCAAAAACTAGCCGTTACACGAGTTCGGTGGCTCTCTGCGCACTGTCGGTCTGACCGCCCATCTTGGGCCGGTCTGACCGACCCCAACTGCAACGGCTAGAAAACTAGCCGTTTACTGATGTGACAGGTCCATTCGGTCTGACCGGCCATGATGGCCTGGTCGGACCGACCCTACCCGGTCTGACCGGCCATTGGCTCGGTCAGACCGATAAGGTCTTCGTCGGCTCTGTAAACCATCAAAATGCAGTCCTACGCAACCCCGGTCGGACCGACCCCCTGGCCGGTCGGACCGCCCAACTCCAGCCGGTCTGACCGGACCCACATGGTCGGTCAGACCGCCAGGGTCAGACAACTCCAACAAAAGCTGCAATTTGTTTTTCAAGGAAATTTGCCAAAATAGTAACTTTTGCAACAATCACACATGATCAAAAGATACTGTATGCAATGCAATTTGGCACTTGAAAATCAACTCATAACAAAGATGCAACCCCTCTTTATAGTACGGCAAAAACAAAATTTAAACCTAGCCTAATTGATCGCTCCAAACACCTCGATCAATTTCTAGATTCCTTCAAACCTTTTGCCGTAGCCTTTAATCTTCCAGATCTTCGGGTTTTTCCATCTTGTGCTCTATTTGCGCGGGGCCTACTCATTTCCTTCACACTTAAGAAAAATATTAGTCCACAAACGCGCGTTTATCATTAATTACCAAAACTCACATGGGGCCTAGATCTTCAATCTCCCCCTTTTTGGTAATTGATGACAAACATTTCAGAGATAAAGAAATATGTTAAATAGAAGTATCTACAATTAAGCGCAAAGCTCCCCCTGAAAGAGTGATAGGGTGCAAATATGTGGAGCAAGATATGAGTTATAATTCTAAACACAATTCACAAATCCAATGAAGCAAAGCACATGAGAGAGTTTTTCATAATAAAAGCAAATAGTTCAAATTAAGTTCATCACGTCATGAAAAGCAAATAGAGTTCGTCATACAACCAACCATAGATAGATAGATATAAATAGAGCAGACTAGTCTAGACTATTTCTTTCTAAACTCTCCTTCTCCCCTAAACTTCTTATCTCTACTGCTTCTCCCCCTTTTGGCATCAAGAACCAAAAAAGATAGACTAATCCTGGGAAGGAGGAGGCTGAGAATCATCAAGGCGACGACGACGGCGCTGGTACTAAAGAGGATATCCTACTGAGGAAGATGAATCTAGCCGATCAATTCGAGAAGAAAGAGTGTCAATCCTGGAGTTGATACGCTCTTGACCACCTTGAAGGTTCTGCAGATGGGAGGTGATTGCTTCCTGTACTAAAGCCATTTGATCCATCCTTGCATTTAACTGAAGAAAGCCAGCTGTCACTTGTTGAAGCACTGGATCAAAGAACTGAGTGGCATCCATACCAAAATGAGGAGAATGACCAAAAGCACCAGATCCAGGGTCCCGTGGAGGAGCAAAAGAGCTGCTAGGAATGTCCTGAGGATGAGGCTGTCCTGCACCCACATCAGCTGGATCGGCGGCTGGAGCCAAAGGAGTAGCCGAGAAGCAAGGCCTATACTGAGAGTGAGTAATATCAAGGCGCTCATTCACATTCCCTACTTTGCTCAAAATCAATCTCATGATGAACGGAGCATAGTAGACTCCAAGAGTGAGGCTTCCCTTTGAGAGTGTCATCTCATATAGCATCAAATGGATGACATCAAACCTCTTTCCAGACATCACAGCGTCCAGAAGAGTCCAAGCAACACCACGAATGGCATCATTGTTACCCAGACGAGGTAAAATGGAGTGCCGCAGGATGCGATGTGCCACACTATGAAGAGTATCCATCCCAGTAACTCCTCCAATCTTGTGAGCTGCAGAAGGGATGTAGAATTGTGCCATTTCTTCTTCTGACAAGGGGTTATGAGTAAACTCATCATGCAATCTGAGGCCAGAAGAGAACCTTATGTCCCAAGCACTCTGAATTTCTTGCTTTGTAGCAATGCAGAAAATATCTCCAGTCATCCAAGTAAGAGAGTCACAAGTGGCGGGTATGAACACTGTGGCATAAAACTGACGGATAACATCCCAATTGAAATCTTACTTTAAACTCACTATTTTGTTAATACCAACAGTTCCAAATATATTTATGAGAGCTGCAGCCTCTCCACTCAGATCCCTCCAAGAAATCCACTTATGAGGAGCCAAGGAACGGTTCTCATAAGCAATATTGAATACCTCTTTCTGAAACTTGGTGTGAAACCGCTGATCTGAGGTATCTCTTGGTCTGAGAAATTGGTTGTGATGGCGCAGACGAGCAAAATTCTCTTGATTCCGGACATCCACTTTGAATTCCAAAGATGCAAAAGGATCTTCACTAGCTGTCGGTGGCTGAGGAGCCAATTCCTCCTCATTCTCAGAGCTGTCATCCTCATAGGCAAAGTCCTCATCACTGTCATCTTGAAAGTGTCGGGACGATTGGCCACGGTCCTCGACAAATTTTGAGCGATGCTCATTTCCTTGAGAACGACCGGCGCGAGGCATGACTGAATCAAAGATTTAACCAAGATAAGATAAAATATATGATTTGAGACAATCTATGAATTTGCTAGAGGGCAAAAGCATCTAAGAGCAACGATGAGAAAAAGAGGTGCGGGATTTGGGAGGCCGGTCTGACCGAGGGAATTGGGCCGGTCTGACCGAGGCAATTGGGCCGGTCTGACCACCAGTACATGGTTGGTCTGACCGCCCATTGCCAACCGGTCTGACCGGCCTAGCAACCCGGGCACAAATCCCCTTTTGCACAAAATTTCTCTATTATTCAAATTTGCCATATCAAATTGCATAGAGGCATGGGAAATGGTACCACAAGGCTAACAATTGAATTTAATGAAGGATTTAGCCTTGGCAAGATGACATGCATGCCCATGAACAAGAACCCTAACCCTAGCCTCCAAGGGTGTTGGACCGGAAACGGCGACCAGAGGGGGGTGAATGGGAGCTTTTAAAATTTCGGGCTAAAAACTAGCCTTCGGTTTCAGTTCTGTCTCCTGCGGAACAGGCTTCGAACACTACCTTCGAATGTCTGGTTCGGAGGTACTTCGACACCTTCGAACACAGGCTTCGGAGCAGCTAAAGTTCGAAGCCAAGAAGACTTCGCTCCACTTACAACCCTCGAAAAACTACTCTGCTAAGTCAGTGCAGGCTCCGCACACAGGGTGCTTTGAGCAGACTTCGCACTTCACCCTTCGCAAGAGTGGACAGCCCTCTGAGGACTTCGACCTAGTACTTGGCGGCAGCAACCGGTGCTGGGCTTCGTACACGAAGGTCTACACACACACAAACAGACTAAGCTAAGGGCTTCGACACAAGAAGCAAAACGGGCCTCGGTCAGGGCTACGCTAGTAAGCAGAGAGGTCTCGCCTCGTGTTACACAGAGCGAAAGCACACTGATAAAACACACCTCGCACGAAAAACAACCTTCGCCTCAACAGGCTTCGGTGCACTACTACTGGCGAGGTATGCAAAGCGAGCTCAAGCAAAAAGCACAGGAAAAACAGGGCTTCGCCGCTTGAACAAGGAACACAAAAGTGAACTCTCTGGATGTATTCAATCGAAGTATGTGGCTACAGGAGCTCAACAGTAAATGCTCAAAGTGTTAAATGTTACCTACCGAGCCCCCATATTTATAGCCCACAGTTCACCCAAAGGAATTGACTATGCTACCCCTAGGGTTTACATTCATTTTGTCTCTTCAGAACTAAGGGGTACAAAAGGTAGTCCACCTTTATTCTGGAGGCTTCTTTGTCAGCTGCAGAGGGGACAGTGTCAGCCTTTTTCAGAACAGACAGTGTCAGCCTTTACAGTGTTGACTTCTGGAACCTCCCTTCGCACCGGAGGGTGCGGTAGCTTCGACGAGAAGCCTGCAGCCTGTTGGCCTTTGCTCCGCCGAAGAAGTCCTTCGATACAGTGACGGTTTTGAGCCGAAGCCGTCAAAGCCCTTGGGCCTTCGCACCACCACCTCCGGAGTGGATCACCACGGCTTCGCAACTACTCCCAGCTCGAACACCGTCCGTCCGTGTACCGAAGCCATGCATGGCCGAAGCACCACAAGACAACCTTGCTCCGAAGCCCCACCTTCGGAGTACCACCCTTCGAAGTCCCTCCTTCGTCCAAGGCCTCCGCATGAAGCATTCCATGAGCACTTCGTCGCAGTGCCTCTGCCTGAGCACACTCCTCGACGAGCCTCACCCGGACCATGCCTTCGATGCGCCTCGACTTCTGAGACCTTCGTCGGGCACCTTCGAGTGTCTCCCTCCGGAGCACACTTCGAACCCTTGCCTCCGCAGAGGACTTGTTCCACCAACTCCGAAGTCACTCCATTCGGAGTACCTTCGAAGTGCCTCACCTCCGAGGACTTTGTCTCGGAGAACCTTCAGCCGGAGCCACGCTCCGCACTCTCTGCCTTCACCTGGCGCGCCTCGACCCGAGGACCGACTCGGACCACCTTCGCAGCCACCGTGACGGAGCTCCCCGCTCCCCTGGCATCAAGCCTCCCGCTTGACCCAGGTTCACTTGGCTCGAACCCTGTCCGTCGCCTCCGAAGTCCCTGCGCACCACAGAAAAGCAAACAAGTGTATCCAGTACTCCGGAGACCTCTCCGGGTTAACAACCTCCGGTACACACTCCGGTGTACCGCCCAAAGTACCGAAGCCCCTTCGGTACATACCCAGTCATCGTGTACTGCCGGATCCCTCCGACAGGCACACTCCGCTGCGCAGCTGCAGCAAGCAAACACCGAACACCCTTCGGAGAACCACCTCCGAAGCCCCTTCGGAGGTACCCTTCGAACAGAGGGTAAAATCCAGTCAATCACTCATCACAAAACACCGAAACCAACCCTTGGTTTCTCAATCTCCCCCTTGATGAGTGCATTGACAACCAAATCCAAGTTCAAGAAAATTTAAAAACTTTCAGCACACAAGTGACCATAAAAACTCAGAAAAGAGCCAAATCATGTCACTTGATAAAGGAATTTTCTCCCCCTTTGTAAAAGAGTAAAAGCCCCTTTGGCAAATCTCCCCTTGATAAGAACTCCCCCTGAGTTGCAAATTTTTCTCCCCCTTTATGTCAAAAATCTCTCCCCTTGAAGAAATTATGCTTCTTACGGTAGAGAACATCGCAAAGCTCTCCCCCTTTGGCAATGCAAGCATCAAGGAGCATTCAAAAGATGCAAAGCTTCGAAATGAATAGAATTGCAAGGACATATAATGCAAAAATATGCCAAAATTAACACAAATGATCATGTGCTCAGCTCAATTGAACAATCTGTGACACAAGATGATGGCATGTGATTTTGTCATTTTGAAGTAAAAGCATCACCACTAAATCACAGTAGCTAGACATGAGAAGGCAAGGACTGCGCAAAGCTAACAATTTCTACCCTAGACAGACAAGTCTTATTCAAAAAGGAGCTGTGAAAGCAAACTTGATGATCAATTAATTTTGATGTTCTTTTTCTTAATGCCAGGGGTTATTTGTTTGTCCACCTTATACTTTCCAATCAAGCCAAGCCTAGGCATGAAAGCCATCTGAAGCTTAAGGCGGTGATGTTGGCATACACTGCACTATCCCAGTTCAGACCAAAGTGCAATGGTAAGCAGTCTAGAATAGAGTAGTGCGACAAACAAACCCTCCTGGATCTTTTCATTGAAACCAGGCAAATCATGGATTTTTGATTTTGATTTTGATGAATATCCATGAATAAAGAACACAATTTTTCAAGTTGCAAATTTTAGCATCCAAGGAACAGTGTCTTGCTGTCAAGTAGATAAAAGATAGCTAAAAGCAGTCCAGCCTAAACAAGCTAGATACAAGATTATGCGGTGAGCAAGTTTCGTTTTTAGAAAATAAAACATCATGCACAATCAATGTTCCAGACATATTTCATAGAGCTGAGCTGTCATGATTTCTTTGAATTAACGACAGGCATATAATAGCAAAAAGATGTAAGTGCAATTCCACACATAATGAGCATATGCAAGACAATTAAAATCAGCTCCCCCTCACAAAATGCCGTAGGGATGACAAATGCCAAGTTCCCCGCGCAAGTAAGCAAATCTAGAAGCATCGAGGGGTTTTGTAAAAATGTCGGCAAGCTGGTGTTGGGTATCAACATATTGAAGTTCAATATCACCCTTCTCATTGTGATCTCTGAGAAAATGATACCGTACATCAATGTGTTTGGTTCTGGAGTGCTGAACCGGGTTGTTTGCAATACAAATAGCACTCGTGTTATCACAAAAAAGTGGAACACTCTTATAACCTAACCCGAAATCCCGCAAAGTGGAAACCATCCACAAAATCTGAGAGCAACAGCTAGCTGCAGCAACATATTCGGCCTCAGCCGTCGATTGAGCAACACTAGACTGTTTGCGGGAAGACCAGCAAACCAGAGACGTACCCAGAAAATGACAAGTACCAGAGGTACTCTTCCTATCAATTCTACACCCAGCAAAATCCGCATCTGAATAACCTCTAAGACATAAAGAAGAAGACGATGAATACCATATGCCAAATTCAAGGGTGTGTTTGAGATACCTTAGGATGCGCTTAACCGCTTGACGGTGCGAAGCTCGTGGTGAAGCCTGAAAACGAGCGCACAGACACACTGCGAAGTGTATGTCCGGCCTCGTGGCAGTCAAGTAGAGGAGGGAGCCGATCATGCTTCGGAACTCCTTCTGATCTACGGCTTCTCCATCTTCGTCAGGGTCCAATGCTACAGATGTAGCCATTGGAGTGGCGAGGGGCTTCGCATCAGACATGTCGAATTTCTTGAGCAGGTCCTTGGTGTACTTTGTCTGGTGGACAAAAGTACCTTGTTTGCTTTGCTTGATTTGCAAACCAAGGAAAAAGGTGAGTTCACCCATCATCGACATTTCAAACTCCCTGCTCATGGTATCTGCAAACTCGGCAACCAAAGCATGAGAAGAGCCACCAAAGATGATATCATCCACATAAATCTGAACTAGGAGGAAATCTTTGCCATGCTTGAGAGTAAACAAGGTTTTATCAACAGAGCCCATCAAATACCCTCGCTCAAGCAGAAAAGACTTAAGTCTATCATACCAAGCCCGAGGGGCCTGCTTGAGTCCATAAAGAGCCTTATGAAGTTTAAGGACTTTATGTGGGTACTTGGGGTTTTCAAAACCAGGGGGTTGTTTTACATAAACATCTTCACCTATGAAGCCATTAAGAAAAGCACTTTTGACATCCATTTGATAGAGTTTGAATCCCCGGGATGTCGCAAAGGCAAGCAAAATCCTAATGGCCTCAAGGCGAGCAACAGGTGCAAAAGTTTCAGTAAAATCAATCCCTTCTAGTTGAGAAAAGCCCTGAGCTACAAGTCTAGCCTTGTTTCTAACAATTGTCCCATCCTCCCCTTGTTTATTTTTAAAAATCCATTTTGTTCCTATGAAATGAACATTAGGTGGAGGATCAACTAAAGTCCAGACTTGATTTCTTTCAAAATTCTCAAGCTCTTCATGCATGGCATTGATCCAACTAGAATCAGAAAGTGCATGACCAACATCTAAGGGCTCGAAAGAAGCAACAAAAGCAGCATTAGTGAAATGAGCGTGAGAACGGGTTACCCTTTGATCAAGCTCACCAATGATCTGCTCGGGAGGGTGCATCCTTTGGACATGATGTGGAGCCTCGCGGCGGGATGCAGTCTCCCCCTCAACTTGTGCGTTGGAGTGGTCCAAGATGACCGATGTTGAGGTAGTCGCTTCGGGACCTCGTGCCGAAGTAGTTGAAGCGGGGTTAGCTTCGGGGATCGATGTCGAGGGTAGTAGGGGATCATCCTCGAATTCTCCGGGATCTTCGTCTTCGAATAAGGTCTGTTCCATGTCGTGTTCATTTGCCTGTTCAAAAGCAGAACTAACAGAGGGGGTTGTTTCATCAAAAGTCACATCACATGACTCGATGACAGTGTTAGTTTCCAAGTTATAAACACGATAAGAATGACCATGAGTAGTATAACCCAAAAAGATCCCGTCAGAAGAACGCGACTCAAATTTATCCAAATTTCCACGTTTTAGGATGAAACAGCGACAGCCAAAAACTCGAAGATGAGTCACCTTGGGCTGTCTCCCAAAACGCAGCTCATAAGATGTTAAATTTAAAATTGAGCGCAAGAAAATTCGGTTTGAGATGTAACATGCAGTGTTCATGGCCTCAGCCCAGAATTTTCTAGGAGTCCTATGCTCATCAAGCATTGTCCTAGCCATCTCAACCAAAGTGCGGTTCTTCCTCTCAACAACACCATTCTGTTGAGGAACCCGCGGAGCAGAGAATTGATGTTCTATGCCATGCTCCATGCAAAAGTCAACAAAGAGACTATTTTTGAACTCGGTGCCATTATCGCTTCGAATGAATTTTAATGCACCTGGGAGTTCAGTGAACAGTCTCAAAGCCAAGCCCCGAAAGTGTGAAAACACTTCATCCTTGCTGGCAAGAAAGAAGACCCAAGAGTAGCGAGAGAAATCGTCGACAATAACAAGTACATACCACTTGCCACCTAAAGAACTAACCCGAGAGGGACCTACAGTGTCCATATGGAGAAGTTCTCCGGGCTGTTCAGTCATCACTGTGGTGACTGGTGAATGCGAAGCGGCAATCATTTTTCCATGTCGACATGGAGCGCAAACTAAATTCTTCTCAAACTTGAGCTTGGGCAATCCTCGGATCAAACCTAGGGCGCTCAGACGAGCGAGCAACTCAAAGCTCATGTGCCCTAGTCTCCTATGCCACTTCCAAAGCTCAGAAGTCGAATGTGCAACAAGACAATGAGAAGAACCAGACGACTCTTAAAAATCAGCTCCAAAAACTCTCCCAACCCTAAAGATCTTACACACCACAACGCCATCAGTATTGAGCACTTGCGAAGTATCGCGATGAAATCGCACTTCGAAGCCCTCATCAAGCAACTGAGATACAGACAGCAAATTGTATCCCAGGTTTTCAACCAAAGCAACATCTTTGAGAGTGAAGTTCACGTTAATTCTTACCACACCTTTACCTTTCACTCTACTCCTTCGATTGTTTCCGAAGGTGATATGTTCCCTTTGCTTGGTTGTGGTGAGGCTGGAGAACCATGCTGCATCTCCGGTCATGTGGCGCGAACAACCGGAGTCCATGATCCACGTGCCCTCCAAGCCTCGACCTGTCGCCTACACATGATAAAAATGTCTCGATCGCTCAGTGCTGGGGTGAGTAAAATAATGGCGAGGCATCCAGCACTGAGTGACACGAGTAGTAGGCACAGTAAAAGCAGACGGTCTACGCACATGAAAATCAGAATGATGCGAAGTGCGAGGTCTACCTACATGCAAAGAACGCAAAGCATGTCGAGGTCTCCTACTCTGACGAGGTACAAAGCTGCTCGCCCGAGGTCTACCACCATATGGAACATGGTGAACACCTCGAGGAGCAAAACCTCTCCGAGAAGCACGAGGAGCCTCGAAAACAGGACGAGAGTAATACTCAGACTCATGCATACCTAAAGATGGGTAATGCATGTCCTGATAGCTCATCGCCTGTGCACGTCGCTCATCCTTGATGCGACGGAAACAGAAACCGATCAAATGACCCGCCCGCTGACAATAAGAACAGTGAAACACTCTCCTGGGGGCACTCTCATGGGTCACAGGAGCAACTCTCACAGGCTCCTTGGGTTTCTTCTGTGTGGTGTTCTTGGGAGGATTTTTCTTGCAGAAGGAGTGGTTTTCTTTGGTGGAAGGTTAGGCTTTTTGGCTGATGGGGTGTCCAACAGAGCTCTCTCTTTCTCTAGGGTAGTGGGAGAGGTAAAAACAGTTTTGGACTTACTGTCTGAAGCTATCCTCTCAAAACCCAAACCTAGAGCTACCCCTGCTCTGTCAGCACACAACTTGGTCTTGGCCAAGAGCAAATCCATCCTACCCTTCCCTTCAGTGCATTTGTTCACCACAGAAAGAAGGTATTCATTTTCTGACAAGAGGTTCTCGGCTCGCTCTCTAACAGTGCCCAGCTGGTCCTTAAGGGTAATGCATGTGTCACACACAGGCTGCACATCCTTAGAACTACCGGCCCTCTCCAATCTAGCCTCCAAATCATGAACATGCTTATCACGTAAATTAATGCTATCGCGTAATAAAGAGCAGTTCATGCAATCAATAGCATCATGAGGTCTAGAATCCACCTCCAAAAGCTGCTTCTGTGCAGTCTCAAGCTCAGAAAGAGTTTGAGCATGAACAGAACGCAACTGAGCAAGCTCACTCATGACAACAGAACATGATTCACATTCAGCATCATCAAATTTAGACTTAAGCATGGCATATTCAGTAGAAACATTTTCTAGCCTAAGTCTAAGGTCTTTTCTTTCTCTAGCGGCTTGCACAAGTAATCTATCCTGACCAAGCACTACTTCATTCATCTCATCTAATTTAATTAGAAGCTGGTCAGATGATAGGTTTACCTCAGATGAGTCAAGCTCATCGCCGCTGTGATCGCTGTCGGCCATGAAGCAAAGGCCGATGAAGTCACGTCCCTTCTTGTCCTTCTTGTCCTCCTTCCTTGGGGACTCCTCCTCCTCAGAGCTCGACTCCTCAGTTGAGGAAGTGTCGATGTCGCTGAGAGCAGCAACAAAGGCTCTGGAAGCGGCTTTGGCTACTTTCTTAGCCATCTTGCCGCGCTTGCCCTTCACAAAGGGCTTCCTCTCCTTTTTGTGGTATTTGGGGCGGTCACTCTCCTCTCTCTTCTTGATTTTGGGGCAATTGGCCTTAATGTGAGAGGTGTCGCCACATTCATAGCAACCACTAAAACCACTTCTCCTCTGATCCCGTCTCTCATGATGAAAGCGGGTGAACCTCCGGGCAATGAGAGCAAGCTCATCATCAGCTAGAGTGTCCACCTGCTCCTTTGTGACGGAGACCAGGGAGGACAAGGCAAAACCATCTGCAAGAACACAAGTGCCTGATGTGCTTGGTTCTGCAGTGGTGCCACGGCTAGTGCTAGAAACCAATGCCAATGGCTGTGGCAAAGAGCTTCTGTGCACAGCAAGAGATGCCTTGGCAATCTCTGTGGACTTCAGCTTGCTAAAGAGTTCATCACAGGTTAGAGTGTCATAGCCTGTGGACTCCTCAATGCTGGATATCTTCACCTCCCATATGCTACGGTCAAGAGCATAGAGAAGCTTGATAGCCCTATCGTGATCACTGTAAGCAAGCGTCCCGTTGGACCGCAAGTTACTCACTATCGCGTCAAAGCGTGAAAACATGGCATCTACAGATTCACCCGGTGCCTGCACAAACAGCTGATACTGTTGATTGTAGGTGCTTTGGCGCCTGGCCTTAATCTGAGCAGAGCCCTCATGAAAGACAGTGAGTGTTGTCCAAATCTCCCTAGCAGTCCTAAGGTGCTGCACCCTATCAAACTCACTCCGACTCAGACCAATGAACAGTATGTTCCTTGCCTTCGAGTTGGCAATATACTGATCTTTTTCGGTTTGAGTGGTGCGGGTATCAGGGATGGAGTATTGTGAGTCCACAATCTCCCAAATTGCATTTCCTTGGCTTAACAAGTAAGCCTCCATGCGCACCTTCCAGTATGCAAAATCTGTCCCATCGAACAGAGGAATTTTACTGCCTCTATCCATGTCGCCTAAAGATCACAAAACCGGTTAAGGTCAACTGGTGATCTTAACCAAGCTCTGATACCAATTGTTGGACCGGAAACGGCGACCAGAGGGGGGGTGAATGGGAGCTTTTAAAATTTCGGGCTAAAAACTAGCCTTCGGTTTCAGTTCTGTCTCCTGCGGAACAGGCTTCGAACACTACCTTCGAATGTCTGGTTCGGAGGTACTTCGACACCTTCGAACACAGGCTTCGGAGCAGCTAAAGTTCGAAGCCAAGAAGACTTCGCTCCACTTACAACCCTCGAAAAACTACTCTGCTAAGTCAGTGCAGGCTCCGCACACAGGGTGCTTTGAGCAGACTTCGCACTTCACCCTTCGCAAGAGTGGACAGCCCTCTGAGGACTTCGACCTAGTACTTGGCGGCAGCAACCGGTGCTGGGCTTCGTACACGAAGGTCTACACACACACAAACAGACTAAGCTAAGGGCTTCGACACAAGAAGCAAAACGGGCCTCGGTCAGGGCTACGCTAGTAAGCAGAGAGGTCTCGCCTCGTGTTACACAGAGCGAAAGCACACTGATAAAACACACCTCGCACGAAAAACAACCTTCGCCTCAACAGGCTTCGGTGCACTACTACTGGCGAGGTATGCAAAGCGAGCTCAAGCAAAAAGCACAGGAAAAACAGGGCTTCGCCGCTTGAACAAGGAACACAAAAGTGAACTCTCTGGATGTATTCAATCGAAGTATGTGGCTACAGGAGCTCAACAGTAAATGCTCAAAGTGTTAAATGTTACCTACCGAGCCCCCATATTTATAGCCCACAGTTCACCCAAAGGAATTGACTATGCTACCCCTAGGGTTTACATTCATTTTGTCTCTTCAGAACTAAGGGGTACAAAAGGTAGTCCACCTTTATTCTGGAGGCTTCTTTGTCAGCTGCAGAGGGGACAGTGTCAGCCTTTTTCAGAACAGACAGTGTCAGCCTTTACAGTGTTGACTTCTGGAACCTCCCTTCGCACCGGAGGGTGCGGTAGCTTCGACGAGAAGCCTGCAGCCTGTTGGCCTTTGCTCCGCCGAAGAAGTCCTTCGATACAGTGACGGTTTTGAGCCGAAGCCGTCAAAGCCCTTGGGCCTTCGCACCACCACCTCCGGAGTGGATCACCACGGCTTCGCAACTACTCCCAGCTCGAACACCGTCCGTCCGTGTACCGAAGCCATGCATGGCCGAAGCACCACAAGACAACCTTGCTCCGAAGCCCCACCTTCGGAGTACCACCCTTCGAAGTCCCTCCTTCGTCCAAGGCCTCCGCATGAAGCATTCCATGAGCACTTCGTCGCAGTGCCTCTGCCTGAGCACACTCCTCGACGAGCCTCACCCGGACCATGCCTTCGATGCGCCTCGACTTCTGAGACCTTCGTCGGGCACCTTCGAGTGTCTCCCTCCGGAGCACACTTCGAACCCTTGCCTCCGCAGAGGACTTGTTCCACCAACTCCGAAGTCACTCCATTCGGAGTACCTTCGAAGTGCCTCACCTCCGAGGACTTTGTCTCGGAGAACCTTCAGCCGGAGCCACGCTCCGCACTCTCTGCCTTCACCTGGCGCGCCTCGACCCGAGGACCGACTCGGACCACCTTCGCAGCCACCGTGACGGAGCTCCCCGCTCCCCTGGCATCAAGCCTCCCGCTTGACCCAGGTTCACCTGGCTCGAACCCTGTCTGTCGCCTCCGAAGTCCCTGCGCACCACAGAAAAGCAAACAAGTGTATCCAGTACTCCGGAGACCTCTCCGGGTTAACAACCTCCGGTACACACTCCGGTGTACCGCCCAAAGTACCGAAGCCCCTTCGGTACATACCCAGTCATCGTGTACTGCCGGATCCCTCCGACAGGCACACTCCGCTGCGCAGCTGCAGCAAGCAAACACCGAACACCCTTCGGAGAACCACCTCCGAAGCCCCTTCGGAGGTACCCTTCGAACAGAGGGTAAAATCCAGTCAATCACTCATCACAAAACACCGAAACCAACCCTTGGTTTCTCAAAGGGGATGAAATCAAGGGATTTAATCGGAGGAGATTCTTATCGGCAAGGAAAAATGAACTCGAGGTCGGACCGGAGAAGATCCACCGGTTGGACCGGCAAGAAGATCAACGAAACGAAGTTTTGAGGGTTGGGGGCAAGAGTGGAGGAGAGGAGCTCGGTTTGAGAGAAAAGGAATAATAGAGGGGAGAGAAAACTGAATAGAGGGGGAAGTTATATCCTGCTCGAGCCCCGGTCTGACCGGCCATGTAGGCCCGGTCGGACCGACTCAGCAAGGGCGGTCGGACCGGCCAAGTAGACCCGGTCAGACCGACGATACTAATGCCCAGCCATTAAATTTCAAAGCACAAAGGGAGAAAAAGTGAAAAATATAGCAAACTAATTTTGAAAAATTTCAGACTTTGCAGAAACCAAGTATAACTCCCAAGGTTTATAAAGCATCAAGTTTTCAAATTTTTAAGTTCAAAAAGAGACCATTTTCTGTCGCGGTTCCCAACACGTCCGAACTCTTGTCCGAACTCTTGTCTGAACTTCAATTTTTAAATATCTTTTGATAGGATGGATAAAGTTAAAACATTTGAATACGAAAAATGATCATATGATCCATCTCTACAAGTTTTGTTTTGGGAAAAAGTTTAAAATATGTCTTGAAATGAAATTATGGGAAAATCCAATTTAACTTAGAACTAGACTCTTTAGGTTTCCAAAACTTCCAAAATTTGTTTTTCAACAGACTAAGCAATTTCCAACATATAAGAGTAACCATATACTCCCCCTTAATGTATAGCCTTAGGAACACATACAAGAGCACATGAACTTCAAATATGGCACTGTAAGCATAAAAGCATACTTATATGTCACAAGGATAGAAAAATCTAAAACTCACATATATGCATGATTTCAAGCCACATTTGAGAAGTCTATTATATTCAATTCATTCCTAAGCTTACAAAAGCGGGATTCATCAAGTGGTTTGGTAAAGATATCCGCTAATTGATCTTTGGTTCTTATGTGGCTAATGACAATGTCACCTTTGCCAACATGATCTCTTAGAAAGTGATGGCGAATATCAATATGCTTGGTTCTAGAGTGTTGGACTGGATTGTTGGCAATTTTGACGGCGCTATCATTGTCACAAAGAAGAGGGACATTTGAGAATTCTATTCCATAATCAAGCAAGGTTTGCCTCATCCAAAGTAATTGAGCACAGCAACTACCCGCGGAGACATATTCTGCCTCGGCGGTGGAAAGGGCAATGGAGTTTTGTTTCTTAGAGGCCCAAGAAACAAGAGACCTCCCAAGGAATTGACAAACCCTAGAAGTGCTTTTACGATCAACTTTGCAACCGGCATAATCCGAATCGGAGTAGCCAATTAGCTCAAATTTAGCACCTTTGGGGTACCACAAGCCTATATGGATGGAATGTTTTAAATATCTTAGAATTCTCTTGACCGCCATCAAATGACAATCTTTTGGTGCGGCTTGAAATCTAGCACACATGCAAACACTAAACATGATATCGGGCCTAGATGCGGTAAGATAGAGCAAACTACCAATCATGGATCTATATAATTTTTGATCTACCGGTTTACCTCCCTCATTAAGATCGAGATGTCCGTTGGTCGCCATAGGTGTCTTGATAGGCTTAGCTTCCATCAATCCGAACCTTTTGAGAAGATCATGGATATACTTCATTTGGCTCACAAAGGTTCCATTCTTGAGTTGCTTAACTTGAAGTCCAAGGAACAAACTCAACTCTCCTATCATGCACATCTCAAATTCCCTAGACATCATATCACCAAAAACCTTGCAAAATTCTTCATTAGTAGAACCAAATATAATATCATCGACATAAATTTGACAAACAAAGAAATCATCATTAATTATTTTTGTAAACAAAGTAGTGTCAACTTTACCAATTTTAAAACCCTTTGAGAGGAGAAAATCTCTCAATCTTTCATACCAAGCTCTAGGAGCTTGTTTTAAACCATACAGAGCTTTTGAGAGTTTATAAACATGATTAGGATTTCTAGGATTTTCAAAGCCGGGTGGTTGTTCAACAAAAACTAGTTCGGCTATTTCACCATTCAAGAAAGCACTTTTCACATCCATTTGATATAACTTAATATCAAAACATGAAGCAAATGCAAGTAAGATGCGAATAGCCTCTAGTCTAGCAACGGGAGCAAAGGTTTCACCAAAATCCAAACCTTCGACTTGAGTGAATCCTTGTGCTACCAATCTTGCCTTGTTTCTCACAACCAACCCGTTTTCATCTTGCTTGTTTCTAAAAACCCACTTTGTTCCAATGATGTTGTGCTCCTTGGGTCTTTCCACCAATGTCCAAACTTTGTTTCTTTCAAAATTGTTAAGCTCCTCATGCATAGCATTTACCCAATCCGGGTCATTTAGAGCTTCATCTACATGTTTAGGCTCAATAGAAGAAACAAAAGAGTAATGCTCACAAATAGAAGCAACACGAGATCTAGTTTGAACACCCTTACTAATGTCACCCAAGACTTGATCAATTGGGTGATCCTTTGCGGTGGCATTGTGAACCTTGGATGGAATAGTAGAGGATTGATTTTTGGCTTCATCTTCATCAAGTTGAGTCAAATTTTGCGTAGCGGAAGTAGAAGCTTCAACTTGAGTGGAGGATGGAAGTTCATCATCTTCTTTAGGCTTGATGTCACCGATGGACATGTTCTTCATTGCCCTTATCAAGCCTTCATCACCTACATCATCCAAATTCTCGTGCCCCTCTTGGGAGCCATTAGTCTCATCAAATTGAACATCCGAGGTTTCTTCAACAATACATTTGCTCTTGTTATAAACTCGGTATGCCTTGCTATTTGATGCATATCTAAGGAGAAATCCTTCATCACAACGACTTTCAAACTTGGTTAGTCTAACACCTTTTCTATAAATATAGCATTTGCAACCAAAAACACGAAAGTAAGCAATATTTGGTTTTCGTCCAATTAAGAGTTCATATGGAGTCTTTTTCAAAAGACGATGCAAATAAAGACGATTAGAGGCATGGCAAGAAGTGTTTATAGCTTCCGCCCAAAAAGAGTCGGAGACACTATACTCATCAAGCATAGTTCTAGCCATCTCAATAAGGGTCCTATTCTTTCTTTCCACAACACCATTTTGTTGTGGTAAATAGGTGGCGGAAAGCTCATGCTTAATGCCGAGATCATCACAATAATCCTCAATATTTGTATTTTTAAACTCGGATCCATTGTCACTCATTACTTTTACAATAGAAAAGTTGAATTCGTTTTGAGCTCGTTTTGCAAATCTTTTGAAAATATCAGAGGTCTTAGCTTTGTCATGCAAAAAGAAAACCCAAGTAAATCTTGAGAAATCATCTACAATCACAAGACAAAAACTATTTCCTCCGATGCTTTTATAAGTTGTTGGACCAAATAAATCTATATGCAAAAGCTCCAATGGTCTAGAAGTAGACATGACGCTTTTGCAATGATGAGAGCAAGCGACTTGCTTCCCCGCTTGACAAGCACTACAAAATTTATCTTTTTCAAATTTTATATCTTTCAAGCCAACAACCAAATCTCTTTTTGCAAGTTTGTTTAGTTGACTCATTCCCACATGAGCAAGCCTTCTATGTCAAAGCCAACCCAATGAGGTTTTTGCAACCAAACAAGTTTTCAAATTAGCTTCATTTGAAGAGAGGTCTACCAAATAGAGATTTCCAAAACGAAAACCTTTAAAAACTAAGGAGTTATCATGGATACTTGTTACAAATACTTCTTGAGGATTAAATGTGCATGAAAGGCCTAAATCACATAGTTGAGCTATAGACAATAAGTTGAAATTCAATGACTCAACTAGTGAAACATTTGAAATGGAGAAATCATTTGAGATAGCAATTTTACCTAGACCCATTACCTTCCCTTTACTATTATCACCGAAGGTCACTCTTTCTTGATCTTTAGCACCTACTTCAAATGACGTGAACATTTTTCTATCACCGGTCATATGTTGAGTGCACCCACTATCAAGCACCCAATGTGATCCTCCGGTGTGGTAGTTTACCTACCAAAGCTTTTGGCACCCAAATAGATTTCTTCTTTTCTCCTAAAATAGGAGTGCCCAAAAACTTAGCATAAATAGAGCCATCATTAGCTCTCTTAAGCATGTAATGAGAATCAAATACATCACTTCTAGGAATTTTGTTTATGTGGCATTCACCAATTATGTGACCAACTTTTCGACATTTATTACAAAATTTTCCATTACTCTTAACAAACCTTGGGGCTTGATAAGAAGGCTTTTTGCCCTTCTTGGGAACAAAACCAAGTCCCTCCTTTTTGAAAGAGCATCTTTGTTGGCTTAGAATTTTATCAAGAGTATTTTTGCCTTTGAAGCATCTTTCCAAACTCTTACTTAGTTTGGCAACTTGCTCCTTGAGCTCATGATTTTCAACAACTAACAATGAATTAGATGAAGATGATATATTTGTTGAACATGAAGCACTATCAATAGTGGATGAGCATGGCATAGCAAATAAGTCATCACATGAGGTGGATATGCTAGTCTTAGTTGGAATGCAATTTTCAACATTTAGACATGCATCATCAAAAATATCACATGTGACGCATATATCTACTTTTGGCCTAATGAGTGTGGAGGCAATGAGAGTTTCATGAGTTTCCTCAAGCTTCTCATGAGAGACCAAAAGCATCATATGAAAAGTCTTTAACTCCTCATATTTAGCCACTAAGGACTCATGATCTTTCTTGAGAGCCTTAAACTTGACTCTCTCTTTGCCGCTTAACTCATTTAGCTCCTAAAGCATTTGTGCAAGATCATCATAAGACATTTCATCATCACTATCATCTTTTTCACTAACACAAGTAGATGTTACCTTAGTACTTCCTTTTGCCATGAGACAAAAAGGAGAGTATAGTGATGGAGCTTCCGTGATTGCGATTCCCGCCATGTTCTTCTTTCTTGAGTTTGACTCACCACCGGAGTCGGAGCTTGAAGAAGAATCGGAGCTATCTTCATTTGAATCCCATTCTCCCACAAATGCTTCATTTCTACCCTTTTTCTTGTTCAACTTCTTGAAGAGCTTTTTCTTCTCATTCTTTTCTTTGTTCTTCTTTTGAGATTTATCATCTTCACTTTCTTGTTTGTTCGGGCATCTTGAGGCAAAATGACCCTTCTCATTACACTCATAACATCTTACATTCTTTAGGTTCCTTTTGGTTGACTTCTTGTCACCATTGTTCTTGAATGAGTTTGAAGAGCTTCCTCTCTTTTTCATGAGCCGGTTGAATTTTCTCACAAAAAGAGCCATCTCTTCATCCTCGGTATCACCATCACAAGAGGTGTCTTATTCTTCTTCACATTTCTTTTCAACCTTGGCCTTCAAGGCAATGTTCTTCTTCTTGGATGAGGAGTGATCTTCGGAGCTTCCTTCAATTCTCTTGTTCTTGTAAATCTCATTCGTGTTAATAGTTCCCAAAAGTGTTGTGGGAGTCAAACTTGACATGTCCGAGTTGATAAGGAAGGTCACCAAAGTGTCATACTTCTCGGGCAATGCTCTCAACATTTTTTGAGCAACTTCCAACTCCGTGTACTTCACTCCAACACCTTTGAGATCATTGACAATCACATTTAGTCTTGCATACATCTCATTGACACTTTCATTTGGCAACATGGTGAATGTTTCATAGTTGATCTTGAGGTAGTGCGACTTGGCATTCTTCACACTCGTTGTTCCATCATGTATATCTTGAAGTGTAGTCCAAATATCATGTGCCGTTGAAATATTGCTTATCCTATTGAATTCTTCGGCACACAAACAATTGAACAAGGCATTTGTAGCTTGAGCATCAAGTTGCATACCTTTCTTGTTTTGATATGTTAGATTCATCTTGTCTTCAACTTCAAAACCTAACTCAACACCAAATTTCAAAGCTCATGGCTTTGAGGTGAGCAGCCATACGAACTTTCCAAATGGAATAATTAAAGCCATCAAAGTAAGGACCTTTGCCTACGTTGTGAACCACCTCGTCGGACATCTTCTCTCTAGGCGGTAAAGCCTAACTTGAGAGACCAAGCTCTGATACCACTTTTAGGATCGATGTACCGACTAGAGGGAGGTGAATAGGCGGTTTCTAAAACTAATTCAATTTTAGCTAAGCAATAAGCAAGGACCTAAGGCAATGGTAGCAAACAGTTAGAACAAATAGTGCAACCTAAGATGGCAACTAGATTACTCTAGAAAAGTAAGCTTGCACACTTTAACTTACTCAAAATAAAAAAGGGATAAGAGACAACCGAATTTTATCCCGAGGTTCGGAAATTTGCCAATTTCCTACGTCCTCGTTGAGGTGAGTTTCACTTGACCGCTCTCTTCACCAAGCCTCGGATTTCTCAAAGAGAAATTTGCTTGAAGATGAGCCGGCACCGGAAGTGTAACTCTCGGGCCTCGATCACTAGTGGTAGCTCTTCTCCACTCCGGATAGGTGAGCTCCAACCTTCACAACCTCCCGGGTCTCCTCCACAACCTTCTAGGAGAGATCACCGGTTTCTTCTCCAAGCCATCTAGGAGATGGCAATCTCCAAGAGTAACAAGCTGCAATCAAAGCTAGGAGAAGAGGATCAAGTGCCAAAATGCCAATGCAATGCAATCAACTCAAACACTTTATCACCCTTTTTCTTCCCAACCTCACTAGTGCTCAAATTAGTGCTCAATGGTGGGAGAGACTCTCTTGTGCTCAAGTATGCTCAAATGAATGCCAAAAGTCTAGCAAAGGAGCTGTAGCAAGGGTTTATATAGCCACACACCCAAAAACTAGCCGCTACACGAGTTAGGTGGCTCTCTGCGCACTGTCGGTCTGACCGCCCATCTTGGGCCGGTCTGACCGACCCCAACTGCAACGGCTAGAAAACTAGCCGTTTACTGATGTGACAGGTCCATTCGGTCTGACCGGCCATGCTGGCCCGGTCGGACCGACCCTACCCGGTCTGACCGGCCATCGGCTCGGTCAGACCGATAAGGTCTCCGTCGGCTCTGTAAACCATCAAAATGCAGTCTTGCGCAACCCCGGTCGGACCGCCCAACTCCAGCCGGTCTGACCGGACCCACATGGTCGGTCATACCGCCAGGGTCAGACAACTCCAACAAAAGCTGCAATTTGTTTTTCAAGGAAATTTGCCAAAATAGTAACTTTTGCAACAATCACACATGATCAAAAGATACTATATGCAATGCAATTTGGCACTTGAAAATCAACTCATAACAAAGATGCAACCCCTCTTTATAGTACGGCAAAAACAAAATTTAAACCTAGCCTAATTGATCGCTCCAAACACCTCGATCAATTTCTAGATTCCTTCAAACCTTTTGTCGTAGCCTTTAATCTTCCAGATCTTTGGGTTTTTCCATCTTGTGCTCTATTTGCGCGAGGCCTACTCATTTCCTTCACACTTAAGAAAAATATTAGTCCACAAACGCACGTTTATCATTAATTACCACAACTCACATGGGGCCTAGATCTTCACCTCGACCGGCAAAGCAGGCTTCGCTAAGATCCGAACAGGAGATAGATTTGAACAGTAACTTCTCTTCTCATTCATAGTGCACTTAGATTGCTTTTCTGAGAAGTTTATCTAGCCTTGTCTCGTGTACTCTGTTTATCTGTCTATTAGCACTGCATTGGCATTTCTCTGTTTATCAACAGTTGCTTCTAGGCTAGATACCTTTAGACTTAGGCTATCTGTTCATTCTTTGTTGTTTAGTCTTTAAAGGTGCGTTGGGTATTCGGAGCAGGTCATTGATTCGAAAGAATTTTTAGGCGCCCATTCACCCCCCTGGTCGCTACTTTCGGTCCTACACCAGGATATCTGGATCTTGGCAAATATCGAACAGACGGTGAAAAGTGATCTTTAGAGGACAATCTCCCAACCACGCATCCAACCAAAACCTAGTATTATTCCCATCCCCCACTTTAAACACCAAGTTTTTATGCACACAATCGCTGATTTTCATCAGGCTACTCCAGAAATAGGAACCTCTACCTTTCTTGCAGCTAAAGAATCTCCCTCTTAGATCATACTTATTATGAAGAATATCATAACACAGACCTTCAGACCTCTCTACAATCTTGTAGATCCATTTACCCAACAAGGCCACATTCATAACTCTCGTGTCTAAGAAACCCATACCACCAAGGTCTTTCGGGATACACAGAGACTTCCAATCAATCATGTGGTATTTCTTCTTCTGGCCCAAACCATCCCAGAAGAACCTGCTTCTGATACTGTCTAACTTGTGATGTATGCTCTCCGGAAGTTGAAAATACCCATAGAATAGAGAGGCACACTACTCAAATAAGAGTTAATCAAAACCATGCGACCTCCATCATATAAGTGACCGCACTTCCAGGTTGACAATCTTTTCTCTACCTTTTTTACTAAACCCTCAAAGTCTGAGATGCGCGGTTTAGAGTGACTGATTGGCAAACCCCAATAGCTGATGGAAAATCACCCAACTTGCAGTTAAATATATTCGCAACCTGTTGAGCTTCTACAACGGAGACGCCCAAAGCAAACACCTCACTTTTCTGATAGTTAATCTTGAGACCCGAAAGCTCCTCAAAACAGTAAAGAAGAAATTTAACTGTAACAAAGTTATCATCTGAGTAATCCATCAAGAGGATAGTATCATCTGCATACTGAAGGTGGGTCACCTCGTTATGGACCAAGTGAGACACCAAACCTCTTAAATGGCCCATCTCCTTCGCTATCCGAAGCATTTCAGCCAACGCGTAACCCACTAAATTAAAAATCAGGGGAGAAAGAGGGTAACCTTGTCTAACCCCTCTGTAAGTTCTGAAAAAACCCCCAATCTCACCATTCATGTTGATCACCACTCTCCCTCTAGAGACAACGCTATTGATCCAGCCACGCCACTTCTGAGAAAACCCTTTCCTTGTTAGGACTTCATCCAAAAAACCCACTGGGCTTTATCATACGCTTTTTCAAAATCTAGTTTCAACACAACCCCTTTCTGCTGTCTGACCTTAACTTCATGAAGGATCTCATACAAAGATAGCACCCCTTCCAGAATATTCCTACTGGGGATAAAAGCCGACTAACAAGGATCAATGATTTTACTTGCAATATTTGATAACCTCAAAGTGAGCACCTTAGTTATGATTTTGAAACAAACGTTCAAAAGACAAATTGGTCTAAACTGCTTAATAGAACTTGCATCTTTAATTTTAGGAATAAGAACAATAACTCCATAATTAATTCTACTGATATCAAGCTCTCCATGGTACAGCGCATCCAACATTTCTTTGAACTGGGGTCTAAAATGTGGCCAGAAGGTTTTAAAAAACCAACAGAAAAACCATCCGGACCAGGAGCTGTATTAGACTTCATAGTTCTGAGAGCCAAGTCCAACTCTTCCCGAGTGAAAGGTTTAGTCAGCTCCACATTATCCAATTCATCCAATCTGCCACTATTAACCCAAAAATCATCAGAAATATGAAAGTTGTTCAATGGCTCACTTCCAAACTGGTTTTTATAGAAGGCACCAACATGGTCTCTCAACTCCTCAGGACTTTGAAGGATAACCTCATCATCTTCCAATAACAAAATAATAGATTTTCTTTTTTTTGCAAGTAGCCACTTTATAAAAGAAGTTGGTATTGGCATCCCCTACAGTAACCATTGTTGGCCACTTCTCCTTTGCCAATATTCCGCTTCCAACTGATAAACGTTACTCAAATTGTGATTTATAAGATATCTTTCCTCCCATTCCTCCTCTGTCAAACCCAAAGTATCCGCTTTTTATCTAAATTCTGAATTTTATCCAGCATATCCTTCTTGGCCCTGTTCTGAGCAGCCCTCAGATTGTTCCCCCAACCTTTGATGAAGACGGTGTTTTAGGTGTTTTAGGTGTACTTCGATGCTCTTTGGACACTACCTTTGAGTGACAACGTCCCCTTACTGCGACGACTGAAAATGATCCAAGGAGCAGCGAAGATGATGAAGACGGCGCATATTCGGTATGGAGAACTCTCCGGCCAAGTAGCTGCTCTCGGAGTACTTCACTACTATGAGGATCTAGGGCTATCAGTAGCACCAGACTTGGGGGCGGCTCCCATTACCTTCGATGCCAACCAGCTGCTAAACCCTTCCGAAAACGTGGCCGCAGCCTGGCAAGCCTTCCAAGCATCATGGAGAGCCGAAGGTCGAACAACGATCAAGTGTTGGATCGATGAAGGGCTTTGCCAGAAACAAGCTCGGTCTCAAGCTTCAAGCAGTCAGCCTCCACCAGACCCGCAGGTTTAATTTTGTTTAGGGGTCCGAATATGTAAAAATTATGCTTTCATCTGTTATGAATGAAAACTTATTTGTCGTGTTTTTAGGCTTCTCAACCTCGTATGGATGATCTCAAAGTATTAAATGTTACCGAAGAACTTCGCCTGCTATGGGATACCTTCGATCTTTTAAAACCTCACAAACGACCTCGATTTTTGATTCCTCGAGAAAGATCTGGTGCGATTGCGCCCGAAATACGTAAAGATATATTGTCTTATATTAAAGAGGAAGAAAAAGAAGTTAACTTGGAAGCCTCATCTTCTGAAGACGTTGAATGGTCCGAAGAAGATAGTACTACTGAAGAACAAGAAATGAAGACTGAAGAACTTCGAAGCTGGGAGAGAAGCCCCGAGCGACTTTGAACTTGGGCTGAACTTCAACAGGAACAAAAAGATTTTCGAGCTTCGAAGGGAGGGAGAAGAATTAAACGTAAAGTTATCAGGACTCCCGGCTCTAGAACTAGTCGTTCCGGCTTTAGTGGTAGCTCTAGAGATCGAAGGGGTCTTTG
Organism: Zizania palustris; assembly: GCA_019279435.1. Classification (NCBI taxonomy): domain Eukaryota; kingdom Viridiplantae; phylum Streptophyta; class Magnoliopsida; order Poales; family Poaceae; genus Zizania; species Zizania palustris. The sequence continues at coordinate 40,847,256 of JAAALK010000290.1, forward strand.
ATTCCTTCTCGGTATAGACAGATTTTTCGTAATGTAATGTAATTTGTTCAAATGATAAATATTAAGATTTTTAAAATTGTCTCCCTACTTCCTAGCCCTTCTTTGGGCGTAAGCAACTTCGAAGTATAGTCGAAGATGGTTAGGCACAAAGAAAAAGACTTAGGAGTACAATTTTGGAGGCTCAGAGCCCCTAAGAAACTTAGAGATTAATTAAAATCTCACAAAATATCTTCGACTACTTGGAGTATGAAAACTGGTAACTTGGTACCTTCGTTTGAAAGTAGTCACTTCAGACTGATTTTCCAGACACCTTAGCATCCAAAACGATTGGTCACTTTGGACTCTTTTTACAGATATTCGAAGCTTATCAGCTCAAATTATGTTCTGTTTGGTCTCCTTCGGCTCTTTTTGCGAATGCTATCAAACCGGTGGTTTGGAATTACCAGTGGTCTCCTTGGACTCTTTTTACGGATGCTTTCAAGTTGGAGCTTGGAATCCACATTATTTGGTCTCCTTCGACTCTTTTTACAAATGCTTTCAAGTCGGTGGCTTCGAATCCGTTTTTCAGTGACTTTCCCACCTCGTCGGAAGCGTCGAAGTCCGAAAAAATTGGTTCAAATGAATGACACTTCCCTCACAAGCAACTTTGTTCTTCCAGTGCGTCCACTAGAAGTAGGAAGTGTTTAAGAGGTAGGCATTATCTGAACCGTGAGCTTTATTAATTTAGAAGGTGTTTACATATGATTATAAGGAGCCCCTATGCGAAATATCACTTTAAGTGCTCCGCATGTTAGGCATGCTTTAACTCTTCGTCTGCTGCTGATACTTTCACAAATTGGCGACACCTCAAAGTCTTGTTTCTTCTGTTAAATCAAGCGAAGCTTGCCTTTCTCCTTCTATTTCAGGTTCGGTGCTGCGAAGAGATCCTCCTTTAAGCTCCGTTGGCATCATAGCTTCGTCTCCGAATAATAGTCTAAAAGGAGTGAAACTTGTGGACCTTGTTTGGGTGGTCCGAATGGACCATAAAATCTTTGGGAGCTCTTCGGTCCACAACCCTTTTGCCAACCCTACTATTCTTCGATTTAACCCTGACAAGATATTACCATTGGCTCTTTCGACAGCTCTGTTAGACTGAGGATGGCGCACTGCAGCGAAGCATATTTGTTTGCCAAGATCTTCGCAAAACTTCCTGAAGGGCTCTGCATCAAATTGTGTCCCATTATCAACTATGAGCTGCCGAGGTACTCCGAACCGGCATATAATACTTTTCCAGAAAAAATTTTGTACATTATTCGAAGTGATAGCTGTGAGGGGTTCTGCTTCGACCCACTTGGAAAAATACTCAATTGTTACCACTGTGAATTTCAAATTTCCTTTTGATCTGGGAAGGGGCCAATAAGGTCCATACCCCATGGGCCACACTGGGGCAATGACTTGAAGAGTTGTTGGCGGACGATGACTTCTTCTTCCCATCCATTGACAACCTTGGCATGTGCCGACTAGGATCTCCGCATCAGCTACTATTGTAGGCCAATAAAGCCCCTAGCGAAGTGTTTTTCCTGCCAAAGCTCGAGGGGCCAGATGGCTACCACAAAGGCCTTAATGAATTTCTCGGAGAATCTCCTGACCTTCATCTTGAGATATACATCGGAGCAGAGGGGAACATACTCCGACCTTGTAGAGAATACCGTTGATTACATGGTAATTTCTAATTCTAAGATTTAACCTCGAAAGTTGTGGCCCTTCAGGCAAATTTGCTTCTCCTTGCAACAATTCCATAATTGAACTCCACCAATCAGAACTTGGAATGGAAAGGACTTTCGCAGGAGGGATCTGTGGCACCGAAGGTGAACTAAGCTCTTCATAGAAAACTCCTTCCGGAATGTCCATAGCTCCGGCTGCAGCTTTTGCCAAGGTATCAGCTTGCACATTTTCAGCTCTGGGTATACTTCGTATGGAAATCCCTTTAAATGCCGCTTCAATCTTACGGATCTCTTCCAAATATTTTGCAAGCTGGGGTGACGGACTTGAAAACTTTTATCAGCGTGCCCTTCTACAATTTGAGAATATGTTTTAATAACAACTCTTGTAGCCCCCAAAGCACGTGCCTTTCGAAGTCCTAACAAAATTCCTTCATACTCTGCTGTATTATTGGTGGACTTAAAGTTGAGCCTTGCGGAGTACATTGCTCTTTGCCCTGAAGGCAAAATTATTACCGCTCCGACACCTGCTCCAGATGCTTGGAAAGCTCCATCGGAGTATATGGTCCAAATTCCTTCATTTGGTTTCTCCGGAGCCCATACTACAGGGGGAGTCCATTTTGCCACAAAGTCTGTCAACACCTGTAATCTTGTTTTTGCTCCAGACAATGCTTCGGATACAAAATAGAATGGATTATGTACCAACTTCCCATTGAAATCAACTTCTCTGACAAAGACTGCACTGACAGCGGAGCCAGTAGCCGCAAGGTAGAGGAGTAGGGTTTCGTCCGCAACAGGCACCGTGAGTGTAGCGAGGTTACTGAGATAATTCTTAATATCATTAAAACTCTTTTGACACTCTGGTGTCCATGCAAAATCTTCGGACCCTTTCAATGCTTTGAAAATGGGCAAACTTCTCTCCGCATACCTTGCTAGGAATCTGCTAAGTGCTGCAAGACGACCAGTTAGCTTTTGCACTTGCTTAAAATTCTTCGGAGGAGCCATCCTTTGTAATGCAGTTATTTGAGTAGGGCTAGCTTCGATCCCTCTGCTCGAAACTAGATACCCTAACAATTTTCCAGCCTGAGCCCCGAAGATACATTTTTCGGGGTTAAGATGGACTCCACATGCCCGAAGGCTATTGAACGTTTCTACTAAGTCTAGGCTATGTTGGTGCTTTAGAGCACTCTTTATTACAATGTCATCCATATAGGCTTCTACATTGCGACCCATTTGATGACCTAGAGCCTTAGCAATTAACCTCAAAAAAGTTGCCCCAGCATTTCTTAAGCCGAAAGACATTCTTACATAGCAAAAGACTCCTGAAGGAGTTACAAAGCTTGTTTTGATTTCATCTTCGCGCTTTAACCAGATTTGATGATAGCCAGAATACACGTCAAGGAAGCTTAATAACTCCGAACCAGCAGTGGAGTCAACTAATTGATCAATTCGGGGCATGGGATAGGGGTCACGGGGCATGCTTTATTCAAGGATGTAAAGTCAATACACATGCGCCACTTCCCGGAAGATTTCTTCCTGACGAAGACTGAGTTGGCTAGCCACTCCGTATGAGCTACTTCTCTGATAATCCCAGCCTTCAGCAACTTTTCCACTTCAGCTTTAGCAAGGATGGCCCTCTCTGCAGATAACTTCCGGAGTCCTTGTCGGACAGGCCGAACCCTCGGGTTCACAAGTAAGCTATGCTCAATAATATCCCGACTGACTCAGGTAATGTCCTCATCAGACCATGCAAAGACATCTAAATTTTCTTCAACTACTTTTTCTAATGAAGTAGCGACTTCTGTAGGCGAATCCTTGCCGAACTAAAATGAATAATCTTTGCCGTCTTTGACAATAACCTTCGTTATAATCTCTCCTTCGGGGCTTGGTCTTGGGAAGGACTTCTTCGAAGGTTCACCTAAAGCAGAGATATCCTCCGGGTTGCCTTGTACTGTTGTTCACTTGTCTTGGGTCAAGAGGGGGGCCATGACCATATTCTGCTCTTCGCGCAGTGGCCTGATCTCCAAAAACAGTGAGCACTCCAGCTTGCGTGGGCATCTTCATACACAAATAATTATGATGCGCCACGGCTCCGAACTGATTCAACATGCCCCTCCCGAAGATAACATTATATACGTACAGGCATCCACAACATAGAAAATCACCTCCTCCGTCCTGGCCAGTAGCCCCTCTCTGAAAGCGACCTCCAGACCTATTTGGCCGAGGGCATCAAGAGGGGGTCCTGCGAAGCCTTGCAAAGAATGAGCTACAGGGAGAAGATGCTTCCTAGAAATACAGAGCTGATCGAAGGCTTGGACGAAGATAATATCTACTGAACTCCCTCCGTCAATCAGTACTCTCCGGACTTCAGTCCCTACTATGTCGGCAGTGATGACAAGTGGATCTGCATGCGGAAACATTATGTCAGCTGCATCATCTGTGGAAAAGGATATCGGCACATGGGACCACTCAGGCATGGTAGCTACGGATGAAGAAGTTCCAATATGGCCCACTTCTCGGACATATTCTCTTCGCTGTATCTTCGACATACTACCAAGAGTCCCTCCTCCGGAAATGGGGAGGACTACTCTTTTTCCTCGATCTTGACCATCTTCTTGCTTCGGAGGTGGCATAATATTGACCACCAGAGGTTGCCTTGCAGGGTCGAAGTTGTCTATATGTGCCACAGCCTGGACAGGCTCCGAACGCACCTCGGAAGGAACTCGGTCAGTAGTGCCTCGACCCGAAGTTCTTTCAAGGTACTCGCCTCTTAAAGCGAGTATAGACTTGCACGTATCAGTTGCTTGACTTCGATTCTCACCATGGACGCAGCAGAAGAAGGCCTGGGCTTTGCCAGCCGGCTTCCCTAGCGACCTCCAGCCGCTGGTCTTGCTTCCCGAAGCTTGTGAAGTCTTAGGGGCAAATTTCTACGGAGGTGCCATGTTCAAAACTTCTGAACGAGGATGCTTTTGCCCCCAACGCCTGTCATGCTGGACTTCGAAGTTAGGCCCCCATGAAGGTGTTGAAGTCTTCACTTCCAACTTGACTTCTTGGAGGATTGACGGAGTTGAAGCAGTTCTCCGAAGCCACCCTTCTTCTGACCTAGCATACTCTTGAAAACAAGACATCAACTGAGCAACAGAAGATATCTGTTTCCGATGAAGTTTATCAAGGAGGCCTGCATGGGTAACTCCCTCTCGAGCTGCATCAACTACGGAGGATGTAGTCAGCCCTCGAATTTGCGACTTCGTATGGGCGAAGCGTTTAAAAATTGCCTTAAAGTTTCTCCAGGCAGCTGCTTCACCTAGAAAAGACTTCCTGTAGACATTGGGGGTACGAAGGTACCCTGAAAGTTGCTTATGAACTTCTTCCTTAATTTCTCCCAGGTTCTAATTGACCCTGGCTTCAGGGACCAAAACCACCGCAGAGCCACTCCTTCGAGAGCAAGAGGGAAACACTTGGTCATGGTGTCCCGCACCCCTGCACTGGCCTCAATTGCTAACGCATAAGAACAGGAGAACTCCCCGGGATCCTCATCTCTAGAATATTTGCAGAGCTACGAAGTTTTAAACTTAGGATCGAAGCGCACTTTCTGTAGCTCGGGATGCAGGGGAGACTCACTATCGAAGGAAGCGTTCTCCGGGGCTTTGGGATAAGGAAGTTTGTCGTCTTGGGGCACTTTAGGAATGACCGGAGTGGCCTGAGAACGAAGCCTATCTGCGGCTTCTTGCCTCCACCTCGCCACTTCAGCTTGGAGACTGGCCATTTGGGCTGCCATGTCGCCAAGACCATCTTCATCTCCTCCAGAAGGACCTTCCGGGTCTTGAGAACTGTACGCATCAGTTCAAAGTGGAATCTGAGCTGGAAGAGGGACTCCGGTTGGCCGAAGTATAGATGGAGTTGGGGGAGGAACTCCGTATGCTCGAGGAAGGGGAATCCCTTCGGGGGTCTGAGGTGGAGGAATTACCGAAGATCCTCCGACCTCGACTGTGTTCGAAGATCTTACTCCGGAGGTCCGAGGGGACCTCCGAGTAGGACTACCACCTGAACTCCGCTTGGGAGGCATGGTTTGAGAACTTTGTAGAGAACGAAGTTTTTTGGACTAAGTTACCCACGGACGGCGCCAACTGTTGGCGTAAAAGATTACGCTAACAGGTTTCGAAGATTAGAAACTAACAAACGAAGTGTTTGTAAAGTGAACTATTTCAAGCCTCCGAATTGGATAATAGCTCAAAGCAGTTCGAAAATGTGTATTGAATAACTCAGTATTCGATCCTCATTACAGGGTAAAACGGGGGGTATTTATAGGCCAAAATCTTAAGGAAAAGACCTTTTTACCTGAGAAACCAAGGGTTGGTTTCGGTGTTTTGTGATGAGTGATTGACAGGATTTTACCCTCTGTTCGAAGGGTACCTCCGAAGGGGGTTCGGAGGTTGTACCTCCGAAGTGTGTTCGGAGGTGGTCTCATCGAAGGGTGTTCGGTGGTTGGTTGCTGCAGCTGTGCAGCGGAGTGTGCTCGTCGGAGGGGTCCGACAGTACACGATGACTGGGGTCGTACCGAAGGCTTCGGTACTTTGGGCGGTACACCGGAGTGTGTACTGGAGGTTGCTAACCCGGAGAGGTCTCCGGAGTACTGGAAACACTTGTCTGTTTGTCTGTGGTGCGCAGGGACTTCGGAGGCGACGGACAAGGTTCGTAGAAGGTGAACCTGGGTAAAGCGGGATGCTTGATGCCAGGGGAGCGGGGAGCTCCGTCACGGTGGCTGCGAAGGTGGTCCGGGTCGGTCCTCGGGTCGAGGCGTGCCAGGTGAAGGCAGAGAGTGCGGAGCGTGGCTCCGGCTGAAGGTGCTCCGAGACAAAGTCCTCGGAGGTGAGGCACTTCAAAGGTACTCCGAATGGAGTGACTTCGGAGTTGGTTGGATCAAGTCCTCTGCGGAGGCAAGGAGTTCGAAGTGTGCTCCGGAGGGAGACATTCGAAGGTTGCCCAACGAAGGTCTCAGAAGTCGAGGTGCGTCGAAGGCATGGTCCGGGTGAGGCTCGTCGAGGAGTGTGCTCGGGGAGAGGCACTGCGACGAAGGGCTCATGGAATGCTTCATGCGGAGGCCTTGGACGAAGGAGGGACTTCGAAGGGTGGTACTCCGAACGTGGGGCTTCGGAGGGTGGAAGGCTTCGGAGCAAGGCTAGCTCCGGAGCAAGGTTGACTTGTGGTACTTCGGCCTGCATGGCTTCAGTACACGGACTGACGGAGTTCGAGTTGGGAGTAGCTGCGAAGCCGTGGTGGTCCACTCCGGAGGTGTTGGTGCGAAGGCCCAAGGGCTTTGACGGCTTTGGCTCAAAACCGTCAGTGTATCGGAGACTAACTTCGGTGAAGCGAAGGCCATCTGGTTTCAGGCTTCTCACCGAAGCTACCGCACCCTCGCGTGCGAAGGGAGGATTCCAGAAGGTCAAAGACTGCAAAGGCTGACACTGTCTGTTCTGTAAAAGGCTGACACTGTCCCCTCTGCAAAGCTGACAAAGAAGCCTCCAGAATAAAGGTGGACTACCTTTTGTACCCCTTAGTTCTGTAGAGACAAATCCTTTGTAAACCCTAGGGGTAAAGTAGTCACTTCCTTTGGGTGAACTGTGGGCTATAAATATGGGGGCTCGGCAGGTAACATTTAACACTTTGAGCATTTACTGTTGAGCTCCTGTAGCCACATACTTCGTTATATTTCATCCAGAGAGTTCATTTTTGTGTTCCTTGTTCAAGCGGCGAAGCCCTGCTTCTTTGTGCTTTTTGCTTGAGCTCGCGTTACATACCTCGCTAGTTATAGTGCACCGAAGCCTGTCTAGGCGGAGGTTGTTTCTGTGCGAAGTGTGTTTTTCAGTGTGCTGTCGCTCTGTGTAACAGGAGGCAAGACCTTGCTGCTTACTAGCGAAGCCCTGATTGAAGCCCGTTTTGCTTCTTGTGTCGAAGCCCCTAGCGAAGTCTAGTAGTGTGCGTTTAGACCTTTTGTGTACGAAGCTCAGCACCAGTTGCTGCTGCCAAGTACTTGGTCGAAGTCCTCAGAGGGCTGTCCACTCTTGCGAAGGGTGAAGTGCGAAGCCTGCTCAAAGCACCCTGTGTGCGGAGCCTGCACTGACTTAGCAGAGTAGATTTTCGTGGGTTGTAGGTGGAGCGAAGTCTTCTTGGCTTCGAACTTTTGCTCCTGCGAAGCCTATATTCGGAGCTGTCAAAGTACCTCCGAACCAGACCTTCGAAGGTTGTGTTCGAAGCCTGTTCCGCAGAAGACAGGATTAAAACCGAAGGCTGTTTTTAGCCCGAAATTTTTAAAAAGCTCCCATTCACCCCCCCCTCTGGTCGCCGTTTCCGGTCCAACAATTGGTATCAGAGCAGGTTAAGATCACCAGTTGACCTTAACCGGTTTTGTGATCTGTTGGCGACATGGATAGAGGCAGTAAAATTCCTCTGTTCGATGGGACAGATTTCGCATACTGGAAGGTGCGCATGGAGGCTTACTTGTTAAGCCAAGGAAATGCAATTTGGGAGATTGTGGACTCACAATACTCCATCCCTGAGACTCGCACCTCTCAGACTGAGAAGGATCAGTATAATGCCAATTCCAAGGCAAGAAATATAATGTTCATCGGTTTGAGTAGAAGTGAGTTTGATAGGGTGCAGCACCTTAGGACTGCTAGGGAGATTTGGACCACACTCACTGTCTTTCACGAGGGCTCTACTCAGATTAAGGCCAGGCACCAAAGCACATACAATCAACAGTATCAGCTGTTTGTGCAGGCACCTGGTGAATCTATAGATGCCATGTTTTCTCGCTTTGACGCGATAGTGAGTAACTTGCGATCCAACAGGACGCTTGCTTACAGTGATCACGATAGGGCTATCAAGCTTCTCTATGCTCTTGACCGTAGCATATGGGAAGTGAAGATATCTAGCATTGAGGAGTCCGCAGGATATGACACTTTGACCTGCGATGAACTCTTTAGCAAGCTGAAGTCCACAGAGATTGCTAAGGCATCTCTTGCTGTGCACAGAAGTTCTTTGCCACAGCCATTGACATTGGTTTCTAGCACTAGCCGTGGCACCACTGCAGAACCAAGCACATCTGGTACTTGTGTTTTTGCAGATGGTTTTGCTTTGTCCTCTCTGGTCTCCGTCACAAAGGAGCAGGTGGACACTCTAGCTGATGATGAGCTTGCTCTCATTGCCCGGAGGTTCACCCGTTTTCATCATGAGAGACGGGATCAGAGGAGAAGTGGTTTTGGTGGTTGTTTTGAATGCGGTGACACTTCTCACATCAAGGCTAATTGCCCTAAGCTCAAAAAGAGAGATGAGAGTGTGCGCCCCAAATACCACAAGGAGAGAAAACCCTTTGTGAAAGGCAAGCGCGGCAAGATGGCTAAGAAAGTAGCCAAGGCCGCTTCTAGAGCCTTTGTTGCTGCTCTCAGTGACATTGACACGTCCTCAACTGAGGAGTCAAGATCTGAGGAGGAGGAGTCCCCAAGGAAGGAGGACAAGAAGGACAAGAAGGGAAGAGACTTCACCGGCCTTTGCTTCATGGCCAACAGCGATCACAGCAGCGATGAGCTTGACTCATCTGAGGTAAACCTATCATCTGACCAGCTTTTGATTAAACTAGATGAGCTGAATGAAGTAGTACTTGGTCAGGATAGATTACTTGTGCAAGCCGCTAGAGAAAGAAAAGACCTTAGACTTAGGCTAGAAAATGTTTCTACTGAATATGCCATGCTTAAGTCTAAATTTGATGATGTTGAATGTGAGTCCTGTTCTGTTGTCATGAGTGAGCTTGCTCAGTTGTGTTCTGTTCATGCTCAAACTCTTTCTGAGCTTGAGACTGCACAGAAGCAGCTTTTGGAGGTGGATTCTAGACCTCATGATGTTATTGATTGCATGAACTGCTCTTTATTACGCGATAGCATTAATTTACGTGATAAGCATGTTCATGATTTAGAGGCTAGATTGGAGAGGGCCGGTAGTTCTAAGGATGTGCAACCTGTTTGTGACACTTGCATTACCCTTAAGGACCAGCTAGGCACTGCTAGAGAGCGAGCTGAGAACCTCATGTCCGAAAATGAATACCTTCTTTCTGTGGTTAATAAATGCACTGAGGGGAAGGGTAGGATGGATTTGCTCTTGGCCAAGACCAAGTTGTGCGCTGACAGAGCAGGGGTAGCTCTAGGTTTGGGTTTTGAGAGGATACCTTCAGACAGTAAGACCAAAACTGTTTTTACCTCTCCTATCACCCTAGAGAAAGAGAGAGCTTTGTTGGACACCCCATCAGCCAAAAAGCCTACCCTTCCACCAAAGAAAACCACACCTCCTGCAAAGAAAAATCCTCCCAAGAAAACCACACAGAAGAAACCCAAGGAGCCTGTGAGAGTTGCTCCTGTGACCCATGAGAGTGCCCCCAGGAGAGTTTTTCACTGTTCCTACTGTCAGCGGGCGGGTCATTTGGTTGGGTTCTGTTTTCGTCGCATCAAGGATGAGCGACGCTCTTAGGCGATGAGTTACCAGGACACGCATTACCCATCTTTAGGTATGCATGAGTCTGAGTTTTACTATCGTCCTGCTTTTGAGGCTCCTCGTGCTTCTCGGAGAGGTTTTGCTCCTCGAGGTGTTCACCATGTTCCATATGGTGGTAGACCTCGGGCGAGCAGCTTTGTACCTCGTCAGAGTAGGAGACCTCGACATGTTGTTCGTTCACAGCATGTAGGTAGACCTCGCACTTTGCATTATTCTGATTATCATGTGTGTAGACCGTCTACTTTTACTGCACCTACTACTCGTGTCACTCAGTGCTGGATGCCTCGTCATTATTTCACTCACCCCAGCACTGAGCAATCGAGATATTCTTATCGTGTGTAGGTGACAGATCGAGGCTTGGAGGGCACGTGGATCATGGACTCCGGTTGTTCACGCCACATGACCGGAGATGCAGCTTGGTTCTCCAGCCTCACCACAACCAAGCAAAGGGAACATATCACCTTCGGAAACAATCGAAGGAGTAGAGTGAAAGGTAAAGGTGTGGTAAGAATTAATTCGAACTTCACTCTCAAAGATGTTGCTTTGGTTGAAAATCTGGGATACAATTTGCTGTCTGTATCTCAGTTGCTTGATGAGGGCTTCGAAGTGCGATTCCATCGCGATACTTCGCAAGTGCTCAATTCTGATGGCGTTGTGGTGTGTAAGATCTTTAGAGTTGGGAGAGTTTTTGGAGCTGATTTTTCTCAGTCATCTGGTTCTTCTCATTGTCTTGTTGCACATTCGACTTCTGAGCTTTGGAAGTGGCATAGGAGACTAGGGCATATGAGCTTTGAGTTGCTCGCTCGTCTGAGTGCCCTAGGCCTGATCCGAGGATTGCCCAAGCTCCAGTTTGAGAAGAATTTAGTTTGCGCTCCTTGTCGACATGGTAAAATGATCGCCGCTTCCCATTCGCCAATCACCACAGTGATGACTGAACAACCCGGAGAACTTCTCCATATGGACACTGTAGGTCCTTCTCGGGTTAGTTCTTTAGGCGGCAAGTGGTATGTTCTAGTAATTGTCGACGATTTCTCTCGCTACTCTTGGGTCTTCTTTCTTGCCAGCAAGGACGAAGTGTTTTCACACTTTCGGAGCTTGGCTTTGAGACTTTTTACTGAACTCCCTGGTGCATTAAAATTCATTCGAAGCGATAATGGCACCGAGTTCAAAAATAGTCTCTTTGTTGACTTTTGCATGGAGCATGGCATAGAACATCAATTCTCTGCTCCGCGGGTTCCTCAACAGAATGGTGTTGTTGAGAGAAAGAACCGCACTTTGGTTGAGATGGCTAGGACGATGCTTGATGAGCATAGGACTCCTAGAAAATTCTGGGCTGAGGCCATGAACACTGCTTGTTACATCTCAAACCGAATATTCTTGCGCTCAATTTTAAATTTGACATCTTATGAGCTGCGTTTTGGGAGACAGCCCAAGTTTACTCATCTTCGAGTTTTTGGCTGTCGCTGCTTTATCCTAAAACGTGGTAACTTGGATAAATTTGAGTCGCGATCTTCTGACGAGATCTTTTTGGGTTATACTACTCATGGTCATTCTTATCGTGTTTATAACTTGGAAACTAACACTGTCATCGAGTCATGTGATGTGACTTTTGATGAATCAACCCCCTCTGTTAGTTCTGTTTTTGAACAGGCAAATGAACACGACATGGAACAGACCTTATTCGAAGAAGAAGATCCCGGAGAATTCGAGGATGAACCCCTACTACCCTCGACATCGACCCCCGAAGCTGACCCCGCTTCAACTACTTCGGCACGAGGCCCCGAAGCGACTACCTCAACATCGGTCATCTTGGACCACTCCAACGCACAAGTTGAGGGGGAGACTGCATCCCGCCGCGAGGCTCCACACCATGTTCAAAGGATGCACCCTCCCGAGCAGATCATTGGTGAGCTTGATCAAAGGGTAACACGTTCTCACGCTCATTTCACTAATGCTGCTTTTGTTGCTTCTTTCGAGCCCTTAGATGTTAGTCATGCATTTTCTGATTCTAGTTGGATCAATGCCATGCATGAGGAACTTGAAAATTTTGAGAGAAACCAAGTCTGGACTTTAGTTGATCCTCCACCAAATGTTCATTTCATTGGAACTAAATGGATTTTCAAAAACAAACAAGGGGAGGATGGGACTATAGTTAGGAACAAGGCTAGACTTGTAGCTCAGGGCTTTTCTCAACTAGAAGGGATTGATTTTACTGAAACTTTTGCACTTGTTGCTCGCATTGAGGCCATTAGGATTTTGCTTGCCTTTGCGACATCCCGGGGATTCAAACTCTATCAAATGGATGTCAAAAGTGCTTTTCTTAATGGCTTCATAGGTGAAGATGTTTATGTAAAACAACCCCCTGGTTTTGAAAACCCCAAGTACCCACATAAAGTCCTTAAACTTCATAAGACTCTTTATGGACTCAAGCAGGCCCCTCGGGCTTGGTATGATAGACTTAAGTCTTTTCTGCTTGAGCGAGGGTATTTGATGGGCTTTGTTGATAAAACTTTGTTTACTCTCAAGCATGGCAAAGATTTCCTCCTAGTTCAGATTTATGTGGATGATATCATCTTTGGTGGCTCTTCTCATGCTTTGGTTGCCGAGTTTGCAGATACCATGAGCAGGGAATTTGAAATGTCAATGATGGGTGAACTCACCTTTTTCCTTGGTTTGCAAATCAAGCAAAGCAAACAAGGTACTTTTGTCCACCAGACAAAGTACACCAAGGACCTGCTCAAGAAGTTCGACATGTCCGATGCGAAGCCCCTCGCCACTCCAATGGCTACAACTGTAGCATTGGACCCTGACGAAGATGGAGAAGCTGTAGATCAGAAGGAGTTCCAGAGCATGATCGGCTCCCTCCTCTACTTGACTGCCACGAGGCCGGACATACACTTCGCTGTGTGTCTGTGCGCTCGTTTTCAGGCTTCACCACGAGCTTCGCACCGCCAAGCGGTTAAGCGCATCCTAAGGTATCTCAAACACACCCTTGAATTTGGCATATGGTATTCAGCGTCTTCATCTTTATGTCTTCGAGGTTATTCCGATGCGGACTTTGCTGGGTGTAGAATTGATAGGAAGAGTACCTCTGGTACTTGTCATTTTCTGGGTACTTCTCTGGTTTGCTGGTCTTCCCGCAAACAGTCTAGTGTTGCACAATCAACGGCTGAGGCCGAATATGTTGTTGCAGCTAGCTGTTGCTCTCAGATTTTGTGGATGGTTTCCACTTTGCGGGATTTCGGGTTAGATTATAAGAGTGTTCCACTTTTCTGTGATAACACTAGCGCTATTTGTATTGCAAACAACCCGGTTCAGCATTCCAGAACCAAACACATTGACGTGAGATATCATTTTCTCAGAGATCACAATGAGAAGGGTGATATTGAACTTCAATATGTTGATACCCAACACCAGCTTGCCGATATTTTTACAAAACCCCTCGATGCTTCTCGATTTGCTTACTTGCGTGGGGAACTTGGCATTTGTCACCCTTACGGCATTTTGTGAGGGGGAGCTGTTTTAGATGGATGTGCCTTTGTCTAATTGTGTTGAAATTGCATTTACATATTTTGCACTTATATGTCTGCTTATAATTCATGAAATCATGTCAGCTCAGCTCTTTTTAATTCATCTGGAACATTTATGTGCATGGTGTTTTATTTTCAAATCAACACATGCTCACTGCTTAGTCATGAATCTAGCTTGTTTAGGCAGGACTGCTTTAGCTATCTTTTATCTGCTTGATAGCAAGACACATTTCTTTGGATGCTAAAAATTGCAACTTGAAAAATTGTTCTCAATTTTCATGGATATTCATAATGTACCAAACAATTGGTTCAATTGGTTAAAATCAAAAATTCCATGATTTGCATGCTTTAAGTTAAAAGATCCATGTGGGTTTGTTTGTCGCACTACCCTATTCTAGATTGCTTACCATTGCACATTGGTCTGAACTGGAATAGCGTAGTGTTTGCCAAAATCTATGCCTTAAGCTTCTTATGGCTTTCATGCCTAGGCTTGGCCGGATTGGAAAGTATAAGGTGGACAAACAAATAACCCCTGGCACTAAGAAAAGAACAACAAAATTCATTGATTATCAAGTTTGCTTTTCAAGCTCCATTTGAATTGGACTTGTCTGTCTAGAGTAGAAATTGACTAGCTTTGCGCAGTCTTTGTTCTTACTTGTCTAGTTTCCTTGACTAAGTGGTGATGCCTTTATTTCAAAAATGATCAAATCACATGCTTCATCATGATTTTAGAGAATATTAATTTGAGCTGAGCCCATGATCATTGGTGTTATTGTTGGCATATTTTTGCTTCATATGTCTTTGCCATTTTGCTCAATTCGAAGCTTTGCATCTTTTACATGCTCCTTGATGCTTGCATTGCCAAAGGGGGAGAAATTCCTTGTTGTCTGCCGCAAGGAGTATAAGTTCCAAAGGGGAAGAAAATTTGACATAAAGGGGGGAGAAATTTGACATAAAGGGGGGAGAAGACTCTTTGCTGCCAAAGGGAAAAACTTAACTCAGGGGGAGTTTTTATTGCCGAAGGGGCTTTTCACTCTTGTGAGAAAGGGGGAGGAAAATTCTTTTGTCAAGTGACATGATTTGGCTCTTTTGTGAGTTTTTATGGTCACTTGTGTGCTGAAAATTTTTCATATTTTCTTGAACTTGTATTGGTTGTCAATGCACTCATCAAGGGGGAGATTGAGAAACCAAGGGTTGGTTTCGGTGTTTTGTGATGAGTGATTGACAGGATTTTACCCTCTGTTCGAAGGGTACCTCCGAAGGGGGTTCGGAGGTTGTACCTCCGAAGTGTGTTCGGAGGTGGTCTCACCGAAGGGTGTTCGGTGGTTGGTTGCTGCAGCTGTGCAGCGGAGTGTGCTCGTCGGAGGGGTCCGACAGTACACGATGACTGGGGTCGTACCGAAGGCTTCGGTACTTTGGGCGGTACACCGGAGTGTGTACCGGAGGTTGCTAACCCGGAGAGGTCTCCGGAGTACTGGAAACACTTGTCTGTTTGTCTGTGGTGCGCAGGGACTTCGGAGGCGACGGACAAGGTTCGTAGCAGGTGAACCTGGGTCAAGCGGGAGGCTTGATGCCAGGGGAGCGGGGAGCTCCGTCACGGTGGCTGCGAAGGTGGTCCGGGTCGGTCCTCGGGTCGAGGCGTGCCAGGTGAAGGCAGAGAGTGCGGAGCGTGGCTCCGGCTGAAGGTGCTCCGAGACAAAGTCCTCGGAGGTGAGGCACTTCGAAGGTACTCCGAATGGAGTGACTTCGGAGTTGGTTGGATCAAGTCCTCTGCGGAGGCAAGGAGTTCGAAGTGTGCTCCGGAGGGAGACATTCGAAGGTTGCCCAACGAAGGTCTCAGAAGTCGAGGCGCGTCGAAGTCATGGTCCGGGTGAGGCTCGTCGAGGAGTGTGCTCGGGGAGAGGCACTGCGACGAAGGGCTCATGGAATGCTTCATGCGGAGGCCTTGGACGAAGGAGGGACTTCGAAGGGTGGTACTCCGAAGGTGGGGCTTCGGAGGGTGGAAGGCTTCGGAGCAAGGCTAGCTCCGGAGCAAGGTTGACTTGTGGTACTTCGGCCTGCATGGCTTCGGTACACGGACTGACGAAGTTCGAGCTGGGAGTAGCTGCGAAGCCGTGGTGGTCCACTCCGGAGGTGTTGGTGCGAAGGCCCAAGGGCTTTGACGGCTTCGGCTCAAAACCGTCAGTGTATCGGAGACTAACTTCGGTGAAGCCAAGGCCATCTGGTTTCAGGCTTCTCACCGAAGCTACCGCACCCTCGCGTGCGAAGGGAGGATTCCAGAAGGTCAAAGACTGCAAAGGCTGACACTGTCTGTTCTGTAAAAGGCTGACACTGTCCCCTCTACAAAGCTGACAAAGAAGCCTCCAGAATAAAGGTGGACTACCTTTTGTATCCCTTAGTTCTGTAGAGACAAATCCTTTGTAAACCCTAGGGGTAAAGTAGTCACTTCCTTTGGGTGAACTGTGGGCTATAAATATGGGGGCTCGGCAGGTAACATTTAACACTTTGAGCATTTACTGTTGAGCTCCTGTAGCCACATACTTCGTTATATTTCATCCAGAGAGTTCATTTTTGTGTTCCTTGTTCAAGCGGCGAAGCCCTGCTTCTTTGTGCTTTTTGCTTGAGCTCGCGTTACATACCTCGCTAGTTATAGTGCACCGAAGCCTGTCTAGGCGGAGGTTGTTTCTGTGCGAAGTGTGTTTTTCAGTGTGCTGTCGCTCTGTGTAACAGGAGGCAAGACCTCGCTGCTTACTAGCGAAGCCCTGATTGAAGCCCGTTTTGCTTCTTGTGTCGAAGCCCCTAGCGAAGTCTAGTAGTGTGCGTTTAGACCTTTTGTGTACGAAGCTCAGCACCAGTTGCTGCTGCCAAGTACTTGGTCGAAGTCCTCAGAGGGCTGTCCACTCTTGCGAAGGGTGAAGTGCGAAGCCTGCTCAAAGCACCCTGTGTGCGGAGCCTGCACTGACTTAGCAGAGTAGATTTTCGTGGGTTGTAAGTGGAGCGAAGTCTTCTTGGCTTCGAACTTTTGCTCCTGCGAAGCCTGTATTCGGAGCTGTCAAAGTACCTCCGAACCAGACCTTCGAAGGTTGTGTTCGAAGCCTGTTCCGCAGAAGACAGGATTAAAACCGAAGGCTGTTTTTAGCCCGAAATTTTTAAAAAGCTCCCATTCACCCCCCCTCTGGTCGCCGTTTCCGGTCCAACATTACCCCTCTATTACAACCGATATAGTGGAAACTATTTGGTACCCTTAATAGGGCTAAAATGGTAAAGACTAATCTAATGAAAAAGAAGATAAGTCTTCCATCTTAGCTGGCAGGGAAGGTCTCCGAAGAGTCTGCATTCGAAGATATACTTCGAACAAGAGTCTGCTTTGATCCTCTGAACTTGACCCAGTACTAAACCGGAGTTAAATACTAGAGAACTTTGGCTGAATAGACTGCCTTTGTCTTGTTACTGTAGTGACCCCGAGAATGAAGTATTTTGCCCCAACATCTAGGTTTGACGGCACTTCAAGGGTTAGGAAGGTTAACCAAATATTGGGTAACCTGTGTCGTCTTCACTACCCAAGGGTGGTGACACTACTGACCGGTGAGCAGCAAGTCTGCACTACTTGTGACCAATACCGGTTTGCTCGTGACGGAGACTACAAAACTGCCCAGGGCGTAGTGTCGCACGATTTCTAGGTATGATTTTTTCATGCATTGTTTTTTTTAACACAAAACTTCTGGAGTTACAACAATTTACTAATATTAATGCATTTCTTATTTCATATTTTCTTTTCAATTATGTTTTTGCTTGCTAGAAATAGGCAATTACCATAATCATGCCCTTTTGTCTTTAACAACAATGCACATAAGGTTGTGAAGGACGCGATTTCGTATGCTCGGATTCGAGTGAACAATCAGTACTACAAGGAGAAATTCGGGCAACGAATGAACAAGGCGATGGGTTCTTCAGCAATATACTTGACTAAGGAGGAATACATTCGATAAACAATTCTAACTCTTTTGAGCTTCGACTTTTGAGATTTATTTTCATATAATGCAGAAGCTTTACATCTGTTCAGGTGAGGATTCCGTGGTTTATAAACCGTGACGCGGCCTACTTTGAATTTTGCAAGTTTAGAAACCGAGAAGAAAAGACTTTGTCGTGGAACCGATCCAAAACACAAATATGGGGTCGATGGACATATCTGCATGGCTAAACGCATTGTAAGACCTACACTTGTGCTGAAATATATATATACATTGTAATGCGACTAACTCATATCTACAGGTAGCTAAAACTAGTGTTGTGCCAAGTGACGTCGAGGTTTATATAGGTGGTCATAAAGGACTAGATCCTTCAAATCCAGATACATTGTGTAGTCAGTTAGCCACGGATCATTTAGTGAGATGTTAACAATTTTAAGAGTTTGCATCAGTTTCCTTTGTCTAATCGGCATTGTTGGTTTTTTATAGATGCAATACAGTCAACAAATGGTTCAACTCCATGGAGAGGAGTATGATTAGCGGAGGCAACCTATCGATCCAATGGTCGTGTACTCTAGTGGAGATGGAAAGAGACATGGATGGTGAGACGATGTTTCTCAATGTTTTGTGTGTGGTACTGTAATAGTAAATAATTTATTCAATGTTATAGGTATTCTATGTTCAATGGAATAATTGACTCAAGGGAGGGTGAGAGCTCAGAAGTCAACTTAGTCGTCACAGGGCTCCTCAGGTGTTAGCTCTAGCCATTGCCGCTTAAAAGAAAACTCACAAGTGCTTCAGATGGTGGAAGAATTGAGGCAGCGAGACGAGGCAATGAGGCAACCAGACAAGGCAATGAGGTAGCAAGATGAGTATTATGCTGCTTGCTTAGCATAGTAGCAGACGATGTTTCAAGTAAGTTCAGTGATTGCATTACAACATATGTAACAATTTGCCTAGTAGCATGGATTCAACATGTCACAGTTCCAACTGATATCTCCCTCATCACCATTGTATCTATTTGGTACTCCTCAAGTAGCTTGAGGTATCTCCTGACATGTTACTTGAGTTAGTATTTAGATGGCTATTTGAGTTGGCTTGTTAGTTGATAATATTTCCCCAATTTTATGTATTGCTTCAGATTGTCCATACTCTCGGTCAGGATGGAGCCTCGGCTTCAAATGTTAATGATCCGAGAGGCAGCAGCGACGCCCACAATTCGAACCAACCAAGTGAGGGTTGAGTGAGTATGAACATTATCACTTTATGACTTGCCACTTTATAGATTTGAACGTGACTTGTGAATTTGAACATGAATTTGGATGACTTGTGCCTTTAAATATGATTTGTGACTTTGAATGGTTAAGTTTGTGAATATGAATGGTTTGTGAAAGTGGAGAAAGTAAATGGTTTGTAAATGTGGAGGTGAATGGTTAAGTTTATGAATGTGAATGGTTTCTGAATGTGAAAAGTTTGTAAATATGGAGGTGAAGATTGTGGATGTATTTGTAAAGCGATGCGATTTTGAATGTGTGAATGTGTTTGTGGGTGTGATTTTGAATGTGAATGTGTTTGTTGATGTGAATGTGAATGTATGATTTTGTTTTGGCTATGTTAACGTAAATGTGTGATTTTGTGGTTGGATGTGATTGTGAATTGGAGAACCATAAAAATAAAAAAAATCCAGGCAACTTCCGTCGACTATGGCCAGCTGACGGAAGTTAATAGACATTAACTTCCGTTGGCTGACCATAGCTGATGAAAGTTAGTGAGCAATAACTTCCGTCGGCCTAGGTCTAGCCGATGGAAGTTAAGGATTTTGCTGACGTGGCCAAAAGTACGTGTTAACTTCCGTCGGCCATACCTGGCCGATGGAAGTTACTGTCGGCGACCGACAAAAGTTAGCCAGTTTCTGTCGAAACGACTCCGTCGTCTAGAAATCGACGGAAGTTAGCTTCTTCCGTCGGTATTGGCCTAACTTCCATCGGCTTTAGCCGACGGAAGTTTGCTGAATTCTTATAGTGATGTGAGATTTGTACATAATGTTTATGTTTACTTCTATGTGTTAGATATGTATTGTGTTAGATACACAGATTGACAAGTGTCAAGAAACGAAGACAGGGGTAGGTATGGGCCATGGCTCCCTCATGCAATTTTTTACTTACCCCATGTATCTTCTAGCCCAATACAAGTATGCAACAACACTATCAATACAATATTTTTACGGTTGCTGTTAACCAGCTGCTACAGGAGTTAAATAGAAGATTCAGTGAATAAGCAACTGAGTTACTTATTCTTTGTAACTCTTTGGATCCAAGGAACTCATATAGGTCATTCAACATTGATAATGTGTGTTTGTTAGGTACAAGATTTTATCTTTCTGATTTTTCAGTATAGGAAAGGATTAATTTGAGGCATCAATTGTAACATTATGAGCTTGATGTGCTACGAAATCAGAAGTTTCAAGACTTATCAAATATTGTTGAGCTTTGCCAAAAACTTGTAGAGACAGAAAAATCTACGGATTATAATTTGATAGACAGGTAATCTTTATTTACTTGTGTTTAAACTATAATTGCCCTCAACACTTTTATTTTTTATATTAATCTTATTGTCTATAATTTGCAGGTTATTTCGACTTGTCCTTACTTTGCCTGATTCAATAACAACAACAAAACATGCTTTTTCTGCCATGAAACTTGTCAAGACAAGACTTCGAAATAAAATAGAAGATGAATTTCTCATAGATTGTTTGATAGTCTATATTGAGAGGAATATGTCTCTAGAGTTTAAAATCGAAGCAGTTTATAGATGATTTCATTACAAAGAAGCATCAATGAGTATGATTTAACTAAACTTTTGCAAATATGTTACATTCCTTAATTCCCCTAATTATATGTGATTACAGATGATTTCAATGTAATACATGACTAAATAAAGCTTTAGACTGATTTAAGTAATATTAGTTTTTCTACTGCCCCCACCAAATAAAATTCCTCCTGTAAGTGTCATACTATATTGTAGAATTAGTTAGAGTAACTCGAGCAGTAACCTTCAAATCATGGCCCCTACTTTTGATTTGATGGCTTTCTTATTTTTGAGATGTATGTTTTCTATGTTCCACTCCAATAGCGGCTCTCAAAACAGAGCCATATTTTCAATTTTCACCATTTCTTCACACACTATACATATGTATTTGACAAAATCACAATACATAATAAATTATTTATTATTTAATAATGAATGATTATATTTAAAATATTAAATATAAATACAAATATTTAAATTTAAATATAGGAACATAATCATCTATTATATTTAAATATTCAAAATTTTAAATGAAAATACAAATATTCAAATTTTTAAATAGAAATAAAAATATTCAAATTTAAATATAGGAATATAATCATATATTGTATTTAAATATTCAAATTTTTAAATAGAAATAAAAATATTGAAATATAAATATAGGAACATAATCATATATCGTATTAAATATTCAAAATTTTAAATATAAATACAAATATTCAAATTTAAATAAGTGGGAAGTCTGCGCGCATGGCAACATCGTACGGGAGCGCATGCCCATGTGGCGCTGATGATAGCCAAGATAGGAGCCCATAGGGATAAGAGTCTAGTGGCTTCTTTTGAGAGCACTCTTATTTTTTAAGTTGAGTAGGAGTTGACCTCGATTTTTCCACTCTAAAAAATATGTTTGAGGGCTTGAGTAGGTTTTGTTGAAGTTGCTCTTATAAGGTATATATGTATATATATATTATCATATCAGTGACAAATGTTATATTATATATATACCTGTTATTTATTTGGATGCAATATTCAGTGATTTTTTTCTTACCAAAATCACGGTGAAAGGTTGTTTAAAATTCGACGCACGGTCGAAACGCGCCGGCTGAACGAACCAACCTTTCCATACCAAAACCGCTCGCTCCGTAAAAAAAACCCCAATAAATCTCGCCCCCCCCCCCCCCACCCCATCTCCACCTCCACGTGCCGCCGCCGCTGCCGCCGCCGCCGCCGCCGCCTCCTCATCCTTCCGCCCAGTCGATCCACCGGCGCCTCGTAAGCTTCCCGACCCCGTGGATGAGAGCGGTACAGATAAGGTCGTCACACCTCCGCTCGGTCTCCACTCCTCTCGACTTCGGGACCCCATCGGACTGGATCTAGGTTTGCGAGGGGAGGGGTTCTGGAAGCCTCCGCCGCGATGGAGGCGGAGGATCTCGCCGGTGACGGCCGTACCTTCAAGGCCGACTTCACAGCTGCCGGCGTCGATCTGCTCCGCGAGCGCGTGCGGGAGAAGCTGCGCGAGTTCGTGGACGACTACACCAACGCCACCCTCGTGGTACGTTACCGCCCGCTCGCTTCCCTCCTCCCACATGCTGTTGGCTTCGCGTTGGTGTGCTGCTGTTGTCGATTGTTTGTGGTTCGGGTTAGGCTTTAACTTTGGGATTTTAGTACAATTTTGGGTGTTCAGGCTTGCCTTGTCCAATAGTTTGCTGCAGTTTGAGTGAAATATGTTTAGGGTTATGGACCGGAAGGAGCTAAAATTTGCTAAACTTTTGCATGAGTGCGTGACTTAGCCGAATTGTGTTGACCCATTGCTTTTGTTTAGCCCCGCTTTGCTCATTTCCGCTTCTGCTCTTAGTATAATCCCTCCCAAATGTCGTCAGATCTCATGTTCTCTTGGATGCGCTTGTGTGTTTGGTTATAGAGTTTTGGTTGGACTAGGATGAAATGGTGTCTATTTGCTATAATGTAATGCCCCTATGTATTAATCTCTGCTTCGTTTAATTGAATCTAATCTGGTTGGTTTAATTGTAAGCAGTACTGTAGAGATTCTTTTCTCAAAGTGATCATTGATCAGCCATTAGGAGCCTAGGAGTTCCTAAAGTTTTTTCTTTGTGAATCTATGGATGGATATTGGATATTTTGCTTTAATCTAGCCATAGTCTATTTATTTTTGGTACTAGGTCAAGAGCTCAGCGCGCGGTAACATGTATCCCTACTTTCAAGGGTTAATTTTCCATGGCTTAAGTGTCTTCTTTCAAGCACATTATGCATTGCAGCAATAAGGATTAAATAATTTCTTATCCTGTACTTGTAATTAGTTAAGTTTCCATGGGTGCTTGGTTATCACCTTGAGTCTTTCCCTTTCCATTTTAGTTTTTATAAAATAATATTTTTATTTCCATTTTTTCCATCCAACATCAACACCTTTTTTAACCATATTTGCTATTTTTACCACTTGTCTTCTTTGGCAGGAATCTGCTGTAAGGTTTCCTCTATCTGTAACTAATAACTTCATTTTTAATCATCAATGGTGAAGCTTTATATTTTCTTATCCAAGAAGCATTCTGCAATATCTTGGAGTGCCATAGCTTTCAGCACATTGTATTACCTTCTATTCATTTTTCTTATGCACTGGAAAACTAAATATGATCCTTTACATTTTCCTTTTTGCTACATTACACTGGAATGCTCCTAGAGAAAGCAATAAGCAGACCTCTGTTGTTGTTTTAAGTGCAGGAATATGTTATTGTCTTGCTCAGAGGTGGAAGGTGCAAGGATGAGGCAAGCAAGGAGCTTGATGTATTTCTGGGACAGGATAGTGGAGCCTTTATTTCCTGGTTAGTGCACATGATACATAGTTTGAATTTCTTAATTTTATGCACCATGTTGCTGAACTGACCTTTAATATATTTGTGCATAAATGTTTTCTATAGTTTGAAACTTCTTTGTAAGACATACCTAGTGTAATGGTCACACACCATCATATGAACCTTCTGTGTCAGTGGCATTGTTATGTGCAGACTACTTAGAGATAAGATTAAATTAGTTAGATTAAGATTAATAATTAGCAGATTAGATTGATATTAGTAGATCAAATTGTTATTAGGAGATGAGGATAGCAGATTAGATTGTATTAGGATTATAAATACCCCATAAGGGTCATGGAATAAATCAAGCAGAAGGAATTAATTAATTCCTTTCTTGCTCCTACCAATTTGGTATTAGAGCCTAGGTTCTAAGGATCCGAATACAATGACGACGATCACCCCATTCGTAGAGTTGGTGCAAGTCATCGCAGAATTGCAGCAGGCTGTTGCTGGCGTCTCGGCGCAGCTAACAACCCTCGAGGTGCGGAGGGGCTTGACTCAAGTGGCTTTCATGCTGTTGGGTTGCCCCTACGCCAACGAGATCCTGCGCATTGCCAACGGCAACATTTTCCACACTGCCTCATCGTCGGATGAGGAGGCAAAAGCACAAGGGGGAGGAGGGAATTGGACCTGGTGGCTCGGTATGGACGGTGGTGCGGCTGGAGGGAAGGGAGACACCGCCACCATGCCTTCCATGTCATAGGTCCAATTGCCCACCATGCTTGACATGCCGGAAGTGCTAGCCATGGTCTAGGTGCAGGCACCGGTCTAGTAGATGCAATAGCAGCAACTTGAGGATGTGGAGAAGATCGCGATGGAGACTAAGGAGATCCCGATCTGCGTCCCACATCCCCTCCTCCAACCAGAGTGTCTTGACGATGGAGTCTTCATCGCGCCGTCGCCACCGTTGCCAGTTGTGGAGGCAGAAGCACAAGGGGAAGGAGGAAAGGGAGACACTGCCACTAGCCAAACCCTAGTCGAGCTGCCTCTGCCGCGGGCCACCTTCGCCTCCAAGATACCCCTGCGATGCGGAAGACAAAGCAGACGCAGTCGACGCCGAAGATTTGGTATTGTGGCGTGCAGAAGCGGCCATCAGTGCGCTGCGTCGTCGAGATCCAGGACCCGACGAAGAAGACCTCGATCTGGCTAGACACCTTCAACTCCACCAAAGTGGCAGCCCGCGCCTATGCCGCTGCTCGATCCCTCCATAGGTGGCTCTTCAGTTGCCACATGGGTTGTCGCTGCCCTGTACGGAGTGGTGCAGCTGACCACTGTAGACCACACGACGCCATCACATCTCCATTGCACTGTCGTCGAAAATTAGCTCGTCCTCGAGTTGGATAGCATTGTATCACCGCATAAACTCGTCATGGGGGATCCGTGATGTGGGTGGCACACAGTGATCTGGTGCAGAAGATGGTGGCTTCACTGATGTGTAAGGACCTGTGCAATCTGAAAATTGTGGTGGTAGCTCTCGCAACGGCGTCTTGATCAGCAGCAGCATGGTGACGACGGCCTTATGGCTGCTCAACGGTGTTAGTCCGTGTGGTGGCGGTTTTGGTGAAGTGGCAACATGTGAGGCAGAACCATTTTGGTGCAGCTGGATAGAGGCGGGTCAGCAGGAGGTGGCGCAGGCATCCGGTGGTGTGGGCTGCCCTGACTCCCTGCACGCGAGGTCTCTGATATCAAGTTTTCACATGCAGCGATATTTCCTAGAAGACACGGCCGGATTGGCCCCTAGTCTCGTCGGCGCGGTAGCCTCCGCGTCGGCAAGGTAAGGTTCCAACCAAGCCTTTATTTATCTAATCTTGGATGCTTTCTTTCTTTGTGCCTAGGGCCATATTTATAATACATCCAAATAACCTATTAGCTATTCTTAAGGAAATAAGACTCCTAAAGATAACCCTAAACCCTCATTCGCATATAGTACTCGGTGGGTACTGTTCATGCTACGGTACCGTGCGGGTACTGTAGACATGGCAGCTGCTGGGCCATGTCCCAATACCCTAGACCAACACCCATGACACGTGGCAGCACATCATGGGTGATGAAATCCTGTGAATGGCCCAGGGTAGCCTTAGCACAAGTGCATGACTGTGGGAACTGCCAGCCGTGGGGGTTAAATCAGTACTTCAGTAGTGGCCATGGTGACGATGTGGGCTGGGAGGGGGAGGGATATACCACTGATCTATGCTATCTATTCATTTCCTACCAAGTCAAACTGAAGTTTTAGTTGATTGCATACATGTAAGCACTAAGCAGAAAAAACATTTATAACATACAGTGGATCACTTTCTCACCTACAGATTGTCATAGCTAGGCTACGACAAGTACAATTTTTTTAACAATGCAACATCATAACACATGCAAACACAAAAAACAAAGTTTGCGGTCCTGTGCTAAGTGCTAACCTTACAAGCTCCAGAGCACCTTTTTTTTATTTGTTGACAGAGCTTTTTTCTTCCCTAGCCATGCCAATCTTGTATTTCAGCTGCTGCGCTTGTTCTCCAATCTGAACCTAAAATGACAGATCCACAAGCATACAAAGCTAGATAATTTGAAACAAGCATACAAGCATACACAAGACAGAGGGATACAAGCATACACAGGACAGAGGGATACAACCATACAGAGGGATGAAGCTCACCTTGCTGGTAGGAGGGGGACGGCGCGGGGGGAGGATGGTGCGTGGAGGACGACGGCGCCGGGAGGCGCGATGCGGAGGCGGATGGTGCCGGGAGGTTGTGAGGCGTGGCGGCGCAGTGGGAGGGCGCGGGGGGAGGATGGCACGGCGCGGAGGACGGCGTCAGGAGTCCGCGAGGCGCGACACGGAGTTGAATGGTAGCGCCGGGAGAAAGGAAGGTGTGGCGGTGCGGGGGGGAGGGTGCGGGGGGTGGGCGCTTGGCGGCGTGGGGGGGCGCGGGGAGAGGACGGCGTCGGGAGGTCGGGAGGCGCGTCGTGGAGTTGAACGGCGGTGCCGAGAGAAAGGGAGGTGCGGCGACATGGGGGGATGGCGCTTGGCGGCGACGGTTAGATGAGAGGAAGAGGGAATAGGGTTTCACGGGAGGAGAAAAGAAAAAAATAACGATTCAGGGCACTTTAGCGGTGGTAGGCGGGTAATTAACCCCAAAAGCTCACCAGAAGCTCATTTTTTGCTACTTTTCAGCTTTTTGTTGAAACATGGCTTTCCAGTGCTTTTGAAGGACGAAAAGTTAGTCTAGAAAGCTAGTTGTTTGTTTCAACTTTCGGCTTTTGGGGGCAAGAAGCTGGCTGAAAGCTCAAACAAATAAATAGGGCCATAGAAGGCCTCTTATTGCAACACTACTTCAAATAAACATGTTTGGAGCTACCCACATATGTTCCTAGGAATTGCAATGTAAGCTTTAACCTATTCTCAAATCACACATAATGTACAAGTGAGCATTGCAAAATTATGTTTTTGATCTTTACATTGGTTTAACTGTTTAAGTAAATTGGCTTATTTACATTACCATGGGAAGTGAAGAGGTGAATTGTTCAAAGAACACCTTTTTACCTGGATGATTGTTATCTAATATAGCAATAACTGCAATGTATTGTCTTTTTTACTTTTCAAAACTGAAACTGATTGCTATTTGCTGATTGATTTAGCCTTTATCATCTGCCCATACAAGCAGTTCAGGCCTCAGAGACATGTTTGCTTGCATAAATTCATCAGCTGTCATGCATATTTCTCATATCGCATCAATATCCAGAACAACAATCAATTCTCGGTTATTTACATTCATGTTATTTTATCAAATGTAACTGAATACCATGTCTTCCATGTAGGTTGTGGGATCATTTATCTTTAAATTTGCACCTCTATGTGCAAACACAAGAACAACCCCAGGTGGATAACAAGGACAATGAAATCCCAAAAGAACTACCTAGAGGACTGAAATCATCAGAGTTGCGCTTGACCAGAAGCAAAGGTCAAACTCATCCTGAGTGTACAAGTGAATCAAATGCAATCAGAAGTTGGACTAAGAGGGATTGGAAAGGAATTGGTCGGGAGGGTAATGAAAACTTTCCACTTCGAAGTGTCCTAACAGACATTTTGCATGGAGAGGAGAAAAGGCCACAAAAGACCAATGAATTACGGCATCTGCCATCATCTAATCAACGAAATGGCAGAAAACGTGACAGGGATGATGAACCACAACAAATAAAGGTGTGCAATACTACAATAATAACAGATGTATATTGTTCATATTAGCCAAATGGATTGACTGAACCACTGTGCATTCTTGTCTACTTGTTCTATAATTTAGGCATGCATGTTTTCTGTGTTTTTTTAAATGTGGGCACTTTCTCATTAATTTGGTTTGTGTTGGCGTGTTGCAACTAAATGTACAATTGTTTATGCTTCTCCAATTTGTGCAAACTAAGATGCCTTTAACACACAGGCATAGTTGTTAAGGCGTCGCCTAATCGTCGTCTAATTGACGATTAGGTATCTGGGCGGTGGTCAGCTAATGCCACAGCCAACAACTCGCCACAAGTGAGTGTGGTGTCTGCCTCATCATGTTTGGTGTCATGTGGATGCCATATTGCTTCACGTGGATGACATTCGGCAGCGACCCGAGAAGCAATGCCAGATCTTCACCACCGCCCAGATCCGCTCTGCCACTGGATCTGTGCCGCCGTCGCTGCTGGTGGATCTGTGCCACCACCGCGATGGGACCGCGCCACTGGCTGATCTGCGCCGGTCGCAAGGAGCCACTGTCCTCCTGCAAGTGCTGTTAGGGTGAATGAGGGGAACATAAGAGATAACCAGGTAGCAGGGAGAGATGCATTGGAGGCGTGGAACCTCCCATAAGCTCCGTGAGAGAGAATGAGGTGAACTGGGGAAGAGACAGTCAGGAGGGAGAGATGCAAAGAGAGGAGGCATGGAACATGGAGGAAAGTGAGAAAAGTAAGAGAGAGATGGAGAAAGGCATGACAAAAAGTATGTGTTATCCAACAGAGTAGCAAACCAGCACTGCCTATGCACTGGCACACTTTTCTGTTAGAATTAACTATAGCCAGCCACTATGCTATTTAATTATTTAGTTGATATGTTAATTCCCTGATTAACCTTTAATCACTGTCAATTGATCATTGATTTTTTTAACACTAAGTATTAGTGACTTGCAAATATTAATCTTCCTAGTGGCCAATGTTTACAAGTCGCCTAGTCGAACCTAGTCGCCATGGGACCGACTAGGTGACTAATCGCGATTAGTCGTCGACCAGGGCCGATTAGTCGTGTAGTCAGTCCTAGGGTTCTAGCTGAAAAGAATCACTCACCTTAGGAGGCGGATCTTGAGTCTTGACGGCCGGAGCAGGCCGTGCGCGCGGCGTGCCTGGAGCAGGCGTGCGCGCGGCGTGCCTGGAGCAGGCGTGCGCGCGGCGTGCCTGGAGCAGGCGTGCGCGCGGCGTGGCTGGAGCAGGCCGGGCGCAAGCCGTGGCTGGAGCAGGCCGGGCGCGCGGCGTGGCTGGAGCAGGCCGGGCGCGCGGCGTGGCTGGAGGCTGGCGGCGTGCGTGTCTCGGCGTCTGAATCTGCGTTGGCTGGCGGCGGCGTGCGCGTAGGCGCCGGCGTTGGCTGGACCGCTGGAGGCGTGCGCGTCGGGGCCGGCGTTGGCTGGCCTCTGGAGGCATTGGCTCAGCGCCGGCGTTGGTTGGATGCAAACCCCAGGCGGCGGCGCACAGAATAGCACCCAGGCTGCGTTGGTTGGTTGGATTTTGAGCACAAAACAGACTGAACCCTAACAGGCTAGGTAAAAGCCCGCCAGAACAAGAAAAGGCCCAGTGAAAACACAAAATTCTAACCTGGTCGCCTGGTCGCCATTTTCACCCTAATCGTCCGACTAATCGCGATTAGTCGTCGACTAATCGGACGACTAGAAGTCTAGTCGCTCTGATCGGGTCGGTGCGCCTGGTCGTGCCCACAAAACCGACCAGGCCGATTAGTTGCGATTAATCGCGACTAATCGGACGATTTGTAAACATTGCTAGTGGCTATATAGATTGTGTAAAATTAGTGACCTGGGTAGTATTAAGTGATGATAAACTGATGTTGTTTCCATGTTTATTCCCAATATAATTGTGCAACACTATGGCCATGTCATTTCTATGAAGTGAGTATGACGTCGTCTTGCCGCACGCCATACTCGCCTAAAAGGTGTGAAGGTGGCCTGGTGCCTCGCCATGCTGCCACAGGAATACCAACTTTTATATCATCAGCATAGGAATATAAGAAGACCATTATATCAAGTCTGTTGTTGAAATGGATGTGTTGTGGTTTTCTACATTCCCTATTACATACATACCTACTATGGTAGTATGGTTACATTGCAACTGACAGACTGAATGTTTTCTTATGAAAGTGCATATACAGGTTCTTGGTGTTTATCTTTGTCACAATATATTTCCAAAAATAGGATGAGCAACTGTCCGATCTAGTTGTTTTTGCATGTTTTAAATGTTGGTGAACTCACTTAATAGCCAGTACAGTCTGTATATCTGCTATCTACCTGAAATATTGTTGGTATTGCACTATAAAATTTTCATAAGGAAATAAGACCATTTTCTGGACCAATGAGGCAATGACTGTAGCAGTGACTGCAGTGTAGTACAGCCACCTAATTTTAGGCACAACTATAAGTCTATACTCTATGTCTCCACTTGAGACAATATTTTATTTAGTTTTTCATTTTCATTGTTTAAAATTTGATTATTCTGAAATCAACATGCCATTTATTGACAATTTTTCTCTTAATTGCCAGAGAGACTTGCCTTCACGCCCTGTTCTTGGTGCTTCCCGCCGTCTCCTACAGTTTGCTGTTCGAGATGCTGTAAAAGCTGTACAGCAACCCAGCAGCTCTACGGAGTCATCTTCTAAGCGCCTACGTTCTGTGGTTTCCACATCATCTGTGGACAACCAGCACGGTAAAAGAACAGAAAGATCTATGGATGGTTGCCTGTCTGACAAAAAGCCAGAAAGAACAACAAGGAAGATTCTTCAAGTACCTGGTGCTGCTTTAGCTCTTAGAGCTGCTGCAGAGGCTGCTGCAGATTCTACAAAAGTTAGATCTACAGGAAGTGTTTTCAGTCGATTAGGCCAAGGGAATTCTATCAATCAGACATCCCACTCTCGTGAACAACAGAGAGATTACGAAGATTTCAAACCACCTACAACTGTAGATGATCTTGATTCTGATCAATATGATAATGATAATGAGATATCTGGAGACCTGACCGTAGAAGACAGGGAAGCTGAAATGAATGTTGATTATACATCTGATGATGATGTTAACAGAGATGATGGAATTACTAGATACGAGAGCTCTGATTCACAAGTAGGTGCTTACTCTTCAGTTGTGGAGAAGAATGATACTTCTATGAAATGTGTTGAACCAGAGACCCGTACGGTGAGGCATTCAAGCTTGATTAAGGAGGAGCAACCGGGTTCCTCGTCATCAATAAGAGTGAGCAAAACCATGGTTGTCCCGGTTAATGCCAATACTGTGGAACCTTCCAGTTATGAAATGCCAAAAGATGTTCATGTTGTCGAGAAGGCGGACATTACACCCATGAATGCTAGTGTCACCTCTCTGATTAGTAATATCAAAGTAAGTCATTTGATCCCTATGCAAACAAAATTTTAATGATAACTGCACCATGCAGCTATGCTTACCATTTCACCATACCCATTCTGGTTATTTTGTTTTAAGTTATGCCTCCATGTTTCAACAAATATTATCTGTCAAGAAGTATTGGACATTTGCATGCTAGTGACAACCTACTGTCACATGCCTTTGAGAGGAATAGAGGAGCAGTAAGGCTGAATGATTATCGCATAAAAATACATTATTTTTCAATGACTTGCCAGTTTCTAGTTGCCACTAAGTGCCTCTACTGGATTGAACTGGGTTAGCTAGTGGTTTGCAGGATTACTCTATTCTGCATTAATATCTTCATGACCAGCTGAAAAGGCCTGTGCAGATTAGCCTTAGAAAATGAAGCTTGAAATGTAAAACCAATACAATTCACTTGCATGTATAGTTGCTCTATTAGCTTGCTTCTATATTTCTGTTAATATGCTGGAAATGTTTCACACTTTTTGGCTGTTATGTTGATAAAGTTATCTGTTCCATTGGTCATTTGCATTGTAATTAGCTCCATTGCTTTTAAATTATTTAGGAATCTTCAGGTAGATGTTATCTGACTCTTAAAAAACACATCAGGAACTAGCTCATGGAGAAGTCCAAAAGGATTCACAGCGGTCTGCAATTGCAACATCTGGTATGTGACATAGCTCAAAATCTTTGAGCATTTGAAATTGTTTTCTTCATATGTCAAATCATAATAGCATTCTAATTTAATGTTCTAAATGTTTCACCCTAGTTCACTTTTGTTTATTTTACCATGTAATATATATTTCCTTCCTTGCAGTTGTGAGTCCGTATAGCACCGCACATCCAACTGAGGATGCAGATTCCAGAACCCTCTATGTCAGCAATGTTGGTTTCCATGCATTCTCGTCACACTTATGATTTTTTGTCCTATATTCTTATATTTATCTTTCTAAATTTTATTTGAAGGTTCACTTTGCTGCCACCAAGGACTCATTATCTCGCCATTTCAACAAGTTTGGTGCAGTGCTCAAAGTAGTCATTGTTACTAATGCAGCGACCGGGCAGCCAACAGGGTTAGTCTGTTTCTTATTCTAATTTTTGCTGAGTTCTTTCTGAGAATTTCCTCTTGAGAAAATTCCTTACACGCCACTGAAAACTCGGTTTTCTTATATGCCATTCAAAATAGGCTATTTCCTTGTATGCCACTAGACACTAGCCTTTTCTTTCCCTTTTGGGCTAGTTTGGCAGCCCAGGGATCCAGGCCCATTCAACGTGGATCGGTGGATGGGCTGGGTGTCATGGCCTCAAATCAGGCCCTGGCCTGCCTGTGAATAGGACTGCATGGTACTGTTCATGTGAACAGTGACGGCGGTACTGTAGCAGTTAGGTTGGGTTCTGTTTAGATTAAATAGTTAAGATTAACTAGTTTAGAGTTCAGGTTAGATTAGATTAGATTAAATTCTGTTTTCTGTTAGAAGTAGTTAATGTTCTGGTTGTTAGATTAGATCAGCCCTGTGTCTATAAACAGGGCTGATGCCCTAGAGTTATTGTCAAGTAGTTCAGTTTGGCTATTGCCTTCTTGTATCCCTGCCTCTTCGCTGCGTCGCCGCAACGGTGCTGCCACGACGGAGAGGTCCAGGCCATGGTTGTCACGGCGCCCCGGCGAAACCAGTCGCCAGGGGACCGACTAGGCGCCTAGGCGGGCGCCTAGGCGTTGCCTAGCTATGCTGCTGCTGCCTGCTTGCTGTTGCCTACTGCTGCTGCCTGCCTGTTGCGGCGAGGGAGCAGGAGAGGGGGAGAGGATGAGAGAGGCAGAGAGGAGTGGCGCCTCGGGGAGGGGTAGCAGCGGCAGCGCAAGGGGAAGGGGTAGCAGAGTCGGCGGTGCGGCGCACGGGGAGGGGTAGCAGAGCCAGCGGCGCAAGGGGAAGGGGTAGCAGAGGCGGCGGCGCAAGGGGAAGGGGTAGCAGAGGCAGCGGCGCGGCGCATGGGGAGGGGTAGCAGAGGCGGCGGCCGGCGGTGCAAGGGGAGGGGTAGCAGAGGTGGCGGCCGGCGCCGCAAGGAGCAGAGACGCCTGGGTGACCGCCTAGTTGTCATTGGCGACGCCTTGAACGGCTAGTCGGGCGCCTAACTCCACCAGTCGAGTTATTGTCGAGTAGTTCAGTTTAACTATTGCCTTCTTGTATCCCGGCCTCTTCGCCGCGTCGCCGCAACGGTGCCGTCACGACGGAGAGGTCCAGGCCCTCACCAACTACCCTTTTTATATAATTTCAGAAGATTAGTCCCTATCAGTTCTACAGAAATCCCTACCGGTGACACTGGGATCCCAGCCTGCCAAACTAAGCCTTTATGACACTGCCATCACCATTCTGTTAGCACTTCATTAAATGGACAGTGAAATGACATGTTTACTCTTCATCTTCCTCAACCAGTCCATTTTTCTTTTGTCACTCTAAATCCTCTTCACTTTCTGTACATTAACATTTATCTCCAAATTATGAGTGGGCAATCCAACCATCCTCACATGAGCCTAGCTAACCTCCTTGTGCTTTCTGGACTACCACTCCCCTCCCTCCCTCCCCCACGATGAGGCACTCCTTGTTGGTTGCTGCTGCTGTGGACCTGTGACCAGTCAGTTCCTGAGCCAGGCAGTCAGCACTCGATTAGCTGCTTGGATGAGGGGAAACCAACCAATTGAGGGCAATTGGAAGCATAGCTCCTATCTCTATGCTGGCTACTAGCTCCCTGTGCTCTCTTGTGGTGCGCCAAATCCTATTGCCCTTGTGGATGGGGGGGGGGGGGGGGGGGGGCGAAGGATGGTTCTTCCTTGCCTGTACCAGAGGATTTGATACAAGGTAAGGGCAATTTCGCCAAATCGTACAAAACTGCTCCTTAACTGTAACCTGATGATGTGGATGGTGTATAAGGGAAGTCAAATTTCATTTAGTGTTAGTGGCATGGAAGGGATGAGCCAATTTATGATGGCTTATAACTAGTGAACTTTTAGTGGCAACTGGCATGTAAGGAATTTTATCCTTGTGTGAAAGTGACATTAAACATTATGTTGATTTTAGATATATGAAGTGATGGGCATGTTTGCATGTCTAGTGCAAATCACTCACTGGGCAGCAGGTGCTGTTATACTTACCCCTCTAATCATCAAATCCACTCAACAATGTCTTAAAAAGACTGTAGAGTTATGCATATTTTTATTTATTAAGAAACTAAAACTTTGGAGGCAATTGGTAGTTTGGTACCAAGGCAAACAATATTTTTTCATGAATTGTAAAGAAAAGGAAAGTTAAAGGAATAGCCTTATATCTGTACCATTGGTGGTATTTGGACTGAAACTCTATATTGTGCTAGATCTCACCAAGGAGCACCTTTGCTTTGGTATCTGAATTGAAATGTTTTTGCATGATAGGTGATAGCACATAAAAGTTGGCTATAGCAGTTGATGTGCCATGTCTCCACTGGAAAATTTGTGAATGCAATTTATTTGAGCATGCTATGCTATACTGAGGGGAGTGCTTTGAGTAAATATAAATGGAACCATAGGCATTATGTGTTGAGTTTCATCACATTTATGAAATCTATAACTCAGTATTTATGTACTTTATTTTTCTGTTGTTTGAAAAACTATATTGCTCTGTCCATGGCTGAGTGAATTACCTGTGCAAGTTCAAGAATGTCAGCTACCAAAGTTTAGCTATTTCAAATCTGAAGTCAGTGATCCTAATTTACTTCTTCCAAATAAACTCAAATGTTTTTTATCTGATACAGATCTGCCTACGTGGAATTTTTACACATAGAATCAGCTGAACGGGCTCTGTCATTGAATGGCACATCATTTATGACACGGATCCTCAAGGTATTATGGTGAAATGGGGCATCATTGTCTATTTACTTTGGTCACTACGAGACAGTTCTGTCTCTCTGTACTAAAGTAGAGTTTGGATATAGAGCACAATCATTCTAACCATTTCCGTTCTGTGTTCATCCACCATATGTTTCTGCTTTCATATTCCATGAAACTGTTCCATGAAAGGAACATGTCACTCTGTTGCTTTGCTGGTTGGCCTTGGGTTGCCTTGGAGCTGATTGTTCAAGCTTCTGAGCATTGAGTGCACTGAACAGATGATATTTCTTTTCCCCCTTGTATTGTAGGTTGTCAAGCGAAGTTCTCATGAAGCTGCACATTTTTATGGTTGGCCTGGTAGTGGGCGATCATCAATGTATGGCAGGCACAGTAGAATGGCATACCCAAGGGGTGTCCTCCCTGGTAGTACGTTTAGAGGGCGTGTTCCAATGAAAGCGGGTGCTAGAAGTTTACAATGGAAACGGGAGCCTTCAGTTGCTGATTCAAATTCAGGTGCAAAGCCTGACATGAGTGTGTCCTTGTCTTCTACTGAACAGGTGCTTCCTCCTGCCACATAGAGGTGTGAATTATAGTTGATAATGAGAACCAATTGGTGCCAAGCCCATCATGCAGCATGTTAGAACCATGATAATAAGATCAGAACATGGTTTGTGCAAAAGTGCTGCTTTGTAAAAAAAGAGTAAAAGGAAGGAAAATACAAAAAAAAGGAGAAAATAAGAAAAGGGGAAGGAGTTTGGACCTGGAATTTGATAAACCACCGTGCTGATACCTGGAGGTGGTTGTCTTCCAGATCCATGAACTGTCGTCATATTGAGCAAGCAGTTTTTCTTCAGTCATCTGAAAGGGCTTACTAAGACTTGAAATAACTTCCACCTTTTATTCTGGTGGTGATTGCATGGATGAGGATCAGTTGTCAAGTAGAGCATCGGAAGGACAAGTTTTTCGGGCATGGTATTTATTGTCTTAGTCTGGGATTCGTCATTGTAAGCTCCGAATGTACAACAATCTATCTATTTGTACTCTTCTTGGAACCCGTCCCTTTCCCAACAAAAAAAGGAAAAAGAAAAAGGAAAACCTATCTCTTTGTTTTTTAATTGAACATAGTACTGCTATATTACTTAATTTAGGGATATATATTTTTAGTTGACTTACATTTCTGCTGTGAATTTTTTTCTTGCATTACTTGGAACAATTATTTTTTTTGAACTCTGGAACAATCTGTCCTAAGCATAAAGAAATTGAGCATGCTACCTTCTAGTTATATTCAAGGATTCATTACGGAAGACCTATCCCCGGATGGTGACCTGTTGCCGTAAGTAACTGGTTTTCTGAATGTAAACTCAATTTGAAGGTTTAGGGTTTTATCCGTGATTATGTTGAGTATTCTATCTTTATGGATACTTCAAGTCTTCAAACTGTATCGCTTGGCAAGTTGGCAGCCACACAGTTTTTTTGTGATTGATGAGTTGATTTTGCTGTTTGTTTCTGTGTAGCTGGCTAGCTGCTATGTAAGATTAGCACAAGGTTGCTGCCATTACTTGGTTACAACTGAGTATCCATCGAACGGTAACCGAGCAGTCTGCTCTCTTACTGTTTAGTTCAAAATTTAGAATTTAAATGTTGACTGGTTTGAGCTGGTTACTAACTGGTAACCATGGTAAGCGGCAAATTGGGCCGGACTAGTTATCGGGACAGGTTCAGTTTGTTGAACCTGTATTACTTTTGGCAATGATACTGTGTACTATCGATTGCTGTACTGGTAAACAAATTTTGGAGAGAAAATTAATCATTTGCCACTAAAAAATATGAGCTTCGATCATTTTCCATTAAAAAATATGAGCTTCGATCATTTGCCATTGTAAAGTTTGGCTTCTACTAAATGCCATCTGAAACTTTGCCGCCCTCTAAAAATGACTACTTTGTCCTTCCACCGGAACAAAGCTAGGCTGCCCGCTCGCCCAAAGGCCCCCCCAACTGTGCGGAGCCTCTCAGCCGCCTCATTGCCTGACATCCGGAGCCTCTTGCCACCCTATTGCCCCCGCTCGGAGTCGTCCCGTTGCCTCCGCTCGGAGTCCCTCACGCTGCAGAGTCGCCCCGCTGCCCGAAGCCCCCCAAGCCCCCCGCTGCTTGCTGCCCAAAGTCCCTCGCCGCCCCGAAGCCGCCCAGCTTCCCCTGTCTGGAGTCCCCTGCGCTGCCCGGAGCCACCCTGTTGCCTGTCGCCCGTTGCCCCTCTAGTCTCCAAAGGACAAAGCATATATTTTTGTATTAAAAACATGAAAATGGCATATAGTAGAGGGTGGTAAAGTTTTAGATTAGTATTTAGTAGAAGCCAAACTTTATGAGGGCAAATGATCAAAGTCTATATTTTTTGGTGGTAAATGATCAATTTTCTCAATTTTGCCAGGTGCGATGTATCTTGTTTAGGTGGGATTTTCGATGCTTTTGTTCATTATCAATGCACCGGGGAGGGATAACAAGACACACACACATGCATATACTTGTAACTAGAAAGTCACTTTATTTTGTAGTATGGAACACGAGATATTTCTGATATGCAATATATCCCTGAATGCGACATGAAGGTCATGCCATGGTACAATGCTTAGCTTCTTAAGACCACCATTGTGATGCTATCAACACTTCGTGGAGATGAGACTGGAGAGACCGGGGTTTAGTGACGACGACAAATAAAATATCCATGAATATGTTCTGCTTATATATATCACAGTGAAGGCCCACAACGGGCGGACCTCAGAGATGATATCTCCGGTACAACTAGATTTACTGCTTTCTAAAACGTGTCTTCTTATCTGCAAAACTTAGCTAGTGATGCGGGTATCAATCTAGGAAATAATATAAATAAAGTGGAAATTAATGTTAACACAATTAAAGCTAGGGAGTTAGCTCAAGCACTAATATGTCTAACTAAAAGTTCTGTTCCACCTGAAAATGTTTTGTCCCCTCTCCCTGATAACTTAGAAATTATTCCCGTGAATACTTCTAGTCATAATTCTATTCACGGAGAAGGGGGTGTTGTGGTAGATAGAGGTTTATCTAATCTTGCTGAATGAAGGTTCTTTTTAGAATATTAGAGCATCTCCAAGAGAGCTCCTATTCAACTCTTTAAATTTAAATTTCAAAATGTTGAAGAAAAATTAGCCTCCAAGAGAGTTTCTATTCAACTCCCTTTCCTAAATTTCCTCTTCTCTATCCTAAAAACAAGATTAACTTATGTTTCCCTATTTTCTTTGCTGCCATTCTTTTCAAGCACGTGCCTTTTTTTGTCACTCGCACCTCGCTGTCCCCGGCGCGCTGCCCCACTCTCGCTTTTGTCACTCGTGCTACTGGCATTTTGGTTAGAGACTAAAGGAAGTTATTCAGATAAGTATGTTTAAAGTGATTAGACAATGTAATACACGCAAATGCATGATCCCAAATATCTAATAATGGCACCTAGGATCAACCTAATTAATTCTTTCCAATTTTATTGATCTGGTTGATGATGCAACTATTGTCATCTTCTCCGGCGCTCTCACAAGAGCATGGCCAATGATCTCTGCACCACGAAGAAATGAAGCATTTGAAAACAAGGATTAAAAATATAAGAAAACTGCTGGAGATTAAGTTAATTTTTAAGGAATTGTAGAGATATGATTTCTATATCAAATTTTAGTGAATAAAATTTAAGACATCTCTTAGATATGCTCAGGGTTAGGGAATGGTGGCAGAAAACGGTTGGCAGAGTTAGTTTCTCACCATAATTTTAATTTCATTTGTTTACAAGAAACTATTAAAGAGAGTTTTTCTTCTAGAGAGTTGGATTTGTTTTTGTGATAGCATAGATTTTTTTTGGTGTAATTAAACCTGCGTTGGATCATTCTTGAGAACTCTTGTTGGGGGTTGGTTAATCAAGATGTTGTTGAAGTGAAAACTTTTTGAGTGTGTCGCTAGAGTTGAAAGTAGAGAAGAATTCCTGGGAATTGATTAATGTCTATTGCCCTGTTCATGATGACTTGAAGAGGTTTTTGATAGAATTACGGAATAAAGTAGTGGCAGTCTCACATCCTATTATGATGGGGGTGACTTCAACTTAATCGGATGTCAAGATGTCCTGGGGAGAAATCTAGCGGGTGCCAAATAGGAGATGGATGGAAGATTTTAATGACTTTATCAATAATTTTGAATTAGAAGAGATTCTGAAAACTGGCTCTAAGTTTACTTGGACTAATAATCAAGCAGAACCCACTAGAGAAGTTCTGGATAGGATTCTTGTTGGGAATAATTTGGAGCTGATTTTTCCGTTGGATATAGCGATGAATTTGGCTAGAGTGGGTTTAGACCATAACCCTCTATTGGTGGACTTGGATGGAAAGAGGTTTTAGAAAATAGCTACTTTTAAGTTTGAGAATTCTTTTCAAACCATAACCCTCTATTGATGGACTTGGATGGGAAGAGGTTTCATAAAAGAGCTACTTTTAAGTTTTAGAATTCTTGACTCATTCGGGAGGGTTTTAGGGAATGGTTGGACTCTAATTGGCCTTGGAGATACTTGTATGGGGTTTTAGATCATTGGAAACAACAAGGAAATACCCTTAGAATTTTTCTTAGAGGTTGGGAGCAAATAACAAAAGAAATATCAGAATACAGAAAGAGGTGCTCCTTCAAAAAATCCAATATATTGATTCTAAGGCTGATGTAGAGGAAATTCCTAGTCTAGATTGGGAATAGAGATATGAGTTGGAAAAAAAGCTTATTGAGAACTATCAAAACAAAGCTAGTTTCTTGCAGAAGAGGAGAAATAGTAATGGAGACTTTTGGGGATACTAATACTTCTTACTTTCATAGAATTGCAACTTGTAGGAAGAGAAAAACTTCAATTGTGATGTTGGAAGATGAGGGGGTGAACATCATTGAACCTGAAGAGTTGAAATCTCACATATATAGTTACTACAAAAAATTGTTTGGAGTCTGTCGTTGCGTGGGAGCAACAATAGACTACGAGGGTACCCGTAGTGAGATTTGTGTAGGTCTAAAGGGGGAGCCATGAAGAATTCAATGGTTACCTCGATGAATGAGGAAAAAGATAACATAAAAAGTTTAGACAGGTTTAGACCTCCCGGAGGATAATATCTACTCCTCTGTATGTGTAATAGAGGAAGAATGTATCTCTCCTCTAATGTAACCTCGTGTCACCTCTTGTGCGTGTGTATTTGTATGTATCTGTATGTATCTGTATGTATCCTTATAGTCTCCCTCCGGTCCCTTTATACAAGAGGGATCAAGGGTTGCAAATGATGATAAATTACCCTACTAATGATTGAGAAAACAGTCGGATGGTGGGTAATGACTATTGAGAATAACAACTTTGCTTGATGATGACTTTTATGGTGACTGGTAATGGCCCGACCTTCAAAGCCGATTGTTGAATTCCAGTGGTTGGGAAGTGATTCCCCGACTGCAAGACTTTTAGGGATTCGGGGCCCCTAACCACCAGTCTTCCAGAGAAGGACCGTCTGCTGGGTGGCCGGTGATAAAACCACCCGGGAGGGAACCCGAGACCATATTACCGACAACATCCCCCGAGCTCTTTTTGGTGTGCGAATAGTGTCGAGCATATAGAAAGAGTTCTGAAATGATAGTCGTTGATGATGTGTTCTTTCCGACTAGTGCACTGCCTAGGTGCACCTACCGAGTGCAGCCCCCGAGACTAAAGTTTCTTCAAAGAATAAACTTCGGTGTCAAAAACTTTTGAATCTAGAGGGTGGAGATCATGAGACCAACAAAGTCTTTTGAGTGCTCTATGGCAAAAAATAGACATCATCAGACTATTTGTGTAGGCTGAACCTTGTCAGAACCGGCAGTTCCGATCGGATTTGTGTAACTTCCACTGTCATTTTTTGGAGGATGGCATGAATGCAACCGTTGCTTTATCACTTCAACTTTCGCCACATAGTTTGAAATCATTTGACAGTTCAGGAAACCATGCCGGCGTAATTCATAGTGAAGATTGCTTTTATGTCACGCTTTTGGCAACCACGACGCTTCGGTGATTCAGAACGATTGAAGGCGAGGTTTATAAATGGTCCCTTTGTCATACCTTATTCTTCCTTTGGATTTTCGGAACTTCCTTCCCTCTTGATCTCCTGGCGCCCCGTAATCCCAATCGGCATTGCAAGTGCGTGATTTGCTATCGCAAAGCACATTGATTGTTTAACCGAAAGCCTTTGGCACCTCCTTCCAATCTTTTGATGGCGATAACTATTCCTAGGAGGTCGGTCGATCAAGCGAAGGACTTTCGACTGTCGTTGATGAGGGAAGATGTGGTGGCGACGCTAGAGAGTCACGGTGAAATTTCGTCAAAGCTTTTATCATTATGGCGTTCGGTTGGTGGTGAATCATTCCCATCTCCCAACACCCACAAGTTGTGGTCTTTGATTATTTCTTCTCTCGTGGTTTTGGTCTGCATGCTCACCCTTTTCTTCACGGCATCCTCCACCATTATGATGTTTCCTTTTGTAATATGAATCCCAACTCCATTCTCCACCTTGCCATTTTCGTCCACATGTGCGAGGCCTTTCTGGGGATTGAGCCCCATTTCAACCTATTTCATCATTTTTTTTGCCTACGGGCATCCGGTGGCAAGGTGGTTGGCGGTTGTGGGCTCTAGCTTCGTGACAGGAAGATGAGAAAGTATATTCTAGTGGCACTTCCAACTTCTAACAAGGGTTAGCACTCGGGCTATTTCTACATGGCCAACCATGAACCATCTTTGTCAGCATAGATCGATCGAGTGCCGAGTACAACACTCACTTGGACTAACTGCTGCTCGTCAGAGGAGCAAGGAAAGGATGATGAGTTGGTAGAGTTGATACGACAGCTTCAAGAGGCCAATCTCACGGGCCTCCATGTTGCTGTGAGCTTTGTGCTTCGCTGAGTACAGCCACTAAAGCAGCGGCTTCACCCAGTCTTCGAGTACTCGAGCCCTGGAGATCTGACCAGGGAGTCGGCCGAGGTGCTATCAGGAATGGAGGTAGAGGCGAGAGCGCATAGCATCTTTGCTAGCAAGCAGGAGATCAAGAGTATCCCATGTCCTTGCCCTTTCAAGCTCAGCACTCCCCGTTTAGAGGTAACATTATTTTTTATTTCAGTAGGTGATCCTAAAGCTTGCTGACCGTCTACTGAGTACTGACCCTGAGGTATGCAGGGTCGAGGGGTCTTCGTCTCTCTACCACCATTGCTGGAGCATCCCTGGGCGATCAAGTAGAATGACTTCAACCCACGCATTGGGATAGTCAGGGAGAAGAGGAAAGGCAAGGAGACTTGCGTTCCTCAGGCGAAAAAGTCGAAGGAGTCAGTGGAGGCCTCACCTGGTCGGAGGTCGACTAGGGCCTCAGTTAGGGTTGTTGCGAGTGCCAAGACATCACAGGGGCCACTGAAGATCCCTTCGTCTTTCATTGGAGAGCTGGGCGCTGATTCAGAGACTTCTAGGGTGGTGCCAACGATTGCTAAAGCCACAACATCATCATCCTCTGTGTATACTCCACCTCCTCCTTCACCATCACGACCACCACCGCCTACTCTGATTCCACTTACTAGATTTAACCCTAGCATGGGTCCTAGTTCGTGGACGAAGAAGACGGTCTTTTGGTGATTGACATGGTAAAGGATGCTAGAGTATATTCGATCTTCTCAATTTACTTTTGTACCTATTTTGACCTTTTTCTTCAACCTTGATCCATCGACGTTGTCCGACCTGAATTTGGTCAGAGTGGCCAGTGTCAGCACTCCGACCACTGACATAGTGGTCTTTGTGGGGCCGATGGTGCAAACTGGGACTCAGGGATCTTCTGACATCCTAAGCACAGATGGTGATCATGTGGCACCATTGAGTGCTGAGGTGCCGGTTTCAGAGGGCGTGGCAACACCTAGGTCTCCTTTGCTAGGGGACCTAGTGGATCCACCCCCGGTAGCCAGGGCTACCATGGGGGATGCCTCCATGGCAGCACCATGGTCTTCTACTGGTCCTTCGACTGGGCTGGTCGAGGGTAGTGAGACTGAGTTCTTAGAGGCACTTAAGCACCTAGCCAAGAAACTCTAGTAAGTCTTCCTGCAAGTATTGGTTGAACACATGTTTCGTCATGCGTGCCAATATTGACTCAAATCTTTATGCTAGTCCTAGCCAGCTGATGAGGACATCCCTACAGCTGATACACCCATGCTTGAGTACTAAGGATCAATGACTCGTACTAGAGTACGCCAACTTAATGATCAGGTGAATTCGCTCCTTGTTACTCAAGCAAACTGTCCTTTAAATGGAGTATTAAGTTCTGGTTATGATTATATTATACTTAGGAACTTAGGAGAAGAGATGCTGGATCAACCGAGTGCCGATTGTGACTCCCATCAGCATCGACCACCACTCGAACTGACTACCACTCTGGCATCGACCTCCATCAGCATAAACCATCAGGCTGATTGCCATCACCATCGGCCGACCGCTGTCGACACCGACCACTCAGAGCTCGACCGGCCATTGGGCCGATCGACTGACCACCAACTAACGACTGCTTCCAACCAACCACCGCTCGATGAATGACCGACAGCTGATTGCAACCTCTATCGGCATCGGCCACCACTTAGACCTCCAAGATGGCCTTCTGACTTAAGTTAAGTCTTGAGTCTGTTAGGATTGAGTCTTTCTAGGGCATGACCCATATTCCGAAGGCACAACCCATACCTCAGGTCTTGTAAACCGTATAAGTAGATGACAACTGCCACTATTTAGGGTTGGGTTTTGCTTAGATTATTCCTCCATCGTAGTTTCGCTGTATACCGGTTTGTAAAACCCCAAACCTCAAATCTTCAGATTATCATCTGCAATTTTTGATTGTGTTTACCTTGTTCTTGCAAATTTCTACGATTGATTTGCAAGATCAAAACCTTCGTGGTGAGGTCAACTACGCAAAAGCGTGGTTGATAATGACTAGATGAGAGGGTGTAGAGATTGTAAGGCTTCGATATCTAATCGTAAGCCTTAAAGCGTCAACATCCACTCGTCGCCTTAATCGTACCTATCAGAAGATCGGGTCACCCTTTTGCACGTCCTTGTGCTCATCAAGTGGTATCAGAGCAAATGTTGCCCGTTAGGTATCAATCTATCATTGTGTTTTTGATTTACCCATAGTCCAGAAAAAGAGACACAAAATTACTTCATTGTTCTGTGTTAGTTTGTTCCTCTATTGCTAAACCCTCTTGAGCCTTTTTTGCCAAATTGATTTCAGTCTTGCTTTGTTGAATTTGAATCCTTTATTCGAGTCTTGTTTCTAGTTTAGAGTTGTGTTCTTGAGTCTAGTTTGAGTCTTGTGTTGTGGCGAGAGCCTTTCCTTGAGAAAACTATTTTGCCTCGGTGTCGTGTCACCACCGCATTGTGTTCTCCTTGTTCCTCATCACAAGTCAGTATCTAGGTTGCAAACCGCCTTGTATCATTCACCCAACAATGCTAGCCTCGTTGTGTTCTTTGCAAAACCTATTTGAGGAGTTGTTTAAGAACTGAACAAGCACGAAGAAGAGCCAAAAACTCCTTTTTCTCATCTTTCAAAGTCTTGGCCAAAGACCCTTCTTTCAGACTTGAGATCAAAAAAAGAGAAAGATAAGAAGGCAAAAAGGGAGAGCAGGTAGAAAAAGTCTTCTACCCATCCTCAGAAGAAAGAAAGGATGAGGTAGTTGGCAAAGACACTCTGCCCCATACTAAGAAGAAAGGAAAGGAAGAGTAGGTAGCAGGTGGCAAAAGCACTCTGAGCCGTGCTATACTTTTCTGAGATTTGATCTTCAATGCACATCCCATAGTCCT
Source organism: Zizania palustris (assembly GCA_019279435.1). NCBI lineage: Eukaryota > Viridiplantae > Streptophyta > Magnoliopsida > Poales > Poaceae > Zizania > Zizania palustris. Next base: position 40,892,037 of record JAAALK010000290.1, read on the forward strand.
TGTCCCCTCTCACTCTCGCTTGCTTAGATTAGACTATAAGGACCAGTATCGGCCAATAACTTTGACAAGTTTAGGGACTTTTATTTAGCATTGATAATTCTATTATTAATTTGTGCTAATCCTTGCTACTAAATTTTGCCTTTCGAGATCCACGTACTTCCCTTCAGAACAAATTGGATCCTTGGAATCACGCATCTCAAGTCATCGGATATCCCAACCTTTCCGGTCCAATCGATTGCTTCAATCGGTAATAGCCTCATAAGGGCTTGGTAAGACGTAGAGAGAGAGAGTGACCCACCACCCCACCAAGAATAACCGATAGGGATAATACTGTTGTTTTATCTTATGTACCCTACTAACGATGGCACGTGAGATCACCGATTTCGGGGACTGCATGTCTAAGGATGAACTCCAATGGATTGAGGGAAAGTTTGATGCTAACATGAATGCCATGCAGCTAAGCATCCAAGAATTAGCCAGGAGCATCACTACTCTCACGACTAACGCACAGAGAATATCCCCAGAGCAACAACCTCCAGCTCTAGTGCATGAGGTTGAGGCCGTTGAAGAAGACACCGATCACAACAGTGCACACATTGCCGACCAGGGACATCGGCGTCCCCGAGTGCACCGCAATTGGTGAGGTAACGATCACCATGGCAATAAGCCGCAGGATCGAGGTAGCCCTAACCTTTTCACCAAAGTCAAATTTACTTTTCCTTCATTTTCTTGCAGATATGACCCTAAGCTATATTTAGATTGGGAAATGATTGTTGAACAAAAATTTAGTTCCCATCTTGTTCCAGAACAACATCAGGTTAGACAAGTCACTAGTGAATTTAAGGACTTTGCCGTCATCTGGTGGAATGAGTTAGTAAAGGTTGGGTTAGAACCTGACACATGGGATCGACTGAAAAGAACCATGCGTGGTAGATTTATTCCTCCATCTTACAAGCATGATTTAAGAAACAAATTACAATGCCTAAACTAGGGTAATAGTTTTGTCGAGGAGTATTACCAAGAATTACAAATAGGCATGATGCATTGTGAGGTAGAAGAAGATGAGGAGGACAAGATGTCCTGATTTTATGGAGGGCTACGACGTGAAATTCAGGACATAGTCGATTACAAGGAATATAATTCAATTACTCAACTATTTCACCTTGCTATGTTGGCTGAGAAGGAATTGCAGGGGAGGCAACTAGCGTCCAAAACTCAATTCAAAAGCATGTCGATCACGCGACCTTCCTCAGTATATGCCAAGACTCCATCAGCCACTTACTATCGGCCCTCCACCTCAACATTCGATCGGATGTGATCCACAGTATCGACCCCTACCAAGCAAGTGTCCTATAAGGATAAATTGGCACAAGCACCTACTCCTACATCGAGTGCATCATCGGTTGCTTCCACAGGTAGGACAAGAGACATCCAGTGCTTCAAATGCAAGGGCATTAGCCACGTGCAATGAGATTGCCCCAACAAGAACGTGTTGATTGTTACAGAAAGTGGTGAGTATGCTAGTGCTAGTGAAAATAAAGATGATATTGTGCCGACCACTAACCATGCAGGACAAGATCGGATGACTCATCCGATGAGCAAATAATGGAGCATATCGGCGCTGCCGACACCAGCCGATACCTAAACATTGTGGTCCAATGGGTTCTTAGTGCGCAAGTAAAGATGATGGAACATCATCAATGGCACAACATGTTCCAGAATCGGTTCGTCTTCCAAGAATGAGCCTGCCGAATCGTCGTCGATAGCGGGAGCTGTAGCAACCTCGCTAGCTCCGATTTGGTCGAAAATCTCAACATACCTACTTAACCTCACCCACATCCTTATTCCATCCAATGGTTCAACTCGTGTGGTAAGTTGAAGGTATGTAAAACTGCTCGAATACATTTTTCAGTAGGAAGTTATCATGATAGTGCCAACTTCGATGTAGTGCCTATGCAAGCATGTTCATTACTTTTTAGTAGGCCCTGGCAGTATGATAACGATGCTTTGCATCGTGGGAGGACAAACTACTACACTATCACTCACAATGGTAGAAAAATAGAACTCCTACCAATGACTCCTACTGAAATTTTAAAAGATGACATGAAACAAATGGAACATGCAATAAAATTGAGTAAATCACAAACTGATCATCAACAAGTCGCTAAGTATGTTTGCTCATCCAAAATAGAAAAGAATGCAACACCCATGAAAAAGAATGTAGCTAAGTTGAAGGGTATTACCATGCTAGCTACTTGTTCTGAAATTTCTAAACTGATAAATTGTTATTTTCTCTGTTATGTCTTGATTTGCAAAGAGGTCTTCTTTACACTAGAAAATTTAATGACTTCTTTGCCTCCTAACGTTACTAACCTCTTGCATGAGTTCTCTGATGTATTTCTAGTAGAGGTACCCCCAGGACTGCCCCCGGTGAGAGGAATCGAACATCAAATAAACTTGATTCCGAGAGCATCGCTACCAAACCGTGCACCTTACAGGATGAACCCTGAAGAAACAAAGGAAATCCAGCGGCAACTACAAGATCTTCTCAACAAGGGATACATACATGAGAGTCTTAGTCCTTGCGCTGTTCCAGTCATTTTGGTTCCTAAGAAAGATGCATCATGGCGCATGTGTGTTGACCACAGAATCATTAACAACATAACTATTCGATATCATCATCCTATTCCTAGGTTATATGATATGCTTGATGAACTGAGTGGCTCTATTATGTTCTCAAAGGTGGACTTGCATAGTGGTTACCACCAAATAAGAATGAAATTGGGTGATGAATGGAAAACTACGTTTAAAACCAAATTTGAGTTGTATGAATGGATGGTGATGTCTTTTGGTTTAACTAATGCACCTAGTACCTTCATGCGACTGATGAATGAGGTTTTACACAACTTTATCGGATGATTTGTGGTAGTATACTTCGACGATATCCTCATTTATAGAAAGTCGATAGGAGAACATAAGGAGCATTTGTGTGCTGTTTTCATTACCTTACGGAATGCACGTCTGTTCGGTAACATAGAGAAGTGCACATTTTGCACCGATCGAGTCTCTTTTCTTGGATATGTTGTGACCCCGCAGGGTATTGAAGTTGATGAGACCAAGATAGAGGCGATCTAGAGTTGGCCGACTCCTAAAACGGTCACACAAGTGAAGAGTTTTCTTGGATTGGCGGGTTTCTATAGAAGATTTATGTGCGACTTCAGCACCATTGTTGCCCCGATGAGTGAACTTACGAAGAAAAGCACCCCTTTCTAATGGGGGAAGGCACATGAAGATGTCTTCAATCGGCTAAAGCAGATGCTGACCCACGCACCACTACTCTACCTGCCCGATTTCGGTAAGGTCTTTGAACTTGAGTGTGATTCTAGTGGAATCGGTATCGGCAGCGTCTTAGTTCAAGAAGGTAAGCCGAAAGAACTTCAGTGAAAAACTGTCTGGTCCTAGCTTGAACTATTATACTTATGATAAGGAACTGTATGCTTTAGTTTGGTCCTTAAAAACATGGCAACATTACTTATGGCCGAAATAATTTATCATTCATTCCGATCATGAGTCCTTAAAACATATTTGAAGTCAAGCTAACCTGAACAAATGGCATGCCAAACGGGTTGAATTCATTGAGTCTTTCCCTTACATCATTAGACATAAGAAAGGGAAGGATAATATAATTGCTGATGCTTTGTCCCACCGATACACCTTGTTGTCTCAACTTGATCATATGATTTTTGGATTAGAGACAATTAAGCAATTATATGCTATTGACCCTGATTTTCAAGAAGCTTTTGGTCAATGCAGGGAAGGAAAAACTTGGCACAACTACATTCTAAATGATGGATTACTATATTGTGCTAACAAACTGTGTGTACCTACTAGTTCTATTCGCCTTTTGTTTTTGCAGGAAGCACACGATGGAGAATTAATGGGACATTTTGGTGTGAAGAAGACAAAGGATGTGCTGACCACCCATTTCTATTGGCCTAGGCTAAGGCGCGATGTGGAACACTATGTAGGTGTTGACGCTAAAATCTTACAATGAAGCGCCAACGACACTAACATCAATTCGACGATCCCAAAGCGCATGGATACCTAAGGATAGTCCTAAGCGTAACACGACGCCGACATGGCGTTCCAACGACCCTTGATAGTGACAAGGAAGGGTGGAGTTGCCAGGCAATTAGATTACATGTAGGGATGCAACCCAATTGGCCGAAATGTGGAAAAAATGATCAGCCGACCAAATTAAGGGCTGGTAGGACCGAAACAATAGGGTCGGTCAGACCGACCTAGAGAAGCTGGTCAGGCCGGGATGACCTCGTGGTCAGACCGCACGGGCAGAGAGGAAGGCGTTGGGGTCCAACTGCATACAGTCGGTCAGATCGGCCGCACACCATTGGTTAGACCGACGTGTGCCGACAACGGGATGATGAGGCGTGCCGGCAACAAGGTGACGGCCCAACACAACCTAGTCATACCGACTATCCAACGTCGGTCAGACCGACAATGCTAGATCAAAATGCCTGGGGAACCGACGACCGTCTTGCGATAGATGACTTGCAGCAAGAGTTCTTGGTGAATAAGATGGGATTAGAACACTGCAAAAAAAACCAAAAGATCAGAGGAAATTCAGCCAAGAGACTGAATTACCGATAAAAACCAATAAAATGATAAAAATCCGTTACGTGGATTGAACGGACGATACACGAGCAAATCGACAAAGGTTACCGTGATTACGACATGGCAGATGGATGGTTCAAGGAAATTAGGGTTTGATCTTGTATTGGAATGAAGATGATCCTTGAATCGACATTTCCCCTATATTTATAGGGGTTGGTCTCAATGTTCCTGGGCTCTAATCTACTTAAAAAACATGTCCAAGTCATTAAGATCTAATTAGGGATAAGATTACCCCGAATACTAACTAATCCCTTTTGGACTCAGATTGGGCCAATCTGATCGGGCCTGTATGGCCGGTCTGACCGGACCCAGTCCAGTCAGACCAAAGTGCCTACTCCGGTCAGACCGGCCTGTGCTAGGAAATCACATATTTTCGTCCAAAAGTACCAATTTTGACAATTTTGACCATTAATGCCACGTTTTGCTATCAACACATGTCCCCCGTGTTTCTACAAACTTAGTGAGCCAAAAACACAATGGGCTAAGGGCAATACACTCCATATCGGCCTTGCGACACTTTAAGCGTCTTGCTACACACTTGGGAAGTACTTTTTTAAATATCTACAATTCAAAGCTCTACGAAATCGCTCTCCTTGCAGAGACTCTAGTAAATATGCATTACCTAAAGCGATTTCAAAAACTCTAAAAGGACGTTCCCAACTAGGTGACCATTTACCAAACTTTTGGCTTTTAGTGCCTAAAGGGAAAATCGTCTTCCAAACCAAGTCACCAACTTGAAACGATTTTGCTTTTACCTTTTTATTATAAGCTCTAGCCACTCTTGTCGTGTCTCTTTCTATTGCCTCTAGAGCTCTTAATCTCTTACCGGTTACTTATTCCATATTGTCCTTCAAGAGAACTTCATAATCACCGACCAATAAGTCATCTTGCTTAAGCAACCTCAAAGAGCCAAGATTCACCTCTACAGGTAAAATGAAGACGGATCTTTTGGCATTGGTTTCGCCTCATTTGGAGTCTCGAGTCGTCCTGTGTGTTTAAAACAGTCCTGCGTGACAGAATTGGGCCGTGTTGGCCCATAGTTCCGAGTCTGTACGTCTTCTAGCCCACAGCCCAAGTCTGTACGCCTTCCACAGGCTGCCTACGCCTTATATACTCACGCTAGCCACCTTTAGGGTCAGGTTTTGCTTTGTTTGCATCTACACTTGTGTGTTTAGATCCCGCCCCTTGCACCGGACCGATTGGCTGCTGCATAGGCATTTGTGAAACCTCACCTTTTCATCGTTTGTCTGTGATTTGGCATTCGACTTGTATCCTTCCTGTTCTTGCTTGTGTTCTTGGGTTCGCTTGCAGGAATTAGCCTTCGTGGCGAGGTCAATCGCGCCCTGCGTGGTTGATAACCAACGGAGACAGTGGTGTAACGATTGCAAGGTTTTGATCCGCCGGACCGGAGCCTTGGATCGCCAATGTCGAGATTCTCCACCAATCCAAGTTATCCTTTACCTAGCGGAAGATCGGGACCAATCCCCCATCAGTTGGTATCAGAGCACAGATTTCCCGTTAGGTAATCTCGATCTACTTTTATTTTTACCTAGAGTCCAGAAAACCCTCACAAAAAAATCCCCACCGAGAACCCCTTTGTGCCTTGCGATTTTAATTTCAGTTTTTAACCTTGTTGAGTTTGTGTTCTTGGTCGAGTCTTGGTGCTGGTTTAGTAATCCCTTTGTGTCATTTGAGTAGTAGTTGGTCTTGTGTCTCAAAAAAATTCCCCACCCGAAACCCCCCCTCCACAACCCTACTCGTTTTCCACATCGAGTCTTTGTGACCCCCCTTCGGTAAAACAGGCATAACTTTTCGCTCGTTTGGCAAAAAATCTGAAATTTTTTGAGCGTCTTCCTGAACCAATTTGGGGGGTACCCTAACACGGTTCCCCTGTTAGCCCTCACTAGAATCGCCAAAAAAATCAGGAAGATAAAGAAAAAAAATTGGTCAAAGTTTTTGCTCGCCGTTCAGCGAACTTGTTGAATTTTTGTGAACCACATCCCACCTCAGTTCTAGGTGCCAATTTTTGTGGTTGCATCTCTGGTCATCCTTGTTCAAAAAAATAGAGTGAAAAAAAACAAAAAAACAAAAAAAGAAGAACCGCTCCTGTTGATTGCTTGTCCGATCTCTTGTCCTATCCCTTGTCCGATCTCTTGTCCGATCCCTTGTGCGATCAGCGATAGCAGCAGATTCTGCTTGTCCGATCCCTTGTCCGATCTCTTGTCCGATCCCTTGTCCGATCCGCAGAGAGCTGAATTTGGCCTGTTATTGCTTCCATTTGAGTTTTGGGCACATAGTTTCCCTCTATTGCTTGAATTTTCACATTGGGAGCACTAAGGCCAGCAACTTTGACGAGTACTAGTGAATACTTATTGAACTTGGTTTAACTGTTATTACTATCGCTAATCCTTGCTACTCACTTTGCCTTCCAAGCTACACCTTTCTCTTGGTCAGGACAGGTTCATTTTCTTGCAATTGCACACCACCCTCCACTTGGTTCATCACCTGTAGGCCGGTGACCTCACTGCGGCGTGGTAAGAACACTTGCAAGCGTGGGTAAGGCGCTTGACGATTTGCTTCCACCACACACCCACCACCCCACCTAGCTGTTTTCCATAAGGATTATTCTTTGTTGTTTTGTCTTCTCACTAACATGACAACACTTATTGTACAACGTGTCTTGAGCACTCACATGGACCAGGACGACCGGGCACAATGGAACAATCTGTTTCAGACCTTCTTCCTCGTCAATGACCGTCGTGTACGTGTCATCATCGACAGCGGTAGTTGCAACAATTTGGTGAGCCACGACATGGTGACGAAGCTTCAACTTCCCACACGTGCGCATCCACACCCTTACCATGTACAATGGTTCAACAATAGCGGTAAGGTCAAGGTAACACAAATTGCTCACATCGAATTTTCCATTGGTACATATGTCGGAGTTGCTGATTTTGATGTAGTACCAATGCAATCATGTTCTCTATTACTTGGTAGACCTTGGGAGTATGATACTGATGCTACACACCATGGTAGGAGCAATAAGTACACATTTATGTATAAAGGAAAGAAAGTTACATTGCTTCTTATGACTCTTGCTGAAATTGTGAAATTTGAACAAGAAAAACATGCTAGGGACGCACAAAAGAGCGAACAACCTTCTGAAAATCAGCAAGTAGCTAAAACACTTTCGAGGCAACAAAAAGATAAAATTGTTTCTCCTTCTTCATCACAAGTTATTAATCTGAAAGGACGTGTCATGCTTGCAACTAAAACTAACCTTGCAGTACGTAGTTTTCTTGGTCTTGCAGGTTTCTACCGGCGTTTTGTGAAAGATTTCAGCACCATAACCGGTCCTTTACCTGAGTTGACCAAGAAGGGAGTTACTTTTACTTGGGAACCAGCACAAGAACAAGCTTTTGCCACACTCAAAGATCGTCTTACACATGCACCTCTACTACAGCTACCCGATTTCAGTAAGCCTTTTGAGTTAGAATGTGATGCTAGTGGTTTTGGAATAGGAGGTGTGCTGCTACAAGGAGGTAAACCCGTGGCCTATTTTAGTGAGAAATTACATGGTCCACAGTTGAATTATTCTACCTATGATAAGGAATTATATGTCTTAGTGCGTGTGCTTGAAACTTGGCAACATTACCTTTTGCCTAAGGAATTTATTATTCATTCGGATCATGAAGCATTGAAGCATATACGTAGTCAAGCAAATCTGAATAAACGACATGCTAAATGGGTAGAATTTATTGAAACTTTTCCATATATCATTAAGCATAAGAAAGGGAAAGATAATGTTATTGCTGATGCTTTATCTAGACGTTATACATTGCTTTCTCAACTTGATTATAAGATCTTTGGTTTAGAAACATTGAAGGACATGTATGCTACTGATTTGGACTTCAAAGATGCTTTTGCAAATTGTACAAATGGCCGTGCTTGGAACAAATATGTGCTGAATAATGGATATCTTTTTCGTGCTAACAAGTTATGCGTGCCGGCTAGCTCTCTTCGCTTGTTGTTATTGCAGGAAGCACATGGTGGTGGTTTGATGGGTCATTTCGGATCAAAGAAAACCGAAGATGTGCTGTCCACACACTTCTATTGGCCTAGGATGAGACGAGATGTTGAGCGCTATGTGGCACGATGCACTACTTGCAATAAAGCTAAGTCCCGTCTAAACCCACATGGTCTTTATATGCCTCTGCCCGGTCCTAGTGTACCTTGGGAGGATATTTCTATGGATTTTTTGTTAGGATTACCTAGAACTAGGAGGGGGAGGGATAGTATTTTTGTGGTGGTAGATCGGTTCTCTAAAATGGCGCATTTTATACCTTGTCACAAGAGCGACGACGCTACAAATGTTGCTGATTTGTTTTTCACAGAGGTCGTACGCTTGCATGGAGTTCCCAATACCATCGTTGCAGATCGTGATGCTAAATTCTTAAGTCATTTTTGGAGGACGTTGTGGCATAAGTTGGGGACGAAGCTGCTGTTTTCTACTACTTGTCACCCCCAAACGGATGGGCAAACGGAGGTCGTCAACCGCACATTGTCCACCATGTTGAGGGCTGTTTTGAAGACCAACTTGAAGCTTTGGGAAGAGTGTCTATCTCATATTGAGTTTGCATATAATAGGTCAGTACAGTCCACTACTAAGGCAAGTCAGGTTCAAGTGGTCTATGGATTTAATCCGCGTGCTCCTATTGATTTGCTACCATTACCACCATCTGAAAACTTGAATTTTGATGCTACTACACGTGCTGAATTATTACTTAAGATGCATGAAACTACTAAAACAAACATAGAGAAAATGAATGAGAAATATCGTGCTTATGGTAGTAAGGGTAGAAAAGAGATAACATTTGAACCGGGTGATCTTGTTTGGTTGCACTTGCGCAAGGATCGTTTTCCTGATTTGAGAAAGTCTAAATTGATGCCCCGTGCTGATGGTCCTTTCCGTGTGCTTGAGAAGATAAATGATAATGCATATAAACTTGAGTTGCCTACAGCTTTTGGGGTTAGTCCCACATTTAACATTTCATATTTAAAGCCCTATTTGGGAGATGACGATGAGCTTGAGTCGAGGATGACTCCAATTCAAGAGGGGGAGGATGATGAGGACATCACTTCACATGATACACACATGGAGCCTCCACCTACAATTCAATTACAAGGACGAACCACACGCGCTCGTGCACGTCGCTTGAACCATGAGGTTAATTCTTTCTTTAGCAACTATGTTAATATTTGTTTGGATGGGATGCTACTGAATACGAGTGATATTTTGTTGCTTAGGAACATGGGAGATGGCATAGGAGAGTTGGAGTTGAAGACGGAGTCGCACGGATGATTTGAAGTCAAGAATTCACTGGTTCGGACTACATCGACCATCATGCACCAAAATGGGCATAACTTCCTCATACGAAGTCCGATTGGCGCGTTCTTGGACTTTTTGGAAAGCTACGGAGAAGACGGATCTTTTGGCGTTGGTTTCGCCTCATTTGGAGTCTCGAGTCGTCCTGTGTGTTTAAAACAGTCCTGCGTGACAGAATTGGGCCGTGTTGGCCCATAGTTCCGAGTCTGTACGTCTTCTAGCCCACAACCCAAGTCTGTACGCCTTCCACAGGCTGCCCACGCCTTATATACTCACACCAGCCGCCTTTAGGGTCAGGTTTTGCTTTGTTTGCATCTACACTTGTGTGTTTAGATCCCGCCCCTTGCACCAGACCGATTGGCTGCTGCATAGGCGTTTGTGAAACCTAACCTTTTCATCGTTTGTCTGTGATTTGGCATTCGACTTGTATCCTTCTTGTTCTTGCTTGTGTTCTTGGGTTCGCTTGCAGGAATTAGCCTTCGTGGCGAGGTCAATCGCGCCCTGCGTGGTTGATAACCAACGGAGACAGTGGTGTAACGATTGCAAGGTTTTGATCCGCCGGACCGGAGCCTTGGATCGCCAACGTCGAGATTCTCCACCAATCCAAGTTATCCTTTACCTAGCGGAAGATCGGGACCAATCCCCCATCATTATTTGTGTGCTGTTTTCATTACCTTACGGAATGCACGTCTGTTCGGTAACATAGAGAAGTGCACGTTTTGCATCGATCGAGTCTCTTTTCTTGGATATGTTGTGACCCCGCAGGGTATTGAAGTTGATGAGACCAAGATAGAGGCGATCTAGAGTTGGCCGACTCCTAAAACGGTCACACAAGTGAAGAGTTTTCTTGGATTGGCGGGTTTCTATAGAAGATTTATGTGCGACTTCAGCACCATTGTCGCCCCGATGAGTGAACTTATGAAGAAAGGCACCCCTTTCTAATGGGGGAAGGCACATGAAGATGTCTTCAATCGGCTAAAGCAGATGCTGACCCACGCACCACTACTCTACCTGCCCGATTTCGGTAAGGTCTTTGAACTTGAGTGTGATTCTAGTGGAATCGGTATCGGCAGCGTCTTAGTTCAAGAAGGTAAGCCGAAAGAACTTCAGTGAAAAACTGTCTGGTCCTAGATTGAACTATTATACTTATGATAAGGAACTGTATGCTTTAGTTTGGTCCTTAAAAACATGGCAGCATTACTTATGGCCGAAATAATTTATCATTCATTCCGATCATGAGTCCTTAAAACATATTTGAAGTCAAGCTAACCTGAACAAATGGCATGCCAAACGGGTTGAATTCATTGAGTCTTTCCCTTACATCATTAGACATAAGAAAGGGAAGGATAATATAATTGCTGATGCTTTGTCCCACCGATACACCCTGTTGTCTCAACTTGATCATATGATTTTTGGATTAGAGACAATTAAGCAATTATATGCTATTGACCCTGATTTTCAAGAAGCTTTTGGTCAATGCAGGGAAGGACAAACTTGGCACAACTACATTCTAAATGATGGATTACTATATTGTGCTAACAAACTGTGTGTACCTACTAGTTCTATTCGCCTTTTGTTTTTGCAGGAAGCACACGATGGAGAATTAATGGGACATTTTGGTGTGAAGAAGACAAAGGATGTGCTGACCACCCATTTCTATTGGCCTAGGCTAAGGCACGATGTGGAACACTATGTAGGTGTTGACGCTAAAATCTTACAATGAAGCGCCAACGACACTAACATCAATTCGACGATCCCAAAGCGCATGGATACCTAAGGATAGTCCTAAGCGTAACACGACGCCGACATGGCGTTCCGACGACCCTTGATAGTGACAAGGAAGGGTGGAGTTGCCAGGCAATTAGATTACATGCAGGGATGCAACCCAATTGGCCAAAATGTGGAAAAAATGATCAGTCGGCCAAATTAAGGGCTGGTAGGACCGAAGCAATAGGGCCGGTCAGACCGACCTAGAGAAGCTGGTCAGGCCGGGATGACCTCGTGGTCAGACCGCACGGGCAGAGAGGAAGGCGCTGGGGTCCAATTGCATACAGTCGGTCAGATCGGCTGCACACCATTGGTTAGACCGACGTGTGCCGACAACGGGATGATGAGGCGTGCCGGCAACAGGGTGACGGCCCAACACAACCTAGTCATACCGACTATCCAACGTCGGTCAGACCGACAATGCTAGATCAAAATGCCTAGGGCACCGACGACCGTCTTGTGATAGATGACTTGCAGCAAGAGTTCTTGGTGAATAAGATGGGATTAGAACACTGCAAAAAAACCAAAAGATCAGGGGAAATTCAGCCAAGAGACTGAATTACCGATAAAAACCAATAAAATGATAAAAATCCGTTACGTGGATTGAACGGACGATACACGAGCAAATCGACAAAGGTTACCGTGATTACGACATGGCAGATGGATGGTTCAAGGAAATTAGGGTTTGATCTTGTATTGGAATGAAGATGATCCTTGAATCGACATTTCCCCTATATTTATAGGGGTTGGTCTCAATGTTCCTGGGCTCTAATCTACTTAAAAAACATGTCCAAGTCATTAAGATCTGATTAGGGATAAGATTACCCTGAATACTAACTAATCCCTTTTGGACTCAGATTGGGCCAGTCTGATCGGGCCTGTATGGCCGGTCTGACCGGACCCAGTCCAGTCAGACCAAAGTGCCTACTCCGGTTAGACCGGCCTGTGCTAGGAAATCACATATTTTAGTACAAAAGTACCAATTTTGACATTTTGACAATTTTGACCATTAATGCCACGTTTTGCTATCAACACATGTCCCCCGTGTTTCTACAAACTTAGTGAGCCAAAAACACAATGGGCTAAGGGCAATACACTCCATATCGTCCTTGTGACACTTTAAGCGTCTTGCTACACACTTGGGAAGTACTTTTTCAAATATCTACAATTCAAAGCTCTACGAAATCGCTCTCCTTGCAGAGACTCTAGTAAATATGCATTACCTAGAGCGATTTCAAAAACTCTAAAAGGACCTTCCCAACTAGGTGACCATTTACCAAACTTTGGGCTTTTAGTGCCTAAAGGCAAAATCGTCTTCCAAACCAAGTCACCAACTTGAAACGATTTTACTTTTACCTTTTTATTATAAGCTCTAGCCACTCTTGTCGTGTCTCTTTCTATTGCCTCTAGAGCTCTTAATCTCTTACCGGTTACTTATTCCATATTGTCCTTCAAGAGAACTTCATAATCACCGACCAATAAGTCATCTTGCTTAAGCAACCTCAAAGAGACAAGATTCACCTCTACAGGTAAAATGACTTCTTATGCATACACCAACTCATATGGACTTACCTTGGTGGTACCATGCTTCGCAACTCTACATGCCCATAATGCCTCAGAAAGCACTTCATGCCACCTTCTAGGAAACTCTTCAATCTTTTTCTTAATAAGCTTAATCATAGTTTTATTACTAGACTTAGCCTGACCATTGGCCTAAGCATAGTATAGTGAAGAGTTTATCAACTTTATACCATAAGATTCGGCAAAATCACACACCTCTTTAGAAACAAACGAAGCACCCTGATATGTAGTAAGAGTTTGGGGAATACCGAATCTATGTATAAAGTGCTTTAAGATGAAATCGATTACCTCTTTATGCGTCATGTTCTTGAGAGGCACGATCTCGATCCACTTGGTGAAGTAATCTGTAGCCTTCAACACGAACCGATGCCCTTTTCAAGAGGAAGGATAAATTTGGCCGATGAAGTCCAATGCCCAACCTCGGAATGGCCATGGTTTGATAATAGGATTAAGAAAAGATGCATGAGCAAGCTGAATATTACCAAACCTTTGACATGCTTCACATCCTCTATAATATCTAAAACAATCCTCAGTCATACTCGGCCAATAAAAACCCGCTCTTTTGAGCATCCAACTCATTTTCTGGGCCGACTGATGAGTACCAAAAATACTTTCATTATTTAGATATTTTCTGGGCCAATAGGATGTTTAGACTGACCGACATTAAATTTTTTCAAAAGTACTCCATCACTTGCTCGGTGATACAACTCATCATCAATCAACACAAATTTAAACGCTTGCCACCGAACTTTACGATCAACACTCTTGCTACGATCTCTCAAATATTGAACAATCAGAGTTCTCCAATCATCCACGTTATTTTCTGAAGCACTCTCCAAATCATCACTTAAATTGGCGTTCAAATTAAAAATTTTTATTTGCCCCCCATGCCCCCAATCCTCCTAACACAGAGCGGTCACACCGGACAAAGAGGGCCGATCAGACCAGCCATTGTTGGACGACTAGCACGAAGCGGTAAGACTGGCCTGGCATGGCCGGTCAGACTGAAGTGATGCCTACGGTCGAACCGGCCGTGTTAAGCCGGTTAGACCGAAGTGATCTAACTCATACGAATGAAATATGTCAAGCATTGGTTTTTCTTGTGTGAAAAATTTACCTCTCTTAATTTGATAACCAGATGCTTGTTGAGCCAAATCATTTGCTACTAAGTTGGCTTCTCTAGTCACATGGGAAATTTCAAAGTTATCAAAAGTACCAATTATGTCTAGGCATTTATCCAAGTAGCTATTCAGCAAACCATTAAAGCATTGAGCAATTCTAGCTACTTTTGAACAAATAATAGAGAATCACCATATGCATGAACATATTTAACACTCATGGAATCTAAAAGTTCAAGTCCTAGAAATAGAGCTTCATATTCAGCTTGATTATTAGTAAAAGGAAATTCTAATCGGGCCGATGTCTCGAAACTCATTCCACTAGGTGATACGAGCGCAACTCCAACACCTTGGCCATTCTTTCAAGACAAACTATCGATGTAAAGTTTCCATGGTACTACTTCAATCAGAGCAGCGTCACTACTCCAATTGACATCTACATGGTGATCAACTATAAAATTCGCGACGACTTGACCTTTCATAGCTTTTAAGGGTTCATAAGCCAAATCATACTCAATCAACGCATAAGCCAACTTTCTGATTCTCCCACTTAGAATCAGCTTTTGCAACATGTATTTTATAATATCGGTTTGACAAGTGACGATACATGTGCCAGATAAAAGATAGTGGCAGAGCTTGGTACATGCATAATAAAGTGATAAACATAAATGCTCTAAGAACACGTACCTCGTCTCAGCATCTAACAAGCGACGACTCAAGAACATGATGATGTTATCCTTTCCCTCCACCTCCTGAGTCAACACGACTCCTATCACGCTATCTTCTGTAACAACATATAGCCGAAATGGAATCCCGTCTTTTGGTGCTCTTACCATAGGCGGTGATGACAAGCACTCCTTAGTTCGATCAAAATCACGTTGCTGATTTTCCCCCCAAGGAATTTGGCTTCGTTCTTTAGCCGAAATATGGTGATGAAAGCAACAATCTTGCTTGACGGGTTAGATATAAAGCCACACAAATAATTCACCTTGCCTAGCAATTTTCACTTCAAAGTTCTTAATCTTCTCAAGTCTCTTAGGATCAATCTCAATACCTCTTTCGTGAATCATAAACCCTAAGAACTTGCCCGCCGACATGCCAAAAGAACACTTGAATGGATTCATTTTAAAACCATACTGATGTATTCTTTCAAAAGCAACTCTCAAATCGGCTAAATGGTTACACATAGCATCCGACTTGACTACAACATCATCTATATAGACCTCTATCATAACCCCTAGCAAGTCATGAAATATCAAGTTCATAGCACATTGATAGGTAGCACCAGTATTCTTAAAACCAAAAGTCATCATGACCCACTCAAACAAGCAGACAAAATTAGGACATCTAAAGGACGTTTTGTAAACATCTTCTTCAGCCATAAAAATTTGTTTGTAACCAGCATTACCATCAAGAAAACTTAGTACCTTATGTCCTGATGCATCATTGATCAACATGTCGGCTATTGGCATGGGATACTCATCCTTTGGAGTGGCCTTGTTCAAGTCCCTAAAATCAATGCATACACGAACCTTGGCACTCCCTTTATTTTCAACAGGCACAATGTTAGCAACCCATTCAGCATACCTTCATGGCCTAATAAACTCATCTTTGAGTAACCGTTCTATATCCTGTTTAGCCCAGTCATACACGACCAAATTAAAGAGATGAGGGGACTATTTATAAAGCCTAAATCTGGGTTTGATAGGCAGCCAATGCTATACGAGCTCGTGGCTATGTCCATGCATATCGCTATACTCCCAAGCGAAAAAATCGACATACGACTAAAGTAACTTTATTACCTCGGCCTTATCACAAGACGCTAAGTTATGATTTACAAAAGTCGGCCTTGGAACACTACCATCTCCTATGTCTACTTGTTCTAGCGGGTCGGCTGACGCAAAACCTTGATCTAACTTTTCTACTTCACTAAAATATTCAATGGCTTCGGAAATACCGTCTTTTAAAGACCAATATTGCTCTACACGAGACTTTAGTAAATCAAGATTACTCTTACCTGACATAACACCTAATTTAGAGAAAGCCGAGCTACACCGACTGGCTTTACATACACTAGAACGAATAGCCCCTCAGACACGCTAACAAAGTCGTAATGTGAGAGGTCTCTCCCTGACAAACACTCTACCTTATCGTGGATGACATCAATGGACGCATTGGCCAAAGCAAACTGGGCCAAGGTGATATGGGCGGTCTGACCGGCCTTGAGGAAGCGGTCAGACTAATAATGCTCCTCTCGGTCATCTTCTATGGATCGCCTCTGTTTTGCTCTAAATGGGTCCCCTTAGGGATTGGGACGTCCTGGGACCCCACCTTGACTATGATGGCCTCGGACACCTCCTTTGGACACCCTCGTGGAGTGATGGACAACCTATTGGAGATGTCGTCCCTTGCCGCACACATTTGCTCCTGCATGTTATAAAAATCGGAAGGTACAAAGGGAGCAACATAGTAGGGGGAAGGGTACCTGGGAGGAGGAAAGTAACACGGAGGCCACTGTTGCATTGTCAGGTGATACGATGGTGGAGGAAAGGGTGGCTCCAGTGGTTTTGCCCATCATGGGCCGAACTCGTCTCTCCGCGGAGGCTTCGGCCTCCTAGGTGGTCCCAGTCGAGTATTTGCCTTCTCGACCCTCTTCTTGTGCTTCTATAGCAGCATCTCATATGTCACCTTCGGCTTATTATGGGCCCCAGCCGAATACGATGCGTTGGTGCTCACATTCCACACTCCTACCTCAAGATTCTTCAGCATGAGTGTGTGTGTGTGCGCGAGGCTCTCCAATCATGACTGTCTTCCCCTTGGACAACTCATCCTGCTCGGGTCAAATCAGCACCTACTTTCCGTCAAGGTCAACGTTGTTCATGGGAAATGGGTATTTATCCAACTTCATCTTTGGACTAGAATTTATTTCAATCGTCATTCCTCTATGGCCGATTGAACCTACTGACAAAAAGCATTGCAATCATTAGTGGAATGAGAATGTGAGTCATTCCACTTATAGTAAGCGCGTTTCTTCAATTCATCAGCGGTCGGAATGACGTGGCCCTTGGGCAACATGAGAAGCTAGTTTTTTAACAAAAAATTAAATATCTTATCACACTTAGTCACATCAAAGGAATATTTGACCTCGCTGGGCTGACTCTTAGTGGGAGACGACCGTAGCTCAGAGCAACTAACAGGTTTAGACTTGGTAGGCCAAGTCCACTCAGCTGTGTACATATCAGCCAGATCATCTTCTTCCTCTGATTGCTCCTCATCAGAGTGCTCCATGATGTGCACTTTGACCTTAGGCTTAATGAATATCTTGGTGAATTTCTTACTTTTGGCTCGGCTTTCCTGAATTAGAGCCTTTTGTAGGACTTGACTTACTTCGAGGAAATCCTATCCATCTAGCTTCTCCTTAAGTTCGGAGTGTAAGCCATTAAAAGCTAAGTCGGCCAAGTCCCTCTCGGAAATGTTTAGGCTAAAACATCGGTTTCTAGTGTCCCTAAAGCGCCTAATGTACTCGGAGATACTCTTGCTAGCTTTCTATCTAACCGATGTCAAGTGTGAGAGCCTAAGTTCAGTTTCCCCAGTATAAAAGTAGTTAAGGAACTTCTGCTCTAACTGGGCCCAAGTCTGTACAGAGTTTGGTGGTAATGCCAAAAACCAAGTGAAAGCGGTGCCGGAAAGCGACAAAGAAAATAACCTATGATTTAGCGCATCCGACCCACTAGCTTCACCACATTGCTCTAGGAATTGGCCTATGTGCTCCAGGGTGGTCTTACTACCTTCATTATTGAATTTAGTGAACTCGGGAACCCTAAAGCCACGCGGGTATGGGATAGTGTCGAAGTGATCTAGGTACAGTTTGTGGTAAACCCTAGCCCGGTCTCGAGGTGTGAAACCTGTACATTCCCTAAATAGTGTGTGGACTCGCTCTTCTATGTCATCTACACCTCTTGCCTGCACGCATCTCTCATGCTAGGGCATGACATGTGGTGGTATCTCGGTGTGTTGGTTGTGTGCCTCCTCCTCTCGTGCCGGCTCATGATAAGGGATGTGCTCAAGTCTATGTGGGTGCCAAGGAGCAGGAGGCGCGGGCAGTGTGGGAAAGGGTAGCGTAGGCGCGGGCGGAGGCGACACGTAATAGGTGGTAGGGGCGATCTTACCGGCCATAAGGTCGGTCTAATTGAAGGTATGATGGCTGGTCGGACCGACCTGATGTCTGGTTTGACCGACTGTTGTCAGCAGCTGAGGCTGGCACATGTCGGTCTGACCGGCCCAAGAGCCGATTTGACCGACAAGGCCGTACGCGGTCTCGGCCAGATATGATGAGGCCGGAGGCGTGATGGTTTTACCAGTACTCCCATTGGTTCTACTATGTATGTGATGAACAGGGGGTAAACTAGCAATCAGGTTTGGAGAAGTGGCCTCAGAAAAACCGAATCTCCTAAACATCGCCTCCATCATAGAATTGACTTCGGGCCCTAGACGATTTGCAAAAGTTGCGCTGACGGCTTGATCTATTGTGGTGGCTATCTTTTGCTCGATGTCCAGGGAGGATAGTGGAGGGGATGACAGTGTTACCTTGCTTCCGGAGAGGTCAAGGATGTCCATGTCACACTTGACGAAGCTCAAGTGAGTCTTGGTGAAGTGCCCAAGCATGAGAGCGTGTAGCTATTTTGTCTTGGCCTCGATCTTTGCCTTATCTTCCTCGGAGATGTCGTCGAGGGTGGGGAGGATGATGTTTCTATTGTCAATCTTTGTGCTCCCCACTAGGTCCATCGGTGTCGAGGGTCCCATCGATGTAGTCGTAGTAGATGTACCCATCGCCGATGTAGTAGTACTTGGCATGTTGTCCTTAGCGGAGTCGCCAAAAAGTGTGTTGACGCTAAAATCCGACGACGAAGCACCAACGACACTAACATCGATTCGATGATCCAAAAGTGAGTGGATACCTAGGGAAAGCCCTAAGCGTAACACGACGCTGACGTCACGTTCTGAAAACCCTTGATAGTGACAAGGGAGGGTAGAGTTGCCAGGCAATTAGATTACACCTAGGGATGCAACCCAATTGGCCGAAATGTGGAAAAAAGCGATCAACCGGCCAAATCAGGGGCCAGTTGGACCGAAGCAATAGGGTCTGTCAGACTAACCTAGAGAAGCTGGTCAGACTGGGGATACCTCGTGCTCAGACCGCACGGGTAGAGAGAAAGGCGCTGGGGTCTGACTGTGTATAGTCGGTCAAACCGGCCACACACCATTTTTCCTCTAATCTCGTCTATCATTTTTCATTTTTAGTTTAGGGCAATTTGCTTTTATGTGAGAAGGATGTCCACACTCAAAACAACCCCGAGACCCTCCTTTCCTCTGATCTCGTCTATCATTATAGAAGCGTGTGAACTTCTTGACAATGAGAGCTAGCTCCTCATCATCTAGAGTGTCCACCTGTTCTTTTGTGACAAAGACTAGGGAGGATACGTCAAAACACCAGAATAACCACAAACTCCAGAACCACTAGAAACATTACCTCCAGATGAGGTACCACTGCTAGGACCGGAAACTAAAGCAATAGAAGGCGATAAAGAGTTTCCAAATCCTGGACGAGATGCCATGGCAATTTCGGTGGACTTAAGCTTACTAAAAAGTTCATCACAAGTCAATGTGTCAAAGCTCACCGACTCTTCAATGCTAGAGATCTTCACCTCCCATATGCTACGATCAAGAGCATAGAGAAGTTTGATCGCCCTATAATGGTCTGAATAAGCTAAAGTCCCAGTGGAGCGCAGATTGCTCACAATTCCATCAAATCGAGCAAACACAACATCTACAGATTCGCCGTGGCCTTGCACAAACATTTGATATTCTTAATTATATGTGCTTTTCCGCCTAGCCTTAATCTGAGTAGTGCCCTCATGGAAAGTTTTCAAAGTTGTCCAAATTTCATGCGCAGTTCGAAGATGCTGGACCCTATCAAACTCTTTTCGACTTAGACTCATGAACAATATGTTTCTTGCCTTGCTATTATAATCGTACTGTTCCTTTTGAGCCTGAGTGGTGCGAGTTTCAGGAATCACATATTGGGAATCAACAATATCCCATATAGCACTTCCTTGGCTTAGTAGGTAAGCCTCCATGCACACCTTCCAATAAGAAAAATCATGACCATCGCATATCGGAATCTTATTGTTCTTGTCCATGTCACCACAAGGATCACAAACCGGTTAAAGTCAACTTGTGATCTAATCGGCTCTGATACCAATTGTGGGATCGGAATGATGACTAGAGGGGGGGTGAATAGGCGCCTCGACAAATCCTTGCGAATATGATGGCCTTTCCAAATCACCCAACACACCTCTAAATGAACAAGCGGAAGCAGATGCAGAAAAAACTCCGATAAAAATAGTTGCTATCACCCTCCTATCTAATATTATGTCAAATGATAGATTGAGGGATCATCAGCACTGAATTTGCACACACAAAGACTGCACTTTAAAAATAGCTCTGAAACCTTTTCTGTTCTATACAAAAGACTCACATAAAAAAACAATTTCAGAATGGCCTTTGATGTGAGCGAGGATGGCCCGATCTTTCGGTGAGAGGATAGAGATAAGATAACTTCGATTGGAAGGAGATGACGTTGATGAACCGACTACAACCGTACGAGACGTTCGTGTTGTGACTTAGCGATCGATACACCAACTCAAAGGGTTGTTGATCTTATCGGCGATCAACCTTGTTCCTGCAAGCAATCAAAGAACGAACAAGAACAAGATAAATGATCAACTAGTATTGCTGAATATGAAAGACACACGATGGATAGTTGGGGTTCTGAACCGTGAAACTGGCGACCTAACCGATCATGGGTTTACACGGACAAGTAGCATTGGCTAAACTTTTATCTAATCAAAACCCGCCTTACAACTGAAGTCTCTAGGGTTATTTATAGCCTTAGGGACATTTCTAAAGTTTGGAAAACTTATTAAATATGAAAAGGACTAATTATTTCCAAAACAGATTGACTAAAAAATGGAAATTCCATGCTTAATTGGTTCGGCCTGAAAAAGGAACATGCATTGATTTAGTGATTGTGATCTCCTCCGATGAAATCTGGATATGTAGATGGATCTGTTGGAAAGAGGACGTATCAAGCTTTCCAAAAAGTCCAAGATCACCCAAATCGAAGTTTTCATTTAAACGTTATGCACATTTGAATTCTGTGATGTCCGAATCCGAGTCCAGTATTCTCAATCGTGTATAACTTTATTTCTATTTTCTCTTGGAACAAAAGTAATGTCCCAAACTTGTATATTATGTTTGGATGGCCTTGACTTGGTCCCCAATCAACTTCCACGATGTTCCATGCCCTTTATTTGCTCACAACGCGTCCCTTAATCCATGCAATAATTTCTGTAATTGAAAACAATAACTCATGGTGCAACAACCTTTTCTCAAATATGTAAAATGTAAATCGAATATAGAAAGCATGCACCTTTGTTTTATTATATTTATATCCCAGCCGATGATGTCGTCATCAGCCTTGGTGGAAAATGTGCTCGGCAGTACATACAATTGTTAATGGCAAAAAGCATCACTGCATACGGTAGCACATGATCGGCAAGATGAGAAAGAAAAAGAAGGGAGAAAAATATTTCTAGATTCAACTTTAAGCCAAGATTTTCAGCAAATGACCACCTTCCAGAATTTTTATAGCATATAGATGAGCCAAAAACTATATGTAGCTGTATTCAGAACCTTTTGCAAACTGCAAACATGAAACCCTTGTAACTTGGAAAACAAGAGTTATGTAGAACTCAGGTCCAAAAACAGAACCAAAACTGATGAAAAATCGCCTCAAAGATTAAATCTAGACTGAAAACAGAACACAACTTGGTAGAAATCAGCAGTTTTCAGAACTTTTTAGGCACTTTGTTGGACAGGATAATATATGTAACAGTGGTCAAAACCTTTTGAAAATTTCAAACATGGAACCCTTGAAACTTGTACAACAAAATTTATGTAGAACTCAGGTCCAAGAATAGTACCAAAACAGATAAAAACTTGCCTCAAAGATTGAATCCACACTGAAGACAGAACTTAATCAGAAGTGAGAAGTTTCCAGAACTGTTAGGCACTTTGCTGGACAGAAACATATATGCAGAAGTGGTCAAAAACTTTTGCAAACTTCAAAAATGGGACCCTGGAAACTTGTACAACAAAAGTCGTGAAAAACTCAGGTCCAAAAACTGCATCAAAACAGTTCAAAACTCAGCTCCAAAAGTGAATCTGAAAAGGATGAACGGTACCTGCGCTGGAGGCTCTTGGATGATGTTTTTGCTTGATCCAAATGATGCACACTAAACACGAAATTAAGAACAACAAAAAGGCTAGAACAAAATAGAAATTGTAGTTGGTAGTCCTCAAAATGTTCAGCTAAAAGAGTGCCCTAAACCATAGGCCTTTGGGTCCTTTATATAGGCAAGCCCATTAAAGAAATCCCCAAAATGCCGTTACGGTAAAAGTTCTAGGTATTTACCTACTTGCCATAATGAATTTTCAGAATTACAAATTCTGAAAAATCCATTAATGCAAACTCCTAATTTATTACATCATAGACCCTATTATTTTAATATTTTTTTCAGAATTAAGAATTCCAAAAAATACTAAAAGATTACACTTAATCTAGATGACAAACAACAAAAATAGACTCCTAATTACCGGAATTAAAAACATTTTTTGATGCGACGGTTTTCAGCAAAAACCGACAAAGCCTCCTCGATCACCGACATGTGATGCCAATCCGCGAACTCAACCGCCAACAAGTCTCTCCCACTCTCGATCCCCTCGCGCCGCCTGATCACTTGCACTAGCCTTCCTTTCGCTAACTTGACCATCACGCTGTCTCGACCATCCGTCCATCCATGTCTTGCTCCATCTCCTCATGCACTCCTGAGATCATCTCCAACTTCACCCGACATCCTTGATCCTCTGGCATCGAGCTCCTTGCTTGACCCTTGATCACTCTCCATTGACAGTTGGGTAGCATCTCCACCCTGCACACATGAGATAAGCCAAAACACGAAACACGACGCACACCGATCCCCTTGGCATAATTCATATCCACACATCGATCTCATCGATGAAATCAAACCATCACTCACTCATCACTCCAACTCATCAGTCAACCTTGTCAATCACTCATCATACAGATAAAAACCACAGTGCAACCTCACTTGGTTTCACACCAGCCTAGAGAAGCGAGTAGGACCAGGGATGACCTCATGGGCAGAGAGGAAGGTGCTGGGGTCCAATTACGTACAGTCAGTCAGATCTGCTGCACACCATCGGTTAGACCGATGTGTGCCGGCAACAGGATGATGAGGCGTGCCGACAATGGGGTGATGTCCCGGCACAACCCAGTCAGACCGACCGCCAACATCGGTTAGACTGACAATGCTAGATCAGAATGCATGGGGCACCGGCAACCGTCTTGCGATAGATGACTTGCAGCAAGAGTTCTTGGCGATGAAGATGGGATTAGAACACTGCAAAAACACCAAAATATCAAAGGCAATTCGACCAAGAGACCGAATTACCGATAAAACGATAAAAATCCGTTACGTGGATTGAACAGACGATTCACGAGCAAATCGACAAGGATTACCATGATTACGACATGGTGTATGGATGGTTTACAACGCAAACTAACAAAGATGGACGTTACATGGCTAATCCTAGGGCAAAGAAGGTAGATTGAAAAGTAAAAGTGAGATTCAAGGAAATTATGGTTTGATCTTTTATTGGATTGAAGATGATCTTTGAATCGGCATTGCCCCTATATTTATATGGGTTGGTCACAACGTTCCTAGGTTCTAATCTACTTAAAAAACACGTCCAAGTCGTTATGATCTGATTAGGGATAAGATTACCCTGAATATCAACTAATCCCTTTCGGACTCAGATTGGGCCAGTTCGGTCAGACCGAAGTGCCTACTCCGGTCAGACCAGCCTGTGCCAGGAAATCACATATTTTTAGACAGAAGTACCAATTTTTACATTTTGACAATTTTGACCTTTAATGCCACTTTTTGCTATCAATAGTAGGCCGATGCACCACATGCAACAAACTAAGTCCCGTCTTAACCACCATGGCCTATATATACCGTTGCCTATTCCTAGCACCCCTTGGGAAGACATTTCTATGGATTTTGTATTGGGACTACCTCGAACTAAGAAGGGGAGGGATAGTGTATTTGTGATGGTAGATAGATTTTCTAAGATGACACATTTCATTCCTTGTCACAAGAGCGATGATGCTACAATATTTGCTAATTTGTTTTCAAGGAAGTCATTTGCCTTCATGGTGTGCCATGCACAATTGTGTCCGATCAAGACACAAAGTTCCTCAGCCACGTCTAGAGGATATTGTGGCACAAACTGGGAACCGAGCTGCTGTTTTCCACTACTTGCCACCCTCAAACTGACGGTCAAACCGAAGTTGTAAACAAAACCTTATCTACGGTGCTACAAGTTGTGTTGAAGACAAATTTGAAGATCTGGGAAGAGTGTCTGCCTCATGTAGAGTTCGCTACTCTTGGGTCTTCTTTCTTGCTAGCAAGGATGAAGTGTTTTCACACTTTCGGAGCTTGGCTTTGAGACTTTTCACTGAACTTCCTGGTGCATTGAAATTCATTCGAAGTGATAATGGCACTGAGTTCAAAAACCGTCTCTTTGTTGACTTTTGCATGGAGCATGGCATAGAAAATCAATTCTCTGCTCAGCAGGTTCCTCAATAGAACGGTGTTGTTGAGAGGAAGAACCGCACTTTGGTTGAGATGGCTAGGACGATGCTCGATGAGCACAAGACTCCTACAAAATTCTGGGCTGAGGCCATGAACACTGCATGTTACATCTCAAACCAAATCTTCTTGCGCTCAATTTTGAACTTGACATCTTATGGACTATGTTTTGGGAGACAGCCCAAAGTTACTCATCTTCGAGTTTTTGGCTGTTGTTGATTTATCCTAAAACGTGGAAATTTGGATAAATTTGAGTCACGCTCTTTTGACGGGATCTTTTTAGGTTACACTACACATGGTCATTCTTATCGTGTTTTCAATTTAGAAACTAACACTGTCATCGAGTCATGTGATGTGACTTTTGATGAATCAACCCCCTCTGTTAGTTCTACTTTTGAACAGGCAAATGAACACGACATGGAGCAGACCATCTTTGAAGATGAAGATCTCGGAGATTTTGAGGATGAACCCCTACTACCCTCGACATTGACCCCTGAAGCCGACCCTACTTCGATCACTTCGGCACAAGGTCCTGAAGCAACTACTTCGACATCGATTATCTTGGACCACTCCAACGCACAAGTTGAGGGGGAGACGGCATCCCTCCGCGAGGCTCCACATCATATTCAAAGGATGCATCCTCCCGAGCAGATCATTAGTGAGCTTGATCAAAGGGTAACATGCTCTCATGCTCATTTCATTGATTCAGCTTTTGTTGCTTCTTTTGAGCCCTTAGATGTTAGTCATACACTTTCTGATTCTAGTTGGATGAATGCCATGCATGAAGAACTTGAAAATTTGAGAGAAACCAAGTCTGGACTTTAGTTGATCCTCCTCCAAATGTTCATTTCATTGGAACAAAATGGATTTTCAAAAACAAACAAGGGGAGGATGGGACTATAGTTAGAAACAAGGCTAGACTTGTAGCTCAGGGTTATTCTCAATTAGAAGGGATTGATTTTACTGAGACTTTTGCACCTATTGCGCGTCTAGAGCCCATTAGGATTTTGCTTGCCTTTGCAACATCCCGGGGATTCAAACTCTATCAAATGGATGTCAAAAGTGCATTTCTTAATGGCTTCATAGGCGAAGATGTTTATGTAAAACAACCCCTGGCTTTGAAAATCCAAAATTTCTGCATAAAGTCCTTAAACTTCATAAGACTCTTTATGGACTCAAGTAGGCCCCTCGAGCATGGTATGACAGACTTAAGTATTTTCAGCTTGAGCGAGGGTATTTGATGGGATCAGTTGACAAAACCCTTTTCACTCTCAAGCATGGAAAATATTTCCTGCTAGTCCAGATTTATGTGGATGATATCATCTTTGGTGGCTCTTCTCATGCTTTGGTTGCCGAGTTTGTAGATGCCATGAGCAGGGAGTTTGAAATGTATATGATGGGTGAAATCACATTTTTCCTTGGTTTGCAAATCAAGCAAAGCAAACAAGGTACATTCGTCCACCAGACGAAGTACACCAAGGACCTGCTCAAGAAGTTCGACATGGCTGATGCGAAGCCCCTCGCTACTCCGATGGCTACTTCGATAGCATTGGATCCTGACGAGGAAGGAGAATCCATGGATCAAAAGGAGTTTCAGAGCATGATCGGCTCACTCCTCTACTAGACTGCTACGAGGCCGGACATACACTTCGTAGTGTGTCTGTGCACTCGTTTTCAGGCTTAACCACGAGCTTCGAACCGCCAAGCGGTAAAGCGCATTCTCAGGTATCTCAAGTGTAACACCCCAAGATTTAAAAAGAAATAAAATAAAAGAAATATATTATTAAAGGAATTTCTGAATATTATTATTAAAGAAAAACCCTTAAAGAGCCCTATTAAAGCCAAACAAGGAAAAATATGCAAAATCTGAACTTAAAAAATTTATGGGATAAACTAGAGGCCAAAACATAATTTCACGAATTTTTACAAATTTTTATCAACAGTGATTCAAACCTTAATCAAATAAATGAATTACTGGAATTATTTTAAATCAGAAAACTTTTATAATTCTAAATGGGCCTCAACCCTCAAAGTACCCCAAGCCCGGCCCAGTCCAGCTGCGTGTCACTGACAAGCGGGACCCGCCTGTTGGCGCACTCCCCCTCTCCTCTCCCGCCCGCGCCAACCTCAGCCCCACTTGTCAGCCTCTCCCCTCTCGCCTTCGCTCCCTGACATCCGTGGCCCGCATGTCGGCGTTGTTGGCTTCGCGCTCGGCCACTGATAGGTGGGGGCCACCTATCGGGATCGTCTTCCCCGATGGAAAGGGATCCCCTTTCCATCGCCGGTGACCCCCACCTTGTAAATCCGACGCCCCGTGCCCGATTTCGCCAAATTGGCCACTGGATCGCCTTCTCTGACCGCTAGGGATCTCATTCCACCGATAGCCACGTGTTTTCGCCATACATAGAAAGTACCCGAGCTTTAGGAAAGTACACCGGCGAGGAGAAAAGGGAAACCCTCGGTTCCCTTCCGTCTGGACGCCGGTGACCCCCCTATAAGAACCCCTCGCCCTCGTCGCCGTCTGCCCACACCGTCGTAGCCCAAGCCCGAGCGAGAACAGAGCGCCTCGTTCCCATTTTCGGGCTCCCTCTCTGTTTTGACTCCGGCGAGCCCTCGCCGGCGACTCGAGCCACCGCTGCCCTCGCCGACGACACCACTGTGATCGCCACCTCCCACCCGTCACCGGCCTCACCTCCGTTGGCCGTGGGCGCCGTCGGATCGCCGTCGCCATCGAGCTCCCGAAGAGCCCCTTTTGTCCACCATCGCCGTCGGTCGCCCTTCGTCACCACCGAAGGTATAACCGAGACCGCCATGACCTCCTCTATCCATTTTCGCCGAGAGCTAGGACTATAGGCACTCTTCGCCGCCGTCGCCACCACGCCCGAACCCGCCGGAGCCGGAGACGAAGGGGGCTAAGTACCCCTTACGTCTCTGCCGTGCCGGAGGGCTAAGATTAAATACTTTCGGGATTTAATCAGGCCCTCGGATCCGGTCAAACCGGTACCCGGCGATCTCAGCCGTTGATCAAAACTTAAAACCCTGGCTCGATCTCAGGCGTCCACGTCATACCGATTCGCGGGTTTTAATCTCCGTCGTTCATTTTCATTAAACCCTCCCACCTCGCGCCTGATCGCCGGATCCGGATCCAATGGCTCTGGTTGATCCGGTCCACGCGCACAGTGCAGCGGTCCACTGTGGGCTTGGCTCACCGTGGACTAAATCCTATTTTCTGTTTAAATAAAATTCCAGAAAAATGTTTAAAAGTTGAAAATTCATAACTTGCTCATTTTAACTCCAAATTTCACCATTCAAATTTTATTAAATTCAGCATTTTATTCTCTACACATTAATGCCATAAAAACAGTAAGTTACTATTACCCAATATAATCTTATAAATTAAATGAGCAAAACCCCCTTAGGGATAAAATAGTAAATTCAGAAAATAAATTAGGAAAAGCCTTAAAATATAAGTTTTACTATTTTCACCAAACTTCAGAATATTAACACTTTATTTCACATAATAAAAACTATAAACTTGTATGTTTATTATTTGGTGAAGTTTTTATCTGTTTATTGAATGTATTGTTTATTTTTTCGTATCGAGAAGACTACGAGTTCGTCGAGGAGCCGGAGTTTTATCCCGAGGTTCCACCTTCCCTATTTGCTGATCAAGGCAAGTCACAACCCCCATTTTGATCATCATTGAGCCCATGTTTTAATAAATTATCGCTATAACACATTGGTTAATATTGCATTAGTCAAATATCAAGCCCTACACTTATATTTATTAGATCCTCGTCCTTGTGTGCAAACCCAAGCCATGCTTATTGAGCCTTAACTCCTTGTCACTCTACTATAAAAGTATTAGCTAGTGCCCAATGTACTGGCACAACTGCTATAGGATAAAAAGAATGAGTCGTAGATAGATGGATTCTACTATATGAAATTTCCCCGTTATTCTTGTCTCTAAACTCTATTGGAGTTGGCTATGTTATAAGTATGGAGGGTTCCGGGTGCAAGCTAGGGCATTGGTTGGTCGCACCCGGGGCACTATAAGGACCGGTCTGCGGGATCTGTTGCAAAGCACTTCTGTACCAACCACAAGTCTAATGGGTAAGTCCTAACTGAAAGTATGGAACAATCCGACTCGATGCACCATAGTGGAGGGGGCAAGGGGCAACCTACGGATGACTTGTACCGACGTGGCTCAAGGGGGGTATGGTGAGGCTCGACGCATCGAGACACGATACGAAACCCATAAGAGGGTGTTGTTGGGTCGAGGAGGACCGTATGGAAGGTTTTGGCACGAGTTCCCGTGGAATGGGTCATCTCGTTACACTTTGGTGTAAGTGGTGAGTGCATGCCTTGTGGGTACAGTGGTACACCTCTGATCAGAGTATTTAATCTTTTCGAAAAGCCGAGCCCACGGTCAAAGGCGGGTTGTGTAACTACTCGCAGTTAGTTCACTACTATTTGAATGGTTGAGTTATTCATGGCATGTAAGTACTGTTGAGCGAGGTGGGGCTGACTGTACCCCTCGAGCTAGAAGATGATGATGCATACACATGTTTACATTTCAGCACTAATAACTTGATCACATTTAATGCTTTACAATTACGCTTTTCCGCAAAATTAGCCACTATCTCCCTTGTTATTACTCTGCATTATATTTGCATCCGGTGGCTTGCTGAGTACGTTTGTACTCACCCCCGTTGACTTACACCACTAGAGCCCGTCTACTACGAGGAGGATGAAGGTCTGGAGTAGCGACCCAATCAAGGCGAGACTGGAAGGAGGCGTTCATCTAGGACCCTTTGGTTTATTAGTTTCTCTTCATCTTTATTCACTTTTGTACGTGATCGCATGATGTTTGGTTTATTGATTTTCTATGGAATTTCAATAAAGGTCCTGATTTATTAAATCGGGGTGTGACAAGATGGTATCAAAGCCGACTTGACTGTAGGAAGCCAAACAGACCTGACCTTAGGATTTATATTAACCCTAATTTCCTACAAAATTACTTAACCTCTCATCTTCCGAGATTTTCACAAAAATTTTCTCTCTTTTGTAGATGCCGGTCCGTACCATGAGCGGGAACATTCGCAATGAGGCCGGATTCATCCGCGAGCTACGCAAGCTCGTCGGTTTCCTCAGATTTGAACACGAGTCGATGTTCCATGGAGTCTTCCCTGACGAGGAAGAGAGCTACTGTGAGGTCACCGTCGTCATCCAGCCCTCTCCTCAGATATCCCACACCTATCGAGGTGGAGGACCTACCTTCTTGGTAGCCAGCCAGCGCATCTCCCTCCAGGCCCTCACCGAGCTCTGGATGATCTATGATAGTGAGCTCTACGACACGGATTATCGCTTTGTGCCCCTACGTACTCTAGGGAGTCCCCACAGTGTCTACGTCAGCACGCTCTCCCAGCGCCACTCTGCGGTGGGACACACCGTGCACATGTTTGAGGCGATGGACGAGCTCCACTATGAGGCACTACAGGATGCCAACGGACAGCGCGACACGATCGACTTTTACCGACACTCTTCCGAGGACCTGAACCGCAAGAACGAAGATCTTCATCACCGTATCCAACAGGGACACCGATTGGCTGCCGAGGCAGAGGAGCTACGACGCCAGAATGAGCTCCTACGGCAGCGTGTCGCCAACAATCCTCAGCTCCGCCACCAGATTGAGGAGTTGAAGAAGGATATCGAGGAGATCGCACCCCTTCCGCCCCGCAAGCGGAAATCGCTTCAGATCCCCACCGTGAGGCCCAAGAGGATTTCCCGCAGCACACCTCCCGCCGGACCTTCCAGTTCCACCACCCCGACCGTCTCCGTCGAGCCCGTGGTCGAGTCGTCCCCTGAGCTGCCATAGATGTAGTAGTTACGATTGATTGTCTTCTTTTAATATTTTTGAGTGTAATGCCACTCATGTCAAATATAAGGCATGAGTGAAGAATTAAATAAAAGACAATAAATGTAATCGCAAGAACGATACATTTTGAAATAAAGATTAGTATCAATTTCCCCTAAGAAGATGTTATCTATTTTGGAAACTTCAGGATGACGAACACTCAGGGTTCCGATGCTCCTCAGAACGGAGGAGAAAACAGAAACTTGCCACAGTGGGGAGCAACCGGGCAAAGGCAAGCCCCGGTCGCCAACCACCCCACCCTGGCCGAGATGTTGGCCAATCAGAATCAGTTGGTGGCCGCACTACTAAACCAAATGCAGCAGCAGCAGATGCAGGAGCAGCAGGCTCAATTTTTCCATCTCCACCAATAGCCCGAGCTGCCTCGCCCCACCACTCCCGCTCCCGCCCCCGCCTCTTAGCTCTCGGAATTCCTCCGAGTCCACCCTCCCACGTTCTCAAGCACCACCAACCCCATGGAGGCTGGTGATTGGTTGAGAACCATTGGAAAGAAGTTGGACCTCCTGACTTGTATTGAGCAGGAGAGGGTGGCTTTTGCCGCCCATCAGCTCCAGGGTCCCGCCGCAGAATGGTGGGACAATCTGCGCGAGACCTTGCCCGAGGGACACGTCCATACTTGGGCGGAGTTCTCAGCTGCCTTCCGCGTAGCTCATGTCCCCGACGATATTATTGCCCAGAAGCAGCAGGAGTTTCGGGACCTGCAACAAGGGAGCAGGTCCGTAACTGAGTACCTGCACGAGTTCAGCCGGTTGTCCCGGTACGCACCTGAGGAGGTCCGTACCGATATGGCCAGACAGTCCAAGTTCCTCCGGGGACTGAAGGATGAGCTGTCCCTCCAGCTCATTTCCGGAGATTATGCCAACTTTCAGAAGTTGGTGAACAAAGCTATCATTCAGGAGACATAGAAAAATAAGGTCGCCCTGAAGAAAAAGAGGATGATCGCCTTCAGGCAGAACCAAGGCATGGCACAGAGGCCCCGTTTTGCACCTCCCCCACCGGCGCCCCAATATCATCCACGTCTGGTGTATCGTCCGGCACCACCCACCGCCAACGCCGGAGCTGGACAGCTTCACCCTACTGCCGCCGCACCAGCCGCTCCCCCCGCCCCGGCCAAGAAGGCGGAAATTCTACGCGACAAGCACGGCAAGCCCGTGATCTGCTTCAACTGCCGCCAGGAGGGGCATTATTCCCACCAGTGCCCCCACCCCAAGCGCGCACAGGGCATCGCGACAAATCCTGCCATCCGCGCCCGCGTCAACCACGTCACCACCGAAGGAGCCCAGGCCGCACCAGAGATCGTCATGGGTAAGTTCATGGTACATTCAACCCTTGCAGTGGTTTTATTTGACACTAGAGCTACGCACTCCTTCATATCAACGGCTTTTGTGGAAAAGAACAATCTAAATATAAGAGAACTACCCAGAGCCGTGCTAATAGTTACCACTGGAAAACAAACTCTAGCCCAATCCTATAGTCCAAAGGTATGGGTAGATATCCACGACACAATCTTTTGGGCTGACCCCATCTTAATAGAATGCCAAGGCTTGGATCTCATTCTAGGAATGGATTGCCTAAATAAACACCAAGGAGTGATAAGATGTGCCCGGAGACAAGTGACCGTGACCAGTGAAGAAGGGACTGCCGTCACATTTTAGATGCCCAGCCTGAAGTTCAGAAAACCGAGGCTGCACCAGATTACCTTGGAGGAGATACCGGTAGTCTTCGAGTACCTGGACGTGTTTCCAAAGGATTTACCAGGGATGCCACCCGAGAGGGACATCAAGTTCCGGATTGACTTGGTACCCGGAACCACTCCCATTTACAAGCGACCATACCGGAGGGCCGCCAATGAGCTAGCTGAGATGAAGCAGCAACTGGAAGATCTTGAGAAGAAAGGCTACTTCAGACCTAGCACATCTCTGTGGGGTGCCCCCGTCATCTTCGTTGAGAAGAAAGAGGACAAGGCTAAGCGTATGTGTGTGGACTACCGAGCCTTGAATGAGGTGACCATCAAGAACAAATACCCGTTACCCAGGATCGATGATCTTTTTGACCAGCTGAAGGGAGCTACGGTATTTTCCAAGATCGACCTGCGGTCCGGATATCATCAGTTGAGAATTCAAGAGGAGGATATACCTAAGACGACTTTTACCTCTCGTTATGGATTATATGAGTGCATGGTTATGTCTTTTGGATTAACCAACGCCCCCGCTTTCTTCATGAACATGATGAATAAAGTGTTCATGGAGTATTTGGACAAGTTCATCGTGGTATTCATAGATGACATCCTAATCTATTCCAAGGACAAAGAGGAGCACGAGACTCACATCCGGTTGACCTTAGGAAAACTAAGGGAACACCAATTATACGCCAAGTACAGCAAGTGCAAGTTTTGGACAGCGGAAGTAAAGTTCCTTGGACATATCATCTCTGCACAAGGTATCGCACTAGATCCTGCCACCGTGGAAACAGTTACGGATTGGCTGCCACCCACCAACGTATCGGAGATACGAAGTTTTCTCGGTTTGGCCGAATACTATCGGCGATTTATCGAGAACTTTTCCAAGATAGCCAAGCCTATGACCAAGTTGTTGCAAAAGGGAGAGAAGTTTGAATGGACTCCCGAGTATGATCAAAGCTTTCGTACCCTCAAGACCCGGCTAGTGTCAGCACCCATACTCACCCTACCCGATATCAGGAAAGACTTCCATGTTTACTGTGACGCGTCTCGCCAAGGATTGGGATGTGTTCTCATGCAAGATGGAAAGGTTATTTCATACGCCTCTCGTCAGTTGAGACCCCATGAGTTGAACTACCCGACCCATGATTTGGAATTGGCCGCTGTTGTGCACGCCCTTAAGATATGGAGGCATTATTTAATTGGAAACCGCCGCGAAATCTTTACGGATCACAAGAGTTTGAAGTATATCTTCACGTAGTCGGATCTCAACCTGAGGCAAAGGCGATGGTTGGAATTAATAAAGGACTACGACTTAGGTATTCACTACCACCCCGAAAAAGCAAATGTGGTAGCCGATGCATTAAGTCGTAAAGGATACTGCACCGCCATCGTGATTCAGGATCACGCGCCTTTGTTATATAAGGAGATGGAAAAGTTAAACCTTGGATTGACCATAGGAGCATACCTAGCCACCTTGGAGACTCAGCCAGTTCTATTTGAGCAGATCAGCGAGGCTCAGTTGGAAGACCCGGATATAGCTGCCATTAAGAAGAACATGAGACAAGGTAAAGCCCCAGGATTTTCAGAAGACGATAATGGCACCATATGGTTTGGAACCCGGATATGTGTGCCGGATAAACCAGAGATAAAGACCCTTATTCTAAGGGAAGCCCATGATACTTTATACTCCATCCATCCCGGAAGTACCAAGATGTACCAGGACCTGAAGGAACGCTATTGGTGGGTTAGCATGAAGAAAGAGATTGCTTAGTTTGTCGCAGAATGTGACACCTGCAGACGAGTGAAAGCAGAACATCAGAGACCTGCAGGACTGTTACAGCCACTTAAAGTGCCTGAATGGAAATGGGAAGAAATCGGTATGGACTTCATCACCGGACTCCCAAAGACCCAGCTTGGATACGATTCTATTTGGGTAATCATTGACCGGCTAACGAAAGTAGCACACTTCATAGCCGTTAAGATGACCTTCAGTGGCCCTAAGCTCGCAGAATTGTACATGGCCCGCATTGTGTGTCTTCATGGAGTGCCCAAGAAGATAGTATCCGATAGAGGAAGCCAGTTTACGTCTCGTTTCTGGAAGAACCTTCAAGAAGAGATGGGAACGAGACTAAACTTCAGCACTGCTTACCACCCTCAGACCGATGGACAAACAGAAAGAGTGAACCAGATATTGGAAGATATGCTTCGGGCATGCGTCTTGGATTTTGAAGGAACTTGGGACAAGAGTTTACCGTACGCCGAGTTTTCGTACAAAAACAGTTATCAAGCCAGCCTTCAGATGTCCCCGTTTGAAGCCCTATATGGATGTAAGTGTAGGACGCCTCTACTTTGGGATCAAACCGGTGAATCCTAAGTATTTGGAACAGACATCCTTCGAGAAGCTGAAGAGAAGGTACGAATTATCAGAGAACGGCTCAAGACAGCCCAATCACGACAGAAGAGTTATGCGGACAATCGTCGTCGAGAGTTAGCTTTTGAAGAGGGAGACCACGTCTACCTTCGAGTCACACCTCTCCGTGGCACTCAACGGTTTAACATGAGAGGAAAGTTGGCCCCTCGATATGTTGGACCTTTTCCCATTATTCGACGCCAAGGCGAAGTCGCTTATCAGTTGGAACTGCCACCCTCATTGGCCGGAGTTCATGACGTGTTCCATGTGTCCCAACTCAAGAAGTGTCTCTGAGTCCCAACAGAGCAGGTGGACCTACAACAGTTGGATGTTCAAGAGGATCTGACCTATGTGGAAAAGCCCGTCAAGATCTTGGAGGTCAAGGAAAGGACCACCGGAAGTCGCGTCATCCGCTTCTGTAAGGTTCAGTGGAGCAATCATCCCGTAGAGGAAGCTACATGGGAAAAAGAGGAAGAACTCAAGGCACATCATCCTGAGCTATTCGAGGATTTATCCGAATCACGAGGATGAGATTCTTTGTAAGGGGGATAGGATTGTAACACCCCAAGATTTAAAAAGAAATAAAATAAAAGAAATATATTATTAAAGGAATTTCTGAATATTATTATTAAAGAAAAACTCTTAAAGAGCCCTATTAAAGCCAAACAGGGAAAAATATGCAAAATCTGAACTTAGAAAATTTATGGGATAAACTAGAGGCCAAAACATAATTTCAGGAATTTTTACAAATTTTTATCAATAGTGATTCAAACCTTAATCAAATAAATGAATTACTGGAATTATTTTAAATCAAAAAACATTTATAATTCTAAATGGGCCTTAACCCTCAAAGTACCCCAAGCCCGGCCCAGTCCAGCTGCGTGTCACTGACAAGCGGGACCCGCCTGTCGGCGCACTCCCCCTCTCTCCTCTCTTGCCCGCGCCCGTCTCGGCCGCACTTGTCAGCCTCTCCCCTCTCGCCTTCGCTCCCTGACATCCGTGGCCCGCCTGTCGGCGCTGTTGGCTTCGCGCTCGACCATTGACAGGTGGGGGCCACCTGCCGGGATCATCTTCCCCGATGGAAAGGGATCCCCTTTCCATCACCGGCGACCCCCACCTTCTAAATCCGCCGCCCCGTGCCTGATTTTGCCAAATTGGCCGCTGGATCGCCTTCTCCGACCGCTAGGGATCTCATTCCACCGATAGCCACGCATTTTCGCCATACATAGAAAGGACCCGAGCTATAGGAAAGTACACTAGCGAGGAGAAAAGGGAAACTCTCGGTTCCCTTCCGTCTGGACGCCGACGACCCCCCTATAAGAACCCCTCGCCCTCGCCACCCTCTTCCCACACCGTCGTAGCCCAAGCCCGAGCGAGAACAGAGCGCCCCATTCCCATTTTCGGGCTCCTTCTCTGTTTCGACTCCGGCGAGCCCTCACCGGCAACTCGAGCCACCGCTGCCCTCGCCGATGACACCACTGTGATCGCCACCTCCCACCCGTCACCGGCCTCACCTCCGTTGGCCATGGGCGCTGTCGGATCGCCGTCGCCGTTGAGCTCCCGAAGCCCCCTTTCGTCCACCATCGCCGCTGGTCGCCGTCCGTCACCCTTCGTCACCGCTGAAGGTATAACCGAGACCACCATGACCTCCTCTATCCATTTTCGCCGAGAGCTAGGACTATAGGCGCTCGCCGCCGCCGTCGCCACCGCGCCCGAACCCGCCGGAGCCGGAGATGAAGGGAGCTAAGTACCCCTTACGTCCGTGTCGTGCCGGACGGTGCCCTGGCCGTCCGATCACGATCGGAGGGCTAAGATTAAATCCTTTCGGGATTTAATCCCGGCCCTCGGATCCGGTAAAACCGGTACCCGGCGATCTCAGCTGTTGATCAAAACTTAAAACCCTGGCTCGATCTCAGGCGTCCACGTCATACCGATTCGCGAGTTTTAATCTCCGCCGTTCATTTTCATTAAACCCTCCCGCCTCGCGCCTGATTGCCGGATCCGGATCCAACGGCTCTGGTTGATCTGGTCCACGCGCACAGTGCAGCGGTCCACCGTGGGCTTGGCTCACCGTGGACTAAATCCTATTTTCTGTTTAAATAAAATTCCAATTTTTTTTTAAACTTTGAAAATTCATAACTTGCTCATTTTAACTCCAAATTTCACCATTCAAATTTTATTAAATTCAGCATTTTATTCTCTACACATTAATGCCATAAAACAGTATGTTACTATTACCCAATATAATCTTATAAATTAAATGAGCAAAAACCCCTTAGGGATAAAATAGTAAATTCAGAAAATAAATTAGGAAAAGCCTTAAAATATAAGTTTTACTAATTTTCACCAAACTTCAGAATATTAACACTTTATTTCACATAATAAAACCTATAAACTTGTATGTTTATTATTTGGTGAAGTTTTTATCTGTTTATTGAATGTATTGTTTATTTTTCCGTATCGAGAAGACTACGAGTTCGTCGAGGAGCCAGAGTTTTATCCCGAGGTTCCACCTTCCCCATTTGCTAATCAAGGCAAGTCACAACCCCCATTTTGATCATCATTGAGCCCATGTTTTAATAAATTATCGCTATAACACATAGGTTAATATTGCATTAGTCAAATATCAAGCCCTACACTTATATTTATTAGATCCCCGTCCTTGTGTGCAAACCCAAGCCATGCTTATTGAGCCTTAACTCCTTGTCACTCTACTATAAAAGTATTAGCTAGTGCCCAATGTACCGGCACAACTGCTATAGGATAAAAAGAATGAGTCGTAGATAGATGGATTCTACTATATGAAATTTCCCCATTATTCTTGTCTCTGGACTCTGTTGGAGTTGGCTATGTTATAAGTATGGTGGTTTCCGGCTGCAAGCTAGGGCATTGGTTGGTCACACCCGGGGCACTATAAGGACCGGTCTGTGGGATCTGTTGCAAAGCACTTCCGTACCAACCACAAGTCTAATGGGTAAGTCCTAACTGAAAGTATGGAACAATCCGACTCGATGCACCATAGTGGAGGGGGCAAGGGGCAACCTGCGGGTGACTTGTACCGACGTGGCTCAAGGGGGGTATGGTGAGGCTCGAAGCATCGAGACACGATACGAAACCCGTAAGAGGATGCTGTCGGGTCGAGGAGGACCATATGGAAGGTTTTGGCACGAGTTCCCGTGGAATGGGTCATCTCGTTACACTTTGGTGTAAGTGGTGAGTGTGTGCCTTGTGGGTACAGACGTACAATGGTACACCTCTGATCAGAGTATTTAATCTTTTCGAAAAGCCGAGCTCACGGTCAAGGGCAGGTTGTGTAACTACTCGCAGTTAGTTCACTACTGTTTGAATGGTTCAGTTATTCATGGCATGTAAGGACTGTTGAGTGAGGTGGGGCTGACTGTACCCCTCGAGTTAGAAGATGATGATGCATACACATGTTTACATTTCAGCACTAATAACTTGATCACATTTAATGCTTTACAATTATGCTTTTCCGCAAAATTAGCCACTATCTCCCTTGTTATTACTTTGCATTATATTTGCATCAGGTGGCTTGCTGAGTACGTTTGTACTCACCCCCGTTGACTTACACCACCAGAGCCCGTCTACTACGAGGAGGATGAAGGTCTGGAGTAGCGACCCAGTCAAGGCGAGACTGGAAGGAGGCATTCATCTAGGACCCTTTGATTTATTAGTTTCTCTTCATCTTTATTCACTTTTGTACTAATACGGTCTACGAACCGTGAATGATTGCTCGTATTGTACGTGGTCGCATGATGAACGTCTTGGTTTATTGATTTTCTATGGAATTTCAATAAAGGTCCTGATTTATTAAATCGGGGCGTGACATCAAGCATACCCTCGAATTTGGCATTTGGTATTCTGCATCCTCCTCCTTGTGTCTTCGAGGTTATTCAGATGCAGAGTTTTCTAGGTGTAGGATTGATAGGAAAAGTACCTCCAGTACTTGTCATTTTTTGGGTACTTCGCTGGTTTGCTGGTCTTCTCACAAACAGTCTAGTGTTGCACAATCGACGGCTGAGGCCGAACATGTTGCTGCAGCTAGCTGTTGCTCTCAGATTTTTTGGATGGTTTCCACTTTGCGGGATTTTGGGTTAGACTATAAGAGTGTTCCACTTTTCTGTGATAACACTAGCGCTATTTGTATTGTAAATAACCCAGTTCAGCATTCCAGAACAAAACATATTGACGTGCGATATCATTTTCTCAGAGATCATAATGAGAAGGGTGATATTGAACTTCAATATGTTGATACCCAACACCAGCTAGCCGATATCTTCACAAAACCCCTCAATGCTTCGCATTTCGCCTACTTGCATGGGGAACTTTGTGTTTGTCACCCTTATGGCATTCTGTGAGGGGGAGCACATTTTCATTGATATGCATATTCTTATTGTGTGTGAAATTGCATTTACATGTTTTGCACTAATATGCCTTGTTTTAATTCATGTAATCATGACAGCTCAGCTCTATTTAATATGTCTGATACATTTTGTGCATGATTTTTTTTCAAAATCAAATCATGCTCACTACTTAGTCTTGAATCTAGCATGTTTAGGAAGGACTGCTTTAGCTATCTTTTATGTGCTTGATGGCAAGAATCATTTTCCTCTAGATGCTAAAAATTGCAACTTAAAAAATCATATTACTTTTTCATGGATATTCATTAACAAGTGTTGAACAAGTTGTTCAATTATTAAAAGAAAAGAAAACAAATTCCAAATCCATGATTTCAAATGCTAAGAATGAAAAGATCCAGGTGGATTTGTTTGTCGCACTACTTTATTCTAGACTGCTTACCATTGAACTTTGGTATGAACTGGGATAATTTAGTGTATGCCAAAATCACTACCTTAAGCTTCTGATGGTTGTCTTGCCTAGGCTTGGCTTGATTGGAAAGTATAAGGTAGACAAATAAATAACCCCTAGCATTATGAAAAGAATAGCAAGTGTAAATCCATTGCCAATCAAGATTGCTTTCAACGCTCCATTTGAACTAGACTTGTCTGTCTAGAGTAGAAATTGATTAGCTTTGCGCATCCCTTGCCTTTACTTGTCTAGTTAACTTGATTGAGTGGTGATGCTTTTATTTCAAAATAATAAAATCGCATGCGGTCATTATGTTTTCTAGATCATGTTAAATTGAGCTGAAAACATGATAACTGCCGTTAAGTTTGGCATATTTTTGCTTTATATGTCTTTGCACTTTTGCCCATTTCGAAGATTTGCATCTTTTAAATGCTCCTTGATGCTTGCATTGCCAAAGGGGGAGAAATTATTGAGTTCTCTGCAGTAAGGGGGAAAATAACTCAGGGGGAGTTCTTATCTTGCAAAAGGGAGAGATTTGCCGAAGGGGCTTTTACTCTTTTGAAAAAGGGGGAGAGAAATTCTTTTGTCAAGTGACATGATTTGGCTCTTTTCTGAGTTTTTATGGTCACTTGCGTGCTGAAATTTTTCAAATTTTCTTGAACTTGAATTTTGTTGTCAATGCACTCATCAAGGGGGAGATTGAGAAACCAAGGGTTAGTTTTGGAGTCTGTGCTGAGTGATTGACATATTTTATCCTCTCATTTCGAAGGGTCCCTCCAAAGGGGTTCGGAGGCTATTTCACCGAAGGATTCAGTGGGTTCGGTTGCTGCGGCTGTTGCAACGAAGTGTGACTGTCGGAGGGGTCCAACAGTACATGATGACTTGGCTGTACCGAAGGGTTCGGTATTTTGGGTGGTACACTGGAGTGTGTACCGGGGATTGTTTACCCAGAGAGGTCTCCGGGGTATTGGGTACACTTATCTGTTTGTCTGTGGTGCGCAGGTGTCTTCGGAGGCGACGAACGGTTCGCAACAAGTGAACCTGGGTCAAGCGGGAGGCTTGATGCTAGGCGAGCGGGGAGCTCGGTCACAAAGGCTGCGTGGGGTCTAGGTCAGTCCTCGAGTCAAGGTATGCTAGGCGAACACAGAGAGTGCAGAGCGTGGCTCCGGCTGAAGGTACCCCGAGATGAAGTCCTCAGAGGTGAGACACTTCAAAGGGTACTCCGAATGGAGTGACTTCGGAGTATGGTGGACAAAGTCCTCAGCAATGAGGCAAGGCATTCGAAGTGTGCTCCAGAGGGAGGCACTCGAAGGTTCGCCCGACAAAGATCTCAGAAGTCGAGGTGCATCGAAGTTATGGTCTAGGTGAGGTTAGTCGAGGAGTGTGCTCAGGGAGAGAGACTACGACGAAGTGCTCATGGAATGCTTCATGCAGAGGCCTTGGATAAAGGAGGGACTTCGAAGGGTGGTACTTCGAAGGTGAGGCTTCAGAGTGTGGTTGTCTTGAAGTACTTCGGCCATGCATGGCTTCGGTACATGGACTAACGGAGTTCGAGTTGAGAGTAGCTGCAAAGCCGTGGTGGTCCACTCCGAAGATAATGGCGCGAAGGCATAAGGGCTTTGACGGCTTCGGCTCAAAACCGTCGCTGTATCGAAGGCTGACTTTAGTGAAGCGAAGGTCATCAGGCTTAAGGCTTCTCACCGAAGCTACCGCACCCCTCGCGTGCGAAGGAGGGCTTCAGAAGACTCCAAAAACTGCAAAGGCTAATCATGTCTGCTCTGCAAAAGCTGATGTTGTCTCCTCTGCGAAGCTGACAAAAGAAGCCTCCAAATAAAGTAGACTACCATCTGTACCCCCTGTTCTGGTGAGACAAAATTAGTGTAAACCCTAGGGGTAAAGTAGTCTATTCATAGGGCTGAATAGTGCCTATAAATAGTGGAGGCTAGCTAGTCAACAGTAACACTTTGAGCAGTCATTTTAGAACTCCTGTGCTAGTCGTCATTCTCTGGTATTCAGTTTGTGAGTTTATTTTGTGTTCCCTATTTAAGAAATGAAACTTTGATTATGTTTTCATTTTATGCTTGAACTTGTATGCCTACCTTGCACTGCATGTTTTGATTTCATTGTGCTCCACTTCTTGGTTTGGGTTTGTTCACTAGGGTGTTTTTGGAGAAGTGTGCTAGAGATCAATGCGTGTGTAGTGTGTTTTTCAGTGTACGTTCGCTCTGTGTAAACTAAGGCAACATCTCACTATTACAAGCGAAGCACTGAGTGGTGTGTGATCGGAGCCTGCTTTCTTCCCTTAGCAAAATCTGTTTTATGCATTTTGACCTTCGAAACACGATGCCTAATATCAGTTGCTAGTGCGGAGTATCTGGTCGAAGTCTGCAGAGGAGAACCACCTCCTGCGAAGGGTGAAGTGCGAAGTCTGCTCTAGGCACCTAGTGTGGGGAGCCTGCAATGACTTAGCAGAATTAAGGATTTGGTTTTGTGGGTGGAGCGAAGTCTTCTTGACTTCGAACTTTTGCTCCTTACGAAGCCTGGTTTCGGAGCTGTGAAATACCCCCGAACCAGAACTTCGAAGGGTGTGTTCGAAGCTTGTTCCGCAGAAGACAGAACTAAAATAGAAGGCCATTTTTAGCCTGAAATTTTAAAAGCTCCCATTCACCCCCCTCGGGTCGCCGTTTTCGGTCCAACAACTTGTCTTCCATCTTATGAATATCTTGACAATAAGCATCCATGTTTTCATTGGTGCAGGATGAGTCTTTATTCACCTGACTAATCACCAACTTGGAATCTCTATATGCCATTAGCCTTTTAACTTTGAGGGAGATATCATTACGAAGACCATTGAGGAGGGCTTCATACTCGACTGCATTGTTATATGCCATAAATAATTAGAGAGCATACTTTAACCTTTCATTCTAAGATGACATTAAAAAGATTCCAGCTCTGGCTTGTTTAATACCGAGAGACCCATCAAAGTACATAACCCAGTGATCTTAAGGGTCGCTTGTTGAAGGGAGCTATAGCTCTGTACACTTGGCCATGAAGTCGACGAGTGCTTGAGACTCGATGGCGGTGCAAGGTTTGAAGTCGAGGGTGAATTCCTCGAGTTCAATAGCCCATTTGACGATTCATCCAGTGGCTTCACAGTTTCATAGAATGTCACCGAGGGGAAACTCAATGACCAATTCCACCGAGTGGGATTGAAAATAATGCTTGAGTTTCTAGTAGGAGATGAGAATGATGTATAGGAGCTTCTGCACCTGAGGGTATCAAACTTTTGAAAGTCTAAGTACCTAAGATATAAAATATATCGGTCTTTGGAACGACATCCCGTGCTCTCGCAATCGTGAAATAAACTGACCAAAAGAGGTCATGCAGCTCGTTAGACGTTGAACATGTTTGACGTTGTCGGACCTTGCCATATTCAATATCAATGAAATATTCTCCGAATTAGCTTTAATGCCTCGACTGCTAACGATGAACCCGAGCAGCTTTCCAGTTGGGACTCCAAACATTCATTTCTCTGTGTTAAGCTGCCATTTAAACTTGTGAAGGTTGTTCATCATCTCTTGGAGGTCTGGAAT
Source organism: Zizania palustris (assembly GCA_019279435.1). Taxonomy (NCBI): domain Eukaryota; kingdom Viridiplantae; phylum Streptophyta; class Magnoliopsida; order Poales; family Poaceae; genus Zizania; species Zizania palustris. The sequence goes on from JAAALK010000290.1 coordinate 40,935,829, forward strand.
GAGATCTTTCGACTTCTTGGATTTGATAACAACATCATCAACATAGGCTTCGACATTGTGACCGATTTGATTAGCCAAACATCACCGAATGGCCCACTAGTACGTAGCCCCGCATTCTTCAACCTAAAAGACTGTAATGCTCGAAATTTAATAATTTCAAACTTTATGGTATTTTGGAAGAAAAACAACTTACAAAATGTTTATCACACGACATTGTCTTACACCAACCAAATATTGCAACTCAAAGGCTGCATTTATTACATCAATGATAAAAATAAAAGGGCTTCTCGATGAACATCTTCTCCCAAGTCTTGTGCCTTGACTGGGACAGCTAGTCCAGACATTCTTATTCATAGTAGGCAGCTTTTGGGATTGTATCAATAAGGGTGAGTACAAAAGTACTCAACAAGCCACTGGGATACAAAGTAATGCAAGGATAATAACAAGGATAGGCCTATGGTTCATGTTTGTGGAAAAGTACATTTTGTAGTTAAGCAATTTAAGTGAGCTGGTTTCTTTAACAAAATGTAAAGAATAGTATGAGACCAACCACTAACTCGAGTAGTACAATAGTAATCCCTCGCACGACGGTCCTTATAAACCAATTCCCAAAGCACATTCCTGAATATTAATCTAAATGTGGAGAACATCACTTGGCTCGCCCATAACCGCGGGCACAACTTTTCGAAAAGATTAAACTTTGATCAGAGGTGTACAAATTTACCCACAAGGCAAGAAGTCGGCTTGCAATCACCAAAATCCCGTCAAAATCCTCGCTATGAACCATTCCAACATGAATACAACCATACTAGATTTCGTCAATGCTCCACTCGAAACCAAGCCCGTAATGGCATAAGTTTGTCCCCTCTTGGATACACTAACCTCTATTTGTGCGTCATCAGTACAATCCATCCGTAGACAAACTTGCCCCCTCCGCTTGGTGCATCGAGTTGGAACGCCCCATAACTCTGGTTAGGTCTTACTCATCGACTTGTGGTTTGCATGATAAGGCTTCACAATAGATACCGTAGATCGGTCCTTATAATGCCCCAGGTGAGACTAACCAATGCCCTCGCTTGCACCCAGAACCAACCATGCTATCACACTTAACCATTTTCCAAGTACCTCCAACATTTTAGAATTCCAAGAGATGGGACATAATCGGGGATTATAATAGAGATAAAAGTACCCATTCTACTCTACGACTCATTTTTTAGCATACTAGTGGGTGTGCTGATACTTGCACACTAACTAATAAATAGTAAATATTTAGGGTGACAAGGAAAAGGATTCAAGAGCATGGCTTGGGTTTGCACGATAGGGTCATGTGAGGTATTAAATATAAATTATGGGCCAATAATTGGACTAATACAATTAATTCCTATGAGTTATAACATTATTTAATTTAAAAATATGGGCTCAAATATGATCGAGGTTGTGATGTGACTTGCCTTGATCCACGAAGGGTGACGGTGGAACTTCGCGGTAGGGCTCCGGCTCCTCGGCGGCTTCGAAATCTTTTCGGCACACAAAACGAGACAAATAAACAATTAAAATGAATAAAATGAGCAGTACAAACATTACAATTAAATTAGTTCAAGTTGTAGAGAATAAAAATAGGATTTTTCTAGAATTTGAATGGTTGAATTTGGAGTTAAAACACAAAAGATATGAATTTTTGAAGTTTAAACAAATTATGGAATTTTATTTAAATAGAAAACATTTTCCGGTCCACGGTAAACCAGGTTCGCCGTGAACTAGTGCACTGTTATGGTGCACCAGAGCATAGGCGACCGCTGGATCTGGATTGGGCGGCTGTGGGTGATGTAGGTGTTTTAAGTGAAATCCAACGACCACGATTAAAACAAAACGAAGATGTATGGATGGATGGCCAAGATCAATGCGGGAGTTTAAGTGGCGATGGACGACTGTGATGGTTCGATACCAGTCAATGGCGGTCAGGGCCAATCTGGGTGCTCGGTCCTAGATCTAATTTGGACCGTTCACTCTAGATCGGATGATGCAGATTCAATCTGGCACGTGTCGTTACAGATTGGTCTCCGTCGTCGTCACCAACGATGGCAGGACATAGTGGTGTAAGCAGCGGCGATGGCGATGGCATAATGCTACAAATGGACATGGAAATGGAACAAGAACAAGATGGTGAGCATGATTATACCAAAATAAGGGGTTGACGGTGACTGGACGAGGCCGACAATGATTGAGGGCGGCGAAGCAACTTCGGGTTGAAGGCGTCAGCGGTCTTCCGGTGGTCGGCAGCATGAACAGAGGTGATGTCGGGCTGTAGCCGACGTTGGGGATCACAGTGGTGTAGACAGCGAGGGGAATGCTAGACTCTGGTGACGACGAGCGGTGGCTAGAGCCCAAACAGAGGCGGAGGAGAGGAAAAAGGTGTAGGCACTCTTGAGTGCGTGTGCTGGGTTGTTTTTGGGATGCCTGGAGTGCAGAGGGGATGGGGGATTTATAGGGGGCCACCGGCGGTACACATGGAAGGGGCATAGAGGGAAACTAGGCAAGTTTTCAAATATTCTAGCGAGGGACTTCCTTACATGGCAATACATTGAATTGGGATAGAATCAGGCACGGTTTTAGGGGGAAAGTGATCGTTGGAGTATTGAAAGTGCGATGGAAGGGCCAATTTGGCGAAAGGCGCATAGGGGTGGCAGGATTTCGCAGCTAGGGTTCACCGGTGCATGAAGTTAGGCACACTTTCCTTCAGGAAGAAGAAGCTGATAGGTGGGGTCGAGCTGACAGCGAGCGCGGGTGCAGGTGTGGATGGCAGACAACGCCGACACGTGGGCCTAGGGCGGCAGAGAGAGAAGGGATGGCATGGCACTCGTGGGAGGTGAAATGGGGAGGTTGACATGCGGGGTCCACCTATTAGTGGGACACATGAATGGGCTGGGTAGGCCTAGAGAGAGAAAGGAAGGGGGCGACCCAACAAGATTTAAATTCATTTTTTCAATTAAAATAATTTTTGAAATTCATTTGTAATTTCTTTGCTGGTTGCAAAGGTCCTAAAAATCCAAAACAATTGCTAAAATATTATTTTGATTTGGAGAATTTAACAAAAATTTTCCAACTCAAAACTTGAATTATTTCTTAATATTTTTAATTCTTTACCATTTCAATCATTTTATTATTCAAACTTAATTTCTTTATTCAAAAATTTTATTTCTCTATTTTATTTATTTCTGAAAAATCAGGGTGTTACAAAGATATTGATGTGTAGTAGTAGGCATTGAATGGGGTGATGAATATTGTCTTATTTTGATCTTCTTCCTTTAGGCTAATCTAATGGTAGCTTGAGTAGCACTCCAAGAAGCACAAGGAGCACTGCTCGTAGTTGAGTCGATAACTTGGTCAATGCGCTGCAATGGTCGATAACTTGACCATGACATCTTGGTCTCTCACTACTGCACGAATGGCCGTATAATACATCCGTAGCCATAGAGATTGGTCAGTCTTACCATCGTATGGCGTGAACCCCCGTTGGGCTGAAGTTACAGGGCCACTCAATCCATCAGAGGTGTTCGGAGAAAGTGAGGAAACCATCGTGGCGTGAGATATTAGGGTCGCGGCAGTTCAACCTTGGTGCACCATTGTTCCATTCGTACTGCTCACGATGATGCAACTCTTTGTGTTCTCATTCCTAACGATGGCGAGCGATGGTGTTATGTGCATCGAGCCGATCATTGATGATATGTTGAGCGTCACCAACATAGGAGCTTCCTCCATGCTTGCTTTGGCAATCATGTCCCGACCGTCTAGAAGGTCAGGAGTGTGAGCTCTGGTCTTGAGACCAAGGTTGGTGGGAGGGCACTGGCTCGACCAGTTGGGTGTCCGCTGCCTGAGTCATGACTCAAGCCCTTTGAAGCTCGGACATATCAGGGAGTGTAGCCAGCATCCTCTTGATGGCGAGTAGGTTCACCGTGGGCATTCAGTACACATTGTGGCCTTCAAAGTCCATAGTGTATGCAGCTTGTTCACCTTGTCGAGAGGCTCCTGCCTTGGCACGAGTTCTTATTTGGCGACCATTCTTGGTGATGTTCCTCCTTCAATGCTCACATCGATGGGTGCTAGATTCAGCATCATTGGAGAGCTTGTCTTTAGAGATAGCCCCCGTGATTACCATAATGGTGTTCGGAGGTGAAGCTTGGTGGAGACAGGGAACTAGTTGATGGGGTCTCTCTGATGCTACCATGGAAAATTGTCGTCATTAAATGGTTATCACCAATGAAAGTCAGACTTCCAAAGGCAATCATGGCACCGTTGGAACCTTAGTGTTGACTTCGCAAATGACTGCCATTGAATCGATCCGTGGATCACAAGACTTCACTCCTACCCGGTGAGCCAACTATTGTTGCGTGGGAGCAACAATAGCCTATGAGGGTACCCGTAGTGTGATTTGTGTAGGTCTAAAGGGGGATCCATGAAGGTGATTAGATGGTTACCTCGATGAATGAGGAAAAAAGAGAACTCAGGAAGTTTAGACAGGTTCAGGATTCTCGGAAGATAATAGCTCTACTCTTGTCTATGTGTAATCGAGGAAGAATGTATCTCTCTTGTAACATAACCTCGTGTCACCTCTTGTGCGTGTGTATCTGTATGTATCCTTACAGGTCCCTCTAGTCCCTTTATACAAGAGGGACCGGGGGTTCATTACTCTCCGATAAAACAGGTGCTATCACCCTCCTGTCTGATATAATGTGAATTGACAAATCGAGATATCACAAGCATCCAAAAATGATCTAGCCTTCAACACATTAATGTCCCAATTGAACAGACACGATATCAAGTTGCTATTAAAAAATGCCAACAATAAATTAAATATGCAATCAGACAAACAGATGAGTAGTTAGCAATTTCAAAACAAAATATGAAATGCTAAAGTGTACTGTTGGCAAGTTGAATCAACACCTTTAGGAAAATCTGCTAGAAATGTTTGAATAGTTCAACAGAAGTAGTACATCAATCAAAGTACTTGAGAAGTGCAGCATGTAATTGATTGTGCCCATAGCTGTTGATTGTAAATCTGGGCAATAAAGTTAATAACGAATAGTACAATTTCTGTTGCTAATGATTTGTCGCAGAATCACCCATGAGCCAACGACTGAAGTAAAATCAATGGCCGACTCCGGTGAACTGAGGCAAAAACAACACTACGCTCGGCGGTGTGAAAACAAGAAGCAAAGAGAAATTAAAGAACTGAAGCAGAGAATAAAACCGATGGCCAAGCAGTAGCTCCTAAAAGAAAATCAGAACAGTACCGATTGACGGCACCAGCGGCTATATGAACAATAAACAATAGAAGAGAAACATACCTTCTAGAAATATTTTTAGCACACTTGATGAGCCAAAAACTATATGCAGTTGTGGTCAGAACCTTTTGCAAACTTCAAACATGGAACCCTTGTAACTTGGACAACAAGAGTTATGTAGAACTCAGGTCCAAAAATAGAACCAAAACAGATTAAAAATCTCCTTAAAGATTTAATCTAGACTAAAAACAGAACACAAAACTTAGTAGAAATAAGAAGTTTTCATAACTTTTTAGGCACTTTGTTGGACAGAAAAATATATGTAGCAGTGGTCAAAACCTTTTGAAAATTTCAAACATGAAACCCTTGAAACTTGGACAATAGGAGTTATGTAAAACTCAGGTCAAAAAATAGTACCAAAAGAGATCAAAAGTCACCTCAAAGATTGAATCCAGACTGAAAACATAACTCAACACTCAACAGAAATCACAAGTTGCCAAAACTTTCAAGCACATTGTTGGACAAAAAAATATATGCAGCAGTTGTCAAAAACTTTTGCAAACTTCAAAAATGGAACCCTGGAAACTTATACAACAAAACTTGTGAAGAACTCAGGTCCAAAAACAACATCAAAACAGTTCAAAACTCAGCTCCAAAAGTGAATCACAAAAGGAATGAACAATACCTACGCTGGAAGCTGCTGGCTGTGCTGTTCTGTGCTTGATCCAACACAAACAAATGATGAATAGTAAGAACGAAATTAAGAAAAACAAAAGGCTAGAACAAAATAGAAATTGTGGTTGGTAGCCCCTAAAATGTTCAGCTGAAAGAGTCCCCTAAACCTAGGCCTTTGGGTCCTTTACATAAGTAAGCATGTGGGATCGGAATGGCGACTAGAAGGGGGTGAATAGGTGCCTCAACAATTTTTTCTAAATTCGATTACCTAACCAGTACTCAACCCACCTCTAAAACTCAAGAATCACAAATCATAGCAATCAGAACATGTTCATAACTGAAAATAGACTCAGATGCAATTCTAGGTCTAGATCGGAGTTTGATTTGGCGATTTACTCAGTCGGAAATTGGTACTCCGAAATTCACTACCTAGATCGGCAATTGGTTTACCGACAGGAATGTTTCAGAGAGTGATTGGTCGACAAAGTTCAGAACAATCAGATTTGAGTTTTAAAGAATCACTTTGAAGCACTCAATTCATTCTGAGGTACCTTGGTCAAAGATTTACACAATCACAGCACTATGAGTCACAATGAACACAATATTGGTTCAAAGAACTAATTCTGAATATGTTTGAAATTCATGAATCAGAAAGTATTTCATCATAATATAGAAAATAAGATCAAATCACACACTTCTATGAGCAGTATTCAACAGAATATTGAAAATTGAACTGAAACAGTACTTTCTGAAATAACCTTGTATTGTACTCAGTCTGAAACATACAGAAAACTAATGCTTGACTGAGAGTGATCAAGGGAAAGAAAAGTGCATCTGTAATCTAAACACATCAAAGTCTGTTTAACTGTATTTTGATAAACACACTAGTATTCTGTAATATATGAATATGAACAATATTAAGAGTTCAGAGCAACTAGTGCAATCAGTCCAAATTAATCAAACATATGATGTTACAGATTCATACAACTATTTCTGGTGGCAGATAAAATTGCATCAAGGCATATCACTATTAAGTATCCAGAATTCAGAGCATCTAGTGCAATCAGTCCAAATTAATCAAACAGATGAAGTTACAGATTTAGATAACCATTTCAGATGGCAGATAAAATTGCATCAAGGCATAGCATTGTTCTGATCCAGATTAGCACAACAAAAAGTACCTACTCAGTTGTGGATCCAAACTGATAATTTAAAATAACAACAAAAACCACAACTATTGTTCAGTATTCAGAATACATCCTCCACACACAATCCAAGAGACAAATATCATAAACAGGAAATATTTACAGCTAGATCTTTCTATGATAATAATATCCTCTGATGAGAACAGACAATCTGCTGTAGGTTCCTAATGCTATATATTGATGATTGGAGTCATGAAAATTTGAGTGCACACACTGGTCTTAGGCAATAAAGTTTTCCCTTAAGAAATTGAAGATCAGTGATTCAATTTCAGTTCTAGGAGAAATTCATACATCATACAAAAAGAACAACATGTAATGATGTCTTGACAAGCCAGCTAGGAAGATGAAAAATACATGCAGCACATGTAAAATACTGCTGATGAGACATAGTGTTGATTCATGCTACCATTTCCAAGTCAAGCACAATCATGCACAGAAGTGCTCTGAATATACTGACTGAATGATCAGACACTTTCAGACAGAAGGCCAACCCAAAGATGAAACAAAAACAGAAACTCTGTGAATCAAAAGTTTCAGAAGCAGGAGTACTTCAGTGTATCCATCAAAGACAAACATTCAACTCCAACAGATACTTCCAAAAAGTATAAGCAGAACTCAAAAACCTTGTTAAACTTCACAGCATATTTCAATTTGCTACAATGTTTCAGCCATGGCACTATGTTGTGCTATTTGTGATCTGGCAAAACACTGCTTTACAACTTCACAGAATTTCAGTATGGACACAACCAGCAAAATTCAACAATTAAAAGGATGAATCAACTGAACATCATTAGTGAAGTTCTAGATGTTCAAATCAGCAAGCTAAGGAGTAAAGATCAGTCCCCTGATGCTTGTCTGAGATGACCACAGAACTCAATCAACAAAGGCAACAAGAAAGTCCAAGAGAATCAAGATCATGTATTACTGATAAACGGAACTTAGCATTAACATCACAGTGAAGATGAAGATACTCACATCAAAAACAAATGATCAGTGGTTGTAATCAATATGGCAGCAAGATATGCACAGTAAATTCACTCAGAGAAACTGGATCAACACAACCAGAAGAATACCTGTTGGATGAGCTATTTGCTGATGTAGCACGGGTGCTGTAGCTCGTCCGGGAAAAGACTTCTAGAGAAAAACCTTGGAGAAGATCGGCTCCTGTAGCCCGAACGACAAGATGAATAGATCTCTGGATGAAAAGCTGGCGGCTAGAAGGAGAAAAGAACTACAAGAGTTTCTGGATAAGATGCTGAAGGCTCCCCTAAAAAGACAACCGTATAAGTTGTAAAAGCAAAAAGATTCACATTTAGAAAGTGGCAGCCCAACCCTAGGGTATGTAGGCCTTTAAATAGGCACACCGTAGAGGGACACTTTACAAAGAGACCCTGAAAAATATTCAGATTAACAAAAAGACATGAAGTACTTTCAGAATTGTATATTCTGAAAAATACCCACATTAGACTCTACTTTATTTACAACTATAACCCTATACTTTTAATATAGTTTCAGAATTTTGAAAATTCCGAAAAATACCAAAAATTTACACTTAATCTAAATTACTAAACGAAAATAAACTCCTAATTGTTGAAAGTTAAAAACATTTAGAGATGAGACGGTTTTTAGCAAAAACCGACAAAGCCTCCTAGATCGTCGACGATTGTCGCCAGTCCGCGAACTCGACTGCCAACAAGTCTCTCCCGCTCTTGATCACTCGAGCCGCCTTGTCACTTGTACTGGCTACCTTTTCGCTGACTCGAACGACACCTCGTCTTGATCAACCATCATCCCAAGTCCTGCTTGATCTCCATGCGTACATCTGAGGTCACTCTCAACTTCAACTGACATCCTCAGCCATCTAACCCTGATCCCTTGCATCGACAGTTGACGAGTATCTCAACCCTGCACACACGAGACAAGCACACACACACTTCCAAGCATCCATTCATGAACCTCATAGCAAAACCCCGTCAATCACTCATACCCTTGAACCACAATGACGACCCTCGGTTCCTCAAAGCCCATTAAAGAAATCACCAAAATGCCATTAGGATAAAAGTTCTAGATATTTACCTAATTTCCATAATGAATTTTTAGAACTACAAATTCTAAAAAATCCATTAATACAAACTCCTAATTTATTACATCATAGACCCTATACATTTAATATTTTTTCAGAATTAAGAATTCCAAAAAATACTAAAAGATTACACTTAATCTAGACGACAAAACAGAAAAAAATAGACTCCAAATTACTGGAATTAAAAACATTTTATGATGCGACGGTTTTCAGCAAAAACCGACAAAGCCTCCTCGATCACCGACATGTGACGCCAATCCACGAACTCAACCGCTAGTAAGTCTCTCCCGCTCTCGATCTCCTCGAGTCGCCTGATCACTTACACTGGCCTCCCTTTCGCTGACTTGACCGACACGCTGTCTCGACCATCCATCCGTTCATGTCTTGCTCCATCTCCTCGTGCACTCCTGAGATCATCTCCAACTTCACCCGGCATCCTTGATCCTCTAGCATCGAGATCCCCGCTTGACCCTTGATCACCCGCTATTTACAGTTGGTTAGCATCTCTACCCTGAACACATGAGACAAATCAAAACATGAAATGCGACGCACACCGATCCCCTTGGCATCCACTCTCCATATCCACACATCGATCCCATCGATGCAATCAAACCATCACTCACTCATCACTCTAGATCGAGCAATCTTGTCAATCACTCATCATACAGACAAAAAACACAGTGCGACCTCACTTGGTTTCACAATCTCCCCCTTGATGAGTGCATTGACAACCCCAAACAGAAACATGATGAAATTTTCAAGTTAAGCACACAAGTGACCATAAAAACTCAGAAAAAAGCCAAAACATGTCACTTGGTAAAATATCTCCCCCTTTGGCAAAAGCTCATGCAATGCATTCTCCTCATCTTTGGCAAAAGCATCAGTGCATCATGAAAGCCATTGCTCCCCTTTAACAAAGCAATCATCCAAAAGCATCATGTAATCATGAAAGCCATTACTCCCCCTTAACAAAGCAATTATCCAAAAGCATCATGTAAACCATTTCTCCCCTTTGGCAATGCAAGCATCAATATGATAAAAAAATGCAAAGAAGGGTGTGAGGGTAGAGTGTAAATGCAAGTTTTTGAAACATGAGCAAATCTAATTACAGTACAAACAAGCATTTGCCTTGAATATTTCTAAAAGTATTGTATGAAACACTCAGATGAATACTATATAAACAAAATCATGAGCAATCATTTTCAAATTTTAGCAAATAAAAGCATCACCACTCAGACTAGCATACTAGACATGGCAAGGCATGAGATGCAAAAGCTAATCAAATACAAACCAGATAAGCGTATCCCACTACAAGGAGCTTCAGCAAACTTGATATGCAATTGATTCAAGCTTTTGATTTTTTTTATTTTTCATTGTATTGCCAGGGGTTATTTGAAAGTCAACTTTATGCTAACCGACCATGCTAAGCCTAGGTTGAAACCATCAGAAGCTTAAAGCAATGGTCTCGGCATACACTTCAATGTCCTAGTTCACACCAAAGTGCTATGGTAAGCAGTCCAGAACAAAGTAGTGCGACAAAGCAAACCCACATGGATCTTTTCAATTTTAGCATAAAACATCATGAATATCAATCATTTTAATTTTATTTTCATTCATTTTTCATTTTTTTTTAATTTATAGCACAATATTTTGAAATGATCAAGTTGCATATTAGCATCCAAGTGAAAAGGACCTAGCTACCTGGTATGTAAAAGATAGCAAAAACATTCAACCTATTCATGCTAGTTTCTAGACTAAGCAGTGATCATTTTCAATTTTTTACAAATAACAGTCATGCTCTTGACAGATATTAGATGTAATCAAGCCAAGTGCAATCAACAGTATTAAAGACAATACTTCAAAGGCATAATAAATCATGTACTTGTAAAAGCAATTAATCATATAAAAGAAGCTCATGTAGTGCTACACAACTCCCCCTCAAAATATGCTAGAAGATCTCGAATGCTCGGTGTTGGGATGAGTAAAAAAACTGTTTAGGAATACAACATTGTAAAACTCAAGAACCAGGTAAAGCAGTAGACTGATTATGCACGGGGTGTGAACCATGATAAAATGTGTGTGGTCTACCTACAAAGTGTGAACCTATAAAATGACGAGGTCTCCTATACTGTCGAGAATCAAAGCCTCTTACATGCGGTCTAGCACCATATGAAGCATGGTGTACACCACGACGGGCAAAATCTCTCATGGGACCATGGGGAGCCTCAAAATCAGGATAAGAGTGAAAAGCAGACTTGCTCATGCATACCAAAAGATGGGTAATGCATGTTCTGAAAGCTCATCGCAAAAGAACGTCGTTCATCCTTGATACGCTGAAAGCAAAACCAAATCAAATGACCCACCCGATGATAGTAGGAGCAGTGATACACTCTCTTGGGTGTGTGAGCATGGGTCTCAAGCGCAAATCTCATAGTCTTCTTGGGTTTTTGCTGAGAAGTTTCCTTTAGTGAACGAAGAGCTTTCTTAATAGGTTGAGCAGGATTCTTGGCTTTTTGTGGGTGTCTAACTGAGCTCTTTCTTTCTCAAGGGTAGTGGGTGGAGTGAACACAGTTTTGCTCGGAGTGTTTGGAATGGTTCTCTCATAACCCAACCCTAAAGCTAACCCTGCCCTGTCAGCACACATTTTTGTTTTCGCCAAAAGCAAATCCATCCTACCTTTCCCTTCAGTACATTTTTCAATTACGGAGATAAGATAATCATTTTCACATTTTAATTTTTCAACTTGCTCTCTAGCAAAGTTGAGTTGGTCCTTAAGGGTGATGCAGGTGGGACACACTGGCTACACATCCTTAGAACACTCAACACTCTCCAATCTAGCCTTTAGTTCATCAATCTTCCTATCTCTCAAATTAATGCTTTCAACGAGTAAAGGAGAGTTCATGCATTCATTGATGACAATAGGACTAGACTCCACATCCAAAAGTTGTTTTTCAGTAATTTCAAGTTTTTCAACAGTTTGAGAAGGTGTAAAACAAAGCTGAGCAAGTTCATTAGTGATAACAAGACATGACTCACATTCGGCATCATCAGACTTAGATTTCAAAATTGCAAGTTCAGTGGAAATAGTTTCAAGTCTGAATTTTAGTTCTTTTTCGTTCTTTAGCAGCAAGTTTAAGTAATCTATCCTAAGAACAAACAACATCGTGCAATTCATCATTTTGACTAGGGGTGGCAACGGGGCGGGGCGGGTTCGGGTTGGTGAATACCAGACCCGAACCCGGACCCGGTAGGACCCGGCCCCGTTAGCCCCGCGGGTGAAATTTTTCACCCGGACCCGGACCCGTCGGGTCCCCGCAAACCCGTCGGGTCCCCGCGGACCCGTTTTGAAATTTAAAAATATACAAATGACATAATTTATAAATCACAAATATAACAAAATTCAAACTAAATATCACCGTAAATCATCTTGTTTACATTTTCCAACATTCCAACAAACAAAATTCATCAATATTAAAGTTAGGTTTTTTATCATCTTACATTAGACCAATATATATATACATATATATACATATACATATACATATACATATATAAATATACATATATACATATACATATATAAATATAAATATACATATATAAATATACATATATACATATATAAATATATACATATATATAAGTTTTTTTATTTATTGGATCGGGTACCCGCGGGGACCTGCGGGTTAAATAATCAACCCGAACCCGAACCCGACATTATGCGGGGCCCCGACCCGATGAACCCGCGGGTGAAAAATTGAACCCATCCCCGGCCCCGTAGGGGCGGGTCCCCGGCGGGTCCCCGGCTCCACCGGGGATATTGCCACCACTAATTTTGACCAAGAAGCTGATCACGGGATAGATATACCTCAGAAGTGTCGAGCTCGTCGCTACTATGGTTTCCATCGACCATGAAGCAAAGGTCGGTGAGATCCATTGTCTTCTTCTCGTTCTTCTCCTTCTTAGGAGGTTCCTCCTCTTCTGAGCTTGGCTCCTCGCTTGATGTACCGTCGATGTTGCTGAGGGCGGCCACAAAAGCTCTGGCTACTCTTTTAGCCACTTTTCCGCGCTTCCCTTTGAAGTAAGGTTTCTTGTTCCACTTCTGGTGCTTGTGCTCATTTTTATTTTTCATTTTTAATTTTGGGCAATTTGTTTTTATGTGAGAAAGATCTCCACATTCAAAATATCCCCACAACCCTCCTCTCCTTTGGTCTCGTCTATCATTGTAGAAGCGGGTGAACTTCTTGACAATGAGAGCTAGCTCCTCATCATCTAGAGTGTCCACTTGTTCTTTTGTGACAGAGACAAGGGAGGACAAGTCAAAACCACCAGAATAAGCACAAACTGCAGAACCACTAGAAAAGTTACCTCCAAATGAGGTACCACTGCCAGGACCGGAAACCAAAGCAATATAAGACAACAAAGAGTTTCCAAATCCTGGACGAGATGCCTTGGCAATCTCAGTGGACTTGAGCTTACTAAAGAGTTCATCGCAACTCAAGGTATCAAAGCTCGCCGACTCTTCAATAGTAGAGATCTTCACCTCCCATATGCTACGATCAAGAGCATAGAGAAGTTTGATAGCTCTATCATGGTCCAAATAAGCTAAAGTCCCAGTGGAGCGCAAGTTGCTCACAATCCCATCAAATCGAGCAAACATGGCATCTACAGATTCACCAGGGCCTTGCACAAACATTTGATATTCTTGATTATATGTGATTTGCCACCTACCCTTAATATGAGTAGTGCTCTCATGGAAAGTTTTCAAAGTGGTCCAAATTTTGCGCGCGGTTCGAAGATGCTGGACCCTATCAAACTCTTTTCGACTCAGACTCATGAACAATATATTTTGTGTCTTGCTGTTACAATCGTAATGATCCTTTTGAGCCTCAGTGGTGCGAGTTTCAGGGATCACATATTGGGAATCAACAATTTCCTAAATTGCACTTCCTTGGATTAGTAGATAAGCCTCCATGCGCACCTTCCAATAAGCAAAATCGCAAGCATCGAATATCGGAATCTTAGTGTTTCTTTCCATGTCGCCAAAAGGATCACAAACCGGTTAAGGTCAACTGGTGATCTAACAAGCTCTGATACCAATTGTGGGACCAAAATGGCGACTAGAGGGGGGTGAATAGGTGCCTCGACAAATTCTTGCAAATATGATGGCCTTTTCAAATCACCCAACGCACCTCTAAATGAACAATTGGAAGCGGATGTAATAACACAACAAACTCTCCGATAAAACAAGTGCTATCACCCTCCTATCTGATATAATGTGAATCGATAGATCAAGAGATCACAAACATCCCAAAATAATCTAGCCTTCAACACATTGATGTCCCAATTGAACAGACACGGTATCAAGCTGCTATTAAAAACTGCCAACAACAAATTAAATATGCAATCAGACAAGCAGATGAGTAGTAAGCAATTTCAAAATAAAATATGAAATGCTAAAGCGTACTATTGGCAAGTTGAATCAACACCTTTAGGAAAATATGCTAGAAATGTTTGAATAGTTCAACAGAAGTAGTACATCAATCAAAGTACTTGAGAAGTGCAGCATGCAATTGATTGTGCCCCTGGCTGTTGACTATAAATCTAGGTGATAAAGTGAATAACGAACAGTGCAATTTCTACTGCTAATGACTTGTCGCAGAATCACCCATGAGCCAACGGCTGAAGTAAAATAAATGGCCGATTCTAGTGAACTGAGGCAAAAACAGCACTATGCTTGGCGGTGTGAAAACAAGATGCAAAGAGAAATCAGAGAACTAAAGCAGAGAATAAAACCGATGGCCAAATAGTAGCTCCTAAAAGAAAATCAGAATAGTACCGATTCATGGCACCGGCGGCTCTGTACTGAAGAATATGAAGAATAAACAAAAGAAGAGAAACAGATCTTCTAGAAATATTTTTAGGACACTTGATGAGCCAAAAACTATATGCAGCTGTGGTCAGAACCTTTTGCAAACTTCAAACATGGAACCCTTGTAACTTGAAAAATAAAAGTTATGTAGAATTCAGTTCCAAAAACAGAACCAAAATAGATTAAAAATCGCCTCAAAGATTGAATCCAAACTGAAAACAGAACACAACTTGGCAGAAATCAGTTTTTAGAACTTTTTAGGCCCTTTGTTGGATAGAAAAATATATGCAGCAGTGGTCAAAACATTTTGAAAATTTCAAACATGGAACCCTTGAAACTTGGACAACAAGAGTTATGTACAACTCAGGTCCAAAAACAGTACCAAAAAAGATCAAAAATCGCCTCAAAGATGGAATCCAAACTGAAAACAGAACTCAACACTCCGCAGAAATCACAAGTTTCTAGAACTTTTTAGGCACTTTGTTGGACAAAACAATATATGCAGTAGTGGTCAAAAACTTTTGCAAACTTCAAAAATGGAACCCTAGAAACTTATACAACAAAAGTTGTGAAGAACTCAGGTCTAAAAACAGCATCAAAACAGTTCAAAACTCAGCTCCAAAAGTGAATCACAATAGGGATGAACAGTACCTACGCTCAAAGCTGCTGGCTGCGCTGTTCTGTGCTTGATCCAACACAAACAAATGATGTACAGTGTCCTTGATCCGAATGATGCACACTAAACACGAAATTAAGAACAACAAAAAGGCTAGAACAAAATAGAAATTGTGGTTGGTAGCCCCCAAAATGTTCAGCTGAAAGAGTCCTCTAAACCCTAGGCCTTTGGATCTTTTATATAGGCAAGCCCATTAAAAAAATCATCAAAAGGCCATTAAGGTAAAAGTTCTTGGTATTTACCTAATTGCCATAATGAATTTTCAGAATTACAAATTCTGAAAATCCATTAATGCAAATTTATATAGGCAAGCCCATTAAAGAAATCATCAAAAGGCCATTAAGGTAAAAGTTCTTGGTATTTACCTAATTGCTATAATGAATTTTCAGAATTACAAATTCTGAAAAATCCATTAATGCAAACTCCTAATTTATTACATCATAGAGCCTATTCTTTTAATATTTTTTCAGAATTAAGAATTCCAAAAAATACTAAAAGATTACACTTAATCTAGACGACAAAACAAAAAAAATAGACTCCTAATTACTGGAATTAAAAATATTTTTTGACATGACGGTTTTCAGCAAAAACCGACAAAGCCTCCTCGATCACCGACATGTGATGCTAATCCGCGAACTCGACCGCCAGCAAGTCTCTCCCACTCTCGATCCCCTCGAGCCGCCTGATCACTTGCACTGGCGTCTCTTTTGCTGACTTGATCGTCATGCTGTCTCGACCATCCGTCTGTCCATGTCTTGCTCTATCTCCTCGTGCACTCCTGAGATCATCTCCAACTTCACCTAGTATCCTTGATTCTCTGGCATCTAGCTCCCCGCTTGACCTTTGATCACCCGCTATTGACAGTTGGTTAGCATCTCCACCCTATACACATGAGACAAACGAAAACATGAAACGTGACGCACACCAATCCCCTCGGCATCCACTCTCCATATCCACGCATCGATCCCGTCGATGCAATCAAACCATCACTCACTCATCACTCCAGATCGAGCAAACATGTCAATCACTCATCATATAGACAAAAACCACAGTGCGACCTCACTTGGTTTCACAACGACTTTTATGGTGACTGGTAACGACTCAACCTTCAAAGCCGACCGTTGAATTCTAGTGGTCGGGAAGTGATTCCCCTACTGCAAGAATTTTAGGGACTCAGGCCCCTAACCACCAATCTTCCGGAGAAGGACCATCTGTCGGGCGACCAATGATAAAACCACTCGGTATTCCTGATAGAGTCGAAAGAGGCTTCTAAGATACACTTATATTTGAATATTTTGGAAAAATAGAAGAATTAATGAGGGTAATTAATGAGGGTGAGAATTTAGAATTAACCAGGCCTTTTCTAGGGATGAGTTGGATAGGGTGATTAAAAATATGAAAATAGGAATAGCTCTGGGCCTGATGGTCTTTCTGTTAATTTCTTCAAAGCCTTTTAGCAAAAGCTAAGGCCTCAGCTGCTAGAAATGTTGAATGAGTTGTATGAAGGTAGATTGAACATCTCTAGGAATAATTATGGGGAGATTTTGCTTATCCCAAAAATCAGGGATGCGTGTTGTGTTAAACAATTTAGGACAATCTACTAGTTGAAACAAGATTATCACTAGGGTGTTAACTTATCATCACACGGAAGTGGCAAACAATGTCATTGATCCGTGTCAATCCGCTTTTATTCTTAGTAGGAATAATCTAAAGGGTTTAGTGAGGTGTGGATGAACTGTATGCAAAAAGTTGTTGAAGGAGGTAGAGTTGCTATTAATATCAATGGCACTGTTGGAGAGTTCTTTAGGACCTATAAAGGTGTTAGACAAGGAGATCCCCTTTCTCCTCAGCTATTCAATCTGGTTGGGGATGTTTTATCTGAAATGATTTAAAGGCTAAGGAATTTGGTCACATTAAAGGTTTACTTCCTCATCTAGTGCAAGGGGGGTTGGCGCATTTGCAATACACGGATGACACTATCCTCATGATGGAGTTCTCAGAATAGAGTTTCATTAATATGAAATTTTTGCTTTCCTGCTTTGAATAACTATCAGAAAAGTGAGTTATACACAATGGGGGTTTCACCGGATGAGGGTGCGAGAGTGGATGATATGTTTAATTACAAGTTGGGTTCTTTTCCAATTTCTTACTTGGGGATTCCAATTAGTAGTGCTAAACTAACAAGAATTGATTTGAATAGGGTCATTAAAAAGGTCAAAAAGAGGTTGTCCACTTGAAAGTGCGGGTATCTTTCTTATGCAGGGAGATCTTTCCTAATAAACTCATGTCTTAGTAGTATTCCCTTGTATGCGATGAGGGCCTTCTTACTGCCTGAATCATCAACAGTTTGATAGGTTCTAGGGGAGATTTTTCTGGGAAAGGCTGAGTAATAAAAAGAAGTACCACATGTCTACTTGGCATCGCTTTGCTTTCTGAAGGATTTTGTAGGATTGGGTTTTCTTGACACAAGGGCCATGAATATCGCTCTTCCATGCAAATGGGTTTTCATATTAGAAAATGGCCACAAGGGGTTGTGTTTTGAGATCTTAAGACAAAAGTATAATTGTTAGAGAAGTATCTTTGCAACTCATGTCAAAAATGGGTCCATTTTTTTTGCAGAACTTTCATAAGATCCAAATTTGGGTTCAGAAAAATTGTTGTTACAAGGTCGGAGATGGAAGAAAGGTCTTGTTCTGGAATGATGTTTGGTTGGATAACATCCCCTTGAAAATTAGCTTTTTTAGATTATTTGACATCCATAGAGAACCTGACATTTATGTTGCAGATGTGTGGGCTGATGGTTGGAACATATTTTTTAGGAGATCTTTGAATATGTTGGATGTTGATTAGTTGATGTATCTTAGGAGTTTGCTTACAAACAATTCTATTTCATCGGAGCTAGATCAATTAATGTGGGTTTTATATAGAAATGGTTTTCAACAAAATCTCTTTATTGTTTTTTAACATTTAGAGGGGTTGTAGACAAAAACTTAGTGGGGGTCTAGAATTGCCAAGACTCGATAGGGAAGGAAGCATCCGAGGTCACTCAAGAAGTGTTTGTGTAATGCTGAATAATACCAAAGATCGTTGCGTGTGCTTTTCTATGGCACATGTATTTTGGCGTCTTTCTATTTTTACTGGAATAGGGTGTTGTAGCTTTTATCTTTGAGCCTTCCATGATGTTGTGGTGGAGTCAGTTGATGATTTTCTTGTGGTAGTTGGATAAAATTCTAAGGTCTTTTGATGTGGTATGTTATTGAACCTAGTGGGTCTCTTGTGCGATGTGTGAGCTGCTGTTATTTTGTGTTTATTGGCTATTCTGTGAACTAATTGTAAGTTGGTTTCCCTAATAAACGGTGATGACCTTCAAATCATCACCTTCAAATAAAGTCAAACACATGTTGCCCTTTTCAAAAAATTATATATATGTCCATGAGTATCAATTCTTCTCTATACTCATACTCATGCGGTATTTAATACCTAGTAGATATACATACCCAACTCACAAAACAATACACAACACCACTCACAAGTCACGAAGTCGAATCCATAGAGTTTGATGACGAAGAACATCCCAAACAGTGGTGACTAGACCAACATGTTGTGCTTCTTCTCTAGCAGATACACGGGGTGAGATGAGATTAAGGCGACGACATGGGATTGGAGCGATGACATGAAACTTGACGGCAACACTAACATGACGAAGGTGGTGCTATGAAAGGATACATGCACATAGACAAAAGATTGGGAGATGACACTAGCATACGACAAAGACAATGACATTAGTGGGACGGTGTGCCAGTACATGTTATATTAGGGGTAGCGATAGTCGATAAGCTTTCAGTGGTGTGTTAGGGTTTATAGGATTTATAGTTACTAGATACTTATTGTGTTTCTTATAGGATTTTAGTCAATTTCATCCATTAACTTAATATTTTGTTATGTACATAAATGGATATGGGTAATACTTTTCTATATCCGTACGTGTTTACCCGATAAATATGGTTTTTCCTATTTACGATATCATTTTTCATATTTGTTCCTAATAGAACAATTACATTTTTTCATATGATATATCAAGTATCCATTGACATCCCTACCAAAGTTGTCTGGCAAATTTTGGTCATGCTAACAATCCAAACATTACATCAAACACAGACCACACCGAATTAGCAAATATTTAGTAACTATAGATACTTCCTCTCCCAAGACCATGCAAATTAGCAACAAACCAAACATACAACACATAATCCTATTTGCTAAACATTATTAATGCCACGATTCAGTATTGCTAAATGTTAGGGTATATTTGTTTTATTTGGAGATTCTTAGTAGCTAGCTGGTTTGTATATTTATTTAACTAGTTTGAGTATCTAGCTGATAAGAATATAAAGAAACTAATATTTTTACATTTATAAATTCTACTTCATTTTTAATTTCTCAACCTACTAATTAACTAATTCACACCATCTGAATTCAAAATCTAACCATTTATTTTAGCTTTAGGTTCTAAATGTAAATACGGTGGTTAAAATCTGAAACAAATAGATCTTTTAGTAACTAAGTTGAGCTAACCTATAAACCGAACGAAACTCCATTCCACGAAATATCCGTGTGCAAAGTTTCATGCGACGCGAGTGCGTCGAGTCTGCAGCGTATTGTATAATTTGTGTTGCCTTGAGTGATGCAGCGGCACCAGCTAGTGGCTTTCCTACGCAGCACGGCGTCACCATGCTGTCATTCACGAAAGCATATCAATTAGGTATTTAGGGTTGGTGTTAGGGGACCTATAGCCTCATGGACATCTTAAAGTGTAATCACCAATGGCGTCATTAGTGATAATCCATGGACCAGGCGTCATATTCTTTTGTCTAAATACACTACACATGCCTTCTTCACTGAAACTTCATCTGTATTTTTTTCTAAGTATTCTAGGTATCTCTTCTGCATACATACATTATACTATACATGGGCAGTTCACCCAATCAATTAATTAAGGTCATGACCATTGATTATTATTAAGAGGGGAACCTAGTGGGATCTTATCTCTTTCTTGAAGCCTATTGGCTTCAACTTTTAGATCCTTATCTGTTAAAACTAGACTCGAATTAAACATTATTAGATTCTTGATATTCTAAGTGGAATAGGTAGATCTAATAAAAAAACATATAAAAAGTGTAAAGCTACCATTTCCTAACTCCAAAAACATGCAATTGTGGATTTATGAATGTCCATTTTCAACTTTTGGCCTCAAATATACGGCTCTTTTTGAGAGTTTAAGATTAACCAGTTAGTTAGTGAAAATCCAAAGAAAATAAAAATCTCTAGCTTTTATATACTACGGAGTAGAATATACACTGTTTGGAAAACTTTAGATTTATTTCAAATTTAAAGATGTATAAAACAGAATAATACGATCTTGATAAGCAAAATATATTCCTCTATCATGCCAACATGGTGATGCATGATGGGTCACGGCCCTGGCGATGATGGGAGATAAAAAAAACATATCTCGTTGGATTTGGTTTTGCCTGGCCCTCACTATTGTGCGAAACAGCTTTAGGTGTAATTTAAGGATTCTGTGTTGATAGCGATGTCCATAGAAAAATCATTCTACTGTTATACCAAATATTCTCTAAAACTATCCTTTTAAACTTGTGTACGAGAACTAAAAAATAAACTTAAATGACTTTAAAAAAATCATTCTACTGCTATACCAAATACTCTCTTATACTATCATTTTAAACTTGTGTACGAAAACTAAAAAAACTTAAATGACTTTTTGCCTCTTATTTATTTATCTTTGAAAAAACAAGTTGTTTATTTGGAAAATGTGTAATTTGGAAAATGAGTGGTATTTATCTAACAAAAACAAACATTAAAAAGGATAAAAGACTAGAATTTCTAAAATGTAAAGGGTTCAGAAACCTAAAATTACTAACTAAACCTACTGGAGGGGAATAATATATTAGTGTCCACTTAGCGGCCACGATCGCCGTCTCGTCCTTCCAACACATAAACAAATCGTGTTTTCTGCAGGTGGTTAACTCTGTTGGGTGTTGCAGTGCTTAGTGGGGGCAGCCCACTAAAACACCTCCGATTAAACAAACCGATCCGGCTATGACTCGAATAAACAGATAATTAATTATTCGGCGAGCATTGCATCCATCTCTTTCTTCAGAAAGCTGGATTTGTGAATCGCCGTTCGACGTTGTAATGACACTAGTGGCTGAGTGTGTTTGATTGGTTATCGAGTTAGTACCATCCAATAAGAAAAAATAAATCATATATCTTTTATTTGATAAAAACTGAAGATTTACTCTTATATCTTACTTTATATCTTATATGTTATTGATCTAAGTAGATCTCATAGATGCGGAGAATAAATCCTTAATTTCTATTTAAAATAAGGTAAATGATCAAATTGTATTGAGGGGGTAGTCGACTCTACTGTTGTAACCGTTTACACTAAGACTATTTAATAATTTCGAAATTTGAATTCTGAAATTCGATATCAGCTGTGGCTCGATAACCACCAGTCCAGCCCGGATGGTAACGACGGCGAATCAAACGGTTTTGCTAACCAAGTGGCAATACTACATAGAGTACTTCCGTCTCAGACTACGTCTCATTCTTAAATGCGACCTGCAAACGATCACGTTAACATCGATTTTTTATTGTAATAGTCTGGCCTGAGCAGAACGCAGAGACTGCTGTGTCAATGGCCGCTCCCTCCTCATTTTCAATGGGAATTCGATTTTTAATTCAAATTCATATTCTTCTGGTCCATAACCGGTTTATGATTCTGAACTAGCTACTACCAGTTTCTGCCAATGTTCATTCTTCTATCTTCTTATCCAACATATTTCTTACCTGTTGTTTTTTAGTTATAACCAATGTTTTAAATGTCGGGCTAAGGCACTTAGCGGCAGCCTTCAAAATCAGCTATAAAGGCTATAGCCGGCTATAGCGGCGAGCTAAGCCATTTAGCGGTTTTAGAAAAAAACATGACATGCCTTCATTTGAATAGCAATTATGCGATATATGGATGCAATAACATATCAACATGCATGCAAATTCAACATCACTTGTAAAATACATTGAACAATTGTCTAACAAACTCACAAACATTAAGTTGCAAAATAAAATTGATAAACTATGGAGTATAAAATGATTTACTCATCTCTTAAATCATCTAAAACTGAAACTTATTGCATTGAAATGTCATATAAAGAGTTAAACAATATTATAAAATAACATTTATTCTCTTAGTATTTTTTAGCGGGCTAAACTAGGCCAATATTGTGTTTTTAGCGGGCTAAATAAGGATATTAGCGGCTAAATTCGTTTAGCGCTAAACAGTGTATTTCTTAGCCCCAGACCTCCCAAGAGGCTATAGCCGGCTAAATAGCCGCTATTAGCCGGCTATTTAAAACATTGGTTATAACAGCGGATTATCAATTGGATTTTACTTTTTCTAATTTATTTTTAGAGAAAAAATATGAATAAGTAGTGTTTTTAATTCGGTTAATAATTCATCCCATACTCTAAGAACGAGATTATTTAGATAAAAAACCCCAAATTTTCGTGGTAAAGATAAAAACTCCATCCAGTTCTGCTTGTTTCAATTTCTATCGGCTACAATTAATTCTAAATCTAAATTTAAAACAAACAATTTAGATTCTAAATCTAGATTACGAGAATAAGTAGCTGCAAAATTTATAAATAAACTAGAATCTAAAAGTTAGAAACATTATGTTAAAGGAAAATAATCTCATCAGTACTATAATTAGACGAACTGCTTCGAAGGGTATTTCGAAGTAGAAGATTCGGAGCCTCCCAGTGATGTCCCCCGACGGTCAAAGAATTATGAAGGGTCCCCTAGCTCTGAAAGGACTTCATTCCGAAGGCACACCGCAATCTGTGACGAGATGTTCGCTTTACAGTTACGTTTACATTCGGTTTTACTATTTTACCCCTACGAATTCTTGTAAATAAAGTTCATAATGATGGTTGTAAATAGAGGACACAATAGTACTTTCCTATGGTACCTTTGCCTATAAATATCTATCATTTCTATTATTTTAGGGACTCAGAACTCAGTATAAGAATACATTTCGAACTAGACGTAAGGCTATTATCTCTTCTAGAGATCTGAACTAGTGAGAATTTAAGTTTTATCTCTGAGCTAACCCTTCGAGGTTATTTGAACCTGTAGGTATAATCTTTTACGCCAGCACACCAACTTATTCAAATTCTCACTAACTATACACAGACTAGCAAGCTACTAACTAGTTCATAAGAATCTTCAGCTGAAACAAATAAACCCTAAGATTAGTCAGATACAATCGAAAGCATAAAATAAATACTTTAGATTATAAGAATCAATAGACACAAAATCTATAAATAAATTTGAATCTTAAAGCTAGAAAACACCAACTTATTAATGTTCTCACTAACTATACATAGACTAGCAAGCTACTAGCTAGTTCCTAAGAATATAAAACAAATAAATCCTAAGATTAGTTAGATAGAATTGAAATCATAAAATAAACAATTTAGATAATAAGAATCAGTAGACGAAAAATCTATAAATAAATTAGAATCTTAAAGCTAGAAAACAACTTATTCATATTTTCACTAGCTATTGATAGACTAGCCAGCAACTATCTCTGACGGAAACAAATAAACTCTAAAATTAGTCAGGAGGCTCACCTCATCGTCTCTCGGCGATGAGCTTTATCGGCGTAATCCGGCGGAACACGGACGGTTCGGCGCGATATGTCATAGGTCGGCCGCCTACTGCGGCGCGTCCTCAAGGAAACCCGCTACCTGCGCCCTACTTTAATCCTCGCTCCCGCATCCCGCAAGTACTAGGCACTTTCAACCCTGTGTGTTAAATCATTTTTTATGCTGTCCTATAGAAAAAATTACGATGGATAAATAATTTAATAAAGAAATGAGATGAAATTAAAAATTATGAGTCTTATTAACGTGGAAAGATAAGGGATTCTTTGGAATGCAGCAATCTAAAAATACATGAATAGGAAAAATATAGGAATACGATAGGAATGTATGTAGAAAACTGAGGATTTAAAAACACAGAAAAAATTAGAGTTGTATTATTTAGAACACAGGAATTAACTAATCACAAGATTTTTTCTAAACGTTCATATTAAAGCTACTTATATTATATCATTTGAAGTTTTATGCATTGATTTGCTTTGGACTTAGCAAAGGAAAGGAAAAAAGAGGTTGGAATGGATATTTGAATTCCTATATTTTTCCTATAAATTCTAAGAAAAAAGAAAATTTCCTTTATTTTTCCTATACACCAATCCTCCATTCCAAAAAAGTGAATAATATTAATTCCTATAGAAAATTAAATCCTACATTATTCCTCTAAAATTCCTTCAAATCAAAGTAGCCCTAAAACGTTAACCACCTTTAAACACCAATAGTTGACTAAAAAGAGACCGTCAAACTCACCGGTCACCCCCGTGAGTTCACATGATACCATTAGCTGAGTTAGTTACCGTAATTTTAGATTTTATCTCGATAGCCAATGGTTTATGATAATTGATTCGACTTTAACTACCTAGTAAGAGCATTGAGAAGCTTTAAAAATTGACTCACTATATAATTTTTTAGGAATTTTTTGGGATGCAAATTATTTTAAATGTGTTTCTCTTCAATAGATTCCCTAGATTGATAGATTGAAGTATCGAGTATGCTTCCTAAAAATAATGAGCTAAAGGATTAATTTTAAGAATTCTTTATTTTTGAGAACCATTTAAAGTATGTATTGAAGCTGATTTTTTAATTATAATCAAAAAAATAGAGAATGGAGCTTTTTAGAGCTCTCTCGGAGATTCTCTAACACTTTTGTTAACCATGCGTGTTATGATGAACACATCACCAGTTAAGAGATGATCATACTTATATTTTATAATAAATAACCCAAGGTGCATGCATTCTATTTTATATTTATATTTTATTTATTAGAACCATGGATGCTACGCTATGAAATGTGTTGTTTTTCAATTACAAAAATACTTACATGGATCAAGCGACATATTGAGAGCACATCAAGGGAATGGAACATCATGTAAGTTGATTGGGGACTAAGTCAAGGATATTCAAAGATAATATAAAAGTTTAAGACGTTATTTTTGTGCCAAAAAAGGTGGAGATAAAGTTTTACAAGTCTTGGACGTGGACTCGAACTGAATGAACAATACCATATTAAAATGTGCATAACTTTTACATGGAAGCTCCAATTTAGATTATCTTGAACTTTTTGGAAAGCTTGGGAAGTCTTCTTTCGAACGGATCTATCTACACCTCTGGATTCTAAATGAGTAGATCTCAATCAACAAAACAATGTGTATTACTTATTCAGTTTGAAACCCATGGGCCTTGTAACCGAGTTGTATTCATCTAGGGTTCTCTTTTGAAACCCCCCACATGTCCCTAGCCTCTTAAATACCCCCTGGCCTCCACTTTTCAGATGATTTTTGTTTAGATTAAAGTTTAGCCTCGCTACTTTACCGTGTTATCTCGTGATCATCTAGTTCATCGGATACATGTTACATAACTCCACCATTGGTATCTTGAGTACTTGTTCATCTTCTTCTTTAAAGTTCTCGATTGCTTGCAGGAATTATCCTTGTGGTTGGGCTATTCATGCCTCCATCAAGTTGCGACCGCTTCTAGAGTTCGTGTAACAATTGCTAAGGTGCAACATCCCTAGACGATTGTAGTCGGATTGCCAATGTTGCTCTAGTAAAATCGACTTATCCACTTCTCACCGAAATATCGGGACACCCAAGTTCCCATCAAGTGGCATTAGAGATTTTGTTGCTCGGTGAGAGATCTCTATATCGTATTTTTTCCTACAGTCCAAAAATGAGCCAAAAAATATAGATTAGTTTCCCCTTCATCCGAGACAAATTTGTGCTTTTTACTAGTACTACTTAGTTCTGGTTTGTTAAGTTTTTGGTTTCATCGTTGTGTCAAGTTGATGGTCTTAGCGTTTAGTTCGTTTAGAGTTTCGAGTTCTTGTCATTTTTTACCACCGTGTTTGTTATGTTTATCAAGTGTTTAGGGTGTTTTTATCCCTTAGTATTCGAGTACAGATCAAATTAGGGTCGGATTGGTTTATTGGAATTAGAGTAGGATTCGGGCAAGCTATGCACTTACTAATAAAACTATCATATCTTGCACATGCAAACTCATATTGGAGAGTTTTGATACTTTTTGGAAAGCTTACATTAAGATATTTAATTATCCTTTTAGAGGTATCTTCATATTCGGTCGTTTGATTTTTGTTTTATATCGTACAAGTTCAGGAGTCCTGGAGTGAGATTTTGTGCATACTAAGACTTTGTAATTATACGTTCTAAAAAGAGAAGTGTAACACCCAAATTTCTAGAGAAATAAAAATATTATTTAATCTAATTTCCTGGAATTAAGTATTTTGGAAATACCTTTAATGCCCTCCTTCACCATTTTGAACTATAACCTAGATGAAATGGCCAAACCAGGAGCTGAGAATTTTTATGTATGATCCTAAGACTAAGATATATTTTTGAGAATTTTTACAAATTTTTATCAACCTTGGAAGTAGCCCAAATATTTTAATCCATTTTTCTGCAATTATTTTTAATCAGAAAACCTTATAAACAGTAATGGGCCTCCCCCTCCCCTTTCTCTCTCTCCTGGCCGGCCCAGCCTGCTACCCTCGTCTGCCTTGGACTGACAGCCCGACCCCACCCATCAGTGAGCCCCTTCCCCCTCGCGCGCGCGCCCGACAGCCCGACCCCACCTGTCGGTGCCAACCGCCCCCTCTCGCGGCCGACCCCGACCCCACTCGTCAGCCACCTCCCTCGATCACCCGCGCCCGCTGACATGTGGCCCCCGTCTATCAGGCCCTTCGTCCCCGTGAGATCCGCCCCCGCCGGCCCCCTCCCTTTAATCCATCACCGGCAATGAATTCCCCTCAACGAGCCGACCGTTTCCCCCTCTTCAATTTTGATCAATTCGCGTCCAGATGCGTTGAACCCTTGCAACCGAGCTCGCCGGCGTTTAAAAACGCGTTTACTCTCGGCCACCGTCAATTATGCCCCCTCTGCCCCCGCCGACGACCCTATTTAAACCCCCTGGCCGTTCGCATTACACCCCTACGCTCACTCGCTGCGAGAACAAACAGAGCACTTGCATTTCGAGTTTTAGCACACCACCGCCGCCCACACTCCAGCCGTCGCTCGCCGTCGCCGGAGTCCCCCTCCGCCCTCGCCGACCGCGCCGCTGTGACCGCACGGACCTCGCCAGCCTCGGCCACCACTCCATCGTCGACGAACCCCGCCGGATCGCCGTCGCCGCCAAGGACCCGAACGCCTTCGCCGCCTCCGCTCATTGTCGGCCTCGCTCCGACAACCATTCGCCCCGCCAACGGTACCCTCATGTTCCCCTAGTCGTCCTCTTTCCATTTTAGGCCTTAGGCACGACCGTCGTCGCTCGCCGTGGCTTCTGGCCCACTCGCCATCGTCGGAGAAGATGACTGGCACGGGCTGAGTACCCGTGCCGTGTCGGATCTAACCACGGCCGTGCGATCGCGATCGAACGACGCCAGTTTCACCACGTGCGTGATCTAACCCTCACCGTCGGATCTGGACGAAACGTTACATTTTAATCTCGCGCGTTCATTTCTATTTAAAACCTACGTTTAATCTGGAACGTCCATCGCGTACCGGTTCAGTGTTTTAATCCTGGCCGTCCGCGATAACTTAACTCCCCTGCCTCGCTCTCGCACGTTGGATCTAGATCCAACGGCCCAGATCGATCCGGCAAATGCGCACAGTGCGCGGGTTCACCGTGGGCCTGGCTCACCGTGGACCCAAGGGGATTTAAAATTTGAAAATAAATTTCAGAAACTGTTTTAAACTTGTAAAATTCATATCTTGCGCATTTCAACTTCAAAAATTGACATTCCAATTTCAGAAAATTTGTAATATTCTCCTCTACATGTTAATGCAATAAAAACAATAGGTTTACTTTGGACATTTCATGTTTATTTAATAAAGTGTTCAAATACCCTTAGGATAAAATGCAAATTTGATTATTTAAATTATAGCAAAAATTATAATTATTCATTCCCTGTTAGAATAATGAGACCACTAGGTTTTCTCTCAACCTTTCATTTTGAATTAATTAGAAAACTTAAAATGAGATTATTCACATTTAAAACCCATTTTTATAAAGGACAGTCCTTCAGTATAATTCCTTCTAAATTATTTCTAAAAGTAAACTTCAGAAACTTGACAACTTGATTTCCTTCAAATTAAAACCAATTTAAACCTATGTGCTTGTTGTGTGGTTTTAGATTGTTTAAATTGAATGTTGTATTTATTTTCATCTTATTTATATTGGGAAGACTACGATGCCGCCGAGGAGCCGAAATATTTCCCGGAAGTTCCTCCCTCTCCCTTCGCTGAACAAGGCAAGTCACCAAACCAATCTTTTGAGCATATTGAACCCATGCTTTATTAAACTATCGCTAAAACACATAGGATATACATGCATTAGTCAAATGAAACCCGTACAATATATTTATTTAGGATCCCCCGACCTTGATGTGCAACCCAAGCCATGCTATCTCGCCTAACCTTCTTGTCACCATATGATTAGTGTTATTAGTTAGTGTCCAATCTATTGACATGATCGCTATAGGATAAAAAAATGAGTCGTAGCAAGATGGTTCTACTATATGATCCCCGTTACTTCTTATCCTTGGAATTCTGTCGGTGATGAGTTGTGGTTGTGAGTGAATGCATGGTGGGTTCCGGGTGCAAGCTAGGGCATTGGTCGGTAGCACCCGGGGCACTATAAGGACCGGTCTGCGGGATCCGTTGCAATACACTTCAGTACTAACCACAAGTCTAATGGGTAAGTCCTAACTAAGGTATGGAGTGTTCCAAACCGAGGCCACCATTTGGAGATGGGTCAAGCAGCACCTGCAGGTGGCTTGTACCGACGTGGCACAAAAGGGGGTGTGACGTTAGCCGGGATGCGGCCCGGCGCGCCGGCAAAACCTAGAGCGGGTGGTTATCGTTTGGAGCATTTCATGCTGAGGTTTTGGCATGAGTTCCCGTGGTATGGGTCATCTCGTTACACTTTGTTGTTTGGGATGAGTGCATGCCTTGTGGGTACAGTAGTACATCTCTGATCAGAGTCATAAATCTTTTCGAAAAGCCGAGCCCACGGTCAAGAGCGGGTTGCATGACATCCCACAGTTAGATTACTTTGAATATGTATGTGCATGTTGGCTTGACATGTAAGGACTGTTGTGCGAGAAGGTAAAACGTACTCCTCGAGTTAGATGATATTATTGTTGTTCATGTTTATTTTTCCGCATGATAAAACTTGACTACATTAAATGCAATAACTAAAAATGTACTTTTCCGCACTTTTAGCCAATTATCCTTTCTTTGTTATTACCTTGCATTATTATTTGCATCTGCGGTGGCTTGTTGAGTACTTTTTGTACTCATACCCGTTGGACACACCATTCAGATGATGCCTACTACGAGGATGGTCTGGAGTAGCGACCCAGTCAAGAAGACAGATCTTGAAGAAGGCGTTCGTCATGTAGTTTATTTTTATTACTTTTTTTATTTAACTCTGATGTAATAATATGGTCTGCGTACCATGAATATTTGTCGTATGATGAGCCTCTTGTTATTATTGTTTTTCTATGGAAATTCAATAATGTTCCGATTTGTTAAATCGGGGCGCCACAAGATGGTATCAGAGCCAACTTGACTGTAGGAAGCCAAACGGACCAGCCTAGCCAATAGCCACAGAAAATTATTTCTCGAAAATCTACTTTATAAACTTTGTTCCTCTCCTCACTTTTCTTCAACTTGTTGTTTTGTAGATGCCTGTCTACCAAGTCCACAGCTACTGCCGCCACTTTGAGGGCTTCGTCAGGGAGCTCCGCATGATGCTCACATTCCTCGGGTTCCTCTTCGAGCCCGAATTTCAAGGGGTGTACTTGGAGGAGTTTGTCAGGCCTTGCGACGGCTCCCTCACCATCCCTGGCTCCGGAGAGCACCTGCCACCCTACACCACCGCACTTGGGGGCCCGACTTTCGACGTCGCGTGCCAACGAGTCACCCTCCAGGCCCTTATGGAGTTGACGATGATATATGATGATCGTCTTCAGAACTCGTCCTTCCGGCTTGTGCCGAAGCGCACTCCCGGTGCCCACCGTAGTATCTACCTCGGAGTTCACTCCGTGCGTGATCCGGTCATGGCCCGGCAGTCACGTCTTCTTCAGGCTATGGATGACCTCCATACTGAGGCGGTGCTCGACGCTGACGAGCACCATGAGGCGGTTGAGTTTCTTCGTCAGGAGACGAAGAGCTTAATCCAACAGAACGGCGAGCTGCAGCGCAAGATTATGCAGCTCCAGAAGGACATCGCGGAGATGGTTCCCCTCCTCCCGAGGAAGAGGAAACCCGGCCCATCCGTGAGCCCGCCCCTCGCCCCAAGAGGATCCCACCACACCCCTCCACCGCCGGACCATCCGCCGCTAGCGCCCCTGCACCATGCCCCGGCCTCGTCTCTGACCCGATTATCGAGAACTTTCTCGAGCCCACCATCCCTCAGGAGCCACGTACCCGTGGTTCCAAGAGCACAGAGACCGCCTCCGGTGGCGAGTAGACGCTAAATACCGCTTTCTAATAAAATAATTTTTGTATGTGGTGCTATCTACAACGAGTTGTGTTGTGGATGGAATAAGAACTTGATTGTAATGAACAATTTTACCACCTGATTGACATGTATGCATGAGCCCTATGAGCTATTTTTAATTATATTGTTAATTCATCATCTTTTTGCCTTAAAACATCGTGTGTTCAGAAGATGGCCAACCACCAGAACACCGGCTCCAACAACGGAGGAGGAAGCCGTGACGTGCCCGAGGGTGTTGTACCCAACTGGGGTGCAACGGGCCCACGATAGTCCGGGTCGCCATCCGCCAACCATCCCACCTTGGCAGAGATGATGGCGAACCAGAACCAACTAATCACCACCCTCCTCACTCAGATGCAGCACCAACAAACTCAGTTGGATCATCTGCAAAATGGGTAGCCTGCCCCTCGCGCACCAGCACCCGCGCCCGCTCCCAACTCTCGGAGTTTCTGCGCGTATGCCCACCCATCTTCTCTAGCACCACCAACCCCATGGAGGCCGGAGATTGGCTCCGCACCATAGGGAAGAAGTTGGACCTCCTCCCCTGCACCGACCAGGAGCGAGTGGCCTTCGCCACTCATCAGCTTCAGGGTCTCGCCACAGAGTGGTGGGACAACTACCACGAGTCCCAGCCTGAGGACCACGTGGTGACATGGGCGGAGTTCACTATCGCCTTCCGTGCCACCCACGTCCCCGCCGGAGTCATCGCGGTGAAGCAGCAGGAGTTCCGCGACCTGCAACAAGGCAACCGGACCGTCATGGAGTATCTCCATGAATTCAACCATCTAGCACGCTACGCGCTAGAGGAAGTGCGGACCGACGCCCTCCGCCAAGCTAAGTTCCTCCGGGGACTTAAGGATGAGCTATCCATCCAGCTCATCACCACCGACTACGCCGACTTCCAACGGCTAGTAAATAAAGCGCTCATCCAAGAGACTGAGCAAAACAAGCTGGACCTCAAGAAGAGGAAGATGATCGCCTTCAAGCATCAACAGGCGAATTCCCAGAGGCCCCGCTTCGTTCCTCCACCACCAGCACCTGCTTACCATCCTCGGCCCGCCTACAGGCCGCCCCACACCACCAGTGGATCCAACGCTGGGCATCCCCGCCCCGCTCCACCAGCTCCGGCCACCCAGCTGACGCCCACCGCTAAGGCCCTGATCTTGAAGGATCGCCAAGGGAGGCCAGTCGTCTGCTTCAACTGCTAGAAGGAAGGGCACTATTCGCACCAGTGTCCTCACCCCAAGCAGCCCCAAGGCGCGGCACCCAACCAGGCAGTTCGTGCCCGCGTCAACCACATCACCGCAGAGGAAGCTCGGGAGGTTCCCGAAGTCGTACTCGGTACGTTTACCGCAAATTCCATACCAGCAATGATTTTATTTGACTCTGGAGCGACACATTCTTTTGTCTCGGAAGACTTTGTGAAAACCCACAACTTGGGCGTGCTCCCTCTATCCGTCCCCATGATGATTGCCACTCCAGGCAATAAAAACTTAGCCCACTTATACAGTCCTAAGGTTAAGATAGAGATCCAAGGAGTATTATTCCGGGCCGAGCCAGTCCTCATAAAATGCACCGGACTCGACCTCATCCTAGGGATGGATTGGTTGATGAAGCACAAGGGAGTGATCGACTGTGCCAACAAGTCTGTAACAGTGACCAACCCCGAAGGCAAGGCCGTCACCTTTCGGATGACCAGCCGCAAACTCCCTTAAGCATCTCTTCACTCTCTAGCTCTCGAAGAAGTGCCCATCGTCAAGGAGTTTATGGACGTCTTCCCCGAGGACCTACCAGGAATGCCTCCTAAGCGGGACATCGAATTCAGAATCGAACTTGCCCCCTGGACCACTCCAATCTCCAAGCGCCCATACCGGATGGCCGCCAATGAATTAGCCGAGGTCAAGAGCAACATCGAAGACCTAGAGTAGAAAGGGTACATCCGACCAAGTACCTCACCCTGGGGTGCACCGGTCATCTTTGCCATGAAAAAGGACAAGACCAAGAGAATGTGTGTGGACTATAGAGCCTTGAACGCGTAACCATCAAGAACAAGTACCCATTGCCTCGGATCGATGACCTGTTCGATCAACTGAAAGGATCCTCGGTGTTTTCCAAGATTGACCTCAGGTCAGGCTATCACCAATTGAGGATTAGAGAAGAGTACATACCCAAGACCGCCTTCACCTCCCGCTATGGACTCTACGAGTACACTGTGATGTCGTTCAGACTCACGAATGCCCCGACCTTTTTCATGAACATGATGAACAATGTATTCATGGAGTTCTTGGATAAGTTCATCATGGTATTCATCGACGATATCCTCGCCTACTCCAAGACCAAGGAAGAACACGAAACCCACCTCCGTCTGACCCTCGGAAAGCTAAGGGAGCAGCAACTATACGCCAAATACAGCAAGTGCGAGTTTTGGTCGTCAGAGGTGAAATTCCTTGGTCATGTTATATCTGCTGGAGGAATAGCAGTGGACCCAACCACCGTGCAAGCAGTGACCAACTGTCTGCAACCCACGACCGTGACCGAGATCCGGAGTTTTCTCGGACTGGCCGGATACTACCGCCAATTCATCGAGAATTTTTCGAAGATCGCCAAGCCTATGACCAGACTGTTGCAGAAGGAAGTGAAATTTGAATGGACCCCAGATTGTGAAGAAAGCTTCCAAACCCTCAAGAAGAAGCTCGTGTCAGCTCCTATCCTGACTCTGCCAGACATCCAGAAGGACTTCCACGTCTACTGTGATGCCTCTCGTCAAGGATTGGGATGTGTCTTGATGTAAGAGGGGAAGGTGATATCCTACGCCTCCTGACAACTGAGACCGCATGAGCTGAACTACCCAACCCACGACTTGGAGTTGGAAGTCGTGGTTCATGCCTTGAAAATATGGAGACATTACCTTGTGGGGAATCGGTGTGAGGTCTTCACCAACCACAAGAGCCTCAAGTACATATTCACCCAACCAAACCTGAACCTCAGACAAAGGAGATGGTTGGAACTCATCAAAGATTACGACTTGGGAATCCATTATCATCCCGGCAAGGCAAATGTGGTGGCAGACGCCCTTAGTCGAAAAGGGTACTGCAATGCCATCATTATTCAGGACCAAGATCCTTTGCTCTACAAGGAGATGGAAAGGCTGAATCTAGGGATCACCACCTGAGCGTACCACGCTGCCTTGGAGTCTAGGCCTCTCTTAATAGACCAGATCCAAGAAAGGCAGAAGGAAGACCCGGACATCTTGGAGATCCAACAGAACATGCGGAAGGGTAAAGCCCCCGGATTTTCTGAGGACGAGCATGGTACCATCTGGTTCGGAAGCCGGATATGCGTACCCGACAAGCCTGAGTTAAAAACCCTCATCCTTCAAGAAGCCCACGACACTCTATACTCCATTCATCCCGGGAGTACAAAGATGTATCAAGACCTGAAAGAAAAATACTAGTGGGTCAGCATGAAGAGGGAAATAGCTGAGTATGTGGCCAAGTGCGACACATGCCGGCGAGTCAAGGCAGAGCATCAAAGACCTGCTGGACTTCTTCAACCCCTCAAGGTCCCCGAATGGAAGTGGGAAGAGATAGGAATGGACTTCATCACGGGACTGCCCAGGACCCAAGCTTGTCATGATTCTATCTGGGTGATCGTCGATCGACTCACCAAGTGGCTCACTTCATCCCGGTCAAGACAACTTACACCGTTGCCAAGTTGGCTGAGTTGTATATGACCTGGATCGTGTGCTTCCACGGAGTTCCTAAGAAGATCGTATCTGACCGTGGGAGTCAGTTTACCTCCAAATTTTGGAAGAATCTTCAAGAGGAACTCGGCACCCGGCTGAACTTTAGCACCGCCTATCATCCACAGACCGATGGTCAAACCGAAAGGGTCAACCAGATATTGGAAGATATGCTTAGAGCTTGCGCTCTACAATTTGGCAGAATGTGGGACAAGAACTTGCCCTATGCGGAGTTCTCCTACAACAATAGCTATCAAGCCAGCCTGCAAATGTCCCCGTTCGAAGCACTTTATGGGCGTAAGTGTAGAACGCCACTGCTCTGGGATCAGATCGGAGAGTCGCAACTGTTTGGGACAGACATACTAAGAGAAGTTGAAGAGAAGGTCAAGATCATAAGAGACCGATTGAAAATAGCCTAGTCCCGACAAAAGAGCTACGCCGATAACCGTCGAAGAGACCTAACCTTTGAGGAGGGCGATTATGTCTATCTCCGAGTCACTCCCCTCCGTGGCACTCAAAGGTTCAACATGAAAGGCAAGCTAGCACCCCATTACGTCGGACCCTTTCAGGTCCTCCGACGGCAAGGAGAAGTGGCATATCAACTTGAGCTACCTCCATCATTGGCGGGAGTTCACGATGTGTTCCATGTCTCTCAGTTGAAGAAATGTCTTCGCGTGCCCACCGAGCAAGCTGATCTTCAACAACTCAACGTCCAAGAAGATTTGACCTATATCGAGAAGCCCGTCAAGAACTTGGAAACTAAGGAACGGGTAACCAGGAGTCGTGTAGTCCGCTTCTGCAAGGTTCAGTGGGACAACCACCCCACCGAAGAAGCTACGTGGGAAAAGGAAGATGAGCTGAAAGCCCAATACCCTGAACTATTTGAGTAGCGTTCCAATCTCGAGGACGAGATTCTTTATAAGGGGGATAGGTTTGTAACACCCCAAATTTCCAGAGAAAAAAATATTATTTAATCTAATTTCTTGGAATTAAGTATTTTGGAAATACCTTTAATGCCCTCCTTCACCATTTTGA
This sequence comes from Zizania palustris, assembly GCA_019279435.1. NCBI lineage: Eukaryota > Viridiplantae > Streptophyta > Magnoliopsida > Poales > Poaceae > Zizania > Zizania palustris. The sequence goes on from JAAALK010000290.1 coordinate 40,972,155, forward strand.
ACTACAACCTAGATGAAATGGCAAAACCAGGAGCTGAGAATTTTTATGTATGATCCTAAGACTAAGATATATTTTTGAGAAGTTTTACAAATTTTTATCAACCTTTGAAGTAGCCCAAATATTTTAATCCATTTTTCTGCAATTATTTTTAATCAGAAAACCTTATAAACAGTAATGGGCCTCCCCCTCCCCTTTCTCTCTCTCCCGGCCGGCCCAGCCCGCTACCCTCGCCCGCCTCGGACTAATAGCCCGACCCCACCCGTCAGTGAGCCCCTTCCCCCTCGCGCGCGCGCCCGACAGCCCGACCCCACCTATCGGCGCCAACCGCCTCCTCTCGCGGCCGACCCCGACCGCACTCGTCAGCCACCTCCCACGATCGCTCGTGCCCGCTGACATGTGGCCCCCGTCCGCCAGGCCCTTCGTCCCCGCGAGATCCGCCCCCAAATCCCCCCCCCCCTCACCGGCTGAAGCCCTAATCCCACCTCGGATCCGCCCCCGTCGGCCCCTTCCTTTAATCCATCGCCGGCAATGAATTCTCCTCAACGCGCCGACCATTTCCCCCTCTTCAATTTCGACCAATTCGCGTCCAGGTGCGTTGAACCCTTGCAACCGAGCTCGCCGGTGTTTAAAAACGCGTTTACTCCTGGCCACCGTCAATTACGCCCCCTCTGCCCCCGCCGACGACCCTATTTAAACCCCCTGTCCGTTCACATTGCACCCCTACACTCACTCGCTGCGAGAACAAACAGAGCACTTGCATTTCGAGTTTTAGCACACCACCGCCACCCACACTCCAGCCGTCGCTCGCCGTCGCCGGAGTCCCCCTCTGCCCTCGCCGACCGCACCGCTGTGACCGCACGGACCTCGCCAGCCTCGGCCACCACTCCATCGTCGATGAACCCTGCCGGATCGTGGTCGCCGCTAAGGACCCGAACGCCTTCGCCGCCTCTGCTCGTCGCTGGCCTCGCTCCGACGACCATTCGCCCCGCCAACGGTACCCTCATATTCCCCTAGTCATCCTCTTTCCGTTTTAGGCCTTAGGCACGACCGCCGTCGCTCGCCGTGGCCTCTGGCCCGCTCGCCATCGTCGGAGAAGATGACCGGCATGGGCTGAGTATCCGTGCCGTGTTGGATCTTACCACGGCCGTGCGATCGCGATCGGACGACGCCAATTTCACCACGTGCGCGATCTAACCCTCACCGTCGGATCTGGACGAAACGTTACGTTTTAATCTCGCGCGTTCATTTCTATTTAAAACCTACGTTTAATCTGGAACGTCCATCGCATACCGGTTCAGTGTTTTAATCCTGGCCATCCACAATAACTTAACTCCCCCGCCTCGCTCTTGCGTGTTGGATCTGGATCCAACGGCCCATATCGATCCGGCGCACGTGCACAGTGCGCGGGTTCACCGTGGTCCTGGCTCACCGTGGACCCGAGGGGATTTAAAATTTGAAAATAAATTCCAGAAACTGTTGTAAACTTGTAAATTCATATCTTGCGCATTTCAACTTCAAAAATTGCCATTCCAATTTCCGAAAATTTGTAATATTCTCCTCTACATGTTAATGCAATAAAAACAATATGTTTACTTTGGACATTTCATGTTTATTTAATAAAGTGTTCAAATACCCTTAGGGTAAAATGCAAATTTGATTATTTAAATTACAGCAAAAATTATAATTATTCATTCCCTGTTAGAATAATGAGACCACTAGGTTTTCTCTTAACCTTTCATTTTGAATTAATTAGAAAACTTAAAATGAGATTATTCACATTTAAAACCCATTTTTATAAAGGACAATCCTTCATTATAATTCCTTCTAAATTATTTCTAAAAGTAAACTTCAGAAACTTGACAACTTGATTTCCTTTAAATTAAAACCAATTTAAACCTATGTGCTTGTTGTGTGGTTTTAGATTGTTTAAATTGAATGTTGTATTTATTTTCATCTTATTTATATTCGGAAGACTACGACGCCGCCGAGGAGCCGGAATATTTCCCGGAAGTTCCTCCCTCTCCCTTCGCTGAACAAGGCAAGTCACCAAACCAATCTTTTGAGCATATTGAACCCATGCTTTATTAAACTATCGCTAAAACACATAGGATATACATGCATTAGTCAAATGAAACCCGTACAATATATTTATTTAGGATCCCCCGACCTTGATGTGCAACCCAAGCCATGCTATCTCGCCTAACCTTCTTGTAACCATATGATTAGTGTTATTAGTTAGTGTCCATTGTATTGACACGATCGCTATAGGATAAAAAAATGAGTCGTAGCAAGATGGTTCTACTATATGATCCCCGTTACTTCTTATCCTTGGAATTCTGTCAGTGATGAGTTGTGGTTGTGAGTGAATGCATGGTGGGTTCCAGGTGCAAGCTAGGGCATTGGTCGGTAGCACCCAGGGCACTATAAGGACCGGTCCGCGGGATCCGTTGCAATACACTTCCGTACTAACCACAAGTCTAATGGGTAAGTCCTAACTAAGGTATGGGGTGTTCCAAACCGAGGCCACCATTTGGAGATGGGTCAAGCAGCACCTGCGGGTGGCTTGTACCGACGTGGCGCAAAAGGGGGTGCGACGTTAGCCGGGATGCGGCCCGGCGCGCCGACAAAACCTAGAGCGGGTGGTTATCGCTTGGAGCATTTCATGCTGACGTTTTGGCACGAGTTCCCATGGTATGGGTCATCTCGTTACACTTTGCTGTTTGGGGTGAGTGCGTGCCTTGTGGGTACAGTAGTACATCTTTGATCAGAGTCATAAATCTTTTCGAAAAGCTGAGCCCACGGTTAAGGGCGGGTTGCGTGACATCCCACAGTTAGATTACTTTGAATATGTATGTGCATGATGGCTTGACATGTAAGGACTGTTGTGCGAGGAGGTAAAACGTACTCCTCGAGTTAGATGATATTATTGTTGTTCATGTTTATTTTTCCGCATGATAAAACTTGACTACATTAAATGCAATAACTAAAAATGTACTTTTCCGCACTTTTAGCCAATTATACTCATACCCGTTGGACACACCATTTAGAGGATGCCTACTACGAGGATGGTCTGGAGTAGCGACCCAGTCAAGAAGAAAGATCTTGAAGAAGGCGTTCGTCATGCAATTTATTTTTATTACTGTTTTTATTTAACTCTGATGTAATAATATGGTCTGCGTACCATGAATATTTGTCGCATGATGAACCTCTTGTTATTATTGTTTTTCTATGGAAATTCTATAATGTTCCGATTTGTTAAATCGGGGCGCCACAAGAAGAAAAGATAAGAACAAAAGGAAAGAAAGGTGCTAAAAAGCCGCACCAAAATAAAGTGAAGAAAGAAAACTTGTGAGAAAAGAGGAGGAAAGCTAGTTTTACCGTTGTTGGTTTGGTGGTATTGCCTGTGTCTAGACTCGTGTCTCTAGTATGTTCTAGCCTAGGACCACCACAGTACTGACTTTGAATGATCATTCAACTTACATTGACTAATATCGTTCTAGTATTTCCTTTAATAGTATCTTAGCCTACCTATTGCTCCACATACTCGATTACAACTCTATAGGGCTAGCAACAAAGTATTGTTACACCTTCCTCTAGGGGTTGTCCACTCCGACGGTTGCCGCCACCCCCTGTTAAGCATGGTGAGAATTAGTAAGAGCTTGTTTGCACAAGGTTGTGAGTGAGCAACTAGATAAGACCACTTTTCCATTAGTTGTAGATCTTTCTTACTCTTTTGTGCTAACCTCTACAATCTAGTTTTGTATTTGTTCTTTTTCTGCTAAACCATGCCAGGAGATGACCAGGACCAAGACCAATATGTTTGGTAAGAACTTGTAAGAGCTTCTACATCTTCCTAGTCAGATTTTCCACATGGAGATAGCCCAACATGAACGATCTAATATATTATAATATCTAGCAAAAATAGAAGCACATCTACCTTTCTTTGATGGTAAGTATGATTCTGAAGCATATGTTAATTGGGAGCTAGCGGTATATAAAGAATTTGATAAATATGATTTTTCTAATGCTAAAATTCTTAGGGATGCTAGCAAAACATTTACTGGTTCTACATCTTTTTGGTGGACTTATACGGACAACAAACCTGAAACTTGGCATGGATACAAAAAAACGATGAGGAGATTTGTGTTTTCTTATTACAAGCATGCTCTTCATGAGAAATTAGAAAAAATGAAACAAGCTAATAGAACCGTTATAGAGTACTACCATGAATTTAAAATTTGCATCATGTACAGTAGTTTAGAAGAATGCCATGAAAAAACAATGACTAGATTTTCGAAAGGCCTTAATTTCGAAATACAAGTTTTACTGGCTAATACCATTGTTGGTATAAAAGATTATGATAACAGGTTCAAAAACCTTGAAGGGCTAGCTAGAGAGAGGGATTTAGTGTGGACTGGGTCAGGCCTTCGAATAAGACAACAACCTTAGCCTAGTTCGCAGTGTGTTCTATTCCGTGATCGTGTGTCCCTATTATAGTAAAGGGAATGGGTATTTATAGGCTAAGATGCAATAGGAAAGTACTATTCTGCCCTCTAGTTACATCCGTCAATATGGACTCTATTCACAGGACTTCGTAGGGGCAGAATAGTAAAGACGCATGTGAACACATGTGTAAAGTAGACGTCTTGTCTCAATTTGCAGCGCCCCTCCAGAGCGGAGCCTTCATGAGGGCCACGAGGTAGTCGGGGCCACTGTATCTCTTGTAGGCTTCGAATCTTTCCTTCAATGACTGCTGGAGCTCACGTTAAGGAACTTCGGAGCCGCCCCTTCAAAGCACTTTAAAGGTGACAAATGGCTTCGAACCTCATGGTTCTGAAATGATTTTTGGAGTCATTCACCTAATCCGTATGACTGACGAGATTATTTTCCCCCAACAGTAGCCCCTCGAATATGTCCTTTTCGAGCACCCTGCATTGTGAGAAAGGCGATATGCGCAGAAATAATTCATGTCAGGATTTGAATACATGTGAACCTTGCAATTTGCTCTGCCATACTCCAAGCCCTTGATAGGTTATGCGAAGGGGTTTGAAGATTGGGTGCATGTTACCCACACATCGAATTAAGGCTTCGAGGCCAAGGCATCCAAACGTTGTCTCAGGTAACCAAGTGTTGCTTCGGGCACCCAAGCGTTGCCTTAGGATCTCCGAGTTTGAGCCTCGGGTAACCAATCGCTGCTTTGATGGGACAATGAATGCTGAATTCCAACCACAACAGATATCTTAGATTTTTGTTTCTGGAAACTTTTTGCTATGGCCCCATACGTCAGTGATGGAGGGCGGCGTGAAAAGGGGTGTGAAAAGGCGTTTTGTGGAAGCCTCGGGGTGCTATAAAAGGGGAAGAAATCTTCTGTCACTGTGAAGTCTTCTACTTCTAAAACCCTAGCACATTCACCACCTGCTTTGAAACCTTCTTCATCGCCAACTTTCATCTTGTTATCGAGCGGTTACAAGGTCCTTGGAATGGCGAAGAAGGACAGAAAGGGGTCCTCCTCAGACTCTCACCTGGTCCAGTAACTAGCGACAGGAGCTTCTAGTGTTCCGAAGGTCTACGGGCCTCGGGATCTCCTGCCACCCTTCGAGGAGTTCTCAGAGTAGACTTTTGTTTGGAGAGATCTATTGGGGAATGGGGAAGCTATGAATCCATACCTTCTAGCACAAGACGCGTTAGGTGCAATGGAAGAAGATGTTGGGGGAAGCGCGTCCTCGCTATCCTCCCCTCGCTCTTGCCATTCCCCAGCAATCCAATCGATGAAGACAATGATGGTGTTCACGTGAAGAAACCCACGAGTGCTGCTATTGGAGTATGCCTCCATAGTATCCACACGTACAAGGATGAGATCCTTCTCATGCTGGCATGCCATCATCGCTTGTGAGAAACGGGAGAATCCTCAATCTCAACTCTTGAGATCAAGAAAGGGAGATGAGGAGTTCTTGGTGGCTAGGGTTTAAATCTAATCTAAACTATGAATAACTTGATCTCCAAGACCTCCTCCTCCTCTCTTTATATAGAGGTGAGAGCCCTGGCCTCAAACAATTCAAGACCCAACAGATCCAATCTGTTACGCCCACCTCAAAACTTTCGATCCACAGATCAGAACTTTCGATTAGAGCTCTCGGACTCAATTCCAAGAATTATCGGAACTTCCGATACCCCTATGGGAACTTTTGATCAGTGCAATTTTTCCCGATACGCATCGGAACTTCTGGTTTCAACTCTCTATCTCTAAATTAGAAATTATTGGAACTTATGATACCATATCGAAACTTCTGATTTGAGCTCTCTGTTTCACAAACAAAAAATTATCGGAACTTCCAATACCATATCGGAATTTCTGATTTGAGCTCTCTGTTTTCAATTCAAAAAATAATCAGAACTTTCGATACCAAATCGGAACTTCCGATCCAACTGGAATTTTCCTGGGCACTGTTCCTTCAAGATCTACCTACACTGAGGAGTCAATGAAGGAGGCGGTGTTCAAGTGACTAGAACCTGGAGTTCTAGCGAGGGTTCCAGAGGATGAAGTTATCCCCGAGCCTCGTGATGGGGAAGTAATCGTCTTTGAGGCCTTCTTCGAAGCGGGGCTTGGGCTTCCTTCTTCGGCACTGCTGGTCAAAGTCCTTTGGCTATATCACCTAGAGCTCTCGCGGCTCTCTCCGAACGCCATCGCCTACCTGGCTGTCTTTTAGTGGGCCATGAGGTGGAGTGATGCGAAGGATGGGTCGAAGTCTTCGTGGTGATGCACGAGGCTAGTTGCCAACAGAAGAAGTGGTATGGTATAGACGGGTCGATGAAGCTGCTAGCCTATGGGAGCATCAATTTCTAGATCCACGGAGAGTATCAAAATAGCTTTCTGGCAAAGGCCATCAATGAGTAGTGGTACTCCGACTAGATCCTCTAGTGGTTCTACGTGACGGTGGGGGTGGACTCCGGCTTGTTGGGTCCATGCAGGGAGATTTTTTATGGGAGGGAAGCAGAGGTCTCACCGGACGTGGGCTCGATTTCGACCCACGTCAGACTTATGGAAATAGTCGCCCACCGCATGAGCATGCACGATTTGGTAGAGAAGTTTATCTCCCTCTACATAGCTCCTCTCAAGGCCAGCTGGCCTCTTACTTTCTAGAGCCCTCAAGGTGGCGACCTCCACGAGATCCCCTCCGGCATGATAAGTATGCTACGAAGATCCTTTCTGGAAGTTTTTCGATAACTTTCTTTTCGTGAATATTTATCAAAAAGTACCTTTTGTGCAAGCTCACGGATGGTTATGAATCTGGAGAAGTGGTCAGGGTGACCGAGAGGGTCATCGGAGCCCCTACTCTTGGCGATAAGAAGCGGTGGCTCAAGCTTGTGGGGGCCTGGGAACAGTACAGTCGAGTGTGGGGTGAGCTCGGGGCTGAGCTCCTCACGCTCTTGCACTTGGACATCTCAGACCTGATTCTGAGGAACAGGAAAGGCGGATAAGGGGCCGTTAGGGACCCTGAAGCTCCCTTTGAAATAGACGGCATGCAAGCCAAAAAGCCTAGTCCACCCGAGGTCTCCTTCGGATTCTCCGTTAGAGGTGCCGGACCTCACGCCCGAGACTAGGGGAGGCTGGGCGAAGAGGTTTCAGTGATAGAGAAGTTGCCCTGACGTCAGTGGTTTCTGAAGCGGTGGCGACCATAGGAGCGATGCGAAACGAAGGGGTAGTAATTGGGGTGAAAGCTTCATCCCTCAATTAGGCCTCTCGTCCTTGTGGATCCCCGATAGACTCCATCGAGGAGTTATTCTAGATGTTTTAGCAATAGAGCAGCCCGATGCTATCCCCTACTAGCACCGGAGTTGGTATGTTATTCCCTTCGAGCATATCTTATCTTGATTCCTTCGTACCTACATTCTTCTAAGTATTTCTTAAGTATTTTAATATACTTATATACCTTGGCAGAGGACTCCCTGAGGGTGCCTTCATCCATTGGGGATAGACCCGAGACAAAGGAGGAGGTTCCCATCATGGTAGTCGAGGTATCCGGGTCGGACGACGAGGCCCACCCAATGGAGGGTTCTGAAGGGCTTCCTGTCGATAAGAGGGTTCTTCTTAGGGTACGCTGGGAAGTCCTTTGGAGGTCATACAGGTGCTGACAAAGCTCTCTTTGCTGGCCCCATTCCTGACTCTGGGCCCCGAGCTTTGCCCGATGGTGGAGCCCCTAGTTCAGGTCTACCATGACCCATGACCTGAGTCAAACTAACCTAGTTGCCGAAGTTAGTCGTTCGAATGAAATTGAGCTAGGTACCGCCATCGAGCGGGTTGTTTACCAGGTAAATCCTTCATCATGGTACTCTTTGCGGGTTTTATTGAAGCGCTATTTTTTAATTTACTTTCCTTCGGTTGTCCGTAGTTCATTGTCTTAGCTCAGGGGGCTATGAATTCCTTTGATGAAGAGTGTGGCCGAATTGCGGCTGAGTCCATGACACTTCGCGATCGCCTCGGTGACTCCGAGGAGAAGGCTTCAAACCTTGAGGACATGCTCCAGCAAGAGCAGGGGAGGTGCGCTACCTTCGAGGTCAAGGCAGAGAACCTTTGGGCTTCGCAAGGGACTGCAGAGGCAGAGGCTCATGCCCTCTGAGCTGAGAGGGACACACTAGAGGCCAAAGTCCAAAATCTTCCAGAGGAGAAGGCCGCCTTCGAGAGGAGGGCTTCTGATCTCCTGTCTTGAAACTCCGAGCTAAAGAGGTCGGAGAAGGCCTTGCTCATCGAGTTGTCAGAGAATGAAGGGGTGGTGGTCGAGACCATGGACGTCCTTTGGGACATCTTAGAGCATTTTGGCATGTCTTGTCCTTCGTATTCTACCGTCGCGAATGAGCCACTTGCCCGTCGGCTGAACCTTTTCTAGGTTGCGGTGAAGATGACAGAGGCCACCACTATCAGGTATGGGGAGATCTCCGGGAGGGTGGCTACTCATGGTATCCTCAACCATCTTGATGACGTTGGCAGCGTCATCTCCCCGGTGACGGAGGTGGCACCCATCACCTTCGGAGGCGAGCACCTTCTAGCCCTATTGCCTAACATTTCCACTACCTGGAGAACCTTCCAAGCGGTTTGGAAGGCCAAAGGTTGAGAGGGGACGAAGGCTTTGCTGGATGAGGTCCATCGCTAGAAGCAACTGTGGATGTAGTCTCCTCTAACGCCTGCCCCGAACATATAGCTGGTGGACCAGAAGGTGTAGTTTCTTTTAGGTAAAATTACTCACATGCCATTATATTTTTCAAGAATTTCCTACATGCCACTATTAGTGACTATGGTGGCTCCCATTTATCATTGACACATCGATGACATATTGGCAAACCGTGAAAATTGTAATGGCATGGAAGAAATTAACCCCTTTTAGGGCTTCTAGAGTAAAACACTTTTGTAAGGTTTTGATTTTATAAATGAGAAGGACTACTTTACTATTTTTGAATGGGCAATTTTTGAATCCCTTAGATGTGATAGGCTCACTCGCTTTACTATTTCCCGCGATAGATTAAGTAGAATAATGCCCGAAGTGGCTAACGAAGTACTTCGATAAAAGAAGAGGAAAAGAGGGTAGAGACCTTGTCTTCATTGCGGGCTTTGTACCTAGATGGAGCTGCAAGAGGAGCGGAAGGTCTAGAGGGTTTCAAAGAAAGGGAGGCGGTACAAGGATGAAACGAAGAAACCACTAGCTTCTCCTACCCCTCGAGCACCAGAGTCAGGAGGTGGTCCTTGGAGCCAGCCTGACCCTCAGAGGCGAAGGGGTTTTCGGTTCCTCCTTGGCTTGGACACCAATTTTTCATAATTATGCTTCGGCTGTCTGCCCAAGTCTTGTTTGTACGGCATTTGTATTTTGTAATTGATTTAAATAATAATTCTCAATTGCGAGTGATTTAAATAAAAAAATTTGCAAGGTTAGTTTAAGCGTGCTTGTGTCACCCTTCTCCCCTCCTTGTGAGGGGAACGTGTCTTATTTTTATAAAGCCTACCTTGCACAACTTTTGGTATGTTTCGAAGTACAAATCATATATAACTTTTGGTCACCTTCAACTCTTTTCCGGATGCTTCGAGTTGTATTACTCAGAATCCTTTTTCGAGGTGTCATACCACCTGGTTGCTTTGGACTCTTTTCTGGATGCTTCAATTTGTCTTACTCGGAATACTTGTTCAAGGTGTGTGGCCAGTGGCACACTACCTGTGATTTTTCCAGACTCTTTGGACTCTTTTTAGGATGCTTCGAGCCGGGGCTCAGAATCCCTTTTTGCTGCATTACGGGTTCGAAGATTTGGTGTAACGTTGCCAGTGGAGCGGGTCGCACCTTAGCTTTAGTGGGTCACCTTAATGGACCTCGAGTCAGTACTTTCAACCGTGCTTAGGGGGTGACCCCGAGCAATGGGTATCTAGCTTCGCACGGAGTGTTGTGCACTGCTACGCATGTTAGACCCTTTATTTTTCTCGCACCGGGCCGGTGGCTGTAGGTAGAGGTGTTATGGTGGAAACGATGCCCCTCGCAAAAACATCGCCCATATCGCAATGTGTCCATTACGGTATGAGTTTGTTTTGGGGTGTGCATTTGTTCGAGTCGAAGCCTTTATTCATATTATCTTCGCTATTTTGGCTTACATTTTTTTCTAAGAAAAGTAACGCTTGAGATGCTCCGCATGCCATGCGTACTTCAATCCTTCCACTTCTAGATTGCCCATTTTAAATGATCCTGGTCTACTAGAGCGAAGTATAATATATGGGCCCTCCCTTTTGTTGCTTAGCTTTCCTAGGGCGATTACACTCCAGAGAATGAGGTGTCCAGGCCTTAGCTCCTTCAGCTTCACTTTGGGGTCGTACCATCCTTCGTTTGGTCTCGATACTTCATTAGGTTGGCAATGGCGTGGAGCCTTGTTTCTTCGGACAGGTCGAGCGAAGTGTGCCTCTCATCTTCATCTTCAGGCACCATTGTTCACAAAGAGACCACTTGCAACTCCATCGGGGTCATGGCTTCTTCTCCAAACAACAACCTGAATGGGGTGAACCCTGTTGACCTGACTTGCGTGGTCTGAATCGACCACAGAATCTTCAGTAGTTCTTCAGTCCATAGCCCCTTTGCGGGGCCTACGATGCGGCTATTGAGTACAGATAATATGTTTCTGTTGGCCCTTTGTTGGTGCATTTTTTGGTCACACTTTAACACACGTGTGGCCTAGGAGATCCGGTTAACTAGATCAGACCTAACCAAGACAATAGCTAGTCATGATGATCTTAATAATATGTCAAAGTACCGAACATGCTTTATTTAGATGAACGGTATACAACATGAAGAAGATACAATAGCAAAAGATGTCGGACCTAACCGATGAAGCCTCAAACTATCACACCTAGATCACATCAATCTAAGAGATCAAACTGAACTGATGCAGCCTTAGACCTAGCTAAAACGTTGAGAACAATCGAAGATTGTACTATTTCGACATTCACCTCAAGAGATCAATTTGATGCAACCATGAGAATACTGACCTAATTGGTACGGACATCGGGGGTGGTGGGACTCACATCTTCGCCGAAGATCAAAACGATGCAGCCCAACTCCGAGTGCCGAACCCCACCAGATTAACCTTGGAAGCCAAGGGTGGCGATGCGCCGAGTAGTTGATTAACATAGATGTGTTTTTAAGCTAACTAGGAGTACATATTTATATTCCGGAGACTCGTCATCCAAGTAACATATCTTAACCGATTCTGATAACCTTCATCTTCTTTCCCACTCTTATCTCCTTCGGCTCTTCCTATTCGATCGTGCATGCCATGGACATGCTTCTTTTGACTCTCCTTTGACCAGATCCTCTTTGACTTCTGTTGACCGTACGACATATTTAGTGGGCCTGGACTTCTACCATATATTTGCATCAACACATGCCCCCTAGTTTCAAAGCATTAAGGGGTAATCGACATTTCGAAATTATCGGTTATCATCACCTTCTACCGCCACATCTTTTCAGACGTCTTTCTATTGTGTCTTCTCAATTTAATTGCTGAAACCCTTCACCTTCCAATTCTTTCACATTTTCCTAGAGTTCAGACTCTATCTCTTCCCCTTCCAGTCATCCATAACAGCAATGGGTTAGTTTATAAGCATCGGCCGCTCTTCCTTTCATCTTCACGCTTTTGTCTCATCACCTGTTTCTCGCCATCAAATTTTTGACCATTCATCCCAGTGCTAGCCGTTTATTCCGATAGTCACTCACCCCTTTAGACGATTAAAACATGCATAACTTTTACATGGAATCTACAATTTGGATGATCTTGGACTTTTTGGAAAGCTTGAGAAGTTTTCTTTCGAACGGATCTATCTACACCTCTAGATTCTAACCAAGTCGATCAAAATTACCAAAACAATGTGTGTTACTTATTTAGTCTGAAGCCCATGGGCCTTGTAACCGAGTTGTATTCATCTATATATCTAGCCATGGTGGCCTCCGTCATATTTTTCGCTACTTGAATAAGTTTCAGCCGATGGGCCAGTGGCTCATTTGCAACAATGGAAGACGAAGGGCAATATGTGTCGAAATGCTCCAAGATATCTCAAAGAACGTCCATGGTTTCGACCAGCAGCCCTTCACTCTTCGACTGCTCAGCGAGAAAGGGTGAGAACCTCTGCTTCCACAGTCTTATCCTTTTGAAGTTCTTGGACTTTGGTTGCTAGCGCATCCCTCTTAGCTCGAAGGGTGAGAACCTCTACTTCCACAGTCCCTTGCGAAGCCCGAAGGTTCTCCGCCTCGACCTCAAAGGCAGCACACCTCCCCTGCTCTCACTGGAGCATGTCCTCCAAGTTCAAAGCCTTCTCCTCGTAGTCGGGGAGGCGGTCGCAAAGTCTTGCAGACTGGCCCGTAAGCCGTCTGCACTCTTCATCGAAGGCGTTCGTAGCCCTCGAGCTAAGACAAGGAGTTGCGAACAAGCAAATGAAAAGTAAATATAAGAACGACGCTACAACAAACCCCGCGAGGAGTACCTCAATGGAGTTACCTGGTAAGCTGTCTGCTCGATGGTAGTACCCTGCTCGATCCCACTAGAGCAGTTGACTTCAACAACCAAGTCAGTCTGACCCAAGTCACGTCAAACATGATCCAAGGGCTCCACCATCTCGCGAAGACCGAGGCTCAGAGTCAGGAATGGGCTAAGTAAGGGGAGTTTCGATAGAAACCATCAAACTTATGAGGGACTTCCCAGTTCTCCCTAAGAAGAACCCTCCGACCATCGAGAAGGCCCCTTTGATTCCCCCGATGAATTGTCTTCGTCGTCCGACCTAGATACTTTGACCACCACCACGGGAGCCTCTCTCCTTCATCTTGGGTCCTTCCTCGATGGCCGAAGGCACCTTCAGAGAACTCACTGAGAAGGTACCTAAGTGTATGAAAGTACATACAAACATCGAAAAAATGCAGGTATATAGGATCAATCCAGGAGATGCCCGAAGAAGAAGTCATACCACCTCCGACACCAATCGGGGATAACATTGGGCTACCCATTTGCTGGAACAACTAGAAGAATTCCCCGTAAGAGTCTCCAGGAGACCCGTATGGCCGCGGGGCCTGATCGAGGGATGAAGCCACCACCTCGGTTGCTACCTATTCATCTGTTGTCGCCCCCACAGTCATCACCATTTCGGCAATCATCGTTGCTGGGGCAACTAGCTCGATCACCAAGGCCTCTTCGGTTTACCTCCCCTAGCCCCAGTTGAGTGGGCCAGTACCTCCACCGGAGGAACCAAAGGTGACCTCGGGTAGACCGAGCTTTTCATCATGCGGGTCATCTTCTTCGAAGCAGGCTTCAGGGTCCCTAGCGGTCCCTTATCTGCCTTCCTCTTCCTTGGAATCGGATCTAGAACATCCAAGTCTAGAAGTGCAGGGGGATCGGTTCCGAGTCCGCCCCATACTTGATTGTACCATTCCTAGGCCCCACAAGTTCGAGCCACCGCTTGTTCTCCCCGAGAGTAGGGGCTCCAACAACCACCTTCTCTAGAGTCATAGCTACTCATGAGCCTGCACAAACCAAGGTACTTTTTAGTAAATGTTCACGAAAAGAATGTTGTTAAAAATCGCAGGTGAGGCTAGGATCTTCGAAGCGTAATTATCAAGTCAATTGGGATTTCGTGGAGGTCCCCATCTCAAGCGCTCTGAAAAGCAAGAGGCCAGTTGGCCTTGAGAGGAGCTATGCAGAGGGAGATAAATTCCTCCGCAAAATCCCACATACTCATGCAGTGGGCGACTATTTCGGGGATTCAGACGTGGGCCCGTATCGAGCCCATGTCCGACGAGATATCTGCCTCCCTCTGGTAAGAAATCTCTCGGCGCGGCCCCAACAAGCCGAAGTCTGCCCCCACCGTCACGTAAAACCACCGAATGATCTAGTCAGAATACCACCATTCGTTGATGGCCTTCACCAGAAAGTTGTTCTGGTACTCCTTGTAGAGCTAGAAATTGATTTCTCCAGAACAAAGGTCTGCTCCGAGAACCCTGGAACCCTCGTCATGACTCCAGGTTTGAGCCGCTCGGACACCACCACCTTCATTGTCTCCTCGGTGCAGGTTGATTTCTCCAGAACAAATGTCTGCTCCGAGAACTTCTCAAAAGGCGGCCAAAGATCTCAAGGGCTGTAAACCTTGGGGACGCCAGAAGTTTCTGCCACCGATGTCGCCACCGCTGCCTCCTTGCTGATGGACAAGGTGAGAATCCTAGGAACCTTGGGACCGCCCAAGAACAAGATGAGAGATGGTGATGGAGAAGGTTGCAGGGCAGATGGTGAAAACACTAGGGGTTTAGAAGCGCAAAACTTCATGGCAACGGAAGATTTCTTCCCCTTTTATAAAGCCCTGAGACTTGTATTGCAAGCCTCCATGCAATGCCTTTTTGAACCCCTTTTTACACCACCCTCCATCACTGATGTGTGGGGCCGCAGCAGAAAGTTTCTAGGAACAAAACCCGAAGATAGTTGCAACGGTTGGGATTCAGATTCGTTATCCCATCAAGTGGCGTTTGGTTACCCGAAGCAACATTTCGTTACCCAAGGTGGCATTTTGGATGCCATATGCACGAAGCCTTCATTCGATGCTTGGGTAATGGGCGCACCGGCTTCAGACTCCCTCGCATAACCCATCGAAGGCTTATAGTCTGGCAAAGCAATTTTTAAGGTCCACCTTTATTTGAATCCCGACATGAATTATTTCTTGCGCATATTTCCCTTCTCACAATGCAGGGTGTTCGAAGAAGCATATTCGAGGGGCTACTGTTAAGGAAAAATAATCCCGTCAGTTATACGAATAGGCGAACGACTCCGAAGAGCATTGCAGAGATTAAAGTTCGAAGCCCTTTGGTTGCTTTGAGGTACTTCGAAGTGGCGGATTCGAAGTCCCTTAGTGCAAGCTCCGACGATCGTCAAATGAGGTGTTTGAAGCCTCCAAGAGTCTTGATGGCTCCGACTAACTCCTTGCCTCGGGGCTTCGTCCCGAAGGGGTGCTGTATTCCAAGACAAGACATTTGCTTTACAAGTCATGTTCACACGCGTTTTACTATTCTGCCCTTATGAAGTCTTGTGAATAGAGTCCACATTGACGATTGTAACTAGAGGATAGAATCTTCATATCGTATCTTAACCTATAAATACCCATCCTCTCTAATGTAATAGGAATCAAAACCTAAGCAATAGAACGTACTTCGAACTGGGCAAAGTTGTTATCCTACTCGGAGGTCTGATCCAGTCTGAATTTAATCTCCCTCTAAGCTAGCCCTTCAAGGCTATTTGAAACTGTTAGCGTAATCTTTTACACCAACAGATATCTATTTTCATATCCATATTTGTTAAACGACATCTAATTGGATGTTTCCATTTATCATTTATATTTAATTCGGATATGAATACAACTAACCATAATTACAATTATTTAAATTTCGATATTTTGACATTCATATTAATCCCTACGTAATCGTAAAAAAGGTGAAATCTGTTGACCTTGACTCAGCATGTTCTCCACGTGACGGGTCTCTCCATGGACAGCGACACCGCGATCGGTTAGGGGCCAAGGGAAAGGAAGCCGCCGCAGCGAGCACTGCGCTGCGCGGCACAGTGCCCTGCACGGGCGCACGCGGCCGTCATGCTAATCCGCACCAGCTCTGTGCGCCGGACACGGATAGCGACCACCCACGAAAGCCGAAAGGCTATCGCCCACGCGGACGCGGCTCGTTGTGGCCCCCGGCATGGGGCGGAACGTGCGGTGGAACACGCGACGCGACGCCCGACGCGGCTCGGCTCCGCTCCGCTGCACGTGCGATCACCGCCTTGTGATGTACGCCGCGCGCCGTGCTGCGCGTGGACGGGTGGGCAGGCAGGCCGTGCCGCCGGTGGGTGGAGGGGGTCTGCGGCTTTTTTCCGGTGGGTTTCGTGGGCTGGCGTCGACGTGGCGGGGTGGGGCAGGGCGTGCGTGGTCAGTTTTGGCAGCGTCAGCGGCTTGGCTGGGTCGACGGGAACTCAACCACGGCGCGGGGGTGCCAATCGCTAGAGGGTATGTGGGTATGCGTGACGTGGCGTCTCCACTCGGTGGTGAATTGGCGGTTATGCCCCTGGGGCGCGTGCAAGTCGTAGGCGGTAGGCGTGTTGTACCCGGTCGCAACCCCTCGGTTTTCTTACCTCCGGTTCTGCATATATAAATATCTATGTATATTGTTTTATGTATATTAATTACGACACAAGTAATATCTAGACGTCAAAGAAATATAGTAAATAATCGGACGGTATTTTTTTTTTTTGAGAACAGGCATAGAACACGCTATGCCCGGCTTTAATTGAAAGCCAGAAAAAGAGTTCACAGGACGACCAGCTGGGGACACCAGCGACGATTACAGCCAGAAAGATCCACCCAGGGCAACATACCCAAAACCAAGAAGCCTTGCGGGATCCGGACCACACCAACTAGATTAAGAGAAGGACAAAGCAGTCACCCATCTAAGGGCCTTTAGTCTGAGCACACATTAACGATCGACCACAAACAAGAAGGCACCTAGCCAAAACCCAAGACGAAGAGCCTCGAAAAGCCACTAGCAGGCAGACTTCAACTTGGCCCGCTTGCTAGACTCTCACTTTGAAGCCACTTGATTTTTTCCAGCAAACGCTCGCTGAGTCTTGTTGCATCTCCCAATTGCCGAGCCGGCGCCAGCTTCTTCCACCGCACCATCAGGCAAACCATCTTATAAATCAAGTTAAGCACATTAGTGGACAAAAGATTCTTAAAAACGTAATCGTTACGACAAAGCCAAATCGCCCACATTCCAGCCGCATACACACCCAAGAGCGAGGTATTCGGACGGTACTTTATCATATAGTAAAAAAGTTTCGTTACATAATTAAAAATGTTTTAAACATGTGCAACATTTGGCGATACAATTTTTTATTATTGCAAATAATATTTTTTAAATGTTACTTCGGTTTAATTTTTTTTTTGACAAAGTCTGTTTAAAATATTTTTTGATAAAATGATAAATTAATTTTTACTAAATATTGAAACATCTTCTGATTTGTTATTTTTAATACGCCTTAAATGAGACATTTTTTGTAGTTAATATTTTTTTCTGCTCAATTTAGTTGTAGCCACTAAAGCAGTAGGCGATGGTTTAACTCATTGTGCCCTATTTATCAATCATTTTTTCTAAGTGATCTTTCCGTAATTTAAAACGACAAACATTAACCTTAAACTTAGACAAAAAGAACTGCCGACTGCCGAGGACTTATAAGCCGCACAGGGCGTGTCTGAGTTTGACCGATGGCTTTGCAACTTGCTGTTGACAAAGTAGTTTGACCAAACTAAGATGCATTTGCAGCTTCTTGTTGACAAAGCAGTTTGACGAAAATAAGATGCACGGTAGACCGCCTAAAAGTTTGCCAAGTCCATTTCATCGGACACTCGGTAAATTTAACCTTGCCGAGTATACTCTCAAATACACTCGTCAAAGATTTAATACTCGACAAAGTATATTCGCTGAGTGCCACGTGGGGCACTCGGCAAAGGTGTCATCATCGCCTCCACAGCCGTTAGACGGTTAATGTTGCCAAGTGTCGCATCAAGCACTCAGTGAAGCCAACGAGACACTCGGCGAAGGCTTCGCCGTGTGCCCGATAAAAAACATTCGACGAAGCCTTTGCTGAGTGAAAAAAGGCTTCGCGAGTGTCGCGGTGTTGTATTCCCATAGTGAACCACGAGGTAATATATACAAAAGTAAATGAATATTGATCTTACTTTATGATTGTATTTATTAGTGGTACTTGCTTTACTTTTTATGGCTAAAATTAATGTTCAAATTTGTATTTTGTCGGAAAATAAAGTGTTGCATGTAATTTAGTGGCCTGCGATAACGTTGGGGTGACCGGTGACGGTGCGACGTTGGCCGGAGGCTGGCACCAGCGTGTGGAATCGGTGTCCGACTATAGTGCGGAGTCGGCGCCCGGAAACGACATGGTGTCGGTGCTCGGTGGCATCGCTTCGGCGCGGAGGTACATGGTGTCAGTGTGGAGTGTGTGATGGTTGCATCGGGCGGCGGGTGTGATGTGAGCTCTTATGTTAGATGGCGAGCTGGTGAGCGGTAGCAATGAGGCGTTGCGCAACGGTTTGGGTTGAAGCGTGGCAGCGCGGAGATTAGAAGGAGGTAAAGCGCGGTGACACGATGTCTAGGTGGATGCATTCATTGGTCGGAGGTGGCGTGCGACACCCCACAACAGTGGTTTAGGGATCGAATCTGTCTTGTGACGACGACTGTGCAATATGTGAGGTTACTTGGAGCTAGCGACGACTAGCTCCTCTCCAGGGTGGTTCCTCTAGGGGCATCTCGGCACTTGTTGGTGATCTCTTCTCGTTTTCCTCTCCTCCCTTTCTTTGAAGCACCTCCTCTTCTTTGGCCGACTCTTTTCTCGGTTATGAGGTGTTTTTTTAGTCTGGTGGCAGTCGTCTTCAGGGCTTGTGGCCTTTGATTGCTGATGTTGTTGTTGTAGAAGTGGTGCAAGTTGTGACAAATTAGCCTAGTTTGGGATCGACATACAAGCTATTGCTTGCCTATATTTTTTGTTTTCCTTGATTACTTTTGTATTTTTTTTCTATATCAATATATACATCCACGTCATCTCATGCGGACTGCCTCACAAAAAAATAGATTTTCACTGAAAGGAAATGTCACATGAACTATTTGTACTTAAATTCAAATCCATTCTATCGATTGATAAATATTGAAGTGTTTTCTCGGAATTAAATTAATTCCCGTGAAAATCCTATAGATTTTTTTTGTGCTCTAAAAAGAATCTATATCCATGGAGAAGATATTTTCTTTAGAAAAAATAAGAGTAAATTTTATTTCGCACCGTATTGTTACTGGAGTTTCACTTTAGACCACTTTTAACAAATGCTTTCATTTTAGACCATTTTACTATTTTTCTCAATCTTAATATTAATGTACCAGCACAATTTGCCTTCTGGTCGTGTTCCTCTTGTCTCTACTATGAAATTCACTCAAAAAATAATGTTACTTGATATTCCCTTCAATATGCTATAAGTAAAATTTATCTACTACCTTTAATTTCATAAAGCAAGTTTTTTTAGACTTGTACTAACAATTGACAAAAACAAGTCGTATTTTATTGTGCATTATTTTTACTCCCACACCCTATTTAAGCAAATAAGGAAAGTACATAGTGATTAATCATTTGTTAGTATCTGAAGTCACGTTTAAAATGCATTGTTTTTACTCCCACACCCTATTTAATAGATGCAAACAAAAATATATACTAATTAATTATTTGTTAGTGTTGACATAAAAAATTACGCTAACAGGTTCAAAATAGCCTCAAAAGGCTAGCTTAGGGAAAATAATTAAGTTCGCACTGGTTTAGGCGTCTGAAGGAAAATATTTATAGACCTGCATCTAGTCCAAAGTGTGCTATTTTACTAAACTCTAGGTCCTTATTACAATAGAGAAGACAGGTATTTATAGACAAAGATATAATAGGAAAATATTATTTTCTTCCTAGTTACAACCGTCATTGTGGACTCTATTCACAAGATTTTATAGGGGCGAAATAGTAAACACGTGTGTGAACACGATTGTAGAGCAAACATCTTGTCTCGGATTATGGCATCCCTTCAGGGCGAAGTCTCCACCAAGGCCGAGGGACCCTTTAGAATGTTATGACTCCCTAGGGGCTTCGGGACGTCCCTGCGATGGTCTTTGGGACACATGATAAGAGACTATGAAACTTCCTCTTCGTAGTATCCCTCGAGGTTGCCGAAGGGCTTCGAGCTTCAGGCTTCGAAGTGCCCTTCGAGACAGTTCATCTACCCGTAGCGTTGATGGGATTATTTTCCCCCAACAGTGGGCCCTCGAATATACCTCTTTGGAGTCACTGTTCTCTGAGAAAAGGTGATATGTGCGAGAAAGAATTCATATTAGATAGTTGTTGGAGAATTTTTTGATCATACTTTGACACACACATGGCCTAGGAGATCTGATTCACTCCAGTGCAGGTCCTACGTTCTTAGATAAAGGGTTCAAGGCGTGCCAATCAGTTTGACCCTGCAACTGATAAGGGAACAAAAAATATGACATTAATAGCATGGCCTATCGGCTATCGAGACGATGACCGCGACAAAGATTGGATATTCGTGGAATATCATACCGATCGGCCATAAGGACGATGACCTGAGATGAAGCGATCGGGCGAGCGTGCCATCGACCGATAAGATGAACAGTGAACCGCATAGGCCGATGGATGCTTTTCCGATAACTCATAAGATATATCGTGTAATCGAAGATAATCCATCGTATTGTACTCTGATGGAAATAAATAAAACGTGCTAGATAATAAGTCTATATCATGAAAATCATCACAATAACTAGATCGGACCTAACCGAGACAGTATCTAGTCACAATGATCTTAATAATATATCAAAGAATCGGACATGCTTTATTTAGATGAACGGTATACATCACGAAAGAGATACAATAGCAAAAGATGCTAGACTTAATTGATGAAGCCTCAAACTATCACACCTAGATCACATCAATCTAAGAGATCAAACTGAACTGATGCAGCCTTAGATCTAGCTAATACACTGATAACAATTGGCGACCATACTATTGCAAGGTTCACCTCAAGAGATCAAACTGAATTTATGCAGCCGTGAGGATACTGATCTAATCGGTAAGGACGTCGGGAGTGGTAGGACTCACCTCTACGCTAGATATTGAAACGATGAAGCCCAACTCTAAGAGCTGAACACCGCCGGAATAAATCTTGGAGACCAAGGGTGGTGATACGTCGAGTAGTTGGTAGACAGAGATGTGTTTTTTAAGCTAACTAGGGATACATATTTATAGTCCGAAGGCTTGTCGTCCAAGTATTATATCTTAACCGATTTCCAAATAATCAGTATCTTCATCGGCTCCTTTTGCGTCCGATCGTCTTGTAGCAGCATGGACGGGCTTCTTTGACTTTCTTTGACCGGACCTCTTTGATTCCTGTTGACTGTGTGACATTCTTAGTGGGCCTAGGCTTAACTAAATCATGGCGTCAACACATGCCCCCAGTAACCTGGTCATCCTGCCCTTCTCCTTCATGCTTTTCTATTTGTTGTTCTTGTTCTGCCCCCCTGAGAATCGCCACTGTTTCCTAACACCGCCATTGCTTACCGTGCTTGTTCCCCTTGACGACCCTGTGCATTCGGAATCACCGACGATGGCCACCATCAATACAATCCAGAAGGTAATCTTTGAATGTTTTCCTTTTCCTTGGATCTTTCTAGTTTGCCCATTTTTCCATATTTATTATTTTTTTCTTCATGATCCCTCTGTAGAATTTGTGGAACCATATTTCGATCCCTCTTATCAATCATCCGTCTCATCGATTCTTAGGTCTAATGGGTAACCCTAATGCGGTTGATTTTATTAACGCCAAAACCAACCGAATCCTCTTTAGGCATTCCACCATCCTTTTCTCTGATTGGCATCTTAGTTTTAGGGATTTCCCTTCCTCGCTCCCCGTTTGGCTTGATTGGTACCTTAGGGTATCAACCGTCAAGCGCCCATCTTGGGAGGAAGCTGGTATTGGCCATTGCATCGGTCTTTCCCTCGCTGACTCTTATAAGATCGAATCGCTTCTTGCTGCTGCTTGTTACTTTTGGTCCGATACTCTCAACACCTTCGCTTTCCGTATTGGCCTGATGACCCCCTCTCTGCTTGACGTGCTTGCCTTGACTTCCCTTGACATCACCTCCCCTTGCAATCCTCTTTCTCTCCATTCCAAGGCAACCCATCAGCTTGGTGTTAAAACCATCGGTGGCTAGGGCAAGTATATCATGAATCATAACAAACGGACTGGCCCCATTGTTGTCAAGGAACACATCGCATTCCTCAATCTCTGGTTAGAGCGGTTTGTGTTCTGCGGATCCACTCTAGGTCCAACCTCTCATCTTTAGTATCTGGCTGAACAACTTGTTGCCGGAAAGAAAATCCCTCTTGGACGATTCCTCCTTGGTGCCGCTTAACATATTCTTCACTAGGTATCGGCTAGATTATCGGCTAGTGATCCCATCAGCCATTTTGGCGGTCCTTGGTGGTTTATTCATCTTTGTCTCAACGTTTACCTTGCCGAGGTAACCGATGAGATCCCCTTTTCCTTGATGGAATTCCTTGGGGACTACCTCAAATCGGCTACTCTTGTGTATCGTCGATGTTCTTCTTTGGGTGAAGCTGCCTCCTGTCGGTCTCCTTCTCGATTATCGTCTAAATCCCTGAGCTTCTAGTTCATAACTTTTTACAGTGGCTCTGAACTGGAAAAGGTCATATGGTTTGCATATGAATATTTATCTGAATATGAACATTCTCGTGAATTCGTCCTGACTGACGTGTGCCGAATGAGGGGTCCATCAGGATTTTTAAAACCTTGATCACCCCTTGTATTTTGCTTGTCAACTTCACTACCCGTCGGGCTTCTTATGAGTTTTATGACCTAACCATTTGCTCGCGGCAGCTAGGATTCGGCCAGCTTCCTTCCCATCTCTTCTTCATTGTCCGAATCCACATCTGCAGAATAAATAGGAACACTCGGGAGTATGATCAACTATCTCGAATAGCATATGGAGCACCCTACAATGACCTCTCCCCCTAGTCGGCTTGTACCGTCGGTTCCATCGACTTTGACGCGTGGTGGGGTGAACGCTTGTGTCCTGATTACACCAATGATTGGGTCAGCTGTGAGCACTTGTGTCCTGATTACACTGATGATTCCCCAATGGTATGTTTTGAATCCCTGAACTCTTCTCCCTAATTATCTTGCTCCTTTTCTAACTTTTGCGTCGTGCAGGGAAGTGACATTGATATCCCGCAAGTGAGCCGAAGTGGTCGGCCGATTGAATATCAACCAAGATCAACTATGAACGTTCTGGGCAGCGGAGCCCCCACTCCAAAGGATTTGCTCTCCGGTGAGCGAGTCAAAACTCCGACGCATAAGCGCAAGGCATCATACGGAGGGGTTCGTCGATCCACCCGTCGTCGACCTGGCCAGGTGCCTTTTCATTCCCCCAAAGACTTGGTGACACTTTTCTTTTCGTAATGTGTTCCCTTTCTTGCCAACCAGGGTCGTCCGCTCCTCCGGCCGATATTCCTATATCTGCCTCCATGGGCCCCGATATGTCAGCCAACATGACAGATACGGTGGCCACTGTAGACATTAATATGGCTGGGCCATGTTGCATGGTGTTGGGCTTTTTCCTACTTTGCTTCATGAGGTACTCAACTTATTTTCTTCTCCTGTTGGCCTTTTGCGTACTTGACACTGGCCTCCACGGTGGTAGACTATGGATGTCCCTGGGCCAACTGTCCCTTCCACAAACAATACTTCGCGACCGACCGCTCCTGTCGATGTAAGTACCTTCTCGCCCATTGTTTATGCTGAGTTTTTCCTCATCGCTTTCTCCTTCTAGTATTTTGCCCAGCAGTTCTCCTTTGATGTCCAACCCTTTATAGAGGGAGTTGTCGGTGTTCCTTCATCGGCCTCGACACAATAGCCTTCAGATGTGAAAGAGGTGATGTCGGATCTACTGCGCCGCTTGGGTGATCCAGTGGAGGTCCTAGTTAATGATTTGGGACCGATACAGGGGTATTTTAATGACGTCTTGGACCAATTCCCACTGGAGCTGGTTGATGCCCTCACACCGGTTGCGTATTTGGAGCATTATCGCCCTTCCATGCAACGGGTCACCAGGAGAATAGCTGACCGAGCTAGCCGAGCGTTGCTCTTATAGGAATCAGAGGCTCGTAAAAAAGCAGTCATGGACGAGAAGGCTATTTTGGAGTGTGTTGAGGCCGAGTATCCGGCCATGTCATGAGAGCTTGATCGGCTGTGAGTGAGGGAAGCCGACCTGGTCACGGAGCTAGAGCGGACCCAGGTGCAGATCACCGAACAAGAAGGCATCACAGCTTCTTTGCCGACCCGAGTCAAAACCCAGCAGTGCCGATTCGTCCATCCGCCGAGCAGAGCGATGCCACTACACCCTCCAAAATGTCCATGTCTCGGATGCTGAAGACTAGGCCCTTATTCGTAATATAGATCTCATGCGGTTGTAGGCGATCGAGGCTATCTGCCGAGTGCTCTGAATTCCATGTAACACTGGTAGCGTTGTAATGAACACCGGCCATTACACCGGCCATCTCAAGGCGGATGCCACAGGCATCGGCTGTTTATGCTTCGTCCGAACGGTCGAAAGGATGTATCTTTAGGTAATTGTTCGGCCTTTTCTGGACCCTCTAGTGTTTTAGTGTTTAGATTGTTCCTATCTTTCTTGAGGGTCTGGTTACTTGCGAAGGTTGGCTCGGGCTACAGATCCGATGTCCGTATTACTGTGGTTCATCGGCTCACGACAAGGTTTGGACAAGCTTCCCCTTCATTTTCTGACGTCATCTTCATAGCATGGGCTTGGATGGTTCTTCATCAATCTGGCTAACGCCGTTGTCCGACACGTCCTTCTCTTCATGATCGGCCTTCTCCTTTGGCCTCCATTCGCTCTTGATCCTGTGTGGCCGGTCGATTGCCTCATTATGTCGTGTTCTTGTTGCCTTATGTTGTAGGCGCTGGATCCTTCTTTTCTGACTCCTTGTGAAAATCCTAGGAGGACACCACCGCGACTTCTCTGGTATTGTTTCATCGTCATCAACCATATAGACGATTACTTCAGATTTAAGGGGACCGAGCCTTTCTAACGCTGATACCCATGGAGATGATAACCTTTGGTGTGCTATCCCCTGATCGTGCAGTCCGAGCTTGATGTTGCGTGGCCGATGATTGCATTCCAAGCAGTCATCTATGGATGGTAGGTGTAGCCCCTTGTTCTAGCAAAACTTCAAGAAATCACAGTTCCGATGGGGATTGAAACACGAGTGGCCCCGTCTGTCTTCATTGTTCTCCCACTCTTCGGACCTCCTTTGGTATTTCCTGATGAGGCCTTATGAGGTGACGTTGCTACCAATTCGCCTTCCTCCCCTTACACGTCGGTCGCCACCATAATGCGTGTGCACCAAGTTGACCGGGAATGGTGTAGGACCGAAAGTAGCGACCAGAGGGGGGGTGAATGGGCGCCTAAAAATTTCTTGCTAAACTATATTTTATTCCCAACACCTAAATGAACTTAACCAGACAAATAATATTTGCAAAGCGAATTTTAGGAATTAAAGTTGTCTAGCTTAAAAATGACCGGTGTCCTAATTAAAATGATATTAAACATAATCTAAATAAAATTACTGCAGTGAATAAAAACATCTAGAAGACAATCACGAAATATTTGTATTTCAGTCTAGAAATAAAATATTAATCAAATGAATAAAACATGGATCATCCAAAAATAATAATTCAGAAATAAACCTAAAATATTGTACGTAAAAACTAGAATCAAAATATTACTACGACGAATAAATTTTTCCTTTCCTTTCATATGAGCAGATTATACAGATAAAAATAATACGAGATAACTAATAAAAATTTAACAGATTAAAATAACAATGAGATTTCGAAATAGATTTTTAGCTAATTAATTAATAGATGATTATCTTTAAAACTGATCTACCAAAAATAGTGGATTAAAAAACTAACCTCGCCGCGCGTCAAAGAAGAAAAGTCAGCCGTCGTGTGCAACGAAGAGCTCTCCCACCGAAGTGCTGCAAGCCTGCTTTGGGCCCCGCGCCGGTGAACAAAAAAAACAAGAAACGTTGCAGCTTTGCTGCCACCTGACGCACGGTAGGAAACAAATGAACTAGGCAGCTGCACTGTGAGCCGTGCTCTTAAAAAATTGCATTGGCTGGGAATACAACGCAGGCACACATCCCGAGGACAAGAAACAAAGCGCTGCTGCCGGTGCTGATCCAGAAACAGTAGCAGTCCGTGGAGAAGAACCGCCGTTGAGAAAAGCAGTACTGGAGGAAATTTTTGTAGATGAAAACTTTCGGTGGAAAACTCAAAATGGACTGTAGATCAATCTATTAAAAATAGTCAACTATCCCCAAGGGGATAGGGGCCTATTTATAGGCAAATCCTAATACATGAAAAGACTAATTTATCCTCGGGTAAAATTAAACTGACTCTAAAATAAATTCCGAAAATTACTAAAATATTCTTAGAAAAATCACCTGACTTAAATAAAAATATTCTAAACTTAAAAACTAAATATTAATATCCTAAAAACGAATTAAACATAGATTGTCAGTTTTACGCCGAAACTGACAAAGCGTCCACCGTCTTTGCACCGGGTACCCGGATTGGGCCGACCCGACCCCGCAGCTTCCTCAGCCCAGCAATCGCTCGCCGCCGTATACCTGAGTCAAACCCAGTCAACAGACCAATGGATCATCTGTCGCTCCTAGCCATGTACCCGGATTAGGCCAGCCCGACTCCGCGGCTCCTCTGCCCGGCCGTCGCTCACTGCCCGTGTACCTGAGTCACATGCGCCTCAGACTCGGCAGGTCTTCATCTCTCCCTTCCTTTGACTTCCGTTGACAATCACTCATCACATCTGGAATATCAAAACCATATTCTTCAACATGGTTTCTCAATCTCCCCCTTGATGAGTGCATTGTCAACACCCTTTTCAGCTCATCTCCAGAACCTGCAAAAACATGTGGAAACAAGAAAACAAAACAAAATAGAAGAAAGGAAATAAAAGTTTAACCCTAATGACCAAAAGCCAAATAAAAGCACGAAAACGGTCATTATAGGTAACCAAAATTAAAACCTCAAAAACAAGTGCAATCTCTGAATTACCAACAAGGAACTCCCCCTGAAATAAATCCCAGACCTAAAATAAATCCCAGAGAAAGCTAAAAAATGTACTCCAAAATTTCTCCCCCTTGTTGACAATTGGACTCATCAAGTGAGACTAAATGCACTCTAAAAAGACATAAACATAAACTCCCCCTGAAATGCAGCTCCCCCTCAAAATATGCCATGAATACAGACGAGGTACAGGTAGAGTGTAAAAAGCATGCTTCTTAGATATGATTAACTGCAATTACAACATCTAACAGGTATAGCAAGCGATATACTGTCTAAGATACATGACATGATCAGTGCAATAGATGATATCTTAAGAAAGTCATTAGCACGTATTTTTCAATTTTTGCAAAACAAAAGCATCACCACATTTTCTAGTTAACAAGCAAAGTAAAGCATGATATGCAAAAGCTAACTGATATCTACCAAGATAAGCATTGTCCAAAAACAAAGTGCTTCAACAAACTTGTCATTTTTTTTAATTTTTCAGACTTTTTTTTATATTTTTCATTTCTGCCAGGGGTTATTTGCATGTCAAACCTTATGCTAACCGACCAAGTCAAGCCTAGGCCAGAACTGGACCATCAGAAGCTTAAGACAGTGGTCTTGGCATACATTACATCGTCCTAGTTCATACCAAAGTTCTATGGTAAGCAGTCCAGAACAATGCAATGCGACAAAACAAACCCACCTGGATCTTTTCTAATAATCATAAAAATTCATAAATTTTTCATTTTTCTAAATTTTTATCATTTTTAAAGCACATTTTTCATCTTTAAAGCATATAAATGTCCAAGTTGCATATCTGCATCTAAGTAATTATCTAGCTACAAGGCATGTAAAAGTTAGCGAAAGCATTCAGCCTACACATGCTAGTTACCAGAAGCAATAGTGACCATTTTTTAATTTTAAAGCATAAAATCCATGCATATGACAAATGTCAGATATATCATGTGAACTGAACCAGAACATGATCATCGACAGTTAATCAAAAACATATACTAGCTAAAGAAAGTAAAGAAGATTAATCATATAACAGAAGCAAGCTCAAAATGTGATAGATGATTATGCATGATATGAACGCACACAAAAAAGACTCAATAAAAAATAAAAAGAAAGTAAAACTGATACCAATGAAAATAAAACTGACTCAAAATATCCCCAAAAGGAGATCAATAATCACGAGTGGGAACAAACGGTCCAACACCAGGTTTGGCAAAGGTGTTAAACCAGTGTCGAGCCAACTGCGCGTATGTGGGAAAGCAAAAGGAATCATATGAGTCTGGAATGAAACGCGGATCAAAGCGCGATCCTCTGTTCTTCCTAAAATCACTGTCACGAGGTCCAAATTCGTATCCATAACGATCTGGAACTCTGCCGGAACAAAAACCACCCTCCGAGGCACGATTATAAAAACCATCTCCTCTACCACCACCTACACGACGTGGCCTGGCCTCTAGCCTCTCTCTACGTCGAGAAACTCTCTGTTTACCACCCTGCTGGTAGAACTGCTCCTGCCCACCTCGAGCTCTCTCTGCTCGCTCAACTCGCTTCCTCCTGAAGCAAAACTCCTCAAGATGCCCGTCTCTCTGACAAAACTCACAGTGATAGGTAGGCTTCTTGGGATGTTTTTGTGGCTTGGGGTTCTTAGGCTTGGTGGTGTTGGGTGAAGCATCTTTGGTGTGAGAGGGTCCAGGTAAAGAATCAAGAGAAGTGTGAAGAGTTTTAGGCTTAGGAACCCAGATCTGCTTCTTAGGTGGAGCTTTAGGTTGTTCTTGGATCACTCCATCCTTGGGCTAACTATCCTTAAAGGACTCAGTGGAGTGAGTCTTGGGATATCTCTGTTAGGGAGTCATCTTACTCCACTCCACTGCTCGGCTAATGGTGCTCTCAAAATCAGCCTTGGTATAGGTGTAACCTACCCCAAACCCATCCTGTCTCTTAAACTGCTGGATCATCATGCCGAGCTGTGGCTCTTTGGCACTAATCCAACTCAGGATCTGACGGAGGTAAAAGTTCTCGTTCTGAACATCAGCTAGCTCCTCTCTCAAAGAAGCTAACACCTCCACCTGAGACAAACAGATCTCACACTCTTTATCAACTTCAACAGACTTCTCAACTTTTAGCTTGATCAATTCCATTCTAATGGATAAGCAGTTCTCACAAACAGTGGATGGAACTGACAAGGTCTCAAGCTCTAGCTTAGTCTGCTCCAACTCACCTCTCACTCCAGCTAACTCGCTCAAACGCTCATCACTCTTGGCTCTCAGCTCAGCTATACTAGCTAAATGAGATGGACAGTCTACACAAGGTGCGACAACAGTGGCATGAGCATCTTTTAGCTCCTGCTTAGTGCTTTCAAGCTCAGTGGCCAATGTGTCTCTCTCATCTACTCTCTCTGTGTACCTGGACTTAAGAGTCGTCAGGTCACACAACAGCACCTCACAGTTAGGGCACTCTCCACTATCACCCAAGCAAGGAGAAGAAGACAGACTCTCAATCTTGCCATTTGCTGTGGCAAGCTCACTCTCAAGCTCATCTATCCTCTTCTTAGCCCCTCTAAGCAGTTTCTCCCTATACTTCAACTCCTGACTATTCTGTTCTAGTAAATTAACAACTTCTTGTTCATAAGAAGATGTCTTCTCATCATCGTAGTCGTCGGAGTCATTGGAGGAGTCCTTCTCTTTCTTCTCCCCAAGAGCCATTGGGCAGAAACTCTTGTGGGGTCTTCGGCTGTGACGTGAGCGACTCTTCGGCTTATCCCCGAAGCCCATGAAACAGAGGCCCACCGGATTGTCCCTGTCCTTCCCTTTCCTAATCATGACCTCTTCATCACTTGAACTTGAATATGAGGAGGAAGACGAGGATCTCTTGGAGTATCTTTTCTCTATCTCGGCAAAGAAGGTCTTGTCTCGCTTCTTGTTCTCACGCCTGTAATCCTTCAGAGCCTTTCGAAAAAATCTTGTCTTGGGCTTTCCCTTTGTGGAGTTGTCATACTTGCCAGAGTTGTAGGAGTTGTCGCCGGTGCCCTTCTTGTAATTCTTCTGCTTGGGGCAGTCGGCGATGAAATGGCCTGGGTCACCACACTCAAAGCACCCGGATTTTGTGCCGTGTCTCTTAAACATTCGCTTATCATAGACACGTTGCACCCAGTTGTTAAACAAGCACAAATCATCATCTCCTAGAGTATCAAGTTGTTCCTCAGAGATAGACATCAAGGAAAAAGCAGTACAACTCATGGCATTAGGATCAGCAGATGGTGTCGCAAACGCCAGAGTCTTTGAGCCAGAATCAGTGAGATTTGATCTCAACTGAATATCGACCTCTGAGGCCTTGAGCTTACTAAAAAGCTCTGCGATGGTCAAGGTATCATAAGATGTGCTCTCAACAATAGAAGATACCTTGATCTCCTAGATCTTAGGGTCCAAGGTATGGAGTACCTTAAGCGCCTGCTCATGATCCGAGACCAGCTGATCACGTTCGGCCTTGTTAACGCGAAGCTTGTTAATGATCGATTGAAAACGTCCAAACAAAGCCTCAACAGTCTCACCCGGCTTTTGTGAGAAATTTTCATACTCACACCGGTAGGTCTGATATAGTCTAGCCTTGACCTGAGCTGTCCCCTCATGGTGTGCTTGGAGGGTTGCCCAGATCTCACGAGTAGTGGTGAGATGGCTAACACGCTCAAACTCACTGGGACCTAGACCAGAAAATAAAATATTCACCGCCTTACTATTATTTTGATGCTGGGTAATTACATTTTCATCAGTATCCGCAGCAATAGTCATTATGGTGAAATTAGGATGAACACAAATCTCCCATATGTCCGAGCTCTGGCTCATAAGATATGCTCGTATGTGAGTCTTCCAATAAGTGTAGCCAAAAGCTTCTAGGGATGGGATTTTACCAGAAGACGTCATGGTCACTACCTAGGTTTAGAATCGGTTAAGATATTAGAAAAACCTAACCTCGCTCTGATACCACTTGTAGGACCGAAAGTAGCGACCAGAGGGGGGGGTGAATGGGCGCCTAAAAATTTCTTGCTAAACTATATTTTATTCCCAACACCTAAATGAACTTAACCAGACAAATAATATTTGCAAAGCGAATTTTAGGAATTAAAGTTGTCTAGCTTAAAAATGACCGGTGTCTTAATTAAAATGATATTAAACATAATCTAAATAAAATTACTGCAGTGAATAAAAACATCTAGAAGACAATCACGAAATATTTGTATTTCAGTCTAGAAATAAAATATTAATCAAATGAATAAAACATGGATCATCCAAAAAAATAATTCAGAAATAAACCTAAAATATTGTACGTAAAAACTAGAATCAAAATATTACTACGACGAATAATTTTTTCCTTTCCTTTTATATGAGCAGATTATACAGATAAAAATAATACGAAATAACTAATAAAAATTTAACAAATTAAAATAACAATGAGATTTCGAAATAGATTTTCAGCTAATTAATTAATAGATGATTATCTTTAAAACTGATCTACCAAAAATAGTGGATTAAAAAACTAACCTCGCCGCGCGTCAAAGAAGAAAAGTCAGCCGTCGTGTGCAACGAAGAGCTCTCCCACCGAAGTGCTGCAAGCCTGCTTTGGGCCCCGCGCCGGTGAACAAAAAAAAACAAGAAACGTTGCAGCTTTGCTGCCACCTGACGCACGGTAGGAAACAAATGAACTAGGCAGCTGCACTGTGAGCCGTGCTCTTAAAAAATTGCATTGGCTGGGAATACAACGCAGGCACACATCCCGAGGACAAGAAACAAAGCGCTGCTGCCGGTGCTGATCCAGAAACAGTAGCAGTCCATGGAGAAGAACCGCTGTTGAGAAAACCAGTACCGGATGAAATTTTTGTAGATGAAAACTTTTGGTGGAAAACTAAAAATGGACTGTAGATCAATCTATTAAAAAACAGTCAACTATCCCCAAGGGGATAGGGGCCTATTTATAGGCAAATCAAAATACATGAAAAGACTAATTTATCCTCAGGTAAAATTAAACTGACTCTAAAATAAATTCCAAAAATTACTAAAATATTCTTAGAAAAATCACCTAACTTAAATAAAAATATTCTAAACTTAAAAACTAAATATTAATATCCTAAAAATGAATTAAACATAGATTGTCAGTTTTACGCCGAAACTGACAAAGCGTCCACCGTCTTCGCACCGGGTACCCGGATTGGGCCAACCCGACCCCGCAGCTTCCTCAGCCCAGCAATCGCTCGCCGCCCGTATACCTAAGTCAAACCCAGTCAACAGACCAGTGGATCATCTGTCGCTCCTAGCCATGTACCCGGATTGGGCCAGCCCGACTCCGCGGCTCCTCTGCCCGGTCATCGCTCACTGCCCGTGTACCTAAGTCACACGCGCCTCAGACTCAACAGGTCTTCATCTCTCCCTTCCTTTGACTTCCGTTGACAATCACTCATCACATCTGGAATATCAAAATCATATTCTTCAACATGGTTTCTCAAATGGGTAACCGTCGATGTTCATGGGCTTCTTCCCATCGTCGAACATGATTCAACCTTGCTCCACGGCTGATTGGATCTGTTGCCTGAACACCTTGCACTCATTAGTATGGTGTGACGGGGATTTGTGCCACTTGTAGTATTTTCTGTTCTTCAACTCTTCGGTAGTCGATATTACATGGACAGATGACAAGTGGATTTGTTTTTCCATAAGAAGCAGGTCGAATATCTTGTCGGCCTTGTTGACATCGAAGTCGTATTTCTCTTATTTTTTGGCCAACTTCACCCATGGGCAAGAAACCTGCTTCTTATTCTTGGACCACTCGGCCATGGCGACCTTTGCATCTGAGTCGCTGCTCTTGTCAGAGTTCGAGTGGTATATTTGGGTGTACGCCACCTTCTTCTGGTACCCGTCCCTCTTGTATTCTTGGAATCGGATATCATGCGCCGATGCCATTTGTAGAAGTTGTGAAAGGCTCTCTAACTCGTGTGATGAAAACCTCTCCTTAATTGGATTCAGGAGTCCTTGAAAAGCTAATTCCACCAACGGACTGTCACTGAGGCTCAAGTTGTAGCATCTGCTTCGCACGTCCCGGAACCTCTAGAGTCCTTTGCTTGATAGGCGTCAAGTCGGTGAGCTTCATTTCTTGGATGCCGGCGAAGAAGTACTTGTGAAATTTCTTATCCAAGTCAGCCCATCCTCGGATGGAGTCCAACGGTAGTGAAGAGAACCACGCGAAGGCTGATCCCGATAGGGATAGTGGGAACAATCGGACCCTCAACAACTCGTCAGTCGACGCCTCTCCGCACTAAGCAAGGAAATGGCTAATATGCTCGATCGCGGAGATTAAGTCTTGTCCCAAAAATTTGGTGAAATCGGGCAACTTGTATCGGCCTGGCAATGGCACTCGATCGAACCATTCTATATATGGCTACCGATACATGTACGTTTGTTTTTTGGGTTTCAACCCAAATTGATCTCGGATGACCTCTGTGATCCTATTCACCCATTCATATTCTTGCTGCCCCAGCGCCGGTATTTCTCCTATCGTACAACATTGCTCCCATATTGCCCCTCATCATGGTAGGGTTGTGCGCCGTAATACGTCGTCCGATGATACCATGCAGGGATGCCATCAGGTGCCCCCGTTGTTGGCACAAGGTATGGTATTGTGTTTTTAGCGATGCCATATGTCACCGGCAGCACCCCCTGTCTTGGCAGCCTCAGGTCAAACATGGGGAACGGCGCCGACACGTTCCTCTCCATGGCGTATGATGCGCTCTATAGAGGGCCCTATGCGGGGCCTGCCGGATGAGCCGTCATGTTGGCCTCGTGGCTGGGCGAAGTGCCCAGTTGTTCTAGCCTCATTGGCCCTACGGCTGTAGCGCTAGCCGAGTATGCAGCAGTTTTGTCGGGTCATTTGGGAGATACGTCAGGCATTGCAGCAGTCTGGAGACCACGGTGCCTTCAACAGATTTCTTGACCAGCCCCTACAGAGTGTGACCAAAGCCCCATATTGGTTGGCCAGTGAGTGGCGAATCACTTAGTCGACGATTTCCAATAGGTTGGCCTCAAAGCTCTCCGCTGGCTGGCCACCCTCTAATGCCAATACTAGCCTTGGCAATGGACCCTTTTGCACAGGCCTGGTCTGATTCATGCCATAGGACTGAAGCATGACTTTAGGAACTCATCCACGTGTCATTGCACCTCCAACCTTTGGTCATTAGTCAGGGTTTCAATTGTGACCGAGATGATGTTTTCGTCGTTAATCTCGTTCGTCGTGGTTGGGTTGTCGGAGATGGTCCCATCGGGCGTGCCAAAAGTGTGTTGGTGCATTTTTGGTCACACTTTGACACACACGTGGCCTAGGAAATCTGCTTCACTCTAGTGCAGGTCCTACATTCTTAGATAAAGGGTTCAAGGCGTGCCAATCAGTTTGACCCTGTAACTGATAAGGGAATAGAAAATATGACATTAATAGCATGACCTATCTTCTATCGAGCCGATGACCGCGACGAAGATTGGATATTTGTGTAATGTCATGCCAATTGGCCATAAGGCCGATGACCTGAGATAAAGTGATTGGGCAAGCGTGCCATTGACCGATAAGATGAACAGTGAACCGCGCAAGCCGATGCATGATTTTTCGAAGATATATCGTGGAATCGAAGATAACCCATTGGCTTTTACTCCGACGGAAATAAATAAAACATGCCAGGTAACAAGTCTATATCATGAAAATCAACACAATAACTAGATTGGACCTAACCGAGACAGTAGCTAATCACAATGACCTTAATAATATATCAAAGAATCGGGCATGCTTTATTTAGATGAACGGTATATAGCATGAAAGAGATACATTAGGAAGAGATGTCGGAATTAACTGATGAAGCCTCAAACTATCACACCTAGATCACATCAATCTAAGAGATCAAACTGACATGATGCAACCTTAGACCTTGCTAATACACCGAGAATAACCGGCGATCGTACTGTTTCAAGATTCACCTCAAGAGATCAAACTGAATTGTTGTAGCTGTTAGAATACTTATCTAATCGGTACATACGTCGGTGGTGGTGGGACTCACCTCTTCGTCGGAGATCGAAACGATGTAGCCCAGTGTTGACAATAATTTCGACTCCTTAAAAAAATATATATACTTATATAGTAGCAAAAAAAAACTCATAGTAAATATACCTCGAATATGTGCGACTATCTATTGGTATGAAATATTTCAGTACCCAGCATGTATCATAAAACATATAAAAAAATACGATAAGAAAAGCAACCTCGACATAACGAAATATTCTATTTATATAAATAAATGACAACCTCTCTGTCCAGTGGCATGAAAATATAAATAAAAAATGTGTATAATCATAACGGTTACATTAAAAATATATTATATGGGTGTGAGACCGAACAATGTCAATATAAAAAAAACACATATAATATATATCTCACAGTTTACCATGACTACACGTGCGTGTGATATAAATGCAGACACATATATATACGAAATGAATAGTATATATACATAATGATAATGTCTCTCTAAATATAATATTCATCGGTATATCACTGCATGTGCATCACTAAAAATCTATAATAAATATATGTGCAAAGATAAAAAAAGGGATATCTAGCAATCGATGTAAATATTGCACCCAAATATGCATCAATAGATGGACCGATATAATATTTTAAATAAAATATATTGAAAATTATACAATCAGTTGCAACATGTGTCTTTAAAATAAAAAGAAGAGAAATATATATACACACACGTATATAATGATGAATAATTTATACAACTTATAAATAAATTTGATCACATATTTTAAATATGGGCCAAAATATCCACCATATATAATTTAATAAATAAGAAATTAGGGCATCTCAGCATCAAGCTAGCACTTCTTGCGTGGTAGTTTTTTTTTGTGACAGTATATGCAGGGAGTGGCAGGCTTTACATGCAACTTGAGCAAATTACATAAAAAAAGGAACGTGCATGCAGAAAACTTCCACTTCTGCACGCATGCATACGCAGGAAAACAGGAGCTACTCTCCCACGCACGCACTGCACACGTCCTGCTGCTCCACGCACGCACGTCCTCCACGTCCAGCACGCACAGGAGGTTTTCATCGTGCCTCCTCTATAAATAGAGGCATACGGCAGCAAAGCGAAAGGGGGAAAAAAATTTTTTTGGAGTGCACACGCTACTGCGTAGAGAGTAGGCTGCTCGCTGCTACTTTCTGAGAGCTCCGCACTGCTACTTTTCTTGAGAACGCACACGCGAAGGAAGCAGGGAGATTCATCCTGATAATCTTCTCTTCAGAGGAAGAAGGTGCTACCAAGGTATAGACATGATGCTTATTTGTTCATCTTCATGTTTTTCAAATTGAATGCATCATATCATAGTCCTAGGCTCGGCCTTTTGGTACAAGCCTAGGAATGCACATCATAATCCTAAACTCGGCCTTTTGGTACAAGTTTAGGAATGCATATACATATCATAGTCCTAGGCTCGGCCTTTTGGTACAAGCCTAGGAATGCACATCATAGTCCTAGACTCGGCCTTTTGGTACAAGTTTAGGAATACATATTCATGTCATAGTCCTAGGCTCGGCCGTTTGGTACAAGCCTAGGAATGCACATCATAATCCTAAACTCGGCCTTTTGGTACAAGTTTAGGAATGCATATACATATCATAGTCCTAGGCTCGGCCGTTTGGTACAAGCCTAGGAATGCACATCATAATCCTAAACTCGGCCTTTTGGTACAAGTTTAGGAATGCATATACATATCATAGTCTTAGGCTTGGCCTTTTGGTACAATCCTAAGAATGTACATCATAATCCTAAACTCGGCCTTTCAGTACAAGTTTAGGAATGCATATATAAGTCATAGTCGTAGGCTTTGCCTTTCGGTACAAGCCTAGGAATGCATATCATAATTTTTAGGCTCTACTTTCTATTACGAGTCTAAAAATATTTTCTCAACATATGTCAACTGTATAAGGGCCAACTAAAATTTTCATATATGCTCTATGGTATAAATATAAGGTCAAAAATACCTACAAATGACTCATAAGCACGTTATGATAAATACTTGCATTTCTCACATACATATATAAATAGTGCGAATTGCATACATATGCATAAGTAACTCATGCGACAGTATCATAAATAATTAAGCCTCAAGATTCAAGGCATGATCAAAATAAAAAATATGTAGTTGAGCTAAGTTATAGGTGGGATATCAAAATAAGCGAATAGCCTAATGGCACCATAGGATATAAATCATGGCATACATATACACGTCAGAATGCTAGCATCAATAGAAGGGCTAGGTGGTCATTTACATCTGCATCATGCAAGTTATAGAAATATATGCCATATTTCATTGCCTCACACTCTGTACATGAGTTCTGTAAAAAAAAACATGGCATGATCTCAATAAAAAAAATCAAATATAAAACAAACTTATAAGATCTGACTATACATTGAACAAATTTGTACACCCGTTTCGGGTTACGTTTCATACCACATGCTGCACTAGCATTAGGCGGAACAGTAAATTAAATCATTCATGTTCTAAATATACGTCAAACATATACACGTAGTTTAAATGAGATTAAATAATATATACACAAATTATGCCACACAACTCTCTGAATAATAAGTATTATGGCATGAACGTGATGACCTCAAATATATTGAAGCCTATTACGCTAGTTACTTCCTTGCAAATAGTCATTCATTTGCTCTATATGTGTACAAAAGTTAATGAACATGTCAAAATACACACCATATATAAGAAAAGAATAGCACAACCATAAAGGAGATAAATTGTGGCATATACGTATATATGGTGTGGTCATGATGTTCACGCTAACAAAGACGACAAGCACTTATGTTCTACACATACTTAAACAAAAATCAATATGGAGAAAAATCAAGACACCTCTTCAACGACGCTGGAGCTAGGATAGAATTTTATTTTCATTTCTTTTTTTTTAGCTTCATATCAACATGCATTGTAATTTTCTTTTAGTCGGAACTCTTAATCAGGGGTTTTCTCTACGGAGATGTAATTAACAGAATTATTATGTAAGCGTATTAATTCTGGAAGTAATGGATTCACAATGTCTGATATTTCATTTTTTTCTGCATTTAAATCAAATTAACTTGTATCTAACGATTCGAGGATAAGGCCCTCACCAACATACATATTTATATTTCTAGAGGGTTCCCGTTTTCCCGTCGTCAGATTCTGGCACGCCCAGTGGGACTATACTTCTCCCCTCATCTTTGAGTTCCGACATGAATTACAATGATATAAACAAGTGAAATATTTTTTTTGCTACTTTACGTTGATCATGGTGCAACATAAAAATGTGTTCAACCATGCTAAATATTTCATGATGCATCTGCATAGCCAAATATAATATGTGCATAAGAAAACTGACATATAGTTTTCTTTATGACAAGGATGGCGGGGCGAGTTCAACCTTTCATCACGCTGCGCTTTGGTTCGCTTTGGGTGGACGTCCCTATGGGTCCCTTCCAAGCGGCCAATAGCAGTAGTTCACTCGAGACAACCGCTGCGTCACCAACCCCAGCAGGCTGGGACCAAGAGGTGGACTCCAAGCAACATGATGAGTTTGTCCCTGTCATGTCCAAGTCTGCTAAGAGAAGGCAAAGGGCGGCTGCAAAGGCACGTGAGGCCTCCTCACAAGAGTTGATCATTACTGTTCATGAAGCAGTTTCCTCAGACGTGCTACCTCCTGGGTTTACTAGGAGTACACGTGGCAAGGCGGGAATCCACAAGCCCTCACCAAGGTTTTGTTACACAACACTTGGGGAGTGGCCTATTCATAAAAAGAAGACACGCCCGTCAAAGGCGAAGCCAACTAACCCAATGGCAAGTTCTCCATTGGTTCAAGTAGTTGGAAAAGAGGATGTGATGACAAAGCATAATGAAGCTCCAACGGTGGTTGCACCATCGAAGCCCACAGTGGCAACATCTTCGTCTACAAAGGTTATGCAACCACTTGACAAAGGCAAAGCTGTGATGGTGGATGAAACTCACCACCAACAACCCTTGGACAAAGTCAAGAGCAACACGATGGTGCAAGAAGCTTCACCATCCCATGACATAACATACAAGATAACAAGCCAACTTCGAGCTGATGCGCCAGAGTTC
The DNA here is from genome assembly GCA_019279435.1 of Zizania palustris. NCBI lineage: Eukaryota > Viridiplantae > Streptophyta > Magnoliopsida > Poales > Poaceae > Zizania > Zizania palustris. The sequence continues at coordinate 41,011,704 of JAAALK010000290.1, forward strand.
ATCCCTATGCTAGTCAATAAATCTAGCAAGGCACGATGCAAGTCAAAAAAGAAGCGCACACTCCAATGGCAAGGGGTTTATCTCACGCCCGAGGAGGTTAAATTGGGCTATATAGATCCAACAGCGGTGCCTTCTGATCCGGAGTCATCACTATCACCAATACAATGTCCTTCCTTTGAAGGGTCATTCTCTCCATCCCGACACCATCGACGACGGCGCAACACTCGCCAAGCTTGGATTAATTTCCCTATGGCGATTGAAACCAAGGAGACAACTCGCCAGCGCAAGAAGGTGGGCCATACCATCTACAATAGAACAAGGGGGAATCGCCCAAGGATTCAAGGAAGATGGATTGATGATTCAAATGCATTTCTAGAAAGAAGTATCTACCAAACGATGAGAGAATTGCTGCCAGGTGCTTCCACATCTGAAAATAGTGTGGGTGGCGCCATCATGAGACGAGTTGAGGCATTGGCCAACTGGCCAGAATATCAAGAATTCGTAAAGCAAGACCCTTGGCGGCAAGTCTACATCAAGCAAGCTGCAAACGTTCGTGCGAAGCGAGCAGATTACAAGCGAAGAGAATTGTCCGTGCGAACAAAATCAGCATGTAGTGCAATTCAGGGACCAGCTTCTCTGCTGCCTAATCATGACCAGAGGGTGACAGTAAAGAAGAGAGTGCCAAGCACATCCAAGAAGACAACAACAATATTATCTCCATGGCCGACTAGAAAAGAGGCTTCGAATAAATCAGTTGAGGTGTTTTCATCAATGCCGGTTGAGGTCAGAGAAACAGGGGATAGCACAAGTGAAGCATCCTCTACCTCGGTGCATTTCAAAAGAAAGAAAGCTAGAAAAAATGGTGTAATATGTCATCGTCCTGTAACACGGAGTCTTACAAATTCTTACGACTCAAGTTATTCAGAGTCTCATAATCCCTTGTATGATGATGCAACTTATCCTGAAAATAATGCACCGGATGCTATAGAGTCCATCGAGCCAAATTCTCTTAGACCTCAACGACCGTGTGTTGAGCAAGTTCTAGCAACGAATGAGACCCTATCGGTAGAAGAACGGCTAGCTCAGCTCACAGCATCATTGCAACAAAAAGAAGATGAGTTAGCTGCTCTTCGACACCAAGTAGCAAATGGTGCGGGGCTAAAAAATAAGGGACAAGCCTCTACCAGCCAGGAGGACCACCAAGTGATGCCCGGTGTTAGCTTGGAAGCTATTCAACGAATGATCACTGAAGGGGTTAAGGCACAATATATGCAATCACACTACTCTATGCGTCCGGGGTATGTTAAACCGTACCCTCCGGACGTTGATATGGTGCCTTTTCCGAGCAACTATCGACAGCCACAATTTAGTAAGTTTAATGGAACTGGGTCGCCACATGAGCATATAGCTCATTTTTTAGCAGCTTGCCAAGATACAGCTCATAATGGAGCTCTCCTCCTACGACAGTTTGTACAAACACTGTCAGGGCCTGCCTTCACTTGGTATAGCAAGTTGCCACCAAGCTCTATGAAAACTTGGGAACAGATGCAAGATGCTTTTCTTGAGCGTTTTTATAGTACACAAAGGACTGTTGGCATCACGGAACTGACACAAACAGAGCAGGGGCCGAATGAAAAGGCTGCTGACTTCATAAATAGATGGAGGAACCTTAGTCTGCATTGTCCTCAGCCCATTACAGAACATGAGGCCGTACGGATGTGTATGAACAACCTACGTCCTGATATGGCCGTTTATTTGCAAGGTGTACGTCCCATAACTTTTGAAGAGTTGGCGTCCAAGGCAACTGATATTGAAAATTATGCTCAATATGTGGCTCGTCGTTCAAAGACAGTCGTAAAGCCAACAGATAAGAATATTCCAAGAGATAAAGTTCCATTCAAGCCAAAGCAAGTTCAGGCTATGGAAGCAACGACAGTGATCCCATCGTTGCAAATAGATAGAGCAGCTCCGAGGAACAAAGAAATAAAAGAACCTCAAGCTGTCAGAAGGCCAACTCTTAGTGAGCGCCAGAGTAAAGAATACTCCTTCCCTGCAGAAGAGGTGCCAGATCTTTTTGCCGGTTTGCAAGAGTTGGACCTTATAGAACTTCCAAGGTCAAAAAGACCAGAAGAAGCCTCTAAGTTCAACGAACCAAATTTCTGCCATTACCATCGCGTCTTGGGTCATACATTAAAAGATTGTTTTGTGGTAAAAAATATCATCCAGAAATTGATAGATGATGGGACAATCAATACAGACCTTTTGAAGAGTTTCAAGAAAGGAAAGAGGATGGCAGCCAACATCGCTACCATTCAAAATGATCTGGTGAGTTGTGCATATTCCAATATGATTCCAAATTATGATCAACAAGTGATGATGCCAAAGTCTGAGTTTGCTCCCATGGTTGTCTCAGGCGATGCACCATATCTCGATGAGCAACGAGCACGCGTCAGAGGGACGCATGCCAACAAGTCCAACTCATCAGATTGTGGAAAATCAGAAGAGCGTGGACAACCCCGAAAAAGGCGAAGCGTGCTCGAAAGACTAACGCTCAAAGGTGAAATCCCTCACTTCGTGCCAACAAGTTCTAAAAAATTGGCACGGCGTGAGGACGGCACACATGAAGACTTCAATGCTTTTATAGTCGGAGTCTTTGAAGAAGATGATGAACCATTGTACTTCCCAGAGGAAGAACCCCTAGAAGTAGACCAAATTCAACTTAGATCGGGCCGTCAGCTGGCTGACGTTCGCCCCCCTCCTAAAAATCCTAGAAGCAAGGATGTAGCTTCAGATGAAACAACTGACCCCACTTCTAATGTGTCAGTTAAGTATGATGTAATTGCTCATTTGAAGAAAATACAAGCCATGCTTTCAGTGTATGATGCTCTGTGTCTATCTTCTGATCTGCGAAAGGCTTTTATTACAGCACTTTCATTTCCCGAGGATTATAGGGTGGAAGTGTCTCACACCGAAGCAAAATTAGTTGAGGTTCTAAACATGACATTCACAGATGAAGACCTACTATTAGGAGATAAGAAGCATAATCGTCCTCTCCTTATGTATGGTGAAATTGATGATTTGTCCGTAAATAGAATTATGATAGATGGAGGATCTGCTATAAATTTATTGCCTTTACGTACTCTGAAAAGGATTGGGTATTCTAAGAAAGATCTCAATCGATCAAATGTAATTATTCATGGCTTCAACCAGTCAGGCCAAGAGGCTATGGGCACTATAGCTTTGGTGTGTAAAATGGAAGCATTGTCTACTTATGTGACTTTCCATGTGATTGATGCTGCTACTTCATACAATGCCTTACTTGGTCGTCCATGGCTTCATGAAAATCAAGTGGTGCCATCTACACTTCATCAATGCATCAAATACAAAGATGCTGAAGGAGAAACAACAACAATTTTTGCTGATAAAAGGCCATTTACAGTAGCCGAATCTTTCTATGCTGATGCTAAATTTTACATTGAGCCTGTGGATAAAATAGAAAAGTCAAAGACAAAAGCAACATTGGAGCAAAGGTTCGCAGAAATAGAAGAAAGAGAAACCTCATCGACTCGAAAAATATATCAATATATACCAGCTGATTTGAGAAAGAAGGGGGAACCAATATTTCAGGTGGTAAATGAGCTGTCCCTTGATAAAGGTATAGAATTAACAATGCCTCCACCTTCTCTGATACAACACAAAATAAGACATGCACGAAATGAATTGCGCAAATTTGTTCCAGCCAAAAATAAAGCTAGAACATCCGCACATATTACTTTATCAAATGAAGATAATGAGTCTTTGCCCATTTCTTTATATGATAACAAGGTGTTGTATATAATGCAGCAAATGGGTTATGACACCCTCACAGGACCGTCTTTATGTGGTGGCCGGGGGCAGCTTGCACCATTTATGAAGCTGCTATCACAAGCACAGTTGAACGCTCTGCATGAGGACAAGAAATTAATGGAAGAGAAATATGGCTTGGGTTATGAAGTTTGTATGACTTCAGCCGAGTTTATAGATACGACAGAAGCATCTCCACAAATGGAGGATGGAAACCAATCAACAGTTGATGAGTTGGAAGAAATTGATATTGGGACGCCTGATGATCCTCATCCAATCTACATTAGCAAATATATGTCTGAAGAGAGTAAGAAAGAATACCATAAATTTCTTTCCTCAAATAAAGATGTGTTTGCTTGGTCTTATGATGAAATGCCAGGTTTAGACCCCACGGTTGCAATGCATCGGTTAGCCGTACAAGAGGATGTTTCACCAGTAAAACAACCACAAAGAAGGTTCCGCCCAGATGTCCTCCCAAAAATTGAAGCTGAGGTCGATAAACTCATAGTTGCAGGGTTTATTAGGGAAGTTAAGTACCCCAAGTGGGTTTCTAATATTGTCCCTGTTAAAAAGAAGAATGGACAAACGCGTGTATGTGTTGATTTTAGAGATTTGAATAAAGCATGTCCAAAAGATGATTTTCCTATTCCTATTTCTGAAATTCTCATGGATGCCACTATGGGATACGAAATATTTTCTTTTATGGATGGTTTTTCAGGATATAATCAAATAAGAATGGCACCAGAAGATGAAGAGTTAACCGCTTTTCGAACACCAAAAGGGATATACTGTTATAAAGTTATGCCCTTTGGATTAAAAAATGCGGGTGCCACATACCAACGAGCCATGACAGTCGTCCTAGATGGGCTGCTACATGACATAGTAGAATGCTACATAGATGATATCGTCGTAAAATCAAGAAAAGAGAATGATCATTTACAACATTTAGGCGTTGTATTCAACCGCCTTAGAAAACATGAATTAAAGATGAATCCAATGAAATGTGCATTCGGAGTATCATCGGGAAAATTTCTAGGATTTATCGTCACAAAACAGGGTATCCAAGTTGACCCATCCAAAATAAAGGCCATAGTTAGGATGCCACCACCAGCGAACCTGCATAAGCTAAAGAGCCTTCAAGGCCACTTGGCATATATAAGACGATTTATTTCAAATTTGTCAGGTCGATGCAAGCCTTTTTCTCGACTTATGAAAAAAGGGACCCCCTTCGAGTGGGATCAAGCGTGTCAAAATGCGTTTAATGATATTAAGAAATACTTGATAAACCCACCTATCCTAAATGCCCCAATTAAAGGACGGCCTCTTATATTATATACAGCAGCAATGCCAACATCCTTAGGCGCACTTTTAGCGCAAAATAACGACATGGGAAAGGAAATGTCATTATACTACCTTAGTCGCACATTAGTGGGGGCAGAGTGTAATTATCCAGACATGGAAAAAATATGTCTAGCACTTGTATTCGCAGCCCAAAAACTTCGACACTACATGTTGGAGCACACTGTGCACCTCGTTTCAAGAGCAGACCCTCTAAGATATATTGAATAAAATGGTCCTCTCAGGAAGACTAGCTAAGTGGGCAATGTTCTTGTCACAATTTGACATCACTTTTGTCCCACAAAAATCAGTAAAAGGACAAGCATTGGCTGATTTTCTCGCAGCACATCCTGTGCCAGATGATTTTCCTATCGACGATGATTTACCTGATGAGGAGGTACTTGCTACGTCAGTTACAAGTTCATCATGGAAAATGTATTTTGATGGTGCCTGTCGTCAATCAGGGGCTGGTGCAGGAGTAGTGTTCATCACGCCCGACGAAGGCATAATACCATATTCATTTACGTTAACAACAGCGGTCTCCAATAATGCTGCTGAGTATGAAGCATTGATAATTGGGCTTGAGATAGCCTTAAATATGAGGCTTGACACGCTATCCGTCTATGGAGATTCCCAACTGATAATTAACCAACTCTTGGGTATATATACAGTAAAGAAAGAAGGGTTGCTACCATATTTCTCTAGAGCAAAATACCTAATGACCATGTTCGTCGAATTAAATATTGAACATATTGTAAGAAGTCGAAACGAAAAAGCTGATGCGTTAGCAAGCTTAGCCGCTAGCATGTCACTAAGGGCTTACCAAACGATGGATATTCGAGTGGAGGAACATAGAGTGTTACCGATCCTCACTGAAAATGAAGAAGCGACTGACGCGGCAATGATGACACATGTGTGTCAGATTGAAACAGGAGACTGGAGGTCACCCTTCCTCGATTATCTACGTCATGGATATCTACCTTTAGAGTCAGTTGAACGAGCAAGAATTCGAAAAAGAGTAACACGGTATACATGTATAAATGACACGCTTTATCGACGTTCATATGATGGCATATTGTTGCGTTGTATAGCTCAGAATGAAGTGGTAGATATCATGAATGAAGTACATGCTGGAGTTTGTGGGTCACATCAATCGGGGCCCAAGCTATATTATCAATTAAAGCATTTAGGCTATTATTGGCCAACCATGTTCGAGGATTCCATAAAATTCTCAAAGAAATGTCATGAATGTCAAATACACGCTGATTTTATCCATCAGCCTCATGAGCCGTTACATCCAACGACCATGTCATGGCCGTTTGAAATGTGGGGAATGGATGTAGTAGGACCGGTACAACCTCCATCATCCAAAGGCCATAAATTCATTTTGGCTGCAACCGATTACTTCTCCAAATGGTCAGAAGTCGTACCATTGAGAGAAGTCAAGGCTAGAAATGTAGAAAACTTTATAAGAACACATCTCATATATAGATTTGGCGTACCGGCCAAAATTATGTCCGATAATGGTTCCCCATTTAAAAACGAGCTTATACGGAAGTTGTGCGCCAAGTTTAAAATTAAACATAATTTTTCTACAGCATATAATGCCGCAGCTAATGGACAAGCAGAAGCATTTAACAAAACTCTATGTAAAATTTTAAAGAAAGTCGTTGCCAAAAACAAACGAGAGTGGCATGATAAGCTTCTCGAGGCATTATGGGCATATAGAACGACAACACGTACCCCAACTGGGATGACCCCTTATTCATTAGTATTTGGTGGTGAAGCAGTGCTACCTATAGAAGTACAAATCCCATCGCTAAGGGTTGCTATTCATGAAAATATAGCAGAAGTTGAAGCTGCAAAGTTACGCCTTAATGAGCTAGAAAAGTTGGAAGGAAAACGACTACAAGCACTACAAAATCTAGAGGCTTATCAAGCTAGAGTGTCACGCGCCTTCGATAAACGGCTCAAAAGAAGGTCATTTAAAAAAGGAGACTTAGTCCTTGCGGTCATCCGTCCTATGAATATTACACATCGGATGCAAGGAAAATTCGAGCCTAAATGGGACGGGTCCTTATGTCGTGAAAGAAGTATATTCTAGTGGAGCATATAGAATCATTTCTCCTGACGGTGAGTACTACCCAGCTCCGATAAATGGAAAATTCTTAAACGTTATTATGCATAAAAAAAATAAAAAAAAAACTTTTAAAGATGTGCGATAATGAGTAAATAAAAAAATACTCTCATTTGCACAAATTCGATTAGTCAAATACAAATGACAATTTGGGTACATAAATGAAATGCTCCAGCCCTCATGAGCCTAAACTGTGGACACATAAAAAAAAGAGAACAAAATGATTAATGTACAATCCTCCTTCTCACGAAGTTGCATATTGTACCCCATGAAATATATGTGTATATACAACCTGAAAAATGGAATAATACTCCAAACCTCATAAGCAAAAAAATAGTAAATAAATAAATAAATCGGAATTATTCAAGAAGGCTCTTCAGCCTAAAATAAATATGATATGTAGGCGGTAAAAAAAAATCTCCCAAAATAATGGGAGTGTTGGTCACAATGTGAAGCGAGTAATCGATTACTTGATTAATAAACGCTTGCATCCAAGGAAATATAAATAATTTGATGCCGCGTTAAATAAAAACAACTACCATCACAAAGGTGGAAACTGTTGCTGTAATAGTCTATTGGACACTAAATTTATAGTAAGCAATGTACGCCACTTCATTGGAGTCTAGGGCCAGCATAATGGAGATAGCTCAAGCAGTGTGAAAATATCAATTTATGCACACATAAATCTTGGAAACCATAGTATGATCTCAAGAAGAACTATGTGCTTAAACATGCCCTTAGGCCACACGCTAGCTGAATCAAAACATAACTTGGAAGTCATGCAAGTAATTAAAGGCTGCATCATTTAAATATCAATATTTGACTGCCAAAAGTGTGAACATTTGAAATCAATTGCCAACAACTGAATACAGAAATGCATACTAAATATAAAGGCAGAAAAATACCTAAAATCCAAATCCATTGCATCGTTTTTACATGTGTACACTACTTCATTGGAGCTTAACTCAAAAATAGAAGAGATGATCAGCCAATGTCAATAGTTTATATAAGCACACATACAATCTTTGAAACAGAATATGACTGTAAGCACTATGTGCTCAAAAAAAAATATATAAATCGCAAGGAAATAATGAAGCTGCCATGAAAAATAAGTTGAGAAATCATAAAGCACTAGGAGCTACAAACATGAAGTGGCACTGAATCAAAGTGCAAGTCTGAGTGTTTTCTTCCATAATGAAAACAAAACATGATATTAAAAGATGAGAGATGGTAAGATCTCCTATATGCAAGAAAAAGACCACTATATTTAATGGTGGTACAGAAGAATTGGAAACTAAATTTCTAGTAAGCAGCATATAAGCCACTATAGTGCAAAGTCAGATCAGGAACCAATCTGCAGATCTAGTAAAAAGGGGTTTAAAATCTCCAGAAAACAATAACTAGAACCATAGAATTGGAAGTTCCTCACACGCACAAAAAAAATCGATTAACCAGTGACACATATAAATATAGATCGCAAGTCTTCATGATAAACCAAATGAAACATTGATAAAATCCAACGAGCAACGAAAATTTAAGTCTCGACAATTATGCAAACATGAAGTTCTAACACCTGCAAACTAAAATGAGGACAAATAAAGGGAGCATAACTAATTTGAGATAGCAGACCATGTCTTCAAGCTCTTCAGGAGGTCATCAACATTCTGCTCACAGCTAGTTACCTTCACTTGTAAATTGGAGGCAGCTTGCTCAACTCCTGCTGTAGCCTCAACAATAGCCTCATTCCACTTCTTGCCATTAGCTTCACGTTCAGAAGGTCTGTGAGCAAATTGAGCCTTCTCCTCCTGTAAGATTTTCGAGACAGAGATAGCCTCATTCAGTTGTGTGGTGAGAGAAGCTATTAATTTCTTGTTTGCTTCACATTTCTCATGAACCAAAATTTCTTCTTTTTCCTGATTTTCGCTGGTTACTTCATGAATTGCTAGTCCACGTTTTGCTTCATCAAGCTCCTTCCTCTTTTGAGCTGAATAGCTCTCAAATTCTGCATGGGCTAGTCGCAGCTGTTGTGATACAGATATAAGTTGGAGAAGCAACTCCTTCGCCTTATCCACACCTGGAACAAGAGAAGGAAGTCGGGCGGATACATTCTCTAGACGAGCACAACATTGCGGATCACGTAAAGTGTCAGTGTTGAGTCCTTCTGTCGCTCCTATTAGCACCTTGATAGTAGCTTCCTGAAATGCTTTCTCAATGAAATCCATACCAAGCTCAGCCTCACTAGTTGACTTAGCCATAATATCAGAAGTGTCCTGTGAATTAACTTGATAGGCTGAAATAAGATAGAGTGAGTTATATAAATAAAAGGAATAATAGGTTAAAGCAAACATAAGAGATGTATGGTAATCTACCAGGCGAAGATAGCATATCAAGAGGATCAAGCATAGAAGAAACTTCACATATTGTAGATGGAAGCGGCTGGGGAAAATCACCAGCCGGCCCAGCTATATAAAAGTCATTAGTAGGGATATCTATAATTGAGTCAAGCCCCAGATTAGCAGTGATATCTTCAAAAGCTTGAGCAAGACCCTCGTCACTATCCGCGTTATCCACTAATGCGCTCAATGTTGATGAGAGTACGTCACATGCACCATCGGGCTCATTGCCAAAATTGAGTTTCCTTTTCGAAGATGGTGGTTCTGGAATGTCATCGACAATAATGACATCCCCTGATAGTATAGGTTGGGAGGCAGAACAAGCTGTGGTAGATGACATGGCATTGCTCCTTTTCTGCAAAAAAAAAGAGAAGAAAAAAAAATGAAACATGGATAATATGAGAGGCTTGTAGATATATCTTCATATGTATACAAAAAAAACAAAAAAAACATACCATGCCCGGTTGAACAATAGGTTGAGTCCCATCATTGGTGAAATAAATATGTAGAATCGTCTTCCAAATGCCATCGGCCTCTGACTCCCTTTCTTTAACAGATGCAATGTGTTGATCTCGATATTCAGGGGGCACTGCCCGTATCACTATAAAATCATTTAAGGAGAATTGGCGATTGGCAATAGTTCGATTGTTGCTACCATGCTTATTTTCCCTAGTTTTTAGAGATACCCGACCAAAAAGGTTACCATGTCGGAGGTCACCCTTGATTTTAAAGAAGGGTTTTGAAAAGATTCTCCACCAATTAGCCCAAGCTACGGAAGATTTGCCAGAATATGAATCATCTGGGAGTCGACATGGAACATCCTGCCAGGTCCTTAATAGGTGTGTCCAAAATGCATATGACATTCCAATATCAACATTAGTAAGAAGGCTTGATAGGGGAGCATAGGGTACAACCTGATCAAGCCTAAATTGGCGAGCAACACGGTCAGGATGATATGGTTCCGCTACACAAGAATCTGATATATTTGTTGCTCTTCTCCAAGGGAGCATACCACGCCGGACAGATACAGAAAACACCTGACTCATATAAGCAACTGAGACTTTGGCGGGTCGAGGCGCATCGGAGGGCCGTGTTAAACCATAGGGCTTCCATGCAACATTAGAATCATCACATAGAAAATCATGTGCACCTTCAGGACTAAAGAAATTCGCGGTCCGAAATGCGGTGTTCAACATGAGAGGCTTCTCGAGATTGGAAAATTTGTGCTTAGGGAGAGGTGGGTGACCGATTTTGTTTCCATATAGCTTCTTAAGATAAAGTCCCATCCAGCCAATAAGAAAATGCACAGGCCATGGCCTGCATGTTGCACTTGGGCCTATGGGATTAGAGCACATCAGCCTCAAAGAATAATACAAAGAACACAAGGCCGGTGGGACTAGTGAGTATCTTCTCCCTAGAGTCATCCAAGAAGCCATGACCAATACACCAGGTCGAATAGTTGGTCCTCCCCCAACGATGACAAAACAACAGAGCCATAAGGCCAAAAAAGCTGCGGTGTATAGACGCCTAGATTCCATATCAGCAGAGCTTGAAAGACCTCTTGACCTATTATGGAAATGATCACACCAGTCTTGATATGATACAGGGCCATTGACTGAAAGTTTTTTCCATGTGTCCATAAGTATCAATAAGGTCCTTGGATACAATAAGAGAGAAGGATCTAACTCGTGAGAAGAAGGGACATATTCTTCATAAAATTCACCATCCAAGGGTAACCCTGAGAGTTTGTACATGTCAAGCAATGTTACTGTACGCTCCCCATGAGTAAAAATAAAGGTATTAGTGTTGGGGTTCCATCTTTCTAGTAAAGATTTTAACATTGAGGGAGATACCAAATATTGTCCTAAGGAACAATGGATAGCTCCATAAATATAGTCTGTGCCTTCTTCACTACCACGCAAAAGAAAAGAATGATGACAAAGAATGGAGGTGCCCCACTCCACATAGCCAGAAGGAATAGGGGAATGCACGATAGAAAAATTCTCCCAACCTAGGCCATTGGCAACCATCATATTTCCTAAAGTGGAAATCTCATCATCCCGAGGCAAGGGCGCAGGGGGATAAAAACAATGGGCACTAAAAGTAGGACCCGAGTTCCAACCACGATGACTAAGGTTGACTTCTCCTGTAGGCAACTCCTGTTCTCTTATAACAGGATTAGCTAGCTCGCTAGTTTCTGGCTCATAAAGTTGTATCTGTGCCACGCGAGAAAGAGGTAATTTATTGGTCAGGATTGAAGAATGAACCCCTTCCATCTACAAAAAAATATCAGTGGACACTTATATAAGGGTGACCTTTATTTAACAATATAATAAAAGGAATAACCATAAATGGTGTTAGCGTTAAAAAAAATGCCTATGTAAGTCAATAGAAAAAAAATTATTGTTCGTGCCAAATAAACACGGGAAAGGTCGTATGAATGAAATAAAATTAGCAGAATTGGGCGACAACTATTAGTAAAGAAACACAAATTATTAAAAAAAAAAAGAAAAAAAAAACAATACATGTGGCACTTCTGTTGCTAATTACTGACAAAAAAAAGAAGATGAAACAGAAGCCTTTTACTTGGGGAAAATAAAAGCATATAAATATATACATATATATATATACATATATATATATATATAAAGGATCACATTGTCATGGGTTATAAAAAAACGAAATAAAGGGACTATGCATGTATAAAGGATGCATGTTTCGAGCCCTCAGGTTGCTTATCGACAGTTCACATAGGTAGACATAATCAGGCAAGCAGCTTCGTTATTTCAATTTTTCAAATCAGAAGTATCAAAGGATGCTACAAAATCCATGCATGTCCACAGCGGATGAAATCTAAAACAGTAAAGAATAGGCAAGTAAGATGAGTGAAGGCACAAAGGCATTTATACATGCGTACAACCTAAAATAATTAACACTAATCTAGCCAAACGCATGTTTGGACCTTTGATCTGAGCATCAATCTGGTAAAATATTATGAGTAAATGGACTATTCATCCAATTATTAATGCAATATCGTTCAAAGGATAGGTCGAGATAGTGCCTATTCTAATCATCGGTATATGATAAAAAAAAAGAGAAAAAAAAAAGAAACGGCGGCAATTATTCATAAAGAAAGCGAAAATATTTGGCGTGCAGTACCTGTTTCGGTGCCCTGCTGATCTCCCGTGGACAGATGAAACAAGCACTGAAGTTCACGTGAGAAGCAAGAAAATTAAGGCCGAGAGAAGATTGACGGCGCTGGCTCTGTGGACGTAGCAACGATGTCACCAGAGAGAGGCTAACAGTTCAATTTGGCTCTGGACGTGGACGTGCGTTGCCACCAGAAAGATGGCTAACAACTTGACCAGAAAAAAACAGAATGTGTTAAAAAAACAAAGAAAGAAAACAGCCCATCTTTATCTATTTTCTCTAACAGATTTTCAAAGTGGCTGCTTGGCTTCACAGATAATTGAGGCTAACTGCCTGCCGAAGGAAAGAATGTATTTAACAAAAAAAAACAGAGAAAGAACACAGCCGCCTTTATCTATTTTGTCTAACAAATTTTTAAAATGGCTATACGAATATTACAGCCGTATAAAATTACTCATACAAATAATTTCGAGCGGTATTTTTTTTTTGAGCAATATGCTTCAGAAGGATAAAATTATCGAGATGTCCAAAAAAGTATATGAATGTTATATACGCACGTTATATATTTCGAGCTCCAGATGCCGAAAATAAAGCATTAATAATTTACATAATTTTCCGCATCCACAGCTCGAGGGGGCATCTGTTGACAATAATTTCGGCTCCTTAAAAAAATATATATACTTATATAGTAGCAAAAAAAAACTCATAGTAAATATACCTCGAATATGTGCGACTATCTATTGGTATGAAATATTTCAGTACCCAGCATGTATCATAAAACATATAAAAAAATACGATAAGAAAAGCAACCTTGACATAACGAAATATTCTATTTATATAAATAAATGACAACCTCTCTGTCCAGTGGCATGAAAATATAAATAAAAAATGTGTATAATCATAACGGTTACATTAAAAATATATTATATGGGTGTGAGACCGAACAATGTCAATATAAAAAAAAACACATATAATATATCTCACAGTTTACCATGACTACACGTGCGTGTGATATAAATGCAGACACATATATACGAAATGAATAGTATATACATAATGATAATGTCTCTCTAAATATAATATTCATCGGTATATCACTGCATGTGCATCACTAAAAATCTATAATAAATATATATGCAAAGATAAAAAAAGGGATATCTAGCAATCGATGTAAATATTGCACCCAAATATGCATCAATAGATGGACCGATATAATATTTTAAATAAAATATACTGAAAATTATACAATCAGTTGCAACATGTGTCTTTAAAATAAAAAGAAGAGAAATATATATACACACGTATATAATGATGAATAATTTATACAACTTATAAATAAATTTGATCACATATTTTAAATATGGGCCAAAATATCAACCATATATAATTTAATAAATAAGAAATTAGGGCATCTCAGCATCAAGCTAGCACTTCTTGCGTGGCAGTTTTTTTTTTGTGACAGTATATGCAGGGAGTGGCAGGCTTTACATGCAACTTGAGCAAATTACATAAAAAGAGGAACGTGCATGCAGAAAACTTCCACTTCTGCACGCATGCATACGCAGGAAAACAGGAGCTACTCTCCCACGCACGCACTGCACACGTCCTGCTGCTCCACGCACGCACGTCCCTCCACGTCCAGCACGCACAGGAGGTTTTCATCCTGCCTCCTCTATAAATAGAGGCATACGGCAGCAAAGCGAAGAGGAGAAAAAAAATTTTTTTTGGAGTGCACACGCTACTGCGTAGAGAGTAGGCTGCTCGCTGCTACTTTCTGAGAGCTCCGCACTGCTACTTTTCTTGAGAACGCACACGCGAAGGAAGCAGGGAGATTCATCCTGATAATCTTCTCTTCAGAGGAAGAAGGTGCTACCAAGGTATAGACATGATGCTTATTTGTTCATCTTCATGTTTTTTCAAATTGAATGCATCATATCATAGTCCTAGGCTCGGCCTTTTGGTACAAGCCTAGGAATGCACATCATAATCCTAAACTCGGCCTTTTGGTACAAGTTTAGGAATGCATATACATATCATAGTCCTAGGCTCGGCCTTTGGTACAAGCCTAGGAATGCACATCATAGTCCTAGACTCGGCCTTTTGGTACAAGTTTAGGAATACATATTCATGTCATAGTCCTAGGCTCGGCCGTTTGGTACAAGCCTAGGAATGCGCATCATAATCCTAAACTCGGCCTTTTGGTACAAGTTTAGAAATGCATATACATATCATAGTCCTAGGCTCGGCCGTTTGGTACAAGCCTAGGAATGCACATCATAATCCTAAACTCGGCCTTTTGGTACAAGTTTAGGAATGCATATACATATCATAGTCTTAGGCTTGGCCTTTTGGTACAATCCTAAGAATGTACATCATAATCCTAAACTCGGCCTTTCAGTACAAGTTTAGGAATGCATATATAAGTCATAGTCGTAGGCTTTGCCTTTCGGTACAAGCCTAGGAATGCATATCATAATTTTTAGGCTCTACTTTCTATTACGAGTCTAAAAATATTTTCTCAACATATGTCAACTGTATAAGGGCCAACTAAAATTTTCATATATGCTCTATGGTATAAATATAAGGTCAAAAATACCTACAAATGACTCATAAGCACGTTATGATAAATACTTGCATTTCTCACATACATATATAAATAGTGCGAATTGCATACATATGCATAAGTAACTCATGCGACAGTATCATAAATAATTAAGCCTCAAGATTCAAGGCATGATCAAAATAAAAAATATGTAGTTGAGCTAAGTTATAGGTGGGATATCAAAATAAGCAAATAGCCTAATGGCACCATAGGATATAAATCATGGCATACATATACACGTCAGAATGCTAGCATCAATAGAAGGGCTAGGTGGTCATTTACATCTGCATCATGCAAGTTATAGAAATATATGCCATATTTCATTGCCTCACACTCTGTACATGAGTTCTGTAAAAAAAACATGGCATGATCTCAATAAAAAAAATCAAATATAAAACAAACTTATAAGATCTGACTATACATTGAACAAATTTGTACACCCGTTTCGGGTTACGTTTCATACCACATGCTGCACTAGCATTAGGCGGAACAGTAAATTAAATCATTCATGTTCTAAATATACGTCAAACATATACACGTAGTTTAAATGAGATTAAATAATATATACACAAATTATGCCACACAACTCTCTGAATAATAAGTATTATGGCATGAACGTGATGACCTCAAATATATTGAAGCCTATTACGCTAGTTACTTCCTTGCAAATAGTCATTCATTTGCTCTATATGTGTACAAAAGTTAATGAACATGTCAAAATACACACCATATATAAGAAAAGAATAGCACAACCATAAAGGAGATAAATTGTGGCATATACGTATATATGGTGTGGTCATGATGTTCACGCTAACAAAGACGACAAGCACTTATGTTCTACACATACTTAAACAAAAATCAATATGGAGAAAAATCAAGACACCTCTTCAACGACGCTGGAGCTAGGATAGAATTTTATTTTCATTTCTTTTTTTTAGCTTCATATCAACATGCATTGTAATTTTCTTTTAGTCGGAACTCTTAATCAGGGGTTTTCTCTACGGAGATGTAATTAACAGAATTATTATGTAAGCGTATTAATTCTGGAAGTAATGGATTCACAATGTCTGATATTTCATTTTTTTCTGCATTTAAATCAAATTAACTTGTATCTAACGATTCGAGGATAAGGCCCTCACCAACATACATATTTATATTTCTAGAGGGTTCCCGTTTTCCCGTCGTCAAAGGTAAAAAGCCTGAAGAACTTGGAAGCTGGGAAAGGAGCCCTGAACGACTTCGAACATGGGCCGAGCTTCAACAAGAACAGAAAGACTTTAGAGCTTCGAAGGGAGGTAGGAGAGTTAAACGCAAAGTTGTTAGGACTCCCGGCTCTGGAACTATTCGTTCCAACCTTAGCTCTAGAGATCGAAGGGGTCTTCGATTCCTTCTTGGTATAGATACCGATTTTTCACGATGTAATCATATTTGTTCGAATAATAAATATCGATTTAAAATTGTCTCCCTATTTACTAGCCCCTCTTTGGGCGTAAGCAACTTCGAACTATATTCAAAGATGGTTAGGCGCAAAGAAAAATATAGGAGTACAATTTTTGGGGTTCGGAGCCCCTCAGCAATTTAAAGATTGATTAAAATCTTATAAAATGTCTTCGACTATTTGTAGTCTGAAGATTGGTAACTTAGTACCTTATGTTTTGAAAGAAATCACTTTGGACAACTTTTCGGACACTTTAGTGTCCTAAATGATTTGTCACTTTGGACTTTTTTAACAGACATTCGAAGCTCATGGGCTCAAACTCTGTTTTGTTTTGGCCTCCTTCGGCTCTTTTTGCGAATTCTGTCAAACCAGTGGTTTGGAGTTCGCAGTGGTCTCCTTGGACTCTTTTTACGGATGCCTACAAGCCGTTGACTTGGACTCCGCATCATTTGGTCTCCTTGGACTCTTTTTACGGATGTCTACCAACCGGTGGCTTGGACTCTGCATCCTGTGGTCTCGGGCTC